>OZ007492.1:7232005-7962344 GCA_963931815.1 Caenorhabditis plicata | reverse complement strand
ATTGTTTTTTTTACCAAATAAAGATTTTCTATATACATGTGTTATATATAATTTTAAAGCTCTTGAGCAGCTCTATCATAATATATATTAAAATTTTTAATTGGTCTATTATTTAAAAAATTTGTATCTTCTAAAAGCGTTCTTTTACTCATTACTGGAAGCAAGGCTTCAACGCAACTCTCGGATCGTACTGCGCGAAATTGGTTCAAAAGATTTAACGACGGCGACACTGAACTCAAGGACAAGACACATTCAGGCCGACCTACGACAGTGGATTCTGAAGCAATCCATGAAGCTGTGGAGACCAATCCATCATTAAGTTCTCGCAGATTGTCGACAGAGCTCGATATTCGTCAAACATCAGTTGTACGACATCTTCACGTCATTGGGAAAGTCAATAGACGCTGCCGAGAAGTACCTCAGGCATTGACTGAAATTCAAGCTAGAAAACGTGTCGAGACTTGCCGAAAACTGCTCGAAAATCCACAAGATTACAGTTTTATTCGTAGAATTGTAACTTGTGATGAAAAGTGGGTCTACTTCAGTAATCCGGACAGACAAAATCAATGGTTGGAACCCGGTCAAACGGTGGAACCGGTAGCAAAAAGTGATCGTTTCTCAAAGAAGGCACTTCTGTGTATTTGGTGGAAATTCGAACGCGTAATTTACTTCGAGCTAGTTCCAAATGGTCGGACGCAGACCTCTATTGCGCCCAACTTGATCGAATGTATGCGGCATTTGGCGAGAAATATCCAGCATTGATCAATCGGAAGCGGATACTCCTTCAACAAGACAATGCAAAACCGCACACCTTTAGAGAAACGAAGGAAAAGAGCAAAAATCTCTTATAGTCCGGACCTTGCGCCATCTGATTATAACCTTTTCCGATCCATGGCACACTTTCTTTGTGGTCGTAGCTTCAATGACCTCGCCGATGTCGAAAACGGGTGCCACGAGTTTTTCGCCTCTAACATAAGAACAAGGAGTGGTCCCTTCTTAATAGAATATATGAAATATTTACTCAGTGTTTTTGGGCCGGACGCTAGGCGGAAGCAAAGTCGGGGGCCTCTGCGGGTTCGGTTCCAAATAACACTAATAGTATCGTTACACTATGGATCGCCCACCTACTCCCCTTCTTCTTAGCGACCTTAAGAGTAGTAGTTGGTGTGAGGACCCGATGTAATCTTACTACTAAATGCCCTATAAATGTCTTACCTGGTGGACACTACCGAGAACACCTAGATCTTTATAAAACTATTTGACAACACATGTATAATACAATAGAAGAATACAGCTAATAAGGAGCTAACATCTCACCCACAGTCGGGCGCTTTTCCCAAACAGAAGCGACCTTCCCGTAACCCTGCGGAGTGAGCAAATGATGATAGATTATTTCCTTTGGTCCGTGGAGGCGGAGTCGTGTCTTCATATGTACCGTACTGCATGGTCTTGTAGTGTCCCGCTAGCTCGACGGCATAGCGGGGTCATGTAGGGTATGTAAGAGTGCATTACCCTAAATGCACGTTACATTGGATTTCGCTCGTGCACTATTTCGAATGTGGAGAGGGGGAGAGCAACGCTCCTATCCTTTCCGTCTCTCATCTTTCATGAGAATATTTAATGAAAACAATTCTACTCAACATATATTTAAATTGAGATTGTTTATTAACTAATTGATAACAAATTTTTGGATACATTAACTATCAAAACAATCAAAACCTATAACAATAAAAAGAATATATATATATATATATATCTAACAAGGTTAGCACATTAAAGACATTTGAATCTATCACATAAAAATTCCATAACATTATCATAATCTTGGCTTAAAGCTCTTCTAAATCCATTAAAAATAACATCATCCGAAATGCTATAAAAACTGTTGGATACCCAATTTTAGCGTACGACAGTCTCTTTCGGTTCCCATTTCTAGTGAAAGTTGCTCAAGTCGGCCATCAAAGATTCCCAGCAACTCCTTAATCTGTCCTTAAATTATTTAAATCACCAAATATATACAAACTTCATTAAGAAGAATTTGATTTTTATGACAGACTATAGATTAAATATTTATTGACAACATTATTTTGCTTAAAATCTTGTGGTTCCACTGTCTTTTATAATTGCAACTCGATTTAATCCCGGCTCACTCGGCTTTGTACTGCTCATCCCTGTTTTGTATAAAATTAATTGAAGATTGGTTAGCACTAAAATTATCAAATAATTTACTTTATAATTATTTTGTCTATAAACGTTTCTGGCGAATCAACGTAACTGTCAGAATCATTAATAAAGTCGACACTGATCCATGCTGGGATGCAACGAATACCAAAATTGGCGCCAGATTAATAATAATTCGATTATAATCATTGCTTATGAAGGACACCGTAAAAAGAATGATAGGCAGTCCTAAGAAGACAAAATGCCCGAATGCCTGAAAATATAAATTTGAAGCGCTTTAATTTTCTAAACCTGTATGTATAAGTTTAAAAGAAAGTTTTTTTGCAATTGTATTCTTCTTCTCGACAATCCTCTTCCATTAAGTTCAATTATAGATTTATAGGATGATATAGAACACACAAATGAGTATATTATCCAGTCGATAACTGATAAAGTACCGAGTATGAATGATACAAGAGTAGATATTTGGGAATAATTTAATAGAAAACAGTTTTGGCATTGAATGAAATTTGGAAGCGGTCCAAGTGTCTATCAATCATCGAATGAAATTGTCGTGTTTATATTTTTTAAAATATTACCTCATTAACATGTTTCAGGTAATTTTCTTGATATTCGAAATCAGAGTAAGATAGTAAATAAGAAATAATTGAGACGGTATATAATATATAATTCGATGTTTTGATGATTCTTATCACTTTGTGCCTTCGGGTATTTCGATGAATTGTGACTGCCAAGTAACGCGATTCAAACTGTTTTATTATAGTTATGCCAATGGCTAAAATAGATTGTTCGCTTATCTTGACGAAAGCTTTTTTAAAGTATACCAGCTAGCAATATGATTAATAACATAAATACAATCGATTTCTGATTGGGGAACCATCCATAACTGCAAACAGCAAACCAAGGAAGAACTATGTACATATTAAATATGTTTGATATGTATAAACAAAGAAGATAATTTCTATAATATTAATGTTTATGTTGTTGGAAATTGCACGCCAAATGGAAATAACAATTTTACAAACTTTATACTTAACTAATGAGCAGTAGCGACTGTGGTTGCGACAGTATTCTGGGAACAATACAACTGAATAATGGAATCTGTGGTGGCGACACACTACACTACTTCGAATCTTGCAAAACAGCGTGGACAAATTGCAAAAACCACGAACTTAGGGTGAACCAAAATTTTTTTCCGATTTTTTATTAAAAATTTAAACATAATTTTACAACACATGAAAAACAATTAGGTTTCAAAGTAAAGACCATTTGACTCTATGACTTGAGCCCATCGTTGTTCGATCCCGCTGCGGTACCACTTGTTCTAAGAGGCGAAAAACTCGCGGCATCCGTTTTCGACATTGGCCGGGTCATTGAAGCTACGACCACGAAGAAAGTGTGCCATGGATCGGAAAAGGTGATAATCAGAAGGCGCAAGGTCCGGACTATAAGCTGGATGTGGAAGAAGTTCAATGGCGTCGAGATTTTTGATCTTTTCCTTCGTTTGTCTGGCGGTGTGCGGTTTTGCATTGTCTTGTTGAAGGAGTATTGATCAATGCTGGATATTTCTCGCCAAGTGCCGCATACTTTCGATCAAGTTGGGCGCAATAGAGGTCTGCGTCGATGGTCAGACCATTTGGAACTAGCTCGAAGTAAATTACGCCTTCGAAATTCCACCAAACGCACAGAAGTACCTTCTTTGTGAAACGATCACATTTTGCTACCGGTTCCGCCGTTTGTCCGGGTTCCAACCATTGATTTTGTCTGTCCGGATTACTGAAGTAGACCCACAAGTTACAATTCTACGATTAAAATGGTAATCATGTGGAATTTCGAGCAGTTTTCGGCAAGTCTCGACACGTTTTTGAGCTTGAAATTCAGTCAATGTATGAGGTACTTCTCGGCAGCGTCTATTGACTTTCCCAGTGGCGTGAAGATGTCGTACAACTGATGTTTGAGGAATATCGAGCTCGGTCGACAATCTGCGAGTACTTATTGATGGATTGGTCTCCATAGCTTCACGGATTGCTTCAGAATCCACTGTCGTAGGTCGGCCTGAATGTGTCTTGTCCTCGAGATCAGTTTCGCCGTCGTTAAATCTTCCTATATTTGGTAAAAAAAAAACAATTAGACAAAAAGATATATGAAATTGGAAAAAAATTTTTGGTTCACCCTTATAAATTAAAGACAATTTTCCGAGATCTCCTTTTTGCCATTTCATTTAGCGTGAAATTGCATTTCTTTAATTATGAATATGTCGCGCAACGAAGTTTATCTAGAAAAATAGGGATGCACACCGTATAACATAGGCGAAGTTCTTATTATTCAGTGAACAAAAGGTTTGAAAGGCCTTGCAGAAATTCGGTCAGCAACTTTTCGCGAATAATAAATTTGATCAATTTCGTTGATAGTTCTTTCTATGTTAAGACTATTTATCAACTGGCTGCCTTCGGCGTGCGCTAAAAGTTACGTGAATTATTTTTCATACTAACAAGCTTGAAAAAAATTACAGATAATTTATTTATAAAGAAAATAAAATAATTTTGGATAATAATCTTCGCGGTAAGAGACATTTGTTTCAAATTTCATCATTGAATGCTCACTGAGGTAAGTTCGTAACATCATCTTCTAGAGAATTCACCCCAACTTGTATGGTAAAAGAATGAGCTCAGTAAGCATGCTCAAATACAAGTTTTTAGAAAGGTATTAATAATTTTAGATAGTTTAAGACAAGATTAATTAAATTTTACTAAAAGCTTTTTTGTTATAAAGACGTGGAAATTTCCACATGTTTTAAAATCGTTATTTCGATTTGGCGTCAGAATTTTTCGCCGATGAAGAAAACATATCTGTTAAAACAAATTTGCATATTCAAAAATACTTTGTGAAGAAAAATGTTTAATAAAAAAACATGTTTTTCATTATAATTAAGTTCTCTGTATTTTTTCTAGAATAGTACTATTAAAAATATGTCTCATCCAAATACGTCAACTGCTGAACAAATGCATCAGCACTGCACTGCCACGAAGTATGCAGCATGTTGCAAAAGTTCACGCACCAATTGAATTTTTAAAAAATGAAAACACGCCCTTTTTTTACTTAATTTTTTTGGTTCTAAAACATTTTGAGGAGCCTAAAACAAACTTAATACAATTAATAAATTATTATAAACGATTCTAAGCAAGAAAGCACGCCAAATCGAAATAGAGGTTTTGCGATTTTTACACGTGTGTGGAAATTTTTACGTCTTTACAACAAACAAGTTTTTACTACAATTTAATTAAGCTTGTCTTAAACTATCTAAAAACATTAAAATTTTTCTAAACAATAATATTTGAGCATTCTTACTGAGCTCATTCTCTTACCATACAAGTTCGGGTACAAGAAAGTACATCAAATTTAATAAAGATACGCTGTAATTAAAAAAGTTTAAATACTGGAAATTAATAAATGAAGGGCGTGTTTTCATTTTTTTAAAATTCAATTGGTGCGTGAACTTTTGCAACATGCTGCATACTTCGTGGCAGTGCAGTGCATCAGCAAAAAAAACTAGCGGATTTGGAAATACAAAATCAGAAATAAATTGAGCGCCAATTTAATTCGTAAAGTGAGAAGCTTCTAAATGTCAGTTAAATCGAAATAATTTTAAACACGTGCAATATTCTAATGGAAGTCTATAAAAAGTACCTAAATATGTGACAAGTTTCATTAAAATGTGAATAAGAAAGACTATAGGCAATAGCTCTTCATTAGCTCGTCAAATTAGCTACTTTACGTCATAAACGACGCTATATTGCAGACCATACTTTATTCTTACTCTTTTCTAGCTAGAATCCTCTAGATTTTATATAATATTACACCTCTGTTTTTTTTCTCACAAAAGGACACCGCTTTAGGGATTGCATACTTCCTAATCAATGCTCGTTGAACTTCTCGTTCAATTTAAATCACTATTTCTCTTTAATCATAACTTACACTAGTAAATTATATCTCAGCAATTTCTGATATTCCTTGAAATAATGTGGATAATTGCATAATAAGGAGTATAAAGCGATGATGTAAATAAAGTGAGTACAAGTTGAGAGTATTCCCCTTTTGAAGATGTAAGAGTCAACAAAATCTGGAAGACACGTGTCCAGGTTGTCGTACAGATTATATAACATTGATACAAGCTGTGCTTTACTTGAATAAATTTTAATTGGTAGGATATGGTTAATTATGGTGTTTATAAGTCAGCTGTTATTCCAACTGAAATAGTATATATGACGCGTTTACAAGTATCTAACAATATATAAGGCACACAAAATAGAAATAATTATTTTCTTATAGTTTCGATTGTTTTGCATTTTTCACCTGTAATTTACAAAGATTTTGTTGACCCCAATTTGTCAGTTTTTCCTTAAACTTTATAAAAACACGTCGTTCCCTCAAAAACACATATAAACTTTTGAAATACAATTAAATTAGACAACGAAAGCGAAAGTAGAAAGATATACTGTTGAATATTTTAAGAACTATTTTGCCAAAAACATTTTATTTATACACACGTTTAACATTTTTTTGTGAGTAAAATAAGTTTTCCAGCATTAGTTTTAAACTTCCACGTGGAAGTTAATAAAACGTGTTTAAATCTAGAAAAATTGTAATCTTCATTTGGTATGTCCATGCACGTTGATTGAAAACAATGTTAAAATGTTCGATTAAGAAATGACCAAAGTACGAATATTTTAGATGAATGATTTTTTCTTTCAAGGAAGTTGATCAAATTATGTATTAATGAGAAAATTTCAATGCCTAATTTGCCGATGTTAACAATGATTTTTACAATTTTTTTTGACGGATTCATGCTGGATACAAAATTATTTAATGCATGATCCTTTTGAATTTTTAAATTGTCTTAGTTTTCACCGTTTTCCGATGTAATTAAATTCTTGAAGAAAAGAAGATCTTAAAGAAAACTGTATCGATGAATATTTTTTGTATTGGGATATGTTATAGAGCAAATTATGACGAATCGAATGGTGTATAGCTTCTGTCTGTAGTAATAAAACTGTTCGAGATACTCCTGTTTTTTAAGACGCATGTAATGCTCCTCTATGCGCCATATATACGTTAAAATATTTTTTAAAAGGACATATCTGACCAGAACTATATTTCTGGCATAGCTTCTATTCGAAAACAAAAAAAGAAATCAGAAATTCAAGTAATTTGAGTGATTAGGGCCTATAAAGTATGTTTTATTAAAACAGGAATATCTCGAAAAGATTTATTACTACAGACAGAAGCTATACACCATTCGATTCGTCATAATTTTCTCTATAACATATCCCAACACAAAAAACATTCATCGATGCAGTTTTCTTTGAGATCTTCTTTTCTTCAAGAACTTAATTACATCGAAAAACAGTTAAAACCCATATTAATTTAAAAATTCAAAAGGATCATGCATTAAACAGTTATGTTTCCAGCATAAATCCGTTAAAAAAATTTGAAAAAATCATTGTTAACACAGCCAAATGAAGCATTGAAATTTGCTCATTAATACATAATTTGATCAACTTCATTGAAATAAGAAATCATTTCATAAAAAACATGGATATAGTCCAGCATGTCGGGATGGCAATAATTGATAATAAAATTATTGTTTTGCTTATGTTTCACTCTGGTTTTATGCATTTTATTAATGTGGGTTTTTACTATGAAAGGTTTGTTCATTAATTAACTACGATGATAAGTAAGCATTCATGATGCTAATGTTAAATATTTAGATGATAATTCAAGTAAATATGTTCAAAAACAATCAATAAATAATTTAAATAATACTGGAAAACTTATTTTACTTATAAAAGACTTTAATATATGTGTATAAATAAAATTTTTTTGTTAATATGGTTCTTTACATGTTCAACATTGTATATCTTTATATTTTATTGCAGTAGGATGCTTAAGTTATATTGAAACCGGTATAAAGTAGTAATACTCCAATAATTTATAAAAATATAATTCATTACGTGGAGACTTAGAGAATTTCGAAAATAAAAATATTTTCATTTCAAGCGAAAATAAAAGGTTAGTAATTTAAACACAGTTGAAACTGTTTAATATAAAAGCGACTATAGAAAATACAAAAAGAATACTGACGGGCGTGTAATCATGCGATAGACTAAATAATTAGTTATAGCCTTATTGATTTTACAAGGGAAGTCACTTTAGCGTCCGCTTGAGATTTTGATGAGACTTGCACCATTGATAGATTCGGATGCGCTGATTCCAAATCCGTTTTCAAAAACGGCGCAATTTTTCTCTGAGCCGAGATATAAGCCGCCAAAGTTTATTTTTGACAGCTTTATTGACGTGCATAAACCATAAAATGTCCGACATAAGGAATAACTTAATTAAATAAGGAAATTATTTTGCGTGAGAAATGTGGAAGCAGCGAGTGGATGGATCAAATGGAATTGAATAGTTATTATGCTCAGTGTCTGGCGGATGGCGCTAGGTTGGAGGTAGGGCGTCCCCGCTGCGGAGGCAACTATTTACTCCATCCTAGCTTCCGCGGACACTGGTTTGTGGACACAAAGATGACGCTAGGTTGTCCAGCGCGACAGCATCTATTCATCATCCTAGCACCTGCTGACACTACTTTGTGGGTGTAAAGAGGGCACTAGTCGTATTTCATTACATTATAAAACAACAGTAATTATAATACAATGTTTATTGAAAACAAGTAAAACAATTATATTTCCATTGTTGCTACTTGAACTTGCTTGGCACGACGTATTCATCCATGTATGACCATCATTTGAGGGCATCTAGATTTTAAAAATTAGTTTTTAGATATGTTAAGTGAGTTGAAAATTAGTATTATACTCTTCATTTTTCTGTTGACGTGTAGACATATTATTTTTATTATTTTTCTTCAATATTTTCACATTTGAATGATATTAAAAGTTAATTTCTAAATTAAAAATAAGCTAACGAACCACTCTTGTGTATATCAAAAAATATTTTGACCTGTGAGCCGAAAAAAGACCACTTAAAACAAAGTTTTGAACATATCGTAAAAATTCAAAAATGAATTTGTGGATTATTAATCACTTAAAGTTACTTTTCTCGACACTTGGCTTAGCGTGATAACTTTAAACATCCTTTAAATAACTTTTGTTTTAACATTTAAATCACGTAACAAAAAAAGAAAGAGCATATTATTAATTTGAACTTATTCAACGGAAACAGTTAAAAATCAAACTTTGAGTTGTTGGTTGCTGCGTATAATATAATTCGTACGTAATAAAAGGAGTCGTACAATTAATAATTCGAACATATGCACAAAGTACGGAAATGGCATCTGATGAATTTTATTTTAAGCAACAATCAAAAAACGCAGTTTGATTTTTAATGGCTTCATAAATAAAAAGAATAACAAACCCGGAATGCTTCACATGATGAATGTCGTTGTCATGGATGGTGGTAGCTTGTCCTCGTGTCGATGTCCGTGGTCCTAAAACTATCCAATAATCATTAGTTAACTTTCCAAAACTTACAATAGCTTGTCAATTGTAATCAAGAAATTCCTGCAATTTAAATGGAAATTTTCTGTATACCATGATTTCCTTGTCAACCTCCATTTTGGCAAAGTCATCTTTCACATTCGAGCCTGAAATATTTAAAATTATATAATTTCTAACTTAATTTCTTGGTTATTAGTAATACCTATGATAGGAACACAAACCATTCATCCTGTTGAAGTGATCCAATCCGTTGGAATAATCTAATAGATAAACCTATATATAGGAATATAGGTTTATATGGCTCCGAATATGTACAAGTCATCAGAACTTGTAAGTTAAGAATGAAATAAAAACATAAAACTGTTCAATAAAAACAATAAAAAACAATAACAAGACAAAAAAATAATGACGATAACTCATAAACAATGTCGTCTATTGTTGAAATGCACTTTAAGGTTGCACTATATTCGTAGCAGATCCGCACTGACAACCAAAACCATTCATCGAGTCGTTGTTTGTCTGCCTTTCTCCAGAAACGTAAAATCGAGTCGTTGTTGGTCTACTGTTCTGTATTGACCATAAACATAAACATGAGAGATAGATTTATTTTGCTTAGCGGGACAACTATACACCTGAAACTCGTTGTTGTTCGTCCTAGCTCCGTCCGCCAAACACTGAGTGGGTGGTTATATGGACGTGTTTTAAATATTGATAATGTTTATTTCGATTTGCTATGCAATTTGCAAGATTATGATATTTGTACTTTAATAATTTCTTCAATTAATTATTGCAAGTTGTTGAAAAACATTTCATTCTTTTTTAAAAGTTAAGGGTTAAACAGCAAACAAAATTAACTTTCATTGGTAAAGTTAAATTATATTTTAGCAACATTTATAAAAAACAATAATTGTGGCGGTGGTTTAAATTTTTCTGGTCGTTATATATTGAACCTTGACCATTGTCACCGTTCGAGGTGAAGAATATTTGTTAGACTCATCTTTATTATTCAAACAACGCTTATATAGAGTATAATCATGTCACGTTAGGAAATTAACCATGAAATAATATTATAAAATAATGTGTGGAAAAACAATTCAATACAGTATAATTAAACAATAGACAAATGTTATTAAGCTTCACGATAGTGACACTCCGGGACGACGAGGCAGTTGCAGCATGCGAGTATCAACAGTGTTGCCATCTTCATCATGTTCTCGAACGTCATCAATTCTTTCCATTTGTTTGATTCACTGATGGTGTTGTTGCCGATTTGTTCTTCTTGAGCCATTGTTGCGGTCGAGAGACAAATCAAAAGCATAATTGCCAATGCTGTTGTTGCGGTTCTTCTTCTCGGTGCTGTGCTTCTTCGGATCATTGGATGCGTTCCGGACCTCCTCGATGTTTGTTCGGTTTTCGGTAGCATCTGTTCATCTTTTGTCTTCTCCGGCTCGAGTTTGCTCACAAGTTCCAAAGAGTAGATTTTCTTGAATGGCCTTTCCAGCGTTCTTCTCGTATCTCCTCGGAAGACGATTGCTGATCTTTCCTTGACCTCCATCACCTTTGCCAGTGGCCAGTTCAGTTTCGACTTCTCTTCGCTCTCAAGGAGCCCGATTTCTCCAACGGCTGGTGCTTCCTTTTCGGCGTTGGCGGCAAGACATGTCGCTTCGTTCTCTTCACTGATCATCGCCGGGTTTTTGAACTGGCATCGTTGATCTTGTAGAAATCCTGGGCCTTTCCACCACAGTGAATTCGCTCGTAATTCGTCAAGCGAACATCCTCGGCTCAGAATATCTGCTGGATTTTCTTTCCCATCGACATGCATCAATTGATGTTCTTGGATCTTCTGGCGAATCTTCTTGACCCGATTTCGCAGGAACGTTGTGTTCCCCTTTCCGCTTCTGACGAGATCAATTGAGCACTTCGAATCAGACCAAAATATAACGTTGTCAAATTTGTACGGCAATTCCTTCACGCAGAATGTCATCATTGTGGTTGCAATCTCGATGGCAAGTAGTTCCAATTGCGGAATTGTCAGTTTCTTCTTGATTGGCGAGATTCTTGACTTGGCAAAAACTAATGAAGTTTGGCACTCATCTTTGAACATGAATCGGATATAGGCAGCGGCTCCATATGCGTATTGCGACGCATCCGAAAAAATGTGTAGTTCCGTCTGAACTGGCATCTCATCTCTGGTTGTGTATCTTCTCGGAATCGAAATGTCTGCTCCACTCCATCCTTTCAAGATTTGGAACCATTCATTTTCGCATTCGGCGTTGAGTCTGTCGTCCCATGATCTCTTGTCGCTGCACAGCTTTTGGAAGAAAAGTTTTCCTCTGATCATCACAGGAATCAGTAGTCCGAGAGGGTCGTATTGGCTGGCGGTTGTCTTCAGCACTTCTCTCTTGGTGAGGTATCCCATTGGAGGCTTTGGCTTCGTGATTCCAATGTGATCTGACGCAATGTTCCACTGAAGTCCCAGAATTTTTTGCTTGTTTTCCGGCTTCTTGACTCCTTCCATTTGGGCAAAGTAGTCGTTGAGCACGTCGGAGTTGCAGAAGAATTGGCACATCTTCATGCAAGCAGCTTCGAATATTCGTTTTGTATCCTTGAACGCCAATTTTCCTTCTTCTATCGATTGGACTCCATGAAAGAAGTTGTCAACATATGTCGATTTCGGAATCTCCTTTGCGAGTGGTTGGTCGGAGCGTTGGCAGATATCATTGATGACAGCATTCAGCAGGAATGGACTGGATCGTACTCCGAATGGAACGCGTTTGAATCGATAACATACAATCTTTGGCCTTTCCAGCGATTCGATCCATAGGAAGCGACAGCAATCTCGATCTTCAACATGAAGACCCATTTGAAGAAAGGCCTTCTCGATGTCTCCAGAGATCAGAATCGGCTTCATTCTCGATCGCAGTAGAATTCCAGTCAAATCGGGAAGTAGTGGCATTCCGACGTAGAGTTTGTCATTCAACGATGGAGCTGTTTTGTTGGCTTTGGCTCCGGCATCGTACACGATTCTCAGCTTCGTCGACGTCGAACTTTCCTTGATCACGGAATGGTGTGGAATGTAATGAACCAGTGGGCCATCGGCAATCTCTTCTTCTTTCACTTCTTCAATGAAACCTCGCTTCAGCTGATCTCGGATGACTTCATCGTACTTCTTCAGCAATTCCGGTTTGGATTCGAGCTTCTTCAAGTTGGACTTCAATCGGTAATAGGCAAGGCTTCGATTGTTCGGAACATCATCGGTTGAGTCGCAGAATGGAAGACGAACATAATATCTTCCCGATTCTTCTATGAAGACAGAATCATTGAACATCTTCATTGCTCGCTCTGCATCACTCTCCAACTCTTCTTCGCGAATTCCAATGGAATCGATGGTCCAGAAGTTCTCCAGTGTCTTCATCAGCTGTTCGTGTTCATTTCTTGGCTCGATTGCAATCAATCCGACCGGTTGTCTGTGAGCCAGATCGACAGGATCTCTTTCCATAATGACTTCTTCGGGTTCTTCTCGATTTTGTCTCTCGGTTCCGCAGAGAATTGCTCCAATCTGCGTTTGGAATAAGCATAATCCGTTCGGAAGAATTCTTGATTGAACATCTCCAAGAATTTCATTGCTGTGATCCAATCCGATGAGGAGATCCGGTGAGACTTGCTTTCTTTCGACTTCAACTGCTTGATCATTCAGCATTTGGGCGACGTCGTTGTCATCGACGGAAGTTGTCACAATTGACCTTGTGATGATGTTGACCGTGGACAGATTGAGATTAAACTGTCTTCCAGCGACTTCCAGAGTGATGTTGTAACGGTTTGACGTCATCCGTCTTCCTTCTTCTTCTCCAAAAGTTTGCACATTGATCTCTTCCGTTTCTACTGCCTTCAACCCCAGTCTCTCGACCAATGACGACGTGATGTACGATCGATTGGATCCATGATCGATGAACATGTGAGCTGGCACGAACTTGTTCTTGACATCTTTCACTGCCACTTCCTTCGACATCATGATGATCGGGTTCTGTCGTAACGGATTGTTGGTGACTGGACGTGCTTCTCGATGTATCGATTGAAAGGCATTCATGAAATCCTCTTCAGCTCCTACATCATTTTCTTCTTCAATCATTACCGGTTCATCTTCGATCTTTCTATTGTCCAGAAACATCGTCATGGCATTGTAATCTTCATCCCGTTCCTGAACTTCATTCGCAATGATGGCGTGTGTTCTTCCTTCTTCAGTTCGGTAGTTTCGAGTGGATGGCTGGTTGTGCCGATTTCCTGTACCGAAGTTTCGACTCTGGTATTGCTGGCGCCGAATCGGTGTTTCACTGGATTCCACTCGAGGAGCTTGTGTTTGGAATCGGCCATTATCGAAGCGCTGTTGCCGGTTTGGTGATGTCATCCTGGCGGGGGAACGATGCCTTCCAAAGCACAAGGCCGGATGGGTCTTGTGGTGCTCGTTGCATACGCTGCATTGGTGTGCTGAGTTTCGGCATTCAGCGGTTCGATGATTCATCTTCAGACAGCAGAAGCATAGTTTGAGAATGATCGCTCGCTCTTTCTTCTTGTGAGTCGTCTCGTAGACTGGACAATTGGTATTCTTGTGGTTTGTATGAGATTGACAAAATGAACAGAACCTGGGCCGCAAGTTGTCATTTCTTCTCGCTTCCGGTCCTCTTTGTTGAACTGCTAACATGGTCGTCACTCTCTGCGATGTCGTCAATTCGTCTTGCATGTCCTTGATCCGCATTTCTCTTTTGGCGGGAATGACGCTTCAGTCCAAAATTGAAAAAGATCCTTTCCACTGGCTGTTTGCTTCATCGTGGGAAGATCCTGCAGTTTGCAGAGTAAGTGGTGATGTACTCTGTCTTCGTCTCCAAAATGATCTTCCAGTGTTTGCCAAGCCAATTGATAGTTCATCGCAGTTGAAGGAAAACTCCTGATCAATCGTTCTGCATCTCCGGTAATGCAATGCTTCAGATAATCCAATTTCAACGTTGAATCAATCGGATATCTTCCGATTATGCTCTCAAACCGGCTTTTGAACTCCATGAACGTGAGGATGTCTCCGTCGAATTTCGGCAACTCTGCTCTCGGGAGTGGCGGCAAGCTTCCTATTGCAAATGATTCCAACGATTCGGTTACTTGCTCCATTCGACTTCTGGCTGGCATTTTTCTCTCGGGAACGGCTTGAGCTGTCTCTACTGGAACTCTCGGCTTCTTCGACTTGTCGCTTCTCTGTTCATCGGTCTCGCAAGACGTCGATGATGCCCATCTGAGGAACGTCCACTCAGGAATTTCGGCTTGCGATGTCGGAAATCGCCTTTTCATTTGCTCACTCGCCGCTTCGAACAATCTACGGATTGTCTTTCTGCCCTCTTCAGCCTCTGCAACCACCTGTCCAGTATCTCCATATTTCTCAAAATACTTATCTTTAACTATCTTCTCCTTTGGGTCGTACTCGCACAGCTTGTCCCATTCTTCCATTAACTTCTCGATCTTCGTTAGCTCCGTTGCTATTTGTTCTTCATATTCATGGCAGTCGGCGAGGCAGTCGACCAGCTCTTCTTCGTCGAACTCTATCAGCTCCTTGATTACTGGTAAATCGTCCTTTATCAGCCGGGTTGTCAGTGCCTTGCGTCTTCGGCCCAGTTGCTGTCGAATGACGGCGGAAGTTGTAGTATTCGGAATAGCCGTGGTCGCCATGTCACCGTTCGAGGTGAAGAATATTTGTTAGACTCATCTTTATTATTCAAACAACGCTTATATAGAGTATAATCATGTCACGTTAGGAAATTAACCATGAAATAATATTATAAAATAATGTGTGGAAAAACAATTCAATACAGTATAATTAAACAATAGACAAATGTTATTAAGCTTCACGATAGTGACAACCATGGTATCAGCGTGTGTGAAAAAAGTTGCCACCGTGCCTGTGAAAGCGTTTGCCATGATGATAATCACCAAAATTTTTTTCATAAATTACTTTTGAAATATTGTTCCATGAATTTATCGACATAGAACTGACAAATAATAGAACTCACACTGTTCCGTATTTTTTTTAATTGGTGAAAAATTCATAAATGTGCTGTGCTGGCTGACTGCCCAGAACTTTTCAGGAACTACTGAATTATAAATCTTGGTATAGTCTCACAACGGTGATGATTGTCACAACGGTGTCACGCCTCTAATCTTAACCTATTTCATATAAACATGTTTTCACGTCTTCCTATGTATCCCGCTTTACCCTTATACACAGAAAATGTCAGCCATATCTTCTCAAGCATATTTGTGATACAAGATGTACCATGTCTTCTATCAGAAATTTTATGGAACTGAAGACATAAAATGTTTTTGGAAACATGTGATTCAGTTGAAAAAAGTTTATTATCAAAAGAATTTTCGGCTGATTTTGTGTATAAGGGTATAGGGGAAAACATAGGAAGGAATGAAAATGTGTTTATGCAAGGTATTCCGTTGAGGAATAAGTTCGTAGAGTTTTATCACAAAGATTTATTTGAACAAAAATTTTTCTTCGGCTGTCGAAGAAGTTGTTGCGCCAGTTTTGAGTTCTTCTTCGCCATTGAAGGTAACAGAGTGCGGAAAATGAAATATTTGGGGTAGCATTACCGTTATGAAAAACTCTACCAAGGTTTATGATTCAGAAGTTCCGGTAAATTTCAGGGCTGTCAGCAAGCAGATTGTGGCGTATGAATTTTTCACCAATTAAAAAAAATACGGAACAGTGTGAGTTCTATTATTTGTCAGTTCTATGTCGATAAATTCATGGAACAATATTTCAAAAGTAATTTATGAAAAAAATTTTGGTGATTATCATCATGGCAAACGCTTTCACAGGCACGGTGGCAACTTTTTTCACACACGCGGATACCATTGTCAAGGTTCAATATATAACGACCAGAAAAATTTAAACCACCGCCACAATTATTGTTTTTTTATAAATGTTGCTAAAATATAATTTAACTTTACCAAAGAAAGTTAATTTTGTTTTCTGTTTAACCATTAACTTTTTAAAAAAGAATGAAATGTTTTTCAACAACTTGCAATAATTAATTGTAGGAATGATTAAAGTTATTAAAGTTGCAAATTGCATAGCAAATCGAAATAAACATTATCAATATTTAAAACACGTCCAAATAACCACCCATAATAACTATTCAATTCCATTTGATCCATCCACTCGCTGCTTCCACATTTCTCACGCAAAATAATTTTCTTATTTAATTAAGTTATTCCTTATGTCGGACATTTTATGGTTTATGCACGTCAATAAAGCTGTCAAAAATAAACTTTGGCGGCTCATATCTCGGCTCAGAGAAAAATTGCGCCGATTTTGAAAACGGATTTGGAATCAGCGCATCCGAATCTATCAATGGTGCAAGTCTCATCAAAATCTCAAGCGGACGCTAAAGTGACTTCCCTTGTTAAATAAAAATTTAATTAAAATGAGCTATATTATATGTCTGAATATGAGTGAAAGTCACGTTTTCCAATTAATAAACATGACATCAATGTATTTTAATTGGCAACGTCCCTATAGACAGAAATGAATTGTCGATAACAACATATTTACCACCCACTATGTTCTTGAAAACTTATGTCTATAAGAATAACTTTTAAATATTATACAGGATGGCGCATAATTACCCGAACGCAAATTTGGCGCTACGGCAACACAATGCTGATGCACTTTAGGTGCGTCGAAACTATATTTTTATTGTCTATGCATTATCATATTACGGTGAATCAAAATGTTTTTTCCGATTTCCTATATCTTTTTGTCTAATTGTTTTTTTTTTACCAAATAAAGATTTTTATATACATGTGTTTTATATTTTTAAAGCTCTTGAACATCTCTATCATAAAGCCACAGTTTTATTTATTGTTATATTAATCACACGTACGGTCTCTCCTTGAGTATGGTACGCAAGCATAATTTCCGACCAAAGTTTCTGATGTTAACTTGATCGAGAATGTCCAGAAGCGATTCACTAGGAAGGTTTATTGTAGAATCAATCGTAAGTATATTTCTTTCAACGATCCTGATTATCTTTCTTACACAGAGCGCTTGAAGCTTTTTAATTTAGAAACTTTATATAAGAGACGAGAAGATTTGGAGTTCCTGTCAAAAATCCTGTTGCACGCCGAGGGCAGCCAATAGGAAAATCGTCTCCACATAGGAAGAATGATCAACGAATTTGATCACGCGTTCAACTAATTTATTCTTTTTTGTTCTTTTTTGTAAAACAGTATTTTGGCATTAATAGGAGAACTAGTGATTTTTATGAAACGTATATATCATTCTGTTGCTCGTAAAATTCTGAATTTTTTGAAATGCAACATGACGTGGTTACGGTAATTAACGTGTATTTTACAGTCGATTGAAATTTTAAACTTTAAAAAATCATAACTTTGCTTAAACGACGAATCTAATTTAGAGACAAGTATATTATTGCTCATCGTTATGTCCTCTATCAATAAAGTCTTAATCTCAAAAATTTAAAATAGAGTTTTCGAGATATTCGATCTTAAAGTTTAGCTCTTTACAATACATTAATCTGATAAAAATGAGTAATTTTGTGAGTTTTCATGATTTCTAGCATGATGATTGGATAAAAGAAGCAAACTAAAATCCATATTATCGAAGATTTTTCAAAAATTGGATTATCCAACCCTAATTTCCTTAAAATCAGTTTTCACAAAGAACTCAGAATCTTCCTCGTTTTCTGAGCCCTGAAATAACAGAAATACGGAAATCGTTTGAAAAATGATAAATAAACTTGAAATAAATATAAAAAACTAAAAATATATTATTTTTGGTAAAACTGTCCACAAAATTGACGCTGCTCTGTAACCTTGGAGCACCTTATTTGATAATTTTGTAGAATGGGTCTGATTTGCGATATTACGAAGCCTGATGTCAAGAGCATATTTTGCACAACAATTTGACACTAAAAGTTAGCAAATTATGTTTGATTGGTGCTTATAGGAACGTTTTTAAGTAAAAACCATATATGGCTGATTTAAGTGGCCATTTTTTGAAAATCATGCTCCTGCTAAGACTATAGTCTTTAAAAACATTTATTCTATGAGATAAACTTAATAAAGTTAAAAGGTTTTACGTTTTAAGTACTTTAAGGCCATTATAAGGTGCAAAATTTAAGATCGAATATCTCGAAAACTTTATTTTAAATTTTTGAGATTAAGACTTTATTGATAGAGGACATAACGATGAGCAATAATATACTTGTCTCTAAATTAGATTCGTCGTTTAAGCAAAGTTATGATTTTTAAACTTTATAATTTCAATCGACTGTAAAATACACGTTACTTACCGTAACCACGTCATGCTGCATTTCAAAAAATTCAGAAATTTACGAGCAACAGAATGATATATCTTACGTTTCATAAAAATCACTAGTTCTCCTATTATAGCCAAAATATTGTTTTACAAAAAAGAACAAAAAAGAATAAATTTGTTGAACGCGTCATCAAATTCGTTGATCATTTTTTCTATGTGAAGGCTGTTTGCCGTTGGAGTGCTGTTGGGTAGCGCTCAAGTTAATTGGAGAAAACTTTTCTCGATTAATTCTTCTACAAATCGTAGTGGTATTAGATTAACGTTTAAGCCTCCATTGAAATCAATTCGTAGAAAGTTTTTTGTGGCACGTTCTGTGCGATTATTTAATGAAAGATGTAAGAGTTTGTCGGAGAAAGCTTCAGTTGGCGATTCTGGGGAGTCTTGAAGTTTCCCTTAATTAATTAAGTTTATCAAGTAGACAAATGTAACTGTTAGCCTTATTTAGTCGTTTTATGTTTATATGAAAACATTAAAGGGGCCTCTGCGGGTTCGGTTCCAAATAACACTAATAGTATCGTTACACTATGGATCGCCCACCTACTCCCCTTCTTCTTGGCGACCCGAAGAGTAGTAGTTGGTGTGAGGACCCGATGTAATCTTACTACTAAATGCCCTATAAATGGCTTACTTGGTGGACACTACCGAGAACACCTAGATCTTTATAAAACTATTTGACTCCACATGTATAATACAATAGAAGAATACAGCTAATAAGGAGCTAACATTTTAAGGAAAAACTGACAAATTGTAAACAATTATGTTTCCAGCATAAGTTTTCCAGCATAAAAAATTTTAAAAAAATCATTGTTAACACAACCAAATGAAGCATTGAAATTTGCTCATTAATACATAATTTGATCAACTTCATTGAAATAAGAAATAATTTCATTAAAAAATTTGTACTTTGGTCATTTCTGAATCGAACATTTCAATCAACGTGTCCCATGCGTTAATTGAAATCAGAAAAGTTCAGGTGAAACTTCATTATACACGTTTAAATATTCAAAAATAACCATTTTGAATTGAAACACACCTTAAACTAGTATTTCGCTATGAGTTCAAAAGTATCCGTGGATGATCATCATTATAACGAAACAATATTGAGTTTGGTTAAAGGAAAATAAAAATTTATTTGATATACTTGATATGGAAATGAAATACCATCTAATTATAGTAATCCCAAAAGAATTGGAATTGGGCGTCGCCGAAATTTACGTTTTTAAAATACATTAGGGTTTAAATATAGCTCTTTGATGTTTTGAACCTTAATCTAACCGAAGTGGAATTGATTGATTTTTTATTGTTTAAGTTACCGTAAACTTTGCCATGAAAAAGGGATAAAAAATAAAAATTCAAAAAATTAGTCCGCGATAGAATAGGCGGGGTCAAGTGTGAAGATGGCGCGTGTCTAACTGCAAGCACGGCAAAGCCTTTTCTGGAATTTCACAAAGTTTTCAATACTTTTAAAAATTGTTTTATTGACAGGTCGTAATAGATAAACGAAATTAAAGTCATTAATAGTTTCATAAAAAATGATGCAATCGGTTTAATGTTTAAAAAATCACGTTAGTGGATCCCTTCAAGAGACCGTTTAATATAACAAAAACCTTAATTTCTTGCTTTATAAAATAGCGTAAATACTAAAATGTAATTAACATAATAATATAACATAATATAAATAGAAAATTTTAAACAAAATTTTTATTTCCTGTAAAATTGTTATTTCCATTTCCGTTCAATATAACAAAACTTTAATTTCGAAGAAATTACCTAGAATTTCTAGGTGTTTTCCACTACACTGCAAATTGATAAGAAAAATGGCTTAAAGGAACGCGAAGGCACATCAATTGAATTTGTAATTACCGGAGCTCAGAAGAGCCTATCAAATCTATTATTTAATAAATCTAATAAGATTTTTAGAAAAAAAAAACAAACCTAAAGAAGTTATGTGAAAAAATATTTCATAATTTACACGTTGGAATTTATAATACGCAATTTAAAATACTAAAATCATCAATTTCTTTTGGCGTGCAATGGAGGAAGTTTCGGTCTTGTTTGGGGCAAGAAAACATAGTGTGTCGAACAGAGATGGGCAGTTTTTGAATTTCGGAATACGGAACGTGGAATCCGGAATTCCGGTCGTATTTGGTGTTAACGTTTATATGAAAAGTGAATTTTCGGAATGCGGAATTCGGAATTTCGCCACAACTCCGGTGTCGTATAATAGTTGAGCAGAATATTTAGTATACTTTATTCAGAATAATAAAAATATTAGTTGCGGAATAAATGAATGACGAAGCTCTTTTTACCATTCTAATTTAATTATGCGTTTATTAAACTATCTAAATATTTTACGCAATAACCAAAAGAACGAAAAGTTTGATTTTTAATTGCTTCAAATGGATTTTTATATATTTCAATATGTAAACGATGCATTGTTATACACTGGTGTCCAAAAGTTTGCGACACCCCTACTAACTAGCTGTTTCGTATATTATTGAAGAACAACAGTTGCAATGAGTGGTACCAGTGGATTCCCCGTCATTAAAAACCTATTTCCATAAAATGTCATTAAAATCTTTTTTATTACCGCTACGCTACAGTACATTTTTCACAAACAGTGGTGGTTACAGCGATGAGACATCCTTCTATTACTGTTCTATCAAATAATTAAAGTATAAAAGGTCTGAAAAAATGTCTTGAACATTATATCACGAAATGAGCAGCCGATGTCATCTTTCTCTCCAGGAATGTGCAAAAATTGAAGCCATACGCCGACTCGGATTATCCATCGCAAAAATCGGTGCGAATCTGAACCGATCACGTTGCGTTGTGAATAATTATCTGAAGGACCCTTTTGGCTACGGAAAGACACCAATTCCGGAACGTCCAAGGATTTTATCGAGCAGAGATGCTCGAACAATTGCGCGGAAAGCTTCAAATTCGATGAGACAAGTTGGCCGTGAAGCTGGAGTTTCGAGCTCGAGACAAACAATTTATCGATATCTGCGTCGGAGGGGAATTAGTGTTCGTCAAAAACTAAAAAATGCTCAACGTCTGACTCCTGCTAATAAATTGAGACTTGTTGGCTTTGCTCGCCGAAACTTGGTCACAGATTGGAAAACAGTGAGTCAATTTACGGATTTAATTTTCAATTCAAACATGTTCTGATAATCTTTTCAGATGAAAAGAAGTTCAATCTTGACGGACTGGACGGCTGGAATTCTTATTTGCGTGATTTGAGGAAGGATCCATTGACATTTTCCAAGAGAAACTGTGCAGGTGGAGCGTTCATGGTTTGGGGAGCCTTCTCGTCAATTGGAACTCTTGATTTGGAATTCATTTCACCTCGAATGAAATCTGCGGACTATCAAGATGTCCTGGAGAAACGTTTAGTTCCATTACTGGCATATTGCCTTCACATTTCAACAAGACACCGCCGCCATTCATGTTAGTGCTTCAACGACGACGTGGTCAAAGAATCAGGTCAAAGAATATCAATGTTATGGACTGGCCAGCATGTTCTCCCGATCTCAGTATAATTGAGAATCTCTGGTCCGTCCTTGCTAGAAGATTTTACCATCAAGGACGTCAATTCAACACTGTAGCGGATCTGAGAGCCGAAATTCTTCGTAGGTGGTCGCTGATCGATACAAATCTGAATGGAAGCCTGATTGAAATGCCAAACCAAATTAATGAGGTTATTCGGATCAATGGAGCAGCAACAAAGTATTAAATAATTAAATTAATCAATAAATGTGGCTAATTTTAGTGTTATTTCCTAGTTTAAAAATGATATCATATCACTGTGACAACCACTGTTTGTGGAAAATTTACTGTAGCGTAGCGGTAATAAAACCGATTTCAATAAAATTTTACGGAAATAGGTTTTTCATGACGGGGAATTCACTGGTACCACTAATTTCAACTGTAGTCCTACAGTAATATACGAAACAGCTAGTTAGTGGGGGTGTCGCAAACTTTTGGACACCACTGTATAACGAATTTTTTGTTATAATGTTCTCTGTATTATCAGCTTTCTATATATATATATACACGCCGAAGGCGCTCAGTTGAAAATTCCCCTTCACATAGACTGACAGGGATGTGCGATGGGGCGCGCTAACATTTAAACGAATAATTTAATTTATTTTTAAATTTTCAGTTTTAGCTTAAAATTTCTATAATATCCGTATATTTGTATTTTATTTCCTATATCACAACAATTCTAATAAAATTGCGCACTTTCTGATATACTTGGTTTGACTATAATTGTTCATTAATGATGTGATTTTGCCCGTTGAAAAATATTTTTTAAAACATTTATAACTTTTGATATAGGAGGTTGGAGCCTTTCTAATATGGCTCATATTGTTCTTTGGGTCTTCCTCTATCCATAGAGCCCATAAAACAAAAATTTTCAAAGAAAATTTTTTTGCTACAGCTCTTCTACTAGGATGCACCTTATTTTATCATTTTCTTATTTTTCGAACGTTTCTACATTTGTTAACAAATGGTTTTAGTTCAGATAATGTGCAAAAAGGATCAATAAAGTAATACAAACCTAAATCGGATCGTTGAGCCCGTTTCACAGTTGTCAATTCCACTGTTTGTGGTCGAAATCCGTCAATGACTTAGTCAGTGTTAAAAAATTTTAATTACAGTTTTTTTATAATGAAGAATCTAAAAAATATTGTTCTGCATATATAGAAGTAATAATTAAAACATAATAACATATTTATAAAGCAAAAATACTATCATCTACCAGTAGACAACACATTAAATACCAAATCATGCATACAACTCGTCCTTATACACCACTCCTTAGCTCATCATGTCATTTTTGTAGTTCCCACAGGCATCCGAGCGGAATGAGTGCATCCTTGATGGAGATTAATTAAAAACAAGCAAAATTGGACACATCATGGCAACATCATACTTCCTAATCAGTCTTTATGCTGACATATATTGAAATAGATCAAAATTTAGTCGGCGAAACGGTAAAACGGTCTCAACGATCCGATTTAGGTTTGTATTACTTTATTGATCCTTTTTGCACATTATCTGAACTAAACCATTTGTTAACAAATATAAAAACGTTCGAAAAATAAGAAAAATGATAAAATAAGGTGCATCCTAGTAAAAGAGCTATAGCAAAAAAATTTTCTTTGAAAATTTTTGTTTTATGGGCTCTATGGATAGAGGAAGACCCAAAGAACAATATGAGCCATATTAGAAAGGCTCTAACCTCCTATATCAAAAGTTATAAATGTTTTAAAAAATAATTTTCAACGGGCAAAATCACATCATTAATGAACAATTATAGTCAAACCAAGTATATCAGAAAGTGCGCAATTTTATTAGAATTGTTGTGATATAGGTAATAAAATACAAATATATGGATATTATAGAAATTTTAAGCTAAAACTAAAAATTTAAAAATAAATTAAATTATTCGTTTAAATGTTAGCGCGCCCCATCGCACATCCCTGTCAGTCTATGTGAAGGGGAATTTTCTACTGAGCGCCTTCGGCGTGTATATATATATAACTTTCTTCACGTACTTTATAAAAAATCATTATTTTGGGTTCAGAATATGTCCACCTTTGTGCCAGGAAAATGTCATTTGCTGGAAGCTTTTCAACAATTTGAAATTAATATTTTCCCAGGACATATGATAATGAGGACAATTCCAATGAATTTTTGGACGATTCCCGCATTTTACTAACGGGTTCCTTTAAGGTTTTTAAATGTTTTACCGCTATTTTCAACTAAATTTTAATATTTAGCCTTGCTTATCTTCGGGGGACAGTGTGATAAATCAAAGGAGCAAATGGATGCTCTATAAATTATAATTATTTCTTTTGTACTTTGAGCTAATGTAAATTAATTAGATAATGTTTAATTGTTATATTTTTACTATTTTTGTGAATAATTTGTTGTTGTTGAATAAATAATACAATTCTGTTATTCAGGAAATAAAGAAAATTTTACAATCGAATAAACAGATAGTCGCATAGTTTTTTTTATTTTTAGTAAATATAATTCATCCAAAATTGAATGATTAAGTTGCGGGCTCAGAAAAGATGCTCTTGTTACAAATTTCGGCAAGAAGCGCATGTTTTTAGAGAGTTTAAGACGGGCTATTAACAATGACGTGTCAAGTTATATGAAAATAATACGTTTAAATTAGTAATAAACGTTTAAATATTGACAAAATCGATAGAAGTATGTTAGTAAATTTGATAAATATCGATAATTTGTTGAAATTGAGGAATCTAGATGTTTTTATATTGACAGACTTTAGTATTATAACTCCCGTTTTATTTATCATGTCTTACACGATAATTTCTGATACTATTGTTAATATTAGAAACTAATCATAACTCATATAGATCGAAACCAGCGGCCGACTGCAAGAAAAATCGTAATGGGGAAAGGTTTTATTAGGGTACTATTAAATTAAAAAAATTTTTTATTGGGTAACCATTTTATTGCATTCGAGTTATGGGAAACCTTAATAAAAACGTTTTCCCCGATAAATTTTTTAATGGGAAACGCATCGATCTTGCAAATCCGGTGTCTGGATTGATTTATGCTTCAACCAAATGTAAACTAAGTTTATTTTGAACTAATATTTAAAGAAACAAATAAAAGACAATTTTTAAGATTAAAAAATCAAACAATAGGTTTGAAAAATTAAAGGATCAAAAACAAAAACTAAAATAATCCTGCATGGAACGCGATACTGTAGTTTTCCCATCGGTATTTTAATTTCGAATTTTTTTTTGCATTTTTTACGATTTCATTTATTTCTGTTCATTTTAAAGCAATAATTTGTTTCCATTTTCCTTCTAAAAAATAAGTTAGGTAGTACTAGTTACTTAATTTATTAGTATCAATGGGATTAATGGATTTATTAAAGCTGTATATCTAAAATATATGCGAGCTCTTTTTATTTAATTTTAAAATGTTCAATTCTGCCAAACAGTTTTTACGTTATTTCTTTTGTTAAACTGCTAATAAATTTGGAAATTAAACGTTTATTATGGATTCTAGATTCTTTGTTATTCAATTTTTACATTGAGAACACGAAATTCTAAATTTTTCGTGACTGTAAATTTGTTTCGCTCATTTTGGTTTCGAATTTATATCGTGCTTACCAGTGATGGAAGGGTGTACGTTCCTAAAAAAGAAAGGGCTCCCCGGTCTCGGGAGAAGAAAAATAAAGTCCCGGGTTTCGAAATTTTCAATTTTTTAAGGTCTCGCCCGCACAAATTTCTAAAAACGGGGTCCCTTCCATCACTGGTGTTTTTTAAAATTTAATTATATTGATCTGAATTCAGAGTTCTCGTAACTATATAACTCCTAAGAATATATTAGAAAGAGCTGTATAAAAACCGTTAAAAAGTTGAGGGTCTAATATCTCGGCGATCTAAACCATTTTAATATGGTGTGCAGTACGGAAAAGCGTAATTCAACAATTATTTCGACCTATTATTGGAATGATGTGTTTTAATTAAATATAACAATGCAGACAGGAATGTACGAAGAAGCGGTATGTGAACTTCAGTTTATTTAATATAATCTTGTTTTAGCGAAACGTCTTATATTCAAATGTCTCTTGTCTTCTTATAAAATGTCTCTTGTCTTCTTATAAATTGTAGCCATATTTCTTCGAATTGTCCTCATTATCATATGTAACATTGAAATACATATGATATGGGGGACAGTTCAGAGAACTTTGTGCTAAGTTTTTCGTGTTGCAACGAAAGGATGGATCGATTCAAGTGGGGCTTTAAGTCATTAGCTCGCAACATTTACAGTATTCAGCTGGTATTACTTTTCAGAGATTTTTCAATTCCGATGAATACTTTTGAAGTTCTGACGTACATTCATTAGATTGGTCAGTTTTAAGGTACCAATTTTATTCACTGACACATTTTCCGACTATGCAGATACTCAATTACCGAAATGAATATATTGTCGTTTCAGGTAAAGCCGAATGGAAGAGGAAAAATGTATCGTTTGATATCGTTTGGATTGACTTCGGAATGTTGGAATTTTTACAATTTTATTACTTCAATTTATATTAATCATCTAAGTTGTGGCGATAACGAAGTACACATTTTAGAATAATTTTCTTCTTCCATTCGCTAGATTTTGCCTGAAAACGGCTATTCAACAAATGCGATAAATTAAGAAATTAGAATTTTTGTTTTGTTTCATAAATTAAGCTCAGGGACTGGATTTACGTTTTTTGGATAACTCAATCGAAAGTTCTCGTTGAGCTGCGAACGGAATCGATGAAGCCTTTTTAAATTTTTCCTCCCCGTTAATATTTAATTGTAACATATTTACTCATTTGACATGTGATTACAACAAATTTTTACCGCGGAGTTTTGAATGAATATTATAGGGTTTTACGATGCTCAAAAGATTCTTAAATTTACAACCTTTCAGTTTGTGCTATTTATTGCAGAAACACAAAACCGCCACTCGCACAATCCAATAACATTCTCATTTTAAGAGTAGCGGAGCATGGAATGGTACCAACCAAGTTGCCGAAAAAGAAAGTTTGATTATCAGTGGAATCAGCTTAAGCGCAGATGTTGCTTTGCGCTTACTTGGTTGTGGACATGATTGGATAAGGCAATCGGAAGTTCTCGTTGAGCTTCTAACGTAATCGATCAAGCTTTTTTGTAATTTTTCCTCTCCGTTAATATTTTTTTCACCGCGGAGTTTTGAATGAATATTTTAGAGTTTTACGATGCTCACAAGATTTTAGATCCTTAAATTTACAACCTTTCAGTTTGTGCTAATAGAGATTTTCAATTATAAAATAATCCAATATTAAACTATTCATCAGAAATATTTATTGCAGGAACACAAGACTTCTTATTTTAAGCAGTAGAGAAGGATGGAATGGTAATATTCGAGTGGCTGAAAAAGGAATCTTGATCATCAGTGGAATCAGCTGTGGAAAAGCGAGATAGCTTGTCCTTCTTTGGCATTACGGGAGATAACGTTTTTCTTGGATCCAGAGGGTCCCGAAGATTGGAGCAGTGATCGAACTTGTAAGCTTGTAAGTTACTGGGTTTCAGCTAGTTTGTAGACATCACCATTACTTTAACAATTTTGTAGTTCCGATGCCATTAATAGCCACATTTGATGTAATCCAGGCTCACGTGGCTTCTATTTCCGCACTTCAGTTGTTTATAAAATCAATTTGAGGTCGTTTAGCACTAAAATGATCAAACATTAACTGTTTTGTCGATAAACATTTCTGGTGGATCAACGAAATTGTCAGAATCATTAATAAGATCCATGCTGGGATCCTACGAATGCGAAACTTGGTGCTTTTATGTGAGTTCAGCGTAGAATACTCATCGAAATGCTGGTTATAGTATAGGAAAAGACAAAGAAGATGGCAGATTATGTTGGAATCCTGTTCAACAAAAAAACACAATAATTAATAATATTTTATTTCAAAACTATTCGACTGAAACTGACTTTCAAAAAAATATTAAATAACAAAATATGTAACACAGAGTTTAAGCAGAAACAGACGGGATGAAACGTGAGCAAATTCAATATAGATATCTCCTATCTATTAATAAAAAACTATAAACTTTGTATATTTCTTGAAAAACGAGGCACTGGGTACCCATTATAATACAACCCAAAGATTTTTGCATATTCTTTTGATTAGGTTTCTGGTTCTACCAACCGACAAGAACAAAAATTAAATCAGAATCAGTGAAAATGAACAAAAGGCACAATATATTATGGAGGTCGAAAAATTGCAGAGAATAAAAACAATGTGAAGAATGGATTAGTTGAAACGACAACACGAATTGGTTAGTTTGTGCAATAATCTAACTAGAAACATTCGATATAATGCAATAATAATCATAATAATATACATTGCCTAACTGGATGACAAGCTAGTGGTGGATTATGGTCTTTTCTAGAACACTAAGCATATGACGACGAGGATAAAAATGATAATTTGCAAAATAAACTAAACACGGAATTAAATAATTAAAAGAAAGAAAGAAAAAACAAACAAATAAGTTTGATTAATTCGAAATGTTGATTAAAATGTTGATAGATCTATGTTACGGTAATTAAAACAAAAAAGACTGTTTTTATTGTTTATAAGGGTGGTCTCGGGAAGCACCCAACAAACGACGATTGTTAATCATGGCACCTGAATTAGAAAAGTTGTTAATATAGCAATAGCAAACATTTAATTGTAAATTATAATAATGATAGTAATTATAATTAATTAATTAGTCTAATGTATAGCCTGTTCTAGTAAAGATTAATATTATAGAGCTTTTTCGCGTGCTCCGTTCAGTTAAAAAAGATTCTACCAACCACACACCAAATTGAAATAACGACTTTCCGATTTTAAGCGTCTCTGACAAGGGAAGTATGTTAGGTCAACATCTCAGATTTTGATGAAACTTCACAAAGATTTGTTTTGGGTTAAAACGTATAATGTTCGAAAATTTGCTAGATTTTAATATTAGATGCTCATTTAATTCTAAGAAACTATTGTCGTTGTTTAATTGTTTGATAGCAGAGATGGGCGGCACACCAAATGGAAATAAGAATTTTCTTATTTTTACGCTTGTCTTGGGTAAATATTGAGAAAGTTAATTTAGCGGTTTATCCTTAAACTCTCGAAAAATAAAAAAAGCTTCACAAAATATTAGGTTTGAGCACGTTTTCTGAGCCGTTCCTGGCGTGTGGGCGGGCGGAATTCCGGATTCCGAATTTTTATATTTTAATTACAAATTTCAAAAATGTGTCATCTAATATAATCATTAACAGATATTCCCGGCAATAAGAATTTCACATTTGAACGAATTTAGTGTAAGTATTAAGTTATTAAAATAGTTGGTAAATAGTAAACGCATTCCGATTGCACCCCACCCGACTTTTTAAAAAAATTATTTTGACTATTTTAGGTCAAACAATTGGGACCATCATCGTAAACAACATTTTTTCGGGTGGTGTGCGATTGATTAACAGTTAAGCGTTAATTGTTATAACGTTAGAATTTCAACTCCAATCCAGGTATAGAAAAACAAAAACAATAGACTAAAACTAAGAGCTCTTATTTCCTTAGAAAAGTATATTTACAGTTTGTTTGCAGCCAAAATAGTTTATTTAAACAACATATTTTGTCAAAATAAAGAATATTTAAGAGTGTTAGATTCTAAAGCATTAATAAAACGATAGAATTTGGTTCAGTTCGATTTTACTGTTAATCTTTTAACTGTTAAAAGCGATTACATTTATCATCAACTTTGTTGCATATTCGAAATTAATAAAAAACGACATTTGGATTTCCGTCCATCAAACGGCAATTTTCTACTTCATATTTAAAAAAAAAGATATGCAAAATATTTGTTTAATTCAATAATATCTTCTTGCACGCCAATTAGAATAACTTGGCTTACAATCTGATATTTCAGTGAGAATTCAAATGAGCTTATTAGAGCGTCAACATAAAAATACGATCTGGAAGGTACAAGGAAAATTAAAATCTAAAATATGTAAGCAGATCTGTAAGAATTTCGAAATTGTAAGAAAAATTTTGAAAATTCCCAATGGGCGTGCTTTACTATATTAATTACAATTATTATCATTTTTACGAAATTGTGAAAAGTAGTCTATTTGAAATACCTTGAGACTCATCGACAAAATGTTGTTTCTAATAATTCTAATAGGCATTACAAAATAATTGTATAAATAAAAACGAAATGAGTATTCAATTCTATTGTGATTCAAATAGACTATAGATTCTCGCATATTTATGGGCGTGGCTTGTTTGACAAATTTCATCTGCATTATTAAAATTCTCCGCAAATTTCCAAGAAGGTCTAGGAACGGGCCAAATGGAAACAACGGTATTCTGATTTTTAAGCGTGTATGTATGAGAATTTTAACGTCATTTTAACAAAACTTTTTTTCACGACAACACGCCAAGTTGAGCGTTTAAACGGAAAGCTCAGAAAACATACTCAGACATAGTTTTGAGTTCAGAGAAGCAGTATTCTATATAGTTTAGAATGTGCGTGACAAGTTTACGTGAAAAGTATTCTGAAGTTAATACGGGAAAGCTTATAATATACATTTAAACATTAGAAAATGCTCATTTTCACTTGGCGTGCGACAATATTTCATTTAGATGTTTAGATTTTTAAATAGTTTAAGATTAATTGTTGAAGTTTGCGTATTAAAAATATTGTAGATTTTACGAGAAACTGTGTAAAAAGGTACTGTTACAGCACATGTGTGGACCGCTATGCCGTCGAGCTAACATCATGGAGTACGACACATATGAAGACACGACTCCGCCTCCACGGATCAAAAGGACAATCAGTTGCTCACTCGACAGGGAAGGTCGCTTCTATTTGGGAGAAGCGCCCCGACCGTGGGTGAGATGTTAGCTCCTTAACTAATTAAATTCATCTATTGTATTCTTTTGTGGAGTCGAATAAAGTTTTATAAAAGAGCTAGGTGTTCTGTGTTCTCGGTGGTGTCCTTCAAGGCGTTTAGCTTTAAGATTACATCGGATCCTCACACCAACTACTACTCTTCGGGTCGCAAAGAAGAAGGAGAGTATGTGGGGGAGTCGTATTGTAACGGTACATCCAGAGGATCCACTGGAAATAACGCATTTCCGATTATTAAGAGTTTACGTCTTTTCAAATAAAACAATATTTTACTACAATTTGACTAGGCTTGTCTGAAACTCTCTAAAATATCAATATATTCCGAGAAAGTTAGATTTGAGCACGTTTAGTGAGCTCATTGTACTATCAGAACAGTTTTCTTGCTCTTCCATTGTTTTCCAACTTATTTTTTTGCCTTTTTCGCATTAATGGACCTGAATTTATATCATTCTTCCCAAAATGTTAGAAATAAGCGCTAAAAAGCACGCCAAATCGAAATGAATATTTTTCAATGTTTAAACGTGTATTATTAATTTAAACGTATTATTTTCATACAACTTGACACGTCTATGTTACAAGCCCGTCTTAAACAATCTAAAAACATGCGCTTCTTGCCAAATTTTGCAAAATGAGTATCTTTTCTGAGCCCCCAACTTAACCATTCAATTTGGTGTGTAAAAAGTAATATCGAAAATCGAATACAGCGACCGAGGAAGAGCGCAAATTAAGGGCCGCGTAATTCCTCGACCACGGTCCATATAACTCTCTTGGAAATTTGTCATGTTCGTTTTATAGTGATCCTGCTAAGAAACAACACCCAACCTATAAAATACCGCCGGTATTATTTATCAGGGTGGTCTAGAATGAATTAATTTCTCAATTTTTACGGTTTGAATTGATTTTTTCTTCGTTTTAAAGATTCTAATGTCTGAATTAGGTTTCTAAACGAAAATTAGAATTTACACGTATAAAATCCAAACGATTCACTGAAGATCTGGAGCAAGTTTTCTGAGCTCTTTGGAAGATTCATTTCCAAAGACAAATATATTGCATTAAAGAAGCACGCTTAAGCTTCAAGCCACGCCCATATTATACTACGAACAAAATATTGAGACACTCCCATTCCGTACCGTACTTACCACTAGACTGCTGTGACGTAATATCAATCCCTGCATAATCTGAATAACTCTGATTCGGTGTTATTAATCCACTATGTGTCTGAGCTGTAGCTCCATTTGCCGACTGTCCAGCTAGGGCATATTGCTGCTGTAGAGCTGCGGCCGCGTTCAAGTCATACATTCCCTGACTAAAAAAAGAAACAAACCATTATTTTATTTAGAAAATGCCACCCACTTTAATAATAACTGCTGATATTCGGCCTGTTGCTGTAATAATGCGGCATGTTGCGCGGCGGCCAATCCAGTGCTACCCGCCTGTGATTGCAGTTGATTCTGCTGGAATAAAAGAGCCGCCTGCGATGTGGCTGCCGCGCTGGCCGTTGTTGTCCTCCCACTTGGGCTCATTACTATCGGTGCACCAACGACTGCCATTGTTGGCGATCTGGCGAGACTTTGGCTTGATAGCAATGGCAGGACACCGCGTGCTTGTTGCTGCTGCGCTAACGCCACTTCTAAAAACACCCAAATAATGAAAAATTTCTAGATTATTCTTACGAAGCGCCGCAGCGAGTGGCTGCTGCTTAGCTGCCGCTAGCTGTGCAATTGAAAGTGCCGCGTTCTGATCAGCGCCGGTTCGATAAGTGCCATTGATGATTGCAAGCTCCATTAGCTGCTTTCGTTTCAGCTCGTCTTCGCCCTCGGGAGCCGGAACGAGCAACTTTTGCACTTCTTCCGTGGCCCTCATCAGCTTCACTCGCGCCCGGTTCTCGGTGTCCTCACATTGAATCACCACGTGCAATTCCTCGGACAAGTGCTCCCAGTTGGGCTTCCCGCGATTCATCTCCTCTTTCTTCTTGTCACGCATCGAGCCCTTGCCGCGGACCATTATCTTACAGCCTGTTTCTTGCTCCAATTGTTTCGCCGTCATTCCCCGCGGTCCAAGTATTCGACCAACAAAGTTGTACTGAAAATTTTGTAGTTTTTGATAGATATGCGATAGACTTTTTAAAGTTTTTATTTTTCTTAATTATATAGCTCCAAGCAAAATCAATTTTTCACGTATTTTAATTGTTTTGACTCTTCAGAAAAATTGTTTAAAATGAGCCGCCATTGTTGAACCTTATAAGACTAAATATTAGCTCTAGAAATTAACTTCCGCTTTTTCATCTTGTTTATATTCTGTCAAAATAAAATTATTTGTATATAAAGAATTTTGATGAGACTTGTTTTTGCACATCAATAAAGTGATTTTAAAAAAAACTTAAATCTCTGCTCAACAAATATTTCACAGATTTTGAAAACGGATTTGGAATCAGCGCATTCGAATCTATCAAATAATACGTTAAAGTGATATCCCTTGTTCAATAAAAAGGGCGTGGTTTTTGCAATTTGTCCATACTTTTTTCAAAATACGCAGTGATCGTGGCAATGGAGATAGAGAGAGTTCCAACTGTATTTTTCGGTTTTAGAAAGTTGTGTATCAGTTTACAGTCATTCACGTGCACCCGAAATTGAATGATAAAGTTGGGGGCTCAGAAAAATGCTCAAATTGCAAATTTTGATAAGAATCGCGTATTTTTAGATAGTTTAAGAAGGGCTAGAAAAAATGACGTATCAAGTTTAATGAAGTTAATACGTGTAAATTAGTAATGCACGTTTAAATATTGAAATATATTCATTTCGATTTGGCGTGCACGTGAATAGAATTATGATCATTTTTGCCGGCTAACAACTATCCCGATGCACACAAATGTCGCATATGGAACTCATGGTTGGTTAAGTCCAAAAAAAAATTACGGAATAGGAGGTTAATATAATATATGGTGGCGCATAATTGACGCGTCCTGTTGAGCCACTTTGAGGCGTTGATACAATATCACACCAAACCGAAACATCGATTTTGCGATTTTTAAACGTGTGTGAAACTTTTTACGTGTTTATAACTAAAAAGTTTTTACTAAATTTAAATAAGCATGTCTTAAATTATCTAAAAGTATGAAAATCTTTCTAAAAAGTTATATTTGAGCATGATTACTGAGCTCATTCTATTACCATACAAGTTGGCGTGCAATATTTTTTATCATTTTAATCGTTTTTCCGCCTTCATCGCAATATGTCCTCTGTTAAGGAAAGAAGTCCATTTCCCATCGATTGTTTAAGCAAAATGTAACTTATAGAAGCATTTTGGGGTGTCGCGTAGCACCAGATATGATACCATCAAACGTTAGCGGAAGCTTGGTGGAGTCAATGACCGTGGTAGACCAACTACCGTGATTACCCCTCGCCCTGTGGACGCTGTTCGATCAAAAATCCAAATCGGAGCATGAGACAAATGGCTACTGGCATGAAAATGAGCCGGATATCAATGGTCGAAAGTAAGCACGACATGATTGAAGCTGCTATATTGTCAGATAGCAACAAACAAAGAAGACTCGAGAAAGGAATACACCTTCTCACCTTCTGGCCCGTACGCAAACGTGAGAGCATTTTCTGATATTGTTCACGGTAGAGACCGAATTCAACTCTCACAAGGGAAGGTCAACATCTCAGATTTTGATGAAATTTCCCACAAAGATTTGTTTTGGGTCAAAACGTATGCACAAAATGTTCTGCTTATTTTAAGGTATTTAAAAATGGGATTGACATCTGAAACCACCCCCGATCATTAATCATTATTTTTCTTCTCTGCCAATCAGATTTCTTCTGCGATCATTAGTTTTCATTTAAAACATGGGAAATCACATCAACGATTTCTGGCTTTGCATCCCATCCAGTGGCAAATGGATGGGATGCAAAGCTAGAAAGCCAGATTGTCAGAATCATCGACTATTTCCCAAGACTTCCCAAAAAGCAGATGGATAGGACTGTTCATCGGGTGTCACTACCGTTCTAGTCTGCTCAACTGGCAAGTGTTCACATTTTCAGATCAACAAAGAGGTGAACATTCTGGAGAAGCATGTGGTCCCTTGGGCCAGAAAACAGTTCGATGAAAACAATTGGGTCTTCCAACACTATGGTTCTCCTGTGCGAGATATCTCAAGAGTGGTGCGAAACAAATATGCCGAGTTTCATCAAGTCGACAGAATGACCTGCTTTTTCGGCGGACCTGAACCCGCTCGACGGGGGACCTTGCAGGCGAAGTAAAGTGGAATCGGTAAAACAGGATCCGCAAAGATTAACTAAAATCTAAAATTTTGTAAAATTTTTAAGTGCCTGTACAATTGACGTGGAAATTCATTTTTAAATTGTACGTAGTAATTTATAAAATTTTGACAAATTTTTCATTTTCAATTGGCACAATCCTAACCGAAGCGACTCCGAGCTCTCATCGTTGAACAAGGCGGCCGGGTTGAACAGAAACATTTAGACTTTAATTCCTACTGTATCAATACAAAATATGTTGAATCTCATGTCATTCTGACTTTTGGTTCTTGAGCTTTGTTGCGGCGGTGACCGAAATAATTTTAAATGGCGCCGACACACGCGCCATTTCATGGATTCGCCGGTTATCCATGTTGGATACTAATTGTCACTTTAAATAAAATTTTATTGGGCCTATTCATAATATCTATATCATTATTGTTGCTTGTTTTTATTGTTTTTTTTATAATATTTATTTATTTTAATATAATAAACGGGTTCAATTACCCAAGGTCTACAGCAATCTTCCTGCTTTCAAAGTTTTTCGCGCGAAACCCTGTTTAATTTGTTTTTGCAGAAGAAAATCAATTTACTTGGCGATTTTTCAGATTTTTCACGTATTCTACTTATTTTGAGTTTTCAGAAGAATTATTTAAAATGAGCCAATGCGCGTTGTGACGCCACGACTAAATAGACTAAAAAGAGCACTGTAGTTTTCAAAGAAATCGGAAGAACCATTGGATTGCATATAATCTATCGATTAAGCAGACCAAAAAGGGAAAGCAGCACGCCATGTGTAACGGTCAAATTAAGAGCTCCGAAAATATGCTCAAAAATATTTAACATTTCCGCAAGAGCGGTACCTAATAGAAGATCAAAAAAGTAAGAATAAAATGGTGGTCTCGTTTAGACGGCCACACAGCCACAAATGACTTTTCTACTATTCCTCTTCAATGTTTGTTTTCCATTTTTTTAAGAGAACAAAACATTGATTAGCTGGAAAGGAATGACCGTCTAAACGACAACCTTCGGCACCGATATCTGGAAAGGACCATAATCTCAAAATAACATTTTTCCTATTAGACGCAAACAGACACTTCTCCTAAGGATGGAACACTCACGTCTGGATATTCCCTGGCTGGCACGAATATTTTCTCCGTGTGTATCGTAACTTCTCCCTGGGGCTCTGGCAAAGCCACCTCCTCTTTTGTGAATTCGAATTGGAACAAGGACACTCGCACCTTGTTGATTTCTGCAAAACAATTTATTTTCAAGAATTATTCCACGCCGCGTACCTTCATCGGCCAATCGTTCCAAATGATGGAATACATTCGGAAATGCTGCCAATTGTTTCTTATCCTTCAATAACTGCGACAGGTACTCAACGGTGTGCTGTGGATGAGCTACATTCGCATGATTGCTATTTGTACTACCTGAATCAAGAAATTCTTAAAATCTATGAAACAAAAAACAATTATTTTACAATTCACGATATGCAATCAATATATTTCATTATTGTACCTGCTTTATCATGTTGAAATGATGCGGCTACGGATTCGGCGAAATTTTCCCCTTCCACACCGGCTGATTTACTACTCTCTTCCATTCAATGAATATTAGTTTTTCACGCGGGGGTCGATAAGATTAAAAAATAAATTCCTAATCGCCACAAAAATACTAAGCTGAATCAACTACTCGGCCAGCCGGGCTCTCACTTGTGTCGATCTGTCCCAAAAGCTCTTTACAACAGCGGCCAATAGTTTCTCTCCAGCAGCCTCCCCTCCAACTCGTTCGCGTTTCCCCCGGGCTCGCACTATTTTGCCGCTCCCGTCGGTTTTTCAAATCCACTTGCTCCCAAATGTCATCCTCAGATATCTATGTTTTTTTTGCGTTTTTCACTCTTCCTGCACTTTTCTCTCTACGTATGATAATCTTTTCGATTTATGTGCTCGTTTAGTGTTTGGCCAATTTTTACGCTTGCTTAGAGTTAAATAGAACGATTCGATTAAGGGTTATTGAGACCGTTTCACAGTCATTTTATTAGTTCTTTTAAAATGACTGAATTTAAGAATAAATAATTTATTTTAAATAATTAACAGAGAGCTTCTGTTAATCTAGATTCCATCGGGGAACTCTGATTAAATTCTATTTTCCATGGGAAGAAAACTTCCACTTGCCAGCATAATGGACGTCATCATAAATTTACAAGAGCGTAGTGGAATCTGGAATCAGTAAAATACTTGGAAAATTTAAAATGGATATTTGAAACAAGAGACCCGGGAAATCGAAATGAAAATTTTAAATTTCTATTCTCGCTGTGTAGATAAATGAGAAAAATGCCTTAATGGATCACAAGGAAGGAATTCATGGTCTTGCTTGGACACGCCAAATGGAGATAACAATTTTCCGAACTTTAAGCGTGCTTGAAAATGTTCACGACTTTTTAATAAAATACTTTTACGACAATTTAACTATGCTTTTATTAAACTATCTAAAAGCATTAATATCTTTACAAAAAGTACGATTTGAGCACGTTTACTGAGCACATTTTATTACCATACCAGTTGACGTACGGCATAAAGACAGATGCGTCAATCTAATTTTCAATTTTTTGTTATTACGATTTTCATTTCAAGTACTGTAACAGCTCATTGGTGTCATTTGGTGTGCCAGTGCAACTGTATCAACACTCCACTAAATTTTTTGTAAAACCGACATTTCGCCGGATTCACTACAAACTGAAGTGAAATCGACGTCGAGAGTGTTTTTCACAAAACAACTTCGGTTTGCAATTCGATCGTTTTTCATATGTTTTAGTTTGTTTTCGCTGAAATTAAAATTTATCATCTACTCAGACGAGCCTTCCCTGGTCTGTGGTATTTCAAGAGTTTCGTGAAAATTGGTTTTTTCAATAAAACAAGTTTAAATATTACAAATTTGTAAAAAAGGCCTAATTAAGTGTTTCAGTATTTTTTTCCAAACTTTTCCGGATCCCTTGTGGTTTTGTATTTATCGAATTGTCAATTCTATACCCACCTAGTTCCCCAATTCATTTTTTCTAATTAATCACTGATCAAGAACGAATTAATCGAAACGGCAAATAGTGCAACGAACCGCGCCCACAAAATATGTCAAATAAATTATAACCGCAATCAATCAGATTAATGCAATTATCTGATAAACGTTTGTGTTTTGGAAATTAGTTAAATTAGGGAAAATGGGTTTGGCGTGCGCAAATTTAGAATACTTATCTTAAACTATCTATAAACCATTTATTCTTGCGAATATTTTTGATGAGCCGGCAATAACTGAGCACTAATTTGTCATCGTACAGTTGGCGTGTCATTGTAATCATTTGTGCGGAAAGCAGGCTTTTCCTAGTTTCCATTGGATAGGGTTTTGACAATTTGAACAAGTCTATAGGACGTCAATTGAAATGGTAAAAATTGATGCTCAGCTATGATGCTCGGAACTTAAATATGAGAGACTTTTAGATGAATCTAGCGATTTTGCGTAGAGGAAAATTACAAATACTTACGTGAATATATTTAAAAATCATCATTTTCATTTGGCGTGCGAAGTTGAATTCCCGGGCACGTCAAATCGAAATATTGATTTTGCGATTTTTAAACGGATGTGGAAATTTTTACGTCTTTATAAATGACAAGTTTTTATTACAATTTAATTAAGCAAGTCTTGAACTATCTAAAAATGTTAATATCTTTCTAAAAAATCAAATTTGAGCATGCTTATTGAGCTCATATTCTTGCCATACAAGTTGGGGTGCCCGGGTATTCCAACTTTCAAACTCCCCACTGCCAGTTTTCCAGAAAAAAACGGTCTCCCTTATATCTTCGTTATATCACTAAATCTAGGTCTTCAAGAGAATTCAGCGTATAATTGTCAAAGGGAGGGCAAAAAATACTTCTAAATTTAAGAGTCTCAAATTCTATATTTAACCCTCAATGTTACAAGGGACGAGTTTTAGGTCGCCATCTCTGATTTTGATTTAAAAATTTTGCAAATAGGTTCCTTATAGGATGATTAGAATACTGACAAAAAGTTACGAGTCACAAAATGGTGTAAGTGGGTAAAAAATTTGGTATAAATGCGATTTTCAAACACAAATTTTATGTAGTTAATGTTAATCGCTCCCGTTTATATTTTAAGGACTATTCTATCTTATTAAAAACTATCGTTTTTTATATTTCTTTCAACTTTCACGTGATTTACGTGAAACTGTGTTTCAATAAATAGTGGTTTGAACAAGGCGCAAACTTCGGGGCAATAGCGCAGTGGCAACACGATGGGGCGCGGAACAAGAGTGTGATGGTTCGATTCTTCTAGGGGGTGGCTCTGCACTTTCTGCTGGTCGCTTCCTTGACTTTGTTTTGCACGAAAAGTGCTCCTGTTACGACGCGAAGTGCTTTTTTGCGTGAAAACAGTCTCATCCTGTTATATAGCGTAAACACGTCATCAATCTTTGTTAAAATTTGATGTTGTTTTTGGAGTGAGGACGCTTCGTGTAATTTTGATGAAAATTTGGTTACTTTTTCGGTTTGAATTGAATGCTCTGGCGCCAGTTTTACACGCCTTTTGATAACAATTTCGTGCAAAACACAGTCACGCCAATAGAAACACAGAGGGTGTGTTTCTATTAGTGATGCTATTCGAAATATCTCTCTGTCAATTTCTTTTTTCAAGATTTTCAATGTTTTATATGAAGATCTTTAAATGTATAATTTATTAAATCAATTATTCCGCACAACAACTTTTCTTTTTTTAGCTTATCATCAACAATATTCTTTCCTTTTCAATCAATATTAGAAACAAATCTAGTTCTGATCAAGACAACCAACATTCTTGTTAATAACATATATATTTTCAAAAGAAAAAAATGAAAAGATGGGTAAAAAAAACATGCAAAAATGTCAGTCAGCACATTAATCTAAACTATAAAACGATTACCGTTAGGTGTTGTTATTAAACGTTCCGATGCTGTCATTTCAAGCGGTGGCTGTGGATGCTGCGTGGCGTCTGTCGTCGTTGTTGTGAAGGCTGACAACTTGTCGACCGTTGAAACCGGTTGGTCAGTGCGACTATCACCAGCAACAATGCTAGATGGATGCTGAAGAAACGAGCAAAAATGTTGGATTAATAATATCACGTTTTATGATTAATATTAATATTATTATTATTGGTTTTGTGGTCTTCCGGTGAGTTTTCGAGAAAGATGGTTTTAACGACAACAACGATTACAACAACAATAACAGTAACAGTAACATAAATATAAACAAACATGTTTATTATGTAAAAAAAATTGGTTAAATAAAAGCAAAGTGTGGTAGCGTTAATCTGTTTAAGAACAACAAAAATTAGATTGATTGAGTATAAAATTGCCGTAGATTTCTTATGAATTTATAATCAAAACATGCAAGATTATTAATTTTATTATTATTATTATTATAATTCGTCGTCAGTAAAATTATACCAAAATGTGAGCCGTGTTTTGCCATAATTTTATTAATTCATCGTTAAAAAAAGATTTATGAGATAGAAAAGAACAATTAGCAATATCTCACAAAACAAGACCATCATTTTTGGAATATTCCCCAACCAAGTATGCGCCAATTGCAAAATACTGCGCACCAATTGCGTAAAACACGCCCCTATTAATATTTTTTTAGTTTAAATTCTGTATGATGTTCAGAAAAATATTATAGTTTTGTTTATACTCTTTATGACTCTCTATTATTTCTATTAATTTTGCTAAACAAGCACGCCAAATCAAAATGTAGCGATTTTGCGAATTTTAAACGTGTGTGAAAGTTTTTACGTCTTTATAACAAAAACGTTTTTACTGAAATTTAATTAAGAATGTCTTAAACTATCTAAAAACGTTAATATCATTCTAAAAATTATATTTGAGCATGATTACTGAGGTCATTCTGTTACCATACTACGCCGAGTCGAAATAGCGATTTTGCTATTTTTAAACGTGTGTGAAAGTTTTTACGTCTTTATAACAAAAAAGTTTTTACTACAATTTAATTAAGAATTTCGTAAACAATCTGAAAATGTTAATATCTTTCTAAAAAGTTATAAATGAGCATGATTACTGAGCTCATTCTGTTACCATACCACGCCGAGTCGAAATAGCAACTTTGCGAATTTTAAACGTGTGTGAAAGTTTTTACGTCTTTATAACAAAAACGTTTTTACTGTAATTTAATTAAGAATGTCTTAAACTATCTAAAAACGTTAATATCTTTCAAAAAAATTATATTTGAGCATGATTACTGAGGTCATTCTGTTACCATACTACGCCGAGTCGAAATAGCGATTTTGCTATTTTTAAACGTGTGTGAAAGTTTTTACGTCTTTATAACAAAAAAGTTTTTACTACAATTTAATTAAGAATTTCGTAAACAATCTGAAAATGTTAATATCTTTCTAAAAAGTTATAAATGAGCATGATTACTGAGCTCATTCTGTTACCATACCACGCCGAATCGAAATAGTGATTTTACTATTTTCAAACGTGTGTGGAAGTTTTTACGTTTTTAAAACAAAATCATTTTTGCCACATTTTAATTAAGCTTGTCTTAAACTATCTAAAAACGTTAATATCTTTCTAAAAAATTATATTTGAGCATGATTACTGAGCTCATTCCCTTACCATACAAATTTGGTTGAACAAGAAAATAATAAATTGATAGGGCGTGTTTCGGTCTTTTGCAATGAGCGCGTACTTGCTGGCATTGGAGTGCAAAGAGAATATTTAATAAAGGTGGTAACTTTCTAGCTATATCTTCTAGATTTTGGGCTCAAATATCTTTGCCGAACGTACTTTTCGCGAGAATTTAAATTGACGATTTTAAGCTATTAAACATATCTTGCGAATTTTCACGTATAAATTAAAAATAAAATGTTTTCAGCGCGCCAATTGAACGCTACTAAAACGAGCTCAGAAAATTTGCTAATATTTCACAAAGATTTTCATAATTTTAGAGAGTTTAAGGAAAAGCTGACAAACTGAAGTAGACAACATCTGAGTAAAGTACATGTAAAAGCTGTGAGACAAGCGTAAATATAAGAAAATCCTTATTTCCAATTGGCCCGTGATCACGCCAATTTTAAATGAATATTTTTCAATATTTACACGTGTATTATTAATATAACTTGACACGTCTATGTTACAAGTCCGTCTTAAACTATCCAAAAACATGCCGAAATTTGCAATACGAGTATCAATTTGGGCTGCCACAGAAATTATTTTGGTTAAATCTAACAATAGAAGGCACAGGTTAAAATATTCACTTGAAAATTAACTATTCAATTTGGGGTGCAGTGATAGCCGAAAACTTCTTCCAAAAAACGGAATGCGATATTCCGCCAATGCTCATTCTTAAATCTTGGAAAACTTGTTCTCATCTATATCGCACGCACAATTGAATAATTTCCGAAATGCAAAAGCTGCCATCCCCCCTGACCGGATATTTTCCTAAAAAAGAAGGAGCCCCGAGTATACAAAAAGTGAAGTCCCGGGTTTTGAAATTTTCAATTTTATTAAGTTCCCGCCAGTCCGGAATTCCAAAAAACGTGGTCCCTCCCGTAATTTTAATGAGTTTTTATAGAAAATTTGACAGGAATTATGGAATCGGTTATAAGTTCCATTAATTTTATTCCTTATCACGTAAAGATAATTTCAATTTAAGCAGGTGAATTGGTGAATTGACTATCGCATTTTTCCGTTTCATGTGAACGTGTAAAATCAAACAAGAAATCAAGAAAAATTCAAATAAGCCGAAACCTCTATAATCCTTACGAAATTGTTTAAATTTATTTCGTAAAGAAAACAATATTGAAACAATATTTATGCATGCATAAATTTGGTAAGCTCATTTGGCACAACCAAGGATTACGGTAGTAAGAGTAAATGGACGCCAACTGGGAAGCTAATAAAAGGAGCTCAAAAAAACGTGCTCAAATCTAATATTTCGTGAAGATTTTTATATTTTTCGAGAGCTTAAGGAATATCAGACAAACTGGCATAGACAATATTTGTGTTAATTACACGTGAAAACCGTAAGATAAGCGTAAAAATAAGAAAATAATTCTTTCCATAAGATTTGTGACGATTAAAAAAATAAAATTTAAAAAATTGATGTGCTTAATCAGAACACGCTTTGCTGGAAATAAAAAAAACTGTTGAAATCTTGTCAAAACTATCTTTAATATACTCCCCTTCCACGACTACTGCGCATATTGCAAAAAAGTGCGGACAAAGTGCAAAACCACGCCCTTTAATTTTTATTCTTTACTTTTTAAGCATTCTAAACAAATTAAACACAATTAATCAATAACTCTAAACGTTTCTAAACAACAAAATAAATCAAATTCAAAGAAATTACGATTAGTCGTCGCCAAATCCGCAAAAACCCACCGCAAAATGTGGCGCGCTTTTTAAATATTATTTTTTCATTTAATTTTTATGATTATTTTCTTGTTTGTGCCTGTTCTATACCGTTCTTGCTTAAATAAATTGAAGAATATGTTATAGATGTTGTTTAAATCGTGGAACAAATGTGTGAAAGGCGTGGTTCTTGCAATTTGTATACGCTTTTTTTGCAAGGTGCGGAGTAATCGTGGCAGTAGAGTATATTTAGGATACATTTAATGAGGTTTCAATATTTCCTATATCTTCTTTTGGTTTCCGGCAAAGCGTATTTAGTATTTTGCAATATTTGTTTCATATAAATTTTTGTTTAGGATTACGGTAAGATTAAATGTGTCAAAATAAGAGTCTCGACGAATAGAAAAAAACTGCAGGAAATCAAAAAAAATGTTGAAATCTTGTCAAAACTATCCTTAATATTCACTGCCACGACTACTGCGCATCTTGCAAAAAAATGCGGACAAATTGCAAAACCACGCCCTTTAATTTTTATTCTTTATTTTTTAAGCATTATAAACAAATTAGACACAATTAATCAATAATTCTAAACGTTTCTAAATCTAATTCAAAGAAGTTACGATATAAAAAAAAAGAATTTTAATAAAAGGGGCGTGGTTTTGCAAATTGTGCACGCTTTTTTTGCAAGATGCGGAGTAATCGTGACAGTGAAGATTTCAACATTTCCTATATCTTGTTTGGGTTTCCAGTAAAGCGTATTTAGTATTTTGAAATATTTTTTCATATAAAATTGTTAAACTGATGCTCATTTGGCACAATAGAGGATTACGGTAAGATTAAATGTGTTAAAATAAGAGTCACGACTATTATCTCTGCTGGAAATCGAAAAAGAAAAATAGGAAATGTCAATAGATTCTCAAAACTATCTTGAAATTTAACAATCTTTTAGTCTTAAAATCTTTGCTAGTTTAGGAAAAATTTTGCTGAAATATAATCGAAGTTTAAATTAATGTGAAAACAGAATATTTATAAGAAAATGTTGAAATCAGAGAGAGAGAGAGAAATGACACTCTATAATGATCCGTTTCAGAGCTATAAATGACAACGAAAAAATACCAAAATAAACAACTGGCAAACAATGAACATTCGTATTAAATTATCAATAACGAGCGCAACCACGATTTCGGTTAAGTGTGCTCATCGATTATAAACGGATTATCCGCCACTCAAACAACTCGCCACAATCAGTCGCTTCTAATTATTGATCGATCAACTCAAACTAACCACAATTTCCAACAAAAAAAAAGAAAGAAAACAACAGTAACAAACAACATAACTAAATTGATGGGGAGGGCATATTTGGAGGCGAATGCGAAGAATTAAATCGTTTTCCAAATGACTATCTATCTATCTATCTATCTATCTATCATTTTTGACCGAAAGACGATGGCGTTTCTGTTTGTGTATTCTTTCAATTACGCCAAACACTTTTGCCTGCCAAAACTGGTCCTCATACCTCATGCGAACGTTTCGTCGTCTTCTCATTTACCGATCTCCATTTAGAAGAATTGTTTATAGTTAATTGGTGGGCGGTATGGATAATTGCGTCAATATTGATATGGAGTGAATGCTTGCTGGTTGCTAGTAAAACGCATATGATTCGTTTATTTGATAAGCGCTAGCAAATGGTTTCAAAGAGATCAGTTTAGTCTATTTTGGCTAATATCGCGCTCGAGATAAGCTAACAGGTTTATACGTGTAATTATGCTAATTCTAGATTTGGCATAATCTAGAATTCATTTCATATTTACCTACGACAATTTTCTTAAAATTATGTTCCATCAAGTAAATTCTCTACTATCATATTCTTATATCACTTAATCACTCCAAATGACACTGGTGAATTGGAACGCGTCGGTTTTTCAAAGCTTTTTTAATAAGCTCCATTCAAATTTTGGGTGAATTCAATTGAACTATCTACAATTCCCTTAAAGCTAAATAGAAAATTTCACGTGGAAGTGAGTAATACCTGAATAATTGCACGCCAACTGTAAATGAACATTTTGTCAATATTTAAAAACGCATATTGAATATTTTATTAGAACTAATTAATAATAATGATGTGATGCAAAAAATAAACTTTTAAGAAATACAGTAACAAGTTTTAAAGGAGCAGAACCAAATTTCTCACCATGGCGTGTTACAATTTTCTTAAGAACACCGTCGATCTTAGGTTGTGCTCAACATATATGCAATATTTCATTGAGATTTTTGAGTTTTAAATAGTTTAAGATACATTGTTGAAGTTTACGTATTAATAATATCGTAGATGTTACGTGAAACTACACTAGCTGACAAAAGTTTTGTCACAAATGTTTTTTCGGGTTTAACTTTTTTGTGACTTGACCAAATTGGCTGATTTTTTGATATGATAGATTCATATGGTTGTAGATTATTTTACAAATTTCCGCTTGTGATTACGATGATCCGTTTTACAGTGACAAGCGTTTATCGTAAAACGCGTAGCTCAAAGATATTACGCACTTTTCTTGCACTGCATTTTTTAATAATTTTTAAAGTTCAATTATATTTTTTTCAAAATTTATTGAAAATAGCAGTAATTGGCAACATTTTAGAGATGACTCCACGTAAAAAAACTGCAATTGTCACCCGGCAAGCTGTTATCAATATAAGGGAAAACGGAATGCGTGGTACCGAAATTGCCATGGTAATTTAAACCAAATTTTGCTACTATAACATTTTAAACACTGATTCACATAAAATATCAAAAGATCAGCTAATTTGGTCAAGTCACAAAAAAGTTAAACACGAAAAAACATTTGTGACAAAACTTTTGTCAGATAGTGTAACAAGGGAAGTCTCTTTAGTCTCCGCTTGAGACTTTGATCCATTATAACTATCCCGTTCCAATTACTTCGTCCACTCGCTGCTGCCACAATTATCACGTTAATTTCTTTTCTTATGTAATTAAACCATTTCTTGTGGTTTTTGCAAATATATGATTTGATCATATCTCGGCTCAGAGAAAATTTGCGCCGATTTTGAAAACGGATTTGGAATGAGCGCAGTAGAATTGAATTAAAAGGATTTTTAAATCAATTTTTGAATTATTTAAAAAAAAATTTCTTTACAGTAAAAACCTTGCTTCTCTCTTAGCCTGCCTCTAAATACTTAAAATCGATGTTTTTACGATTTCCCGCGTGAAAGAAGCTCGTTTAGTTCGCGTGGGACGCGTTCGCATTGACCAGTGTGATAAAGTAAAAACAGAAACTGAATACAGCTTTCCAAATTCAATATTTCCGTTGTATTTTATTACCTTATTAAAGATTAAGAGAACAACTCTAAAATCACGTGGGAAGTTTATACGTAGAATTTCAAAGAATACGTTTAAAAATTGGCAAATCATCATTTTCATTTGTCGACCTTAGTCAAGAAGCACGCCACTAACAAGGGAAGTATGTTAGGTCAACATCTCATATTTTGATGGTACTTTGCAAAAAGATTAATTTTGGGTCTTAAAGTATGCACGAAAAGCTCGTCATTCAGCTCGCCAAAAAAATTTTAAGGCACGCCAAATGGAACACTGGTGAATCCGAAGGCGTCGGTTGAGAACAAAACGCGCTTCGGCGACCAACGAAAAAGCTTTTAATAAGAATTATTCAAATATTGGCACTCAAGGCTTCCTCGCGACAATTGAAATAAAATATAGAACTAAATTAAAGTCTAATGGTATAAACGATAAAAACGATACGATACTTCTTTCAAGCTCACTAGAGCCAAGATCATTAAAATAAATTAAAATTGAAATAAAAGGATTTTTCAATCAATTTTGGAATTTAGAAAAAAAACAGTTACAGTATGCTTAAATGTTTGAACTATTTCGTATACTGTAAACATATTTCTACTCTCCTAGAATTCTTCTGCATACTTAAAATCGATGATTTTAAGATTTCTCTCTTGTACAAAGCGTGGACGCGTTCGAATTCACCAGTGGAAATGACTATTTTGTCAATATTCAAACGTGTATTACTAATTTACACGTAGTATTTTAATATAACTTGACACGTTATTTTTACTAGCCCGTCTTAAACTATCTAAAAAATATGCGCTTCTTACCAAAATTTACAAAATGAGCATCTTTTCTAAGCCCCAAAGTTAATCATTCCATTTGGAGCGTTAAGATATATTAGACAAGTCATCAAAATTTGAGATGTTGTTAGAAACAATTATTTTCAGTCTTACGCTTGTCTTACAACTTTCACGTGTATGTTACACAAATATCGTCTACGCTATTTTGTTAGTTTTTCCTTAAACTCTCTAAAAATAATGAAATCTTAGATTTGAGTGAGCAAATCCTTCCAGTGATCTTGAATTTTTTATTGCGCCGTTAAGATGGATACGACTACAACCCATCCCCATTAATGCTCTTTAAAGAATTAACTAAATTTTGTACAAATTTAGCACGCACGTCATGATTTTATTAAGATACTGTATCTTTTAAGGACAATTTTTCTTTTTGTCGGTTTAATCTATTGAGCAGAATTCCCTTTCTTTAGAAGAATGCAAGAAATTGAATAGACAATATTATCAAGTTATGAGAAATTGATAGTTTCATTTTTACTTTCATATAGTCCTTTTCAGAGATCTGTGCCTAATGGAAGAGCAAAAAAAGAAGACAAAATGATGTTCTCGGACTTAAACGACTTTTTCGGCTATTCTTCTTCAATTTGTGTTATTCTTCTTTTTTTATAAAACACTGATGAGAAATGAGAAGATGGCCGTCCAAACGAAAGCCTCATTTTGTTCTAACTTTTTTCCTCTTCCATGAGGAACCGAAGGACTATAAAAATAAAAATTACCAATCACTACGTGAAGCTGAACTAGAAATTGTGAAGAAATATAACACAAATAGAGGGAAATTATTAAAATAAGTTAAATGTTCAAGTTCTTGTTGATACCATTTGAAATTAATTCAAAAATTTTGAAATGAATTAACAGTTTCTTATATTCTGATAATAATTATTCTAGAAAAAAGCAAACAAAAAATTAGAAATATTCTCATGGAAGAGATTTAAGAAGATGTGAGATATTCGGCCAACATTTTTCTTCCAAAAACTTCAAATTAAAATGAGATAAATGGTGGGATTTATGTGTTATTTCTAGATGTGATGATGTAAAGTGAATCATTGGGATGTTTCATTTCATCTCGTAAATATTATTATTCTATAGTACATTAAAAACACATTGTAATATGTCAAAATGAAGATTTTACAATTTTTAATCTACTCTAACTGATTTTCGCTATAATATTTAAACGTGTCTTACTAATTTACACGTAGTATTTTGATATAACTTGACACTTTATCTTTACTAGCCCGTCTTAAACTATCTAAAAAATTTGCGCTTTTTACCAAAATTTACAAAATGAGCATCTTTTGTGAGTACTAAACTTGACTATTTCATTTGGGCTAGATTTGTATCTACACGTCAAATAAATTGGAAAAAACACGAGTTCAGAAGAGTCACTTCCATCTAAAATCTCGTAAAAATATAAAGTGCCAGAGGTATTTTAAGGAAACCCTGTGAAATTGGCGTAAAAAAGCCGTTTCTAAATTGCACGTAGTAATTAATTAAATGCGCATAAATTTTGGCAAAATCGGAGTTTTCATTTGGCGTGCTTGTAGGAATTAAGTGAATTAAATAACACGAAAAATATTGTGAGCATAAATTTCACGTGTTATTTAACATCAAAATTTAATTGAAAGATAGTACTGAGGCCGTATGCAATAACGTATTTATACGTTAAACGTTAATGGAAAATCATTGATTAAGTACGTTTCCAAGCACGTGTACATAAGTGTATGCGAGAAATGATATTTAAATTGCATAATTGATTGAAAAATATAGGTAATTTATTAGAAACGGTAATGTATCAATGATTTTCCATTTAATGGATAAATACGTTCTTGCATACGGCCTCTGGTTGGAAAAATTCTTAAAATGAAATCAGAAAGAAACGAAAAGTTTAGTTTGATATGCTAATGTGAAATTGAAAATTACACAAATGTTTAGCTAATATTCTAGACATTTTATGTACTTTTCACGTAACTATAGACCGTCTTGTCTTACACTAGATTTGGGAGACTTTATTTAGTGTGCTATTATATTTATTATGCACACTTTGGTTTTAATCTCACTATTTATGACAAATCACAGTGAAAATTATTCTCATCTTCATTTTTTATCTTTTATTTTATAAATATTATTCAATCAAAGATTGAACATCCAGTAAAATTGAACAAATATGTGGCCTAAGATTTAAAAGGTAATTTTTCTTACAATTACGTGAGCTCACAATAAATTTAAAACAGATAAATGAGAAAACATGAATAAACAGGCAATACCAGTCATTTGTCATAATTGAATAGTAAAATAGAAATAAAAAAGATTTGAACATGAAACAATGATGAATATAATAAAGACGAAATCAATCAATACTAGAAGATTGGTGTCTATGAAATGTTTGCACGCCAACAATCAGATATGGTCGGGTTTTTCTCCGATCAGATCTGATCTAATCAGCTGATCGATATTCTTCGGTGGACTGTTCTCTTCTTGCGTTCGCAATTGGTCGTAAAAGGAAGAAGAGTTTTTGCGCGAAATTGGCCAAATTAATCTTAATCAAGTCGACAACGACAACGACGAAGCAATTAAATTTTTATTATCACTTTTTGGATTTGGAGAGTTAAATGAGTCTGGTTTTGACCAGGGTGAACAGGGATACTAATTCGTATTGGGAGGATTAATCACATCGTATTTATATGTTGAATTGGTAAAAATTGGAATATTCTCTGGGGTTTGACAAGCCAATTGAAATGATAAAAATGGATGCTCAGTTAAATTTCAGCGCGTTTTTTATAATTTAGAGAACATTTTATAGAAAAATGCAGCATTTTTGCGACATAAATCGGAAATATTCGCGTGAGATTTCATTCTCATTTTCACATGGCTAAAATTTGGTTTAAAGGCGCATGGAATTAGGCTATTCTGGTCTCGCTGGGGGCACAGAGATATAAATCTGTGTTTTTATTATTTCTCTTTTCTGTTTTGGAAGCACGCCAAATGCTAATGATGAATTTTGCATATTTAAACATTTATAATGAAGATCCACGTGAAAATATTTGATTTATCTATCCAAATCCCTTTAATATTTATAATTCAGTAGAAATGTGTAATGATGCTTGATTAAAAAATACGTCAGAATAATATTAATGATGTGTATTGTTAAGATGATTCAAATTTACGCGAAATTTGGTTTAAAGGCGCATGAATTTAGCCTATCCTGGTCTCGGTGGAAGGTCAAAGAGATATAGAAAAGAGAGAAAGCTTTCTTATTATTTCTCTTTTCCGTTTTGGAAGCACACCAAATGATAATGATGAATTTTGCATATTTAAACGTTTATAATGATGCTCCACGTAAATATTTACAAGCGTTTAAGACGTTAATTTGATAGATGAGTTCCAAATTGTCTCATAACATCTAAAAATTGTAGAATCTTACACTTTAACTGTGCACACATTTTTATCATTTCCATTAGCGTGCGGAAGCAATTAAAAATCAGCTGCCCTCCACTGCCACGAAACCGCGCCGCATTGCAAAAGACTTCGCACCAATTGCAAACTCAACCTTTTAATGTATTATTTTTATTTTCAACATTTACAAGTCAATGAAGACTCTTCTGGTCCATTAATTGAGGTACTAAGAATTTCTTTTCATTAATTCATCAGAATTTCTGCAGAATGAAACGTTAACTGATAAATAAAATATTGAAAATAAAAATAATAAATTAAAAGGTTGAGTTTGCAATTGGTGCGAAGTCTTTTGCAATGCGGCACGGTTTCTTGGCAGTGGAGTGCACGTGTACTTTTTTCTATAGTTTTAAGGGAATGACAGAAATTTAATGACACAAATTAAACATTGCATCAAGTTCCTTTACTAAACAAAGTCCAAATGGCCTAAATGAGCCCGTAAATGTGTTATTTCGAGTGGCATGCCCGTGATTGTTTTAAATTTCTAATCTTAATTTCCAACGCCACCTGGTATGTTAATAAAACGAGCTCAGTAAACGTGCTCAAATCAAACTTTTTGGAATGATATGAATATCTTTAGAGAGATTAAGACAAGCCTAGTTAAACTGCCGTAAACAATTTTTTATTGAAAAGACGTTACAATTATGAAACACGCTTAAATATCGAAAAATCGTTTTTTCCAGTTGACTATAAAATATTTTTCACGTAACTTATTCAAAGTTTTCTTTAACTATCTAAAAATCAGTTAAATTTTAGATTAGAGAGGCTTTTCTGGGCTATTATATTTAAAGCTTCAATTGGCGTGCATCTACGTCATTAAACAACGAATCAATCAGAAAATCAATGAAAACGGTAAAGAGAAAGTAAATCTATTAACTCTCCTACTTAGCAAACTTCATAAGAGCTTATGGCGACCGGTATTATTTGCACACTTACGGAAGCAAAATACCGTGTAAGAAATGAGTAAACGAATAAAGGTTCACTCGCGCGCAGATAATAAAATACCAAGTATAACTTCTCTACTACCACCACTGCTAACAATAATAAATGCTCACCTGTGCGTCCCAATTGGCTTCTCGTAGAATTTCATGCAATTGTTGAGACATTGGCTTGTGCTGAAAACTCGCTTAAATTATTAAACACACAATAATGGTTAAAAACAAATGAAATTAATTGAAAGAATTTTGGAGCCAAACGAAAATGATTGAAAAGCATGAACCAAAAAGTGTTTTTGTGTCAATTTTCCGGTGAATTAGTTTATTATAATAAGTGGTCAGATGTAAATGAAATGATGCATCAAAAGAGATATACCATTATTTTATAAATAAATCAGCATATGCCTCTCCCCTCTATATAGTTTTGGTGAATATAGATACATATATTTTTAATCCATCTTTACATAATCCGATTGGATGAGAAATTATTCCCCCCCCCCTCTCCGTTATTTTTTAAATCATTTATATAATAAGTTTAGTTACTAAAGGATAATGTCTTAAATGCCAAATCCTAGGAAGGATTTACGTAAAATCGAAGGAAAATTAAGTGCTTTGTGTAGAAATGCTTTCGAAAAATTGCACACAATAAATATTTAAAAATTAAAAATAAATATTCTTGCAAAACTCGTTTATATATGCTCTTTTGAATAAAATCTTAATAAAATATGCCAGTTTCTTATATTTCTAAGCCCAGGAATCAATTTTTTTCAATAAAAAAAATAACAAACACAAAAAATCGTAACATGCCTTGGTGAGGCATTTCGTTCTGCTCCTTTAAAACGTGTTACTGTATTTCTGAGAAGTTTAATTTTTGGACCTCATCGTTATTATTGTCCTTTTCAGAGATCGGTGCCTAATGGAAGAGGAAAAAAATTAGGATGGAATGAGGTTCTCGTTTGGACGGCCTCTCTTTTTAGACGGCCATTCTTTTTTACGAAATTATGGGCAGCACATATTTAAGAGGAATTGAGAAAAATGTTTTTTGTGGCCCCACATTTTCTCTTCTTTTATTACTCTTCCATTAGGCACCGATCGCTGAAAAGGACAATATAAAGAAAATAAAAATGTTAAACCCGGGTAGCATGCCAAATGGAATACTTTGAGAGAGTTTTGCTTACGCACTGGTATACTAATAAAAGAAGCTCAGTAAACGTGTTGTGAGAAATTAATAATTCCAATTTTAATTTCATTAAAAAAAATAACCAATAGGTCCTGAACTATACATTTTGGCGAAATATAACAACAAATAATGAAATAAAGCGAAATTATTTAAATAAATTGGAAATTTGCTTCACGTTCTCATTGAGACCATTTGAAATTAATTCAAAAATGTTGAAAATGAATTAATCGATTTCTTAAATTTTGACAATAGGAATTTCAAGAAAGTTTAAGAATAATTATCGAGAATAGTATTGTCTAGAAAATCCTTTAACACGTCACGTGAGTAACTATTGCAATTTAGCACATTTTGCTACTTTTTATATGTGATACACGTAAATCTTTTCTATACAGACATAAACAAAGATTGTACCAAATGCTCGTCGGGCTTAAAAATAGAATCAAAAATGCACAAATTAAAAAATGATCAGTTTAAGTTTTTCGTAATTTTCTCGGCACGCACTACGCGGTGATTTTGATATTTGATACAATAAAATTTGCCCAATGAAGTCATTAATAAAAAAATTGTACACAATAATATCATTGGGCTTAAAATGAGCACCAAAATTGCACAAAAGTTTTAAAAATATATGATCAGTTATGTTTTTTGGTAATTTTCTCGGCTCTAAGAGCACGTACCACGTTGTGCTCATGATATTTTATACAGCATATGTTGCTCAATACAGTAGTGCAAAAGTGATTTTACAAAATGGGCATCGAAAATTCACGAACGGTTAAAAACTTTTCCATTTAGTTTATGAAGAATTTCTCATCTCTAAGAACACGTACTACGTTGTGCCTTTGATATGTGATTCACGTAAATTTGCTGAATACAGACATGAATTAAAATATTGAACACAATGAGCTCAACGAGCCTAAAATGAGCTTCAAAAATGCACAAACGGTTAAAAAATGATTAGTTTTAGTTTTTAGTAATTTTCTTGGCTCTAAGAGCACATACTAGGCTGTGCTTTTGATATGTGACACACGTAAACTTGCTCAATACAGAGATAAACAAAGATTGTATACAATGAGCTTAATTTTCTATTGAGATTGACTGTTTAAATAGTACAATTTTTAACTTAAATATGACTATTTAATAGCTATTTCTATTTAAATCTGATTACCTTGGATACGTGACAGTGATTGACGGAACTCCGTATTCCGTATTCCGTGTTCCGGAAATTGAAAATTTCTATTCCGCCCATCACTGGTACGTGATGTTTCTGACGTATTTCTACACAACACAGCGGATTCAATCCGACGGCACGCCAAATGAAAACTACATTTTTCGCATTTATAAGCGTGATTTATAAATTTCCAAGTAGAAATAACAAATAAGTTTTTACGCGACTTTAAGACACTTGTCTTAAAATATCAAAACTCTTAATATTGTGCTCGAAAATTTTCCTTGAAACCCTCAAACGAGCTTGCATTTCTAAGAGTGCAGTTGGCGTGCGACGGAGCTAAATCCTTCATAAACTATCTCATATCTTTTAATATAAATCATAACTATTAAAGTGAAGGCAATATAAATAAAAATTGGGGTGTCTTGAGTAAGTTTCGCATTAATTGTGTCAATACTCTTTGTTGTATATTTCTAGCTACTAAATACTAGTTTGCAGAACGTATGAAAACATTAGGACGTAATTTGCCGTATAAAAAATAAGCTGGGGATTAGAGCCAAAGTGTTCGATAAGTTGATTTTGGACGATTGTGTGATATTCTTAAATCATGCGCAATTATAAATTTTTAGTAAGATGTTTATGTTTTTATATAGTTCAAGACATGCTTAATTAAATTGTTGTAAAAACTTTTTTGTTATAAAGATGTAAAACTTTTCACGCACGTTTAAAAATCGCATAATTGTTATTTTGATTCGGCATTTAGAGAATTGCGAAATTAAAATATAAAATTTCGAAATCCGGAATTCGGAGTCTGGAATCCGGAATTCCGCCCATCGTCTTCAAAATAGTTATGGAGGAATTTCGATATGCGTTTTTAAAAGCTTTGAATTATGTAAAAAATTCTTCTAAATCTTCAATTTTGAGTTATTCACACCCACGCAACATGAAAACTACATTTCTTGCATCTTTAAGCGTGATTTTTGAATCCCGACATAGTAATATCAAATAGCTTCCTACGCAAGTTTAATAAACTTGTTTTAGAATATCTCAAAATTTAAAAATTGTACCAGAAAATTTTCTTGAAACCCTCAAACAAGCTTACATTTCGAATGAGTGCAGTTGGCGTGCGGACGTCTACTGTCAAGTAAACGTACTAAAACCCAACTTTTTCGGAAGATATTGGTATTTTTAGAAAGTTTAAGACAAGCCTAATTTAATTTTAGTGAAAAATGTCTTGTTAAAAAGACCATACCCAAAAGTTTCCAGACAAGCTCAAAAATCAGAAAATCGTTAATTCCAGGTGGCGTGCTCCGCGGGTCCCCTGGGCGGACCTTCTACATACACTAGCTGACAAAAGTTTTGTCATAAATGTTTTTTCGGGTTTAACTTTTTTGTGACTTGACCAAATTGACTGTTTTTTTATATTTTATGTGAATCAGTGTTTAAAATGTTCTAGTAGCAAAATTTGGTTTAAATTACCATGGCAATTTCGGTACCACGCATTCCGTTTTCCCTCATATTGATAACAGCTTGCCGGGTGGCAATTGGAGTTTCTTTACGTGGAGTCATCTCTAAAATGTTGCCAATTACTGCTATTTTCAATAAATTATGAAAAAATATAATTAAACTTTAAAAATTATTAAAAAATGCAGTGCAGGAAAAGTGCGTAATATCTTTGAGCTACGCGTTTTACGATAAACGCTTGTCACTGTAAAACGGATCATCGTAATCACAAGTGGTAATTTGTAAAATAATCTATAACCATAAAATCTATCATATCAAAAAATCAGCCAATTTGGTCAAGTCACAAAAAGTTAAACCCGAAAAAACATTTGTGACAAAACTTTTGTCAGCTAGTGTAGTTCCACGTAACATCTACGATATTATTAATACGTAAAATTCAATAATGTATCTTAAACTATTTAAAACTCAAAAATCTCAATGAAATATTGCATATATGAGCATCTTTATTGAGCACAACCTAAGATCGACGGTGTTCTTAAGAAAATTGTAACACGCCATGGTGAGAAATTTGGTTCTGCTCCTTTAAAACTTGTTACTGTATTTCTGAGAAGTTTATTTTTTGCATCTCATCATTATTATCAAGAAAATGAAAATTAAAATTTTTTAAATTAAAATATACAATTTCGTAATCCGGAATTCGGAATGGAAAAATGGCCTCAATCCGGCATCCGGAATTCTGTCCATCTCAGGTCTACACAAAAGTTATTGAGTTATGCGTTTTTAAAGTTATTTAGAGTTAAAATTTATTGTCGTGGTGTAGGTTAATGAAAAATCAGGGTTAAAGGAGCATTCCGAATAATAAAATGGTCTCGCTTGGACATGTGTAGATTTAATTTGCAATTTGTTTATTATTTCGATCCTAAATATAATAAATTATACAAAAAAATTTTATTATAATAATTATTATGTTGATTTAACAACCAATTTAGTAAGAGAAAACAAAATGAAACAAAATTGTGATGAAAAAAGCGAAATAATAAACAAATTGCAAATTAAATCTACACCAGCCCAAGCGAGACCATCTTTTTTCTGTATGCTCCTTTACCCCTAATTTTTCATTAACCTACACCACGACAATATTTAGGTACACGGTATGCGATTTTAAGTTTTGAATTATGTAAAAAATTATTTTAAATATTCAATTTTGAGTTATTCACACCTACGCCACATGAAAACTACATTTCATGCATCTTTAAGCGTGATTTTTGAATTTCCACGTAGCAATATCCAAAAAATTTCCAATCAAGTTTAATAAACTTGTCTTAAAATATCTAAAAATCTTAAAATGGACATAAAAATTTTTCGTAGAAACCCACAATTGAGCTTGCATTTCTAATGAGTGCATTTGGGGTGCGTGGGCAAATGTAACAGTCAAATTAAGAGCTCCGAAAATATGCTCCAGAAAGGGAATGGGTTTTTTTTTAAATTAATTTAGACTTGATTGTCAAAATGACGAGCTTAATTGTCTGTAATTAAAGTGTGTAGAACTTTAAGATTAATTTAAATATAGTCGTCGCCAAATTCGATTACCACCGCAAAATGTGGCGCACTTTTTTAAAAATATTATTTCTTCATTTACTTTTTATGATTATTGTGGAATAAATGTGGAAAATAATAATAATCATAAAAATTAAATGAAAAAATAATATTTGAAAAGTGCGCCACATTTTGCGGTGGTAATCGCATTTGGAGACGACTATATAATAAAATGTTCATTTGCGTTTCGTGTGCGTTGTTTCTTGCATAAATGTTAACGTATATATTTTGTTAAATTGTAATTTTTTTGATAAACCAGTCAAAAAAATATTTTTATCAAAGTGACACCAACATTCTTCGAGACAACGCTAATAATGAGAATCAGACTGTGAGAACACATTGACGTTGATATTCCCAAGATTGTAAAATTTGCATTTTAATAAAAAATATATATCAATATTAAACGATACTGAATGAAAAAAGTCAATTTACCGGTACAAAACTTAATATTATTAAGAAATCAATAATGAAATAATGTTTAAATAAATAAAAGTTAAATAAATACTCTCAGACAAAGCACTCTTGGATTGACCGGAGAAGGTTAAATAACACATCAAATATTAGTTTAACAGGTAAAGTGGACTTTGCGAATTATATTTGGAAGATTGATAGAACAAAACATGTGAAATGGGATTAAAAATTGATTGAGCACTTCTTTAATGAGAATTATAGAAATTGTGAGATAATCCACCGTATATTTTACTTTAAATCGATTATAAGCGGTTTGACAAAATAAACGTTGATGATTTTGAGCTCAAGAATGAATAATGAATGAGATATGAATTAATGAGAGGATATTTTGCAAGCAAAGTGGAATGATATGCTTTACAAGTCCGCCTTGATTACAAATAGGAGGACCGCGCAAATTGACCTGAATGTGGGTGCAACTAGGCACAACAAATGTGCCGTCGTATATTTGTGTAATCATTGCTCAGTTGATGTCTGTCTGCCGCTAAAGAGCATCTGCCGAGTTGTGGAATGCGTTATCCGAATGATATTTATGGTCCGCGTTTTTTGGAGTTTGAAATTTGCGATTTCGGATTCTATTGTAGTTTTAAGAGATCTGTACCTAATTGAAGAGGAAAATAAGAAAATAAATAATTGTCTCATTTAGACTGTCACAAAGAAGTTTCCTCTTCAATGTTTGTTATCCATTCACAAGGAATCTTTATTGTACAATCAATCGTAAGTATATTTCTTTCAACGATCCAACGTTCAACGAAAGCTCTTTAATTTAGAAACTTTATCTAAAAGACGAGAAGATATGGATTAGAAGTTTCTGTCTGAGTAAAATGTAATTCCCCTATTTTCTAGATAAACTCCGTTCCGCGTCATATTCATAATTCAAAAAATGCAATTTCACGCCAAATGAAATGGTAAAAAGGAGATCTCGGAAAATTGTCTTTAATTTATAAGGGTGAACCAAAATGTTTTCCTGATTTCCTATATCTTTTTGTCTAATTGTTTTTTTACCAAATAAAGATTTTTATATACATGTGTTATATATAATTTTAAAGCTCTTGAACAGCATCATAATATATATTCAAATTTTTAATTGGTCTTTTATTTAAAAATTTGTTTAACTTGTAGAAGAAACATGGAAAAATCCGAAATTCGTGTTCTTTTACGTCAACAAGGCGTCAACGCAACTACAGCAGAAAAAAAAGATATGCGAAGTTGAAGGCGACAATATGGTCTCGGATCGTACTGCGCGAAATTGGTTCAAAAGATTTAACGACGGCGACACTGATCTCGAGGACAATTCACATTCACGCCGACCTACGACAGTGGATTCTGAAGCAATCCGTGAAGCTGTGGAGACCAATCGATCAATAAGTACTCGCAGATTGTCGGCCAAGCTTGATATTCCTCAATTATCAGTTGTACGACATATTCACGCCCTTGGGAAAGTTAATAGACCTACCTCATGCATTGACTGAAATTCAAGCTCAAAAACGTGTCGAGACTTGCCGAAAACTGCTCGAAAATCCACAAGATTACAGTTTTATTCGTAGAATTGTAACTTGTGATGAATAGTGGGTCTACTTCAGTAATCCGGACAGACAAAATCAATGGTTGGAACCCGGTCAAACGGCGGAACCGGTAGCAAAATGGGATCGTTTCTCAAAGAAGGCACTTCTGTGTGTTTGGTGGAATTTCGAAGGCGTAATTTACTTCGAGCTAGTTCCAAATGGACGGACCATCGACGCAGACCTTTATTGCGTCCAACTTGATCAAATGTATGCGCCACTCGGCGAGAAATATCCAGCATTGATCAATCGAAAGTGGAGACTCCTTCAACAAGACAATGCAAAACCGCACACCGCCAGACAAACGAAGGAAAAGATGAAAAATCTCGACGCCATTCAAATTCTTCCACATCCAGGTGATCTGATTATCACCTTTTCCGATCCATGGCACACTTTCTTCGTGGTCGTAGCTTCAATGACCTGACCGATGTCGAGAACGGATGTCGCGAGTTTTTAGCCTCTAAGAACAAGGAGTGGTACCGCAGCGGGATCGAGCAACTTGCTGATAGATGGGTTCAAGCCATATAGTCAAGTTCTCGTTTGGACGTCCTCTCTTTTTAGACGGCCATTCTTTTTTACGAAATTATGGGCAGCACACATTTAAGAGGAATTGACGAAAAAAAAGTTGTTTGTGGCCGTGTGGCCGCCTATCATTTTTTCTTCTTTTATTGCTCTTCCATTAGGCACCGATCTATGAAAAGGACAATAAAAATAATTTCAATTTTGAAATAATTTCAATTGTTAACCTCATTTCTTGAACTTTTCGAATATCGGAAGTGGAACAATAAAATTGTTACAATTACACACCAAATTATTCTGAATTTTGTGGTGGTCTTGTAAATTTTAGTCTGTGGTCTTGTTTTGGATTTATTGCGTGTTCACGTATTGTTTCTTAATTTACTAATATTTTTCCGTTTAATTATTAACAGATTACTCGCCAATACATAACTACCAAGAATACATTAGAAAAAACTGTAAATAAACGCGTGGCCTGAAATTTATGGACTAACAAATAGACCGTAAAAACAAACTTAATTAGGTGCGTTTTAGTATCTTTTAAATTAACAAATATGGCTTAATGGAAAAACCCCCAATTTGCCGATAGTTTTTCCTGAAGATTTGCTCATTACTTCTCATAAACCTTAACATAATAGATTCAATGAACAAAAATGAAAAATGCATAGATAAGTTTGAAACAATGACATGCAAATGATTGCATAAATTATTTTGGGGGGTATTATGCAAAGTAATTATAGTTTATACGAGGATTAGCTATAAACGATTCAATGTTTTCAATTTTAAATTTAAATGTATTCTAGGTTCATGTTACATGAATTTCATATTCATGCACGCTAAAAGAACGAATTGAATAAGAATTTAAAATTGAGTGAAGTAAACATTCGGGACGGTTAATGTGCTGTTAGGTAGTTGTTACACAGTTTATGACACAAACATTCTCAAAATTACGTTATTAACTTTTGTTAATTCACTTATTACAATTACCCTTTTTTGGTCTGATTGAGCGAAATGTGGATTTTATTAAATCTAGGAAAAGCGGAAATTGCTCCCGTCGGAAAATAAAATCCATTTCGGAACAAAAATCACGAATTATAACACCATCTCATTTAAATTTCGTTTATTTTTATAAAAAAAGATCGATTATTTTTAAAAAAAATTATTTTTAATTATCAGTTTAATTGAATGATTATAATCAAAAACTTAAATAATCGTGATGAAGGTAGTTATATAAATGAAATCTGTTGATATTAAATGTCTATTAGATGGTTTTAGATAATATTCCGTGTTTTTTGCCGCATTTAATAACTCTTGTTTCTGTAAATATTTATATATATATATATATAGTACTTTTCAAAGAACGGTGCCTAATGGAAGAGGAAAAAATAAGAATAAAATGAGGCTCCCGTTTGGACGGACACTCTTTTGTATCTAAACAATATATTTCAATGTGTGCCGCCCAAATTATTCCATTGAAGTTTGAGGAAAAAAGTTGAATTAGATGATGTAATAATCCGCGATTTTTTGCTGGAAATGCATTTTATTTTACGACTATACGTAAACACAGTCACGTATACGCCACAATTCGATCCTTGTCATTCGTGTGAGTTTTATCTCACTACGTTTGGAAATCCACTCATCTACGTGTATTGTCTTAAAAATAGATAACACACATTGATGAGGAAAATGGAAACTTCTTTGTGGCCGTCCAAACGAAAACCTCTTTTTTTGCTCTTCCATTATATCTGAATACGACTATATATATATATATATAGTCCTTTTCAGAAATCAGTGCCTAATGGAAGAACAAAAAAAGAAGAGAAAATGATGGGCGGCCACACGGCCACAAACAGCTTTTTCGTCAATTCCTCTTAAATGTGTGGTGCCCATTATTTCGTAAAAAAGAATGGCCGACTAAAAATAGAGAGGCCGTTCAAACGAGAACCTCATTCCATCCTAATTTTTTTCCTCTTCCATTATATCTGAATAGGACTATATATATATATATAGTCCTTTTCAGAGATCAGTGCCTAATGGAAGAACAAAAAAAGAAGAGAAAATGATGGGCGGCCACACGGCCACAAACAGCTTTTTCGTCAATTCCTCTTAAATGTGTGGTGCCCATTATTTCGTAAAAAAGAATGGCCGACTAAAAATAGAGAGGCCGTTCAAACGAGAACCTCATTCCATCCTAATTTTTTTCCTCTTCCATTATATCTGAATAGGACTATATATATATATATATATAGTCCTTTTCAGAAATCAGTGCCTAATGGAAGAACAAAAAAAGAAGAGAAAATGATGGGCGGCCACACGGCCACAAACAGCTTTTTCGTCAATTCCTCTTAAATGTGTGGTGCCCATTATTTCGTAAAAAAGAATGGCCGACTAAAAATAGAGAGGCCGTTCAAACGAGAACCTCATTCCATCCTAATTTTTTTCCTCTTCCATTATATCTGAATAGGACTATATATATATATATAGTCCTTTTCAGAGATCAGTGCCTAATGGAAGAACAAAAAAAGAAGAGAAAATGATGGGCGGCCACACGGCCACAAACAGCTTTTTCGTCAATTCCTCTTAAATGTGTGGTGCCCATTATTTCGTAAAAAAGAATGGCCGACTAAAAATAGAGAGGCCGTTCAAACGAGAACCTCATTCCATCCTAATTTTTTTCCTCTTCCATTATATCTGAATAGGACTATATATATATATATATATAGTCCTTTTCAGAAATCAGTGCCTAATGGAAGAACAAAAAAAGAAGAGAAAATGATGGGCGGCCACACGGCCACAAACAGCTTTTTCGTCAATTCCTCTTAAATGTGTGGTGCCCATTATTTCGTAAAAAAGAATGGCCGTCCAAATGGGAACCTCATTCCATTAGGCACGGATCTCTGAAAAGGACAACTTAAAATCAAAAACAAATGCAATTTGATGATATTAAAAAAAAATAATTTCAATTTTAAATATTTTCAATTTCAATTTTAACCTCATTTATTTTACTTTTCAATTATCAGAAGAGGAACAATAAAATTGTTAAAATTACACATCAAATTATTCGGCATTGTGTGGTGGCCTTTTAAATTTTAGTCCGCGGTTTTGTTTTGAATTTATTACGTGCTCACGTGTTCTTTCTTGATTTAATGTCATTAATCCTCTCATGAATTAACGTCAAAATGCTCGCTAACTATAATACGTTAGAAAGAGTTGTAAATAAACGCGTGGCCTTCAATGTATGGTCTAACACCATGGCGGTAAAGATAACTTGAATTTGGTGTGCAATTATAAACAGAGTCATTTGTGGTTATAGGGCCGGGGAGCGACAACAAAAAACTGGAAGTTAATGAGAAACTTGGCTTAAATGTTATTGTTTTGGTCTTGCTTGGAGCAAAGAGGCCACGGTGTCGATTTAATTTTCAGTTTGTTTATTATCTCGCTCTATTTTTTATCATTATGGAAAATAAAACGAATAATATTGTCCTTTTCAGAGATCGGTGCCTAATGGAAGAACAATAACAGAAGAGAAAATGATGGGCGGCCACACGGCCACAAACAACATTTTTCTCTATTCCTCTTAAATATGCGCTGTCCATAATTTCGTAAAAAAGAATTATAATGAAATGAGGTTCTCGTTTGGACGGCCACTCTTTTCTATCTCATCAATTTGTGTTGTCTCAAAAATGGATAACACACATGGAAGAGGACATATGGGTCGTGTGGACGTCCATCATTTTTTCTTATTTTTTGCTCTTCTATTAGGAACCGGTCTCTGAAATATACAATATAATATTATTACAAATTTCCACGTAATGCACAGAATTACAAGAATAATGGTCTCGTTTGTACGGCCACAAATAGAGAGAAAAATTAAAATAAATATAACCGATTATATCGAGTTGAACAACGCCAGAAACCAGAACAAGAACAACAATAATTGAATAAACATGTTTTCTAGACAATAAAAAACAGATGAGCAAAAAAATCTAAATTGCTGCGAAACATTCTCCCGTCGACGGCAAAAAAAATCGCCAATGTCGCCAAAATACAACTTGAACATACTAAATTGTGTTTAATGGTGATACCAACTGTTGTTGAAAAATAATTTTCCACTCGCCGCGCATTAAATTTGTCGTCAGAACACAACACGCACAGACATAGGAATTAGAATATGAGATGAAACCATTGTCCAAGCAGTCATCGCTTTATAAAATTCTGTTCAAATCCACTTTATATTGGAAGCTTCGGCTTGTTGAATAATGAAAAATACAAGTAGGCATCAAGCTGTCATTAAATGCTCGCTAATAATGACAATCTCGTGTTAAATATATCCGGCGACGAAATTTGAGCAAAAATTATCTGATGATGCCTTGATGAGTGCTTTAATTAAATTCCTTTGAGTGACATTCTTATTTGGTAAATTGATTTGTTTTATTAACTTCCGGTCGTGTTCATTTCTTGTTGCAATTCAAATTTGTGTGTTTGGGATATTAATCCATTCAAAGAAGCTCACTGTGATAGAATTGAAATATGATTTTTTGAAAAATTGTAATTGTAGTTTATTGTACGCAATCAATGTTTTAGTTTTTATATATAAAGCTTTATTATTATTGAATTTATAGCCAGCCTCTGTTGCAATAACAAACCGCTGATAATAATTTTAAAAATACAAATTTAATATTGATGTAAAACATTTTTGTTTGGAATTTTCTAGCATAATCTAAACATGATTACTATCTTTATTATCATGATGAATCAGTGTGACCAGAAGAGTCTTCATCTTCATTATAAGGGACTTGTAAATATTGAAAATAAAAATAATAAATTAAAAATTAGTGTTCGTGCATTTGCAATTCGGCGCGGTTTTGTGGCAGTGAAATGCTAATAAATAAAAAATTATATTGTTAATACTTAATTCACCATATCACAATACAAAGATGAACAATTTATCCCGGAAGAGATTTCAGTTCAAATCAATAAATACAATAAATTAGGAAATGCACACAAATATAGAGGTGTAAAAAAGTTTTTATTTTACCTAAAAGCTAAAAATTTAGGAGAAACACAATATTTTTATTTTTCATATTTTAACAATGTTTACAATTTGTATGTAACCAAGTACCAGTTCTTTCACTACAAAAAACCCAGTTTACCTAAAAATTCATTTTTTTAGGTAAAATATTCTGGGCCACCTTTTTTGTAATTTTAAATGAGAACCCAGACATGATTAGTATCATTAAAATCAGCGTAAAATGAGCTTTCAGAAAAGTATAGATAACATTACCAAATAAAAAAATATAATAGTATTTTACCTAAAAATTCTAAAAATTTAGGTAAAACAGAAAATTTCAAAAATTTTCCTCATTTTTTTAACTTTTACTATTCTTAGAAATTATAATAAACCAAATACCGGTGATTTTATTTTTAGAAACCCATTTTACCTAAAAATTTATTTTTTGGGGTCTTGGTAATTATGGCTTCTTGCCAAATATCGATTTTCATTAATTGCGTTTGGGTTACTTTTCCTTATTTTATTTGAATTCTTCTATCATTTTTTAATAAATTCATAATAGTATCTCACGAAAAACAAAAAACTATCACTAGTCTTCTCTTATACGAGCATTCGTTTTATTATCATAAACATGTGCATAAATGAATTCCTTTAATCCCACAACTAATTCACAAACATTTATTATCATATCGATATCGAATTAAATTAAAACATTGTATTTAGAACCATTACAGTTAAGAAACATTGCAATCGATAACAGAAAGCTTCAACGAACATTCGCCAAGCGTTCACAAATAACAATAATAACAAGTTATAATAATCAATAAAGGTCTTTTTTTTACAAAAAAACCGCACGACCCATGTTGAGCCGTAGCTAAACGGGAGTGGAAACGCAACGGAGCACAGTGATGCAACATATCCTTTCAAGGACGTTTCCACGCCGTCTTGTTGTTCAATCATACAACCAGCTACGCCCGCCTTTCGTTTACCTTCTGTAAACCTTGAAAACTGAAATAATCCATTCATCAAATTCGAATCATACCATTTTCTTTTGAAACATAACAGGCGGCTCGACGACAAGACAATATAACGGAGTGCACAAATATGGCACTATGCCGCAATTTACACCCACGAAGTCCACCCTTCATACATCAGCGACAAGTTGCTCGACGAAGCTGCATCACTAATCAACTTATTTGCCTTCAAATAATTGATTGTTTAATAGTTTATTGTTTGTGCATGTCAATGAATACCTGATCTTCAGGGCTCAATCTTACGCTCTCATCACATGACATTATTCCATCCAGTCGGCTTTCCACAGTTTCAACAATTCTGCGAGCCATTTTATTATCCGCTTGATTAATTCCCGCGCGGTTCACTATAAATTAATCAAAATCGTTTGATATCCACTCTATTCTGTTACTAATAAAATATTGAAACTAAAACAAACTTTTAGATATATTTTGGTTATGTGCAGAATTGGAAACATATTCAGGCAATTCTAATATGCTCTGGAAGATGGCGTCAATATTCGCGTTAATAATACCCAAATGTTCCATACATTCGGACGGATTGTAATCCTTGTCACATCGCAGGCTCTCATACAACCTAACAGTTAAAATTCGTTAGCTTTTTTCTATTATCAGAACAAACTTTTTGAGAGGAACACTAAACATCTTTTTATAATTTTCATAGTAATCCGCGTATTTCGGCTCGGCGCAAGAAATTATTCTAACCAGAGGACGAAGATCTTTGGATATAGAAAAGTGGCATGTGACAGCCGCTTGTAAGCGTTGAAACAGTTCATTAAACTTCTGAAATTAAATTTCATTAGCATTAAATTGAAATTTCTTCAAATCTTATAAACGTTTAATAATCTGTTCAATCAAAACATACCAATCTATTTCTGGAATCCTCATTCTTAATAGTTTTCAAATAATCGTCCACATCTTTTAGAGAGTTTTTCAGATTTTCCCTAAATAATTTATAAACAATTATTTTGTAATTTGTAATTTTCTTACATATTTTCCAACCAAACGCTCCTATATTCTCTCATTCTAACTTTAAACATATCATATGCGTCCTTTACATCATTCGTCTTGTTTTCCCATTTATAGCCATAGACAGCTAGTTTGATAGCCAAAGATATACCACCAGATGTGCCATTTTCATGTGTGGTCCAGTCTACCAATGGGTCATAAACAAATGCGTCCAAAAGCATCGAAAGAATATCTTTTCCTTCCCGTAGAACTGATAAAGTATGAACACAAGATTCTCGGAAAATACCCTAAAATAGTCATCTATAATATCAAGAAACGGTACTAGTTCAGAGTAATTTAATTTTCAATATCAGGAAAAAATTTTTATTATTTTTTTACACTTAGAACACTCCACTGAATACTTAAAAATACTTTTTTTAATAATTAAAAAGACTACTGCGCATCTTGCGTCGAGAAATTGCAAAAACACATTTTTTTCAATTCTTGTTTAAATTCTTTTTTTTTAAACAGTAACTTCTTCGAAGTTTAATTTGTTTTAAGGTTCACAAAAGGTTCTATAATGATTAAAAAATAAATTATTGAAATAATAAGTGAAGGGCGTGGCTTTTGCAATTTGTCCACGATTTTTTGCCGCAGTAATCTTGGCAGTGGAGTGCTTAAAATAACAGCGAACAAATATTCGATAGTTGAACAAGAATACAAGAGTAAGAGCTACTTAACTTATATGGTTCTCTCAACCGAATTTCTCTGACAATTACAAAGAAATCAATACCTACCTCGGTAAATGAGGGTCCAAGCGCATGAACAATATTCTGCGTCAAACGGAATGGCACCGTTTCCGGGACTCGCAAATTCCTTCCCTTGTCGAAGCAAATGTTATAGTCAATGTGAACGAGATTTCCCTTATTCAAATCGACAAGCAAATTATCCAAATGTCTATCGCCGAGCCCAATGATCGATCCGATCATGCTCATTACAGCACACGTGCGAGCGAACCTCGAAGTAACATTAAACCACGTCAGCGCACAACCACTTCTAATCCACAACTCTCTGAAACTCAATTTCCATTTCAACTTCTCCAAGTTTAAACCTGCTGAGCAAGTCCTTCGGTGTTTTCTCCACAAGTTTCTCATAAACTTCTTTGAGAGCTTCGGCTGGCCATTTTGATCGATCGCTCAATTTAATCGGATCGATATTCTAAAAAAATTAAAAAAAGGATACGACAACAAAATAATAACTTACGTTTTTCGTGAAAACATTCCTTATCATCTTATTATACATTTCACACGGTTTCTCAATTTTCGAGATCTTTTCTCCCACTTTTTTGCTTTTTTGTCGCTCCAGCTTCTTGAAAACATATTATAATAAAATAAAATATAATCATCATTGCAACCTCTCTATGCTGCCACTTTCGATAAATATGGAACAATGGCGTCGCACCTTCCACCCATTTAATCAATCCTGATCTTGGCCCTAATGGAATGACAGCATAATTATGAGCCTTATATTCAAGAACAGATCTGGATTAATTTGCAAATTATATTAAATTTTATTTTATTTACATACTTTTTATTCGTTTTACCACTTTCCAGCATTATATTGCACAATCTCAAAAATTGCATTACTCGTTCATCCAAGTGTAAATCTTCACGTCCTTTCAATAAATAAGAATATTTCACACCATCACTTCCAATAAACGACAATTTCTTGGGTTTCGTTTTAGTCGGCAATACAGTAACCGTCGACGAAACTTTAGAAACGAACACGATATCATCGAAGTTGGTAGAATCTTGACCGGGAAGAGGAACATGAGTGCTTGTAGCCTAAAGTTACTTTTTAAATATAGAAAGAAAACATTAAACATTATAAAAATGTGGGTGGGTTTTGCTCCAATATGCTCTAGAGCCAAAATAAAATTGAAAACTTGTTTTAGAATAATCTTTAAAAATTAAGGAAAATGAAAATTCGACATATTTACAGTGAAAATCGTAAGCAGTATTGTTTAAACTTACTGATAACTTATAGAGATTACATTAAATTGTTGATTATATAGTGTATTTCAAAATAGTTGACGACGCAATCACGCTGCAAATACGGCATACTAATTCAAAATCATTTTCAAATCGCTTATTTTATTTTATTTTTGTGACATTTTTTAATTGTTATTGCTTATATTGAACGTTTATTAATTAAAAATTATTAAAATAATCGTTTTGAAAATGAATTTTAATTAATATGCCGTATTTGCAGCGTGATTGCGTCGTCAACTATTTTGACATACACTATACTAATTTTATTTTAATTTTTAATATAACAAACTCACAAAATTATTAATCATAAAGACTTGGATGTATACCTTATAGAAATTAGATAAGTAAACATTTCACCAGATGGTTGTCTACTTAGACAGATCACTTTTTTCATCATTAAATTCACCAAAAAAGTCAGTTTCGAGCAATGATGGACGAAATGAGATTCTCACAGAATTTTGTGCAAGAACGGATCTAACAACAAAACTTGTCGTAAAATCTAATGTTGTCCTAAATTGGCAAAAAACCGTATTAAATTAATTTTATGCAACATTTTTTGCTATAAAATTAATATACCAGAAATAGATTAATCCTAAATTTAACATCAGTTTTTTGCAATTTTGCTTTGAATGATTCTTTCGGTGGTACACTTGTCGAGGATTATTTAACCTCCTCAATTTTTTCTTTCACAACAACCGATGCAACTAGCTAAGGCTAAAATGTATGGAAATAATTGAAGAGTGTTTAATTGACAAATCTCTAACGGCAGATTTAAAAAAATTTCAAGTACAATTTCATTAGGATTTTACTTTTAATCTATTATGTTAAAAACAATTCTTGCATATTTATTCTTATCGAACTAAAACTTAAAACATACCTCATTCAAAAATCCTGACAGCTCCTTGATGTCAAACTGCTTCAAACCTTGCTTAACATTTCTGTTAACTAAATTCGGAACAAGCTAAAACAATAAATTAACAAATAAGCATTATTAATAACATACGCTTTTATATGGAGCCCAAGACTTTTCCGGCGTCTTGCGATGAGCTGTCGATTCTTCCCATGCTTTTTTAATAATATTTCCAAACATCGATTGAAATTTCCTTTCATTTTCTGATCTTGGAGTTTTTACGCAAGTCTCATTATACAATTCATCTAGCGCTTCAAACAACTGATTCGTCATTAGCTGAGTTTTCTTTGCAATTATGAGTTCTTTTTCTTCCTTAGCTAGATGAGTCGATTCTGATGTTCGTGTATTTTCAGATCGAATAAGAGCAAATCTTTTCTCGATTTCATGTTCGACGGTTCCAAGAACAAGCGCCCATCTTTAACAAAGATAATTATGATATTATAATAAGTAAGTTAACCTTTCTTCATTTAACAGATTAATCATTTCGAGTTCTGACATCATCTTCTTGACATCGGTTACTAGTTCGGGATAGAATGAATGAAGACTCCTTTCGAGTTTCTCACAACACTCCTTGACTTGATAACGATTCTAAAATATAAAGGACTTTTCATTTACCATTTTAATAATTGTAATTACATTATCGTTTTCAAAGTGACGTTCTTCCTCCACAGATATATTATCCACAGAATCAATAAAGCTCGCAGCTCCAGCCACAATTTGAAATACAACTGCGTGAGGACTGTCCTCTCCAATTCTTGATATCAAATTGACAATAACATTTCGCACATTTTCACTTGGATGCGACAAACGAGAAAACAGCTGTGGGAGTATTTGCTTCCACACACCGATAACAGTCTTTGACAAGCCAACTTCAAGAAGTGTCATCAGATAGGAATCATTTCTTCCCAACAGCTCCAAAATACGAAGTGTCGCGCCAATAATCTCTTCATTTTTCTATAAAAAATATATTAATCCATTCTAATAAGACCGAATCAAACCGAATACGGATGCGAGCCCACCGAATTTTGAATAAATGAAAAATACGACGATGCCGTTAATCTAAAGTATTTTTGACGATTCTCATCAACCATCTTCCAAATATTTGCCAAAAAGTTAGATTGTAATAGAAGAGTACTAAAACTTATTTTATAAATATTTATACTTCTATTACTACTAACTTCATTCCATTTTGTTCCTTTATCAAATTTTGCAATTCGCTTTCGAATAATTTATAAGATGAAGCGTCTAAACATTTGCTAATAGCCATGTTCAATTCAGCATTATTTGAGGACTAAAAATATTTTAAGATTTATAATAATATAAACTTAATATATCGAAACTCACATTAATCTGTGCACATATCTGGTTCACATTTGCAATATTATGCACTTTTGCCATTTCATATGCCCATTTCGCCAATTTCAAGTGTGATTTCGCTAGCTGAGGATAAACTTCCGATGACAATAAGTACAATGCTCCAATTATTCCACGAGCATCCATGGTAAATGTGGAAGCTCTCTTTAAAACCTCATTCTGAAAATTTACGATAACGCATAGCGAATAAAACTTTTAAAAACCCATAGAAATGAATTGCGCAATTCAATCGGCAAAAAGTTGAGATAATCCGGTGAACTTTCATACTTTTGAGCACATTGAATAAATGTTCTCGACATTGTTTCATCATATTCTTTCCATTCATTTATTAAACCAGAAGAAACTAAATCTAAACTAAAATCAATTCACTATGAAAACCGCACCATTTGATCCAATTTGCATCATCGCATTTTGCTTCCACTCGGCTGTCGACGAGAACGTGTGCGCCAACAACCCCATCACACAATTCAAATCATTCATAATCACAATATTTTCATCAAGTTCCGCCTGAATCCGACACATGAATAAAAACATAAAACTTCTGCAAACCAAATTACAAACCAGTTTAAGTTTTTGTCGTCCGAATTTCAGTCGCATCAACAGCGACATATCCGCTGAATTAATATGCCACAGAGAAATCCGCTTATTTCCCGATTTTCTCGCCAATTTCACAATTTCCAAGTGCGCTTCTTCTGAGGAACGACCTAAACACTCGTGCTCGTTTCAGAACATTCATTTCAAAATCCCTACGTGGATGCTTCAGATGATGAGCCCATTGCATGACGCGACGGCACAAACTCAACTGCTCTCCCGTATTACAGTTATCACTATTGTTAAATAATGGACGCGTAGAGAGACAGTTTTTCGATTTCACATTGTTGACATTATCAATAAGAAATGCAACAACAAAATTTACACATGTACAGTCAGCATAAATATTACAAGACTTGTCAGTGTGAGATAGAACTGATCCAAGTGCTCCCAATTCTTTTTTCAAGTCGGTTATTTCTATCCTGAAAGATTATCGTTTCTTGAGAACTGAAAATAAATTTTGGATTTTTTAAGATCCTTGAACATTTTATTATAGAATTTTTAATAATTAATATACAAAAGCACCCCAATTTGTATGGTAATAGAATGGGATCAGTAAGCATGCTCAAATTTAACTTTTTTAGATAATTAAATTGTAGTAAAAACTTTGTTGTTATGAAGATGTAAAAATATCCACACGTTTAAAAACCGCAAAATCGCTATTTCGATTTGGCGTGCAGAAGTATCGAATAGTTTGATTTTTCCAAGTTCTAAGGCGCTTTTCGAGCTTTACTTTCAGCCTGAACCCAAGTATAGCACAGATGGAATACGCCTGCGAATAAATCAAGCTTTAGCCGAAAGACAAAATTAGTATTTCTTACTAGAGAGGTCATTTTTCGATCCAAAGGGTTTCGGGCTGAAACTTTGCATGACGATAGCTGAGGACATTAGTCAGGCCATTAAATTGTGCTGCACTGGGAGTCTTAAGGGGGTTAAATAACGGTTGAAAGTTCTCAAGCATCGTTGGTCAAGTGCGTAAGCGGTTCCTCTGCACTTTGCGCTTGACGGTGGCGTGACTGTGTTTTGGACGAAAAGTGCTCCTGTTAGGACGCGAGGTGCTTTTTGCAAAAAAATCGACGTCGATTTAAAATCTTATTGTTAACTATCTTTATTAATTAAAGATCGAAATCCAGAATATTCAATTTATTAGCATAATTATATAACCGTACTCCACGCGAATATAGCGATGGAAACTGATGCAGTTCGCCTTCTAAAGTAACGTTACGGCAAATGTTCTATTCCAAAACACAGAACTCCAATCAACAATAATTGTAGGCATTAATTTAGCGTTAATAACCCCCAGATGTTTTATAGGAAAATCAAAAATATCAAAATGAAACCTACATTTTCATTGTTTGCGAAAACTTGGATTCAATCTGCATTAAATTTTGTTGAATACTCCAACTTGCATTAATTGATCTTTCCTTATTTTCAATCTTCTCGAACTTTGTCAGCAGCTCAACTCTGCAAATAAATGTAAACCTTGTAATATCTCTGCAATATCTCATACGATTTGAAATCATCGCTTATAGCTTCATCTTCTTTGAACAAAATATTTCGATAGTAATCAACAATAGATGGAAGTCGAATGCGATTTAGAAGGTCGATAATCTTCAAATTTAAGATAATTGTTATCCATTTTTAACATAAGAATACCAACCGCGTTTTTGACAATCATTCTAAGAGTGTCATTCATTTCGGCAATATTCAATGAATATTCAAACTCAATCAAAGCTTTTTCGAATCTAAAATTAATTTTGCATTTTTGAATTAAAACTCCACTAAAACAAACTTGTTTTCTGCCATGCTTACTAATCCATTAAAAACTCCAAAAGTTTCAATTCCACCGCATTCTTGTTCGATCCATTTACTCATTCCAATTATCGGCTGAGGCATAGCAAGAGCGGTCATCGCACGTCCCATCCAACAAGAAATGGACAAAATCAGCGATTTCATTTTCTCATCCTTTGTCTTCTTTGAATAAACCAACAACGCGCTCCATCCGAATCTAACCACCAATCCATAATGACCGTTAAAAAACGCCACAATCATTGAAGGATAGTAGGTTCTCAATAACCACTCATTGCAGCTCTGTGCATTCGTAGTAAAAAATTGTTGTGAAATCTAAAACATTCATAATCTATTCCATAAAACATTTCAATGAAAACATTTGAGATATTAATAAAGTTAAACGAGGAACCATTCGTCATAGCGGAAGACATAATTTTTTCAAAAACGTCGACAAATTCAAGAAGAAGACGAACACGCACAATATTGATAATATCCAAACGGCTGTAAGAATCTAACATTACTTGTGTTGTTTAATTTATTCATTACCTAACTGATTTCTCACGATTTTCCAATTTTTTATTGATTGCCAGTACTTCCTTTGCAAGACGATTGATTTCACCTGAATGTTTATTGGTTAATTTAAAATTATAATAATTGTATTCATCTTTTTATTTTTGAACATTTTCTGTCTTATTGCATTTGGTAGAGCTTATATTAAAGGAAGAATTATATTTTATATAGTGCGAAAGAGGGAATTATAAACCCATTAAAGATAATTATATTTTACGGCGAAAACTGTAATATTTCACAACCCCTTCCCCTCCACTCAATTTTATTCGAAGAAAATTATACGCCGTAGGAATAGAACATCGGAACTTGGATCAGAATGGGCTGTAGTATAAAGGACGAGACGATCGCAAGGCAGCTTCTTCAGCTTTTAGAAAATGCAAGCCACTAATCTACGTTAACACAAAGAAATGACATTAAAAAACCCCCTCTTATTACCCAAAAACCGTTCTCCCTACATTTCTTTACGCTTCCGAACCGTGGGAATTCGTCGCGGGGCAGATAATAAGACTTCAGCGGACAATCGACGTAATCTGCTTTCACGCAAACTGCGATTCAATTATTTTAAACAAAACCCTTAGGCTCCTCAGAGCAGCCCTTACTCCGGCTGTCCGGATGTCGGGAGAAAGGTGGTGCCAAAGACTATCGCACGCCAACTGGTATGCTCATATCAAACTTTTGGAAATTTATTTATACTTTTAGATATAGTCGTCGCCAAATGCGATTACCGCCGCAAAGTGTGGCGCACTTTTTCTAAATATTATTATTTTTTTTAAAGAATATGTTTTAGATGTTGTTTCAATCGTGGAATAAATGTGGAAAATAATAAAAATCATAAAAATTAGATGAAAAAATAATATTTAAAAAAGTGCGCCACATTTTGCGGTGGTAATCGCATTTGGCGACGACTATAGTTTAAGAAAATCGGAAAATCGTTATTTCCAGTTGGTGTGCTATCGGAATGAGGTGAACAAAAAAGCGAAACGAAGACCAGCTGGTCAGATCAAAATAAGTTCCAATAAATAATTATAACTATTTTCCTACCCGAAAAAGCGTTGAACGTTTCCATCGGTTTTCCAAATGGTGTTTTCATTTTATTCTTCACGCAAAAATTCGCCATTTGCGCCATCAACCATTGCGATTTCTAAACATGCTAAAATGAGACCATTGAAAAAAAATTTCACCTCAAGAAATTTAATAGGAATGTCCAATTGCTTATCCGATTCTGCGCTGCTCACACTCGAAGTTAATTCATACAAAAACTGATCGAGCCAATTCAGTTTTTTCCTTCTCAAAATATAGTCATAATTTAAATAATTATGTTTTAAAAAATAAACCTATTGTCAGGGTAAATGGATTTTAGGAGAAAATCACTTAAAGTTACAAATTCATTTAAACCAAAGCTTGTTTGTGTAACAGGATGCTGTTCACTTTCTTGAGTGCACTTAAATTGAATATTGGTGATTTGTCTGTAATAATAGCCTTTTTAATAGTTAAGTCAATTAACCACCCACCTTAGGTATACTTTATAATCCATCACATCCCAAGCCTTTCCATACATTGATAAATCCATTCTTTGAAGCTGTAAAAGAAATAAAATTGTTATCATTTAATTCTTAAGAACCTTTTCTAGTGTAGAATTGTAAAGTGACACATCTATTGTGGAAATGTCAATGAGAAGTGACATTAAATAAGTAGCTTTTTGTATTCTTAAATTGTTATTTTTTAAGAAATCCAAATTATCGCCACGAAAACATACTCATCATTTCGCCATAACATTCCAGCAATACTCAATCGTACGTAAAACGTATTCCATTCTTCGGCTACAAACGCTTTTCTCTTCTCTTCATACAAAGATAGCAACTTGCACAAGGAGTATGACCATGATCCAATTAGGGCCCTAAACCATATTTTAAACCATGCAGATTAGCGTAAATACTTTATAGAATCTGACGTTTGTTCTTCATCGAATGTCAACATTCTATTCAGCAAAAGCAACTGCTTCCTCAAGAAATCTCGTTTTCCTTCGCCGATATTTAAACCATTCCCTTCTATGAAATAACTCGATTGCTCAATAAAATAATTATGTCTGAAATCAAACAAATAAGCTTATATTGTATTAAGATGAGCAAACTGTTTCAAGTGACCACATAATAAAGAAAGTGTAAATCTGAATACATTGGGATGGTTGACAGCAAAATCTTCGCGGCCAAGACAAAGCTCGTCAATGAAAAATTCAAAAAGGGATGGCGACAATCCAACCATCACAATAATTGAGCCTTTTAGAAATAAGATGGATTGAAAAGCTGACAATGCAAGCACGATTTTCATTTCATGTCTTCTGGCCAGTGATGGGTCGACTTTCATCAACTGTTCGATCTCGTCTAAAAATGGTTCGGGTTATTACATGCTATATAACAATGAAGAGCAAACTCAAAATTTCAGATTTTGAATTTTGCTTCCGAATTCATTTTGGGTAATGAAATTGCACATTTTTAATCGCTCTTTAACATATTCCGTTATTTATCGATAAAAATCACAAATAATGTTTTTAGAAGCAGAAAATTATTGACCAATTCTAGATTCGCAATTTTTTAAATATTAGCGATTCCGTTTTTGGAAATTTTCCGCCAATCACTACCATATATGTGTATCTATCTATATATATATATATATATAAGGATTATTAAACCTTATTAAATTTCCTGCAACGATTTAAAAAGGCTTGTTTAAAACCATTCAAGTTATCTGTCGATTCTGGAACCAATGCCATCCTCTGCGAGGCAAAGACAATTTTAAACCACGAGATATTTGTTCTCTGTTTATAATTATCTTATCGAGCACATAATTACGGCAGAAACTATTTACAGACTATAATTCATTGCTAAATTTAAATCTTGACTTCGTCAGGCTAACATGCCGTTTTGGAAAATAAAAATGATTCCAAGATTCAGATTTGTTTCTACACCATCTCATCAATTTTTGTCATCATTGTTTAACATATAATTAATAACATAAGAGGCCGATAGCACGAACGATGGGAAAAGAATTCCCCATTAAAAAACCTATTGGGGAAAGAATAACTCGAATGCAAGAAAATTGTTACCCGATAAAATAAAAAGTAAATTTAATAGGAAATGAACCCAAATAAAACCTTTCCCCATTACGACTCCCCGCTAGATTTTCTTGCAATCGGCCAAAAATAGAAAACAGACATTTTAATCGTTCCCAAATCAATCCAAACGAGATCATTTTTTCTTCTCCAAATCGGCACGTAACCTGACAAGGACAATGCCTGAAAATACCCGAAAGTTTTTTCAGTTTCATTTGGCACCATATTTCCAAAATGTAGCGGTCTTCAACATCGAAAAATTAAGCACTTCAGTTGAACTGTAGTAAGGAAAATAACATTCTTTGGAAAATGGAATTATACCGACAGTTCCTCTCTCAACTGAATATTTATTTCATGAAAAAATATCAAAGTTTAATGTATCCGTCAATTTCAAAAAAACAGATTCTATTTGAAACATACCTATTATAAATGTTCTTATAGCGGCATAGCATATTTTCAAATGTTGAAGATTGTTTGGTGATAGGAAGTGAGAAATCAACGATGAAATTGTAACGTAACAATAATTGTTTCTGAAAAAATTATTGCAATAGTTTTTTTTAAGAATTAAATCAATTTCAATAATTGTTTATATTCGTAATTTAGAAAGAGTTAAAAGTTATTTTATAAATAACTAAATTTTTGGCTTAAATATTACAAAAACGACATAAAACCATAAAAGAAATAAAATATTAACTTAAGAAATTTGCAATAATTAACCACATTGGTGAATCCGAAGGCGTCGATTAAGAACAAACAAAACGCGCTTAGGTGACGGACGAAAAAGCTTTTCATGAGAATTATTCAAATTCTGGCAGTCCAGACAATTGAAATAAAATATAGAGCTAAATTAAAGTCAAATGATATAAAAACGAAACTTTTTTCAAGCTCATTAGAGCCAAGGTCATTAAAATAAATTAAAATTGAAAAATAGGATTTTAAAATCAATTTTGGAATGCTTAAAAACATTTACGGTTTTAACTATTTTGTATACAATAAACATATTTCTTGTCTCTTAGCTTGCTTCTGAATACTTAAAATCTATGTTTTTAAGATTTCTCTCGTGGACGAATCGTGTTTAGTTCGCGACGAACGCGTTCGGATTGACCAGTGCCACTTCTTTTAAGAAGCTAAAAATACATTAAGGATTTTAGATTCAAAATTTTTACATTCGATTTCGGTTTCCGAATTCTGTTAAAGATTCGAATGACATTAGTTTTATAGAATTGTAGGAATTGACATTTTACAATCACTTTCTTTCACCAAAATTTTATGTCATAATGTCTATAATAGTTTACATCTTAGCATTGATTTATTCTTTTTAGACGACTAACAATATTGCGCACCATGAGAAGATATTCATACTTATCCAAACATTTTTAAATGGTACCCATGAACTGGCACAATATCACGTTCATTCTCAATTTTTTCTCCTAGTGAAAAAATTATTTGTCAATTAAAAAATAATTTATAGTCGTCGCCAAATTCGATTACCACCGCAAAGTGTGGCGCACTTTTTTAAATATTATTTTTTCATTTAATTTTTATGATTATAATTATTTTCCACATTTATTCCACTATTTAAACAACATCTATAACATATTCTTCTATTTATTTAAGCTATAACAGTATAGAACGAGCATAAACAAGGAAATAATCTTAAAAATTTAAAGAAAAAATAATATTTGAAAAGTGCGCCACATTTTGCGGTGGTAATCGCATTTGGCGACGGCTATATATGATTCAATATCGGAAAAGAGAATGATCTTGTTTTTTTTTAAATTAATTCACAAACAATACCCATATATTGAAGCTCCAAACTGATCATCTGTGATGCATCCATATTCTTTATCAAATACCAATCTCATAATAATATTCACGTACTCCGCTTCCATCTCCCAACGTTTTGAAATCTTTAATAGCAACGAATTGTATATAATCTGTATTAACTTAGTATAAAAGCTTACAGAAAATACAAAAGACAAAATTTTTAATTTCCTTTCTCCAATTGAACCATACACGGGTATAATATCATTATAAAATTTCAGAATTCGAAGATATTTCAATTTATCATCATCCTATAAATTAGAGACATGTTATATGGTCTTAAATAAGCTTCTGAATACCTTTTGCTCTTTTAACATCCGCTCAAAATAATCCGTATAATTCATTAATACAATAATCGACTCCCTATTACCATTGGATTCTTCTAGATGTTTCTGTAACGAGTGGCACACCTAAAGAAAGGGAATATTTTGGGCTTTAAAAAACGGCAAACGTCTTCAATGTCGATTTCTGTTGGGATTGTCGTTTTATCATTGTTTATAATGGATGATATACTCGCATATAAATTGAGCATATTTTTAATATCGCTTCCGTGCATTTATGCATAAATATAGTTGTATTTGTATTATTGAAACAATAGAACTAATATTCACACAAAATAATGGTTGAAATGGATATTTTGGAGAAAAAAAATCGCATGAGTCCGATGGAGCGCAGTTTCATTATTTCTTTGTTTTTCTTCTTTTTTTAATCTTTTCTTTTTATACAATTTCTCCCTTAATAGTTTATCAATATTTAGGTTGTGTAACTTAAGATGAAATGTTTCTTAAGCTCTTTTATTCATTAAATTTTAATTATATATGTTGTACCTATAATCATGTGATTATTCATATAATCGCGTAATTTTAGTCATTTGGCACTTTACCGTCTATTTTTATTAAATTATTTTTTTAACCAATTTGATTTAATATTTCATAATACTTAAATTCTTATAAGTTGTAGTAAAATATTATTACCAGAAATATCAAAACCCGGATATGTTAACTCTTATTTTGTTTTATATACCTAAGTTTCAGTTTATTTACTAAAGATTGCAGCTTATCCCAAAATCTGTGGCGTTTCAAGAACGAACCGCTCCACGCCAAGGCAATTATAAAAACAGAGCGTTTTCTCTGTAATTGTCTTCTCTCTTGCGACGACATTAGGCTGTATTTCGCTTGATTTTAAATTTGAGATAATTTGAAAGAACATATTGGAACATATCCTATCCAGATTGTTTTATACTATTTGAAGGGAGAAACAGAATTTTTCTATTAGTTTATAATATCAGTTTTTGCTCAAAGATTGTAGATTCACACATATAATTAAATATTAAACTTCAATTAATGATAATTAACGCGTTAATAACTGACTTCTTCATCAGCTGATGAAGAATCGGTAATCTTACACATGTACATCTAAAATATGTTTACCATAATTGTGCCATATATTATTACTGATGTTTTATTTAACGTGAACGTAGTTTTTCTTTCTGAAAACAGTGAATGCGAAATTATTTAAAGTCATCTGTCAAAAAATTATTAATTTGAATTTGTAATTTAATTCATTGAATTGCCAAAAAATATAGCTTATTTGTAAGTCTAAAAGGAGTATTAAGCTTGATAACCTTTTTGTATGTTATTGTCATCAAGTGACAAACAAATTTCGATAATGTTCGATTATATAGAGGCTGTGGAATTATTTATTTTCATTTCAACTTTACATTTCTCATTGGAGTTTCAAGGTTATTGTGATTTTTAAATTGCACATTTTGCTTTATTGTTTTTCCCGAGAGGTATAAATGTTACTCCAAGACAAATATATTTCTTTATTTATTATAACTGACAGGATATTATCGGTTTTACCAAATATAGTAATTTTAACGATTATGACAACTTTAGTACTTACTTTACTTTGGAGTCCGAATCATTCTCGCAGTGAGAAGCGGACTAACTCTCTCCAATTTGAGCGGCTGCGCCGTGCCACTGTCGACCATGCAGCTCTAGTCTCCAGGATTCCTATCCGTCTTCTGGTGGATCTTGTCGTGGACCGTTCGTGGGTGAAGTTCGAGATCCATAGTTTGACGGCATCAGACCAACACGCTTTAGGTCGTCCTTTTGGTCTCGATGATCCTCTGGGGTCCCATTCTGTTACGCGTTTGCACCAATGGTCCACCGGCATTCTGGAAATATGATCTGCCCATTGTAAGATCTTTCCGCGGACAATCCTCTCAATGTTGATGGTCTCACAGTTGGCATAGAAGCAAATGGTGTCGATTGCTCTTTGCAGACGTGTGATGTGCTCAGAAAGGAGTGGCCATGTCTCGGAGCCATATAGAAGGGCAGGAATAACATTTTGCATCATGAGCTTCCTCCTTTCCTTATGGTCAATGTGCATGAAGAGGAGTTTGCATTTCCCGTATGATGCCCACGCCGCTTTCGTTCGCTTTGAAATTTAATCTGCTAAACCTCCATCAATCCTGATATGGCTTCCTAGATATCGAGCACCTTCTTGGAAAGGACTGACAACCCCGTCGATCTCGATTTCTGAGCCCGAAGCGAATTTTAACGATTATGACAACTTTAGTCTTTTAAATATTTTGTTCCACGCACGTATTTGAATGAATTCACTCATTACTAAAGTAGTTTTAGCCTATTTACTACTTACCTTTTTCATTTAAATTTAGAAGATTCAGAATAAGCTAACAGAAACCTTTACAACTTTAGTAGATAAGGTCGGCATTACTGAGTTAATATTTTTTTCGGACTTTACCTGCTGTTGTGCTTCTATAATATAATTTGACGATTTTATTATCGAATATCACATTGGTAGATATTGTAGAGCTATATTCTTAATCGCATACGGTATTTATCCACGAAATCATGTATGAACTTGATAATAACATTTTTCGGCTTTATTAAAAATATAATATTCAGCATATTAATGTCAAATCATCATTCCAATTGTTCGAATAACGCTGGAGGTGCATCGAAACGATGCGACTGCGGCGAAGATGGATGTGACAGTGAGAAACTTTGGAATGATTTTGAGGTCAGTTATTTTAACTAGTTGATGTTATACAAAAATATCTGAAAATTTTGCAGCATTGTGCACAAGCCGTTGCACGTTTATACAGTGATTCTTCCTGGCGAAGTTTTCGTGGAGCCGCCGAGGGAACAACTCAGCTATATAAGGTTGGTTCCTGTGATGATCTTATCTACATCGATTGGTTATAGACATCCGTTGATGGCTACCGACGAGGTTTTGACAAAGGATTCCAATCAGGCCGAAGTAGTCTTGCAAAAGAGATTTTAGCAGCATTCACTAATTCATCAAAATTTGATTTAAATGTGGTACTAGAAGTTTTATATCGAAATATGAGGATGTCTAACGATGAAGTTTATTGTTATTCGTAAGAATTTTTAAATTTTTGGTTCTAGGATGGCGATACTAACCAGCAATATAATATTTCTAGCGATACAATTGCCGCTATGCAACTCTTCCAACAGGTACATTATATTATTATTATGATTGCTGGAAGGTTTTATAATGTTTTTAGGCTTTAACTCAACCACCAGCAACTAATGTTCAATCGTCTCCTCATCGAGATCGTAATGTCGCAAATTTAGACCTCAACTCGTTTTTGTCTTCACAAGTAAGTATTTATTAATAACAGACTTTTCAAATTTGTGTTGCCGCAGTCGTTACGCAATAAGACAATTATAAACGAAGAGGATTTTCTCTTTTTTCACTCTGTTTATTATTGTCTGACTGCGCAATTAATTAGAGTTTTACGGAAGGTTTTTAACAATAAATATTTTTTCGGAAAAAAGTACAGTTAAATAAGGTTATGTATTCCGTATATAGCTCATAGTACAAGGAAAGCTCTTACAAGTTCATTCCCACTTGGAAAATTGGTCAATTAATTTTCACGGCCCATCTTATTATAAAAATATATTATTTTAGGTCCAAAGGCATCGCAAAAGGCAACGCTCACCTAATACACTTTCTCCTGGATCACAATTAAAAAAAAGAAAATATTGACACATTTAACAGTTTTCCCTTTAATATGAATAGTTCATTCATTTGAATGAGGTGGTGATTCTAGTTTTAATATTTAATGGCGAAAATTATAGAGATTTTGTGGTTTTATGAATTATTTGTTTTAATTAAAAGAAAGAAGACAAAGCTTGTATCATTTTCGATTAATACTGGTATTTATAAAATTAACGTAATTGAACAATAATTTTTCGATCAGGGAAGATGTTAATTTGTGTATAAACAATAAACAGCTTGATTAATTGTATTTTTTGTTTATTGAATTGGATGGTTCTTATTTAACCATTTTTCCTATTTTTGATGATATTAAAATTCGTTTTGTATATCAAATTTGGCAGAATGGTCCGTAAACTAAAACTTCATGAGAAGAAGCTTCTAAGGAAAACAGATTTTATCCAATGGCAAGTCGATCAGCAGGGACGACAAGGAGATTTTTTGAAAAAGTTTGAATTAAATAATTTATTTTTAATGTTTTATCCCTTTAGATTTAACGTAACAAAACGAGAACATTATTCATTATACAATACACTGGCAGCTAAAGTTTATATTTAAATTATTAAATTTGTTTAATTATTGATCATCTGCAGAGTAGGACATTGGCAGAGAGTATTAAAAACCTTCCATTGAATGATGAAAAGCGTCTAAAATTTACAAAGGAAGTCCTTGATAGGATGTTTAACGCTGGATTAATACCAACCGCCGATAGCTTAGAACTAGTGGGAAAGGTTTTTAAGCGCTAATGATTGAATTGAAGAAGGATATTTGATTTTAAGGTTTCTGGTGCAAGTTTTGCAAGAAGACGATTGCCGGTAGTAATGAAGAAGATTGGGATGGTTGATAGTGTTAAAACAGCTAGTGATTTGGTGAGTTTTCTTAATTGTTTATGGAAAGTCAGATAAATTGTCAATTGCAATGGTTATAGTATATTGCAAAAATGGGCGGAAATCTGGATTCCGGCTCCCATTCCGAGTTCCGTATTTTCAAATGTTATTCCGTATCCCGGAATTTTATATTTTAATTCCCAATTTCAAAAATTAACTTCATATAAACATTAACATCAGATACCGCGGGAATTGTGAATTTCGCGTTCCGGATTCCGAATTCAGGTTTCCTAATTTTCAAATGTGATTCCTATTTCCGGAACATCAATTTCGATTCCGAATTCCGGATTCCGAAATTCAAAAATTGTCATTTCGCCCATCTATGGTATATTGTTTCTATCTTAACCAATATATTTGGAAATTATGGAATGTTATTGTGAAAAAATGGGCGCACCCCAAATGAAAATAGCCTTAAGGCCTTAAATTTTACTCCAAGTTTTAACAAATAGAGGTTTGTTAAAGGTTGCGAACCGTATATACTTCTAAAATATTAGACTTGTCAGCTGTAATTATAGTAAAATTACATTTTAGGTCGAGCAGGGCCATGTTCGTGTTGGAACCAAGTTGGTAACAGATCCTGCATTTATGGTAACAAGAAATCTGGAAGATATGATAACATGGACGAATACAAGTAAGATTAAGCGACACGTGCTCGATTATAATAACACTCGTGATGATTTCGAGTTGATGATGTAGATGGTCTGTAATTTTTTACTTTTGTTGATTGATTTTGTTGTTGTTGTTATTGTTGGAATTGTTAATATTATAACTATTTTATATACATAATATCATTCTTCTGTAATGTTACTCAAACTTGAGCGAGTTGTGTTCAGAATACGCTCGATTAATGATATTGTATCTCCCTTCTCGCTCTTTGAAGCCCAAAGAAGGCGATCCCGCAGACTCTGAAATTTCAATTTATATTGTAATGAATGTGTTTTACCTGGAATGTATCTCCGTAAAAGTACCCGTCGACTATTGTTGTTTGGCCATTCAGACCTATTATGGTATTGCACAATTGAAAAAGACTACCTATAACCTTTTCTTTATCGGATTGGTGTTTTTTCGTTAACCTAATAGTCGATACCCAGAGCTTATTTGTTCTTTTATTTTCGAATAATCATCCATTTGTAATAGTAACTGGAATAATTTTGATTAAATTTATTTATCTAAATAATAACCTTATTGTATGATGTGTCTAAAAGTTTGTCGAGAATCGGAAGAACAGTATTGTTTCCGGATTTGTAAATAGTTAGAATGTGAGCTTCTATTGATCGAACTTCTTTTAAAGCAGATTCCATTCTGGTTTTTATTGTTGCAAGAATTTCTTCGTCCTTAAATGTTTCATTGTTTAGTTTTGCTATGTCTTAAAATTGCCTTCTGAATGATTCCAATTGCCTCAGATATGTACTGAATCGGAATAGCAGTGCTTATGGATATGTTTTGGTTGGATTTTATACGTTGTACCAATTCTTTAGTGGCTATGTTCAGTAGTCCCATATTTTCAGACTGGATACGATATCTATCTGAAAACGTTTTGTGTTTGAAACCAGGAATCTCGAAAAAATATGAACATTGTATGCATTTTCAGTTAAGCGTAATTTGTTTTTTTTGTCGACCCCTTTTTGATTTTGAATTCTGTCATGGAAAATTTTCCATTCCGCTCACCACTGGTGTTCAAGCCACTGGAAAATGGAGATTTTTCAATGTAAAGTCATTTTTACTAATTACCGCACCGCGTTAACTTTTCAGAATTTTCTTTCAAAAAATAAGCGATAACTATCAGCAGTGATGGGCTGAATGATCAATTTTGAAAAACGGGATCCGGAATATAAATTTTTTGCAGAATCTAGATTCCATAGAATTAGGAACTAGGTTTTTTGTTTATGTGAGAAACTTTAAGGCCAATAATTACAAGCCTAGCTTATCTTTAAATACACAACAAGATTACTTGACTTATTTGCCGAGAATATTGAAAACGATGAATCATGACCGTATAGTTGTAAACTGAATGATTGTGCATTTTCCGTTTTGAAATCTGCAATAATGTCATCCATAATTGGTAGAAGATTATGGTAGAGTGCACCCACTTGAAAACAAATTGTTGAGCGGAATTACTGGATGATCTGTTTCGAGAGTTATACGGTATTTCGAATTCCTGTCAGGAGAATTTTCAAAGAACATTGAATCAATTGGCACGCAAATGGTTTTCTTAATTGATACTGCAAACGGGACGGTTCGATTCATTTGACGGTATTTTAATTACGTTGAGTTTCGTAGCAATGACTCATTACGGTTATTGTGTTGTCATATGGTTGCTTGTTTTTGTCGATGAAAAATTGAATAGGAAGAGTCGTGGAGGACATTTCTGGAATTATTATTGTTTTATGTGTGATGTAAAATAAGATTTTCCTAGTTGATATTTCCGTGGCTGTTACTATCTCGTCTAACAAACCACCCGCAAAATAGAAAAATGACCGCACTCCACTGCCACGATCAATGCGTATCCTGCAAAAAAGTGTGGGCAAATTGCCAAACCACGCCCTACACCTTTTATTTAAATTCTTTGTTTTTTAAGGTTTTTAAAATCGTTTTTGAACCTTAAAACAAATTAAAAAATCATTAATCAATGATTCTAAACGATTCTAAAACAAATAAAATCAATTCGAAGAAGTTATGATTCTAAAAATATAAAGAATTTAAGTAATAAGTGAACGGTGTGGTTTTGCAATTTGTCCACACTTTTTTGCATCGTTCGTGGCAGTGAAGTGTGACCGTATTATTTCCGGTTTAAAATCTTGATTTATCTAATGAATTGAATACTATTTTAATTGTTTAAAGTAAAATATTCATATTTCACATACAGTTACACTCCAAATTATTTGTTCTATTCAACGCGATCGCGTATTAACTTCTGAGGGGCGTGGCCTTTTTTTAAATTTAATTTTTTCTTATCAATTAAACAATCAACTTAGTATCTTTTAAATTTTTATTGTTATAATCATATAGAGCAAAAAATTGAGAATTTTTTAATATATGATTCAATATATCATTGTAAATAACAATTGTTTTTATTTATAGTCGTCGCCAAATTCGATTACCACCGCAAAATGTGGCGCACTTTTTTAAATATTTTTTTTTCATTTAATTTTTATGATTATAATTATTTTCCACAATTATTCCACTATTTAAACAACATCTATAACATATTCTTCTATTTATTTAAGCTATAACAGTATAGAACGAGCATAAACAAGAAAATAATCATAAAAATTAAAAGGAAAAATAATATTTAAAAAAGTGCGCCACATTTTGCGGCGGTAATCGCATTTGGCGACGACTATAATTTTAAAAATTATCGAAATTCCTAAATATATTTTAAAGGGCTTTCATTTTTTATTTAAACACATTTCAGTAGTTATATGAAATATGAATATTTTACTTTAAACTTTTTTTTAAGTTTTCGGGTTGCATGCGTCTATGGTTCTACACGATTTATCATTTTACCGCACGCCAAATAAAAATGAAAAATTTTACCTTTTTAACAGTGTTTTTTGAATTTACCACTTAAATATTTAGATATGCATATAAAGTGAGTCTAAAGCATTGGTTCAATGTAACTATTGTACATTTCAGAGCTTTCTAATGGAAGAGCAAAAAAATATGAATAAAATTATAGTCTCGTTTGGACGGCCACACGACCACTTTTTCATCTATTCCTCCTCAATGTGTGCTGTCTAATTTTTTGAAACAACATCCATTGATGAGGTATAAAAGAGTGGCCATCTAAACGAGAACCTAACTATTTTCTTATTTTATTCCTCTTCCATTAGGTCTCTGAAAAAGACAATAGGTTCGAAAATGAGAAAAGGCAGATGAAATAATAAAAAAATTGCAAATTAGACACCGTTGTACCTCGGAACCAGTGATGGGCGCAGTTTGAAATTCGGGTTTATTTTCTAAATTCATAAATCAGGATTGATTAATTCTTATAGACTGTATCAATTTTTGACGACGCATCGCAAACCACTGTGCGTCACGTTAATTATGAATAGAGAGAGTTTTTGCTCTGAAAGTTTAAAATTCACTGGTCAATCCGAAAGCGTCGACTGCGAACAAGAAACGCTTCGTTCACGAGAGAAATCTTAAAAACATCGATTTTAGGTATTCAGGAGCAGGTTAACAAAATAATTGAAACACTGAAACGTATCATAAATTTTTAAAAAATATTTCCAAAATTGATTGAAAAATCCTATTTTTCAATTTTAATTTATTTTAATGATCTTGGCTCTAATGAGCTCGAAGAAAGTTTCGTTTTTTGATCATTAGACTTTAATTTACTAGTTAGCTCTATATTTAATTTCAATTGTCGCGAGGAAGCCTGGACTGCCATAATTTGAATAATTCTCATTAAAAGCTTTTTCTTTCGTTGCCGAAGCACATTTTGTTCTTAACCGACGCGTTCGGATTCACCAATGTTAAACAATAGAACGTGTTTAGAATTCTTGAATGTATTAGGATTCCAAGCTTTTAAATTTGATTCCGGATTCCTTATTGATTTTTCTGGAAATTTAAATTTGCTTCCCACCCTCATCACTGCTCTCCAAGGAGACCAAACCAGCACAAACTAAAAGTATCAATAAATGACAGTTCAGTTTGACAATATTATAAATATAGGAAGTCCGTTTAAAATTTTTAAAAAATCGGTATATCCGGTTAGAAAAAAAGTATTTCAGTTCGCTTGCAACTTTTCCTATACTTTATCAAATAATTTCAATCGGTCTGCTTCTTTCGCGAAATGATTTATAATTTAACGCACGTTTCTTTAGCTTCACCACAAACTGCCTCTTTGGAGTAGCCAAATCCGAAAATACATTAACATGTATAATTTCGTAATTTTCTAAATTCGATAAATTCACATTTAATGTGCATTGAAACGATTTGTCATTATACGTCTGAAGAAAAAAAACATACAATACTTAAAATGACTCTTAGCTTACCTCTGCCTTGGGATTATTTTCATCAAATGACAAGGACATTTGATAAGTATACTCAAATTTATTAATTGTACCTTAAAACGACTTGTTTAATACTCATATAAATATGTTATTCTCACCCTTTGTGTCAATTTGTTTGATTGATTGCTCAATTTCTCGTAATTTGTCTACTTTCTCCTTAAAGTTGATAATTTTATTTTCGGCTGGCACTTTATATAAATTTGGTTCGGTTCCCAAATAACAGATCACAAATTTTCCGGTGGCGTCCAGCATTGATACCATGTTACGGCAACTTTTACTGAAAGTTTCATACGTGTAATTTGGCTATAAATAATTACGCACTTGATGGAACAAATATTTAATGCTATCGGGGCCATTCTGGCATTACAATTCCATACAAGTTGGTTCTCATTATAAATTAAAAGATTTTCATCAGCTGTCGCTAATATTATTCGTGGAGACAGTGAATCTACAATATATAAATTTTGTATACCTTAAATTGATTGTCCTTACCCTGAGTAAACGAGTAATAATATATGAACATTGACAGAGCTATTGTTTCAAGTCGTATTTGCCATCTCATTGAGCCATTAATAGCGATACTACTCAATTGACGACGACATAGTACAATTAAGTGAGTCTGAGCCGCTTCCATCCATAGTTTTATGTCCAATGCCACATCTCCGAGATTTAATTCCCAATCATACTGTAAATCACATATTGAATTTTTTAAATGCTAAAGTAGTAGACATTAATTTTTCGATTGGATCCCGCCTGAAGAAGACTGAATTTGAATGATTTGAGAACGCCATTGTCGGCCACAGCAAGTGACGAGCCGGGGAGGCTGATTATCGGACCAGGGTGAATGGAGTTTAGGCTATGTTCAGTAAAAACGCATTGATCTCCTGCAATATATCAGTGATAAGAGGAATGGGAAATTTTCAATAATGGAATCTGGAAAAATATTGGCAGAATGATTTGAAATTAGCATTCTTAATGCAAGTTGCTTTTCGAATTAGAGGCGAGAAATAAAACAATTTTTGATGGGGTTATTAAAAAGTTTCAAATTCAAGGGCCTTCCGAAAATTCGGGACCCTGAATAAAAGAGGATCAGAATCACGGAATTCTGAATTACCCTTATCACGGGTATATATATATATATAACATAGTTCAAAGAAAAGATTCCCTCTCACTGGTCAATCCCAACGTGTCCTACTCGAACTAAACACACTTCGTTCACGAAAGCAATTTTAAGAACATATTTAAATATTCATAAGCAGGCTACGAGAGAAGCAATGTGTTTACTGTATACCAGAGATGGGCAGAATGAAAGTTTTTGAATTTCGTAATCGAAAAATAGTCGGAATCGGAACACCGGCCCTAGTTGCTGTTGACGTTTATATCAAAAGTGAATTTTCGGAATGCAGAATTAAGGTATAAAATTCCAGAATCCGGAATGGAAAAATGGCCGGAATCCGGAATTCCCCCATCTCTGCTATATACAAAAGAGTTGAAACATTTAAGCGTACCATAATGATTTTAATAATTCCAAAATTTATTTTAAAATCCCTTTAGTTCAATTTTAATTTATTTTAATGACATTGGTTTTATTTTAAGACATAGATAGATGATCCTCTACTTGAAATCTTCTCAATGATTTTAAAATATGCATATTCGGATGCATCTGCTATATTATAGCTAATCTATGACAATTATAGTTTATAAACTATTTTCTTTCTTTGTGAATGAGAAGAAGCTTCTCCATCTTCGACGGATCACGACATAATTTCACAATCATAATAAATTATTTACATTTCGTTAACATGAAAGAAATAAGTTTTTTGGTATCATTGGTCCAAGCTGTCACGATGAAAAAGCGACGCTTTTTTCATGTATAAATTACCCTATATGTGAAATTTTATTCTTGAAAATTTCTATTTAACAATATATTAATCTTAAATTAGTTTGGTTAGAGAACTCACTTTGAGCTATAATATTTATAATTTTAGTATACTTGCAAAGAAAATAGTTTTAGAGTTAAGAAACGCAAAACGAAATGGTCTTTTCAAGATTAGAAAATTCTAATTTTGGCGTGCCGTAGAAGAGTCATAAACAAATCTATCGCCAGAAACAGGGTCTGATTAATATTTTGTTATTAAAGAAATACAAAGAATATTTTTTAATTTGAATTTTCTCTGCTAAAACTTCCCGATTTCACGTAATTCGAAACTAGGTACTAACGAAATAATGGAAAGATCCTAACCAATTAGAATTTTTAAACAGAAAAAACAATTATAATTTTAAGGTATTCAACGCGAAAAACACGTAAATTAACGTTTTTAGTCGTTTTCATATTCTAGTACATGATTATAACCACATTGAATTAGTTCACTAACCTTGATACAATGATATTCCACAATCGACCGATTGAACAATCAACTGTTTCACAGGCTGCTCTTCTATGATGCACATATTAAACGCATAAATCTTCAATTCGTGCGAGAATATTCTTTCGATATGGAAGATATTATTATCCTTATCTATAGAAATTGTGAAATTTTGGAAATTTGTAGTAAAAACTAAACCGTAGGTTAATTTAAAAAATGTCAACTTTGAACATGACAATACTGCAAATATATTCGACTCGTTGATCATAAATTCACCGCATTCAATTTGCAATATAGGATCTTCCGTCTCATATGTCAAAACGACAGAATTCTGTGATTTCGATACATTTATAGAATATATGGGAAACACAACTCTATTATTACTTGATCATTATACGAGCCATAATCAATTAGTGATATCGTTCCATTTTCGGTACCAATAATAACCTGATCTTAAAGCTACTTCCATTAAATCATTTGCAAAAATCAAAAATAATAACCTCGATTTTCGACAAATGAATGCACCGCAAACGCTGAAGCATTCTCGAAATGATAAGAAGCCCACTCAATAACTCGAAACAAGGACATTCAAAATTGCACTATTAAATCTTCATCCAACAGTTGAAGCTTGCTTATTATTATGATCACCATGGAAACGCGTGCAAATCATCAATATTACAATTTTTATTCAATAATAATAAACATTTCTCAAAATAAATTAATATATATTTATAAATAATATAAATAAGAATCTCCAGATCAGATCATGAACTTTATTTCCTTTTCTTCTCCTCCTTCTTCTGTCGTGCAATTCGCATTTTCTCTTCTTTTCCTATTGTGGCATCCCGCAATTTCAATACAACAATAGCTGAAATTATTTATTTAATAATGACTCGTATATATTTTTGTTCAGTCAGGAGTCCGAAACTAGTATTACTTGATTATTAAGATAATTTCAAAACCCCAGAATGAATTTTAAATATTAGAGACTCAGAAAAGTCACATAAATGTAAAAAAATTTCGTAACAACTCAAAGCACCAAAGATATGCACAAAAGACCAAGAAAAATTGTCGTGAAAAGTAGTTTTTAACGTGGAAATCAATTAAATGCGTTTAAATATTACAAAATCGTCATTCTCATGTGCCGTTCTTCACGCAAATCAACAAGTTTCAATTAAAATGCATATTCTACATGGTGTAAGATGAAAATTTTAAAATGAAATTTCAGATTAGGCGTTTAGAGTAACGTAATTGAGATTTTATACTATAGCCTGCAAAGGAAACGTCAAAATACTTTCGTGTAATTTGGCAAAATACATCGTCAGTATCAGTTGCCATATAATTACGTGAAAATTCCACTAGATATGTGGGTTCGTTGAAAGTCTTTATTTTTTCAATGGTACGTGTAATTTAACACTTTAAGCTTTACTTTCACCTAATGGAGTGTTTGATTAATGGATTATAGTTTGTTAATTTAAACGAGCCTATTTGGAAATACTGCGCGATTCATGCCCTGACAGATTAAATATTTATTTAAAAAATTTAAATAACTCGTGGAACAAACTGTTACTTTTTATAAATAGATGCGTCTGGAGTCTATTAAACATTAATTATAATACTTCCTACACGCCGAATAAGAATCAAAATAATACCACATATGGTCATATTTACGTTTTTTTAACCTCTCACATATAAATTTAAAAATTATTTTCTCGTAAATTTTGCAAGCTTATCCTAAACTATCTCAAAACCAAAAAAATCCTTAAATGTTATGGTTTTCCAAGTTTTAGAAATTTCTTCGCGCTTACAAAGGAATTCAGGGCAATTTAATACCGAAATATTGTTAGAACTCTAAACAAATAATCTTCCACGTGTTAATGTTAAGTGCTTTAAAAAGGACTCCATCTCCTCTCCGCGATGATTTTCTCATCTCTTTTATATCAAATATTATTTATAATTATAACTTACTAACTATTCCGATAACAAAAATTGCTGGAATAATAAAAACAACGTTGTTGAAGGAGTGAGAGTATGGTCCGTTGCCACCAATCTCCACCATTTTGATCAACTAAAATAAATTTTATTAAAATGATTAATGTTTATTCATGGAAATAATAACTCAAGAATGGATCATGTATTAAAATGTTCAATATTATTATTTCTCTCCTTTCCTGATAGAAGACAATAACACGTCAAGAGAGAATGTGTGGCAAACTGCAAATCGAATAGCGCCAATTTAATTTTCTCATTCTCATCGCTTACAACATCAACATCATATAAAATGAATTCCCAAAAGAGTAATTACAAAATAATTATTATGATAATAATAATCATATTAACAAACAAACACAAATATGAGCTTATTCCAAAATATTTTATTCGAGAAATGTTAAACAATAATAAATTAACAAATTTAAAATTCAGTTTAATCAATTTGCCTCCGTACTCATTCCTCCTGCATAATAAAATGACGGCTTCTCCTCAACTACCACCTTTTCCGTAAAATTCTCTTCTGGATTATAATAACCATCCTGAAATTTGTCTTTTAAATTGCAGTACTTTTTGTTTATATACACAAATCTACATTTAACTCAAGTGAGACTAAAATAAATGATAGTTTAGAATTTAAGAAAATCGTCGAATAAGAAAACAGATTATAATTTAATCTCACGACAATAAAATTATTTTTTCATGCATCTGCTGATTTCAATATTAAATTATATGTTCACTTTCTATAAATCATAAATTATAAATTACGAAACAAATATCGAGACAAGTTAAAATCTGCATACAATGTCTCACAGCAATTAAATTATCTATTAAAATATATTATAACTAATTTTATTATCTTCCCTAATAAAACTTTCACATTGAAATTGTAGGGAAAATCATTCTAAAATCTTTTAGGATTCTCTGTCAACTTTAATAAAATAATATCAAATTAATCTGCGAGATTTGTGAATCTTAAGTTTTACGTATTTATTTTTCTACAAATGTTCGAAGCTGCTTGTCTTACATGTGCCTGTACATGTAAGCTTACACCAAAGAAGAAAATAATTAATTTTGTGATTCTAATTTTAACAAGATGCCTTTAAAAAATTCACGCCAACTGAAATTTTCGATATTCTCAAAAGTTCTCAAAAATATACAAATTTAAATTTGTTACCGAGATCAAGAATATTTCATAAACAATCCCAGACAACGAAAATATCACGGTTTAATCAATCTGGGTGGTATGAAATGAACCTCTTTGAAACTGTTTCAGTTAGCGTTCTGATTAAAACAATAAACTAATCTCATACATCAGCTGTTTCCCTTTGTTCTGCTTCTTCCATTTGTTCCTCTTCTTCTTCTTCTTGAATATGAAGTGGTGACTGATCTCCCGACGGTGGAACTCGGTAACAGCAAACTTTCATATCTTCACCTATCGATAATAAATGCCTACCCGTCGGAGAAAACGACAATCCATGTATCTTAATACAATACGATTATAATGTAAGAAATTATATCACACCATTGATTTGTGTTCATTTGCTATTGAGCATATTGGTGTCGTTAATTCAATGTGCCACATTAATATCTATTCCATAACATTTAACAAATATTTTTCGATTATAGACAAACTTCTCCCGATACAGCAGAGCTCGCAAACCGTGTTCCACCTGATCTCTCATCTACGGTGATATTTAGTACGGGCGAATTATGTGCAGCAAATGTCCGAATGGCTTTCATCGTGCGGGACAAGCTAGCATCATCATTTCTATAAACTTAAATTTACAATGAGAATAAAATAAACTGGAGACTAAACGGAGACCATTAAACAATAAATACAAATACAAGAATTAATAGAAAAAACTACACTAACATGTCGGCTATTGAATTCATTTTAATTAATCGATCATCACACGCACTCAAAAATTTATCGTTTCCTGGTAAAAATTCAATTTTTCTTATCTTCATAGAATGAACTGAAAAATACATACATTTTAAATTTTTATTTTTCAAATTTTACCTTCATATTTGTGGACAGCCCTTAAAGTATTGTAGTCATAAAACTCAATAACTCCATCATTATATCCTGCAGCAATATACTTGCGATCATTCGACTAAAAAATAAAATTGTCCTTTTTACAAATCAAAAAACTCACAAACTTGATGCAGCTTATAGCTTTAACACTGTTCACATCACTTTTTCTCGTCGTATTTCCTTGTTCAATGTCAATTTCATTAAATCCGTTGGTATAACTAGCTACAAAAATTATTTTAAATTATTCGTCATTTCAAGCTTTCTACATTTCGAAAAGGCTACAAACATGCACAAAGAAAGAGAATTTTGCAAGAAAGCATCGGAAGAGACAACACGTCTAATGAATTTCGAAGAAATCGCCAAGTGAACTCGACGAAATCAGTGATTCTCAGCTAAGCTAATAATGCAGATCATATCATCTGACGGTTTGCAAAATACTCGGAAACCTTTATATCTGTTAACGAATAAAGGCTAATTTGGCTTCCTACGGAAAGTAAAAGCCTTTCTATTCCTATATTCCACAAAATCATACCGTAGCAGAAACCTGTTGAAATAAGAGAGATCGTCTGCTTCCCTCCACAATGGAAATATTCCTTTCAATATGGACAAACGAAAGAAGAGCTTAAGTGGGGTGACACTGGTCAATCCGAAAGCGTCCAACGCGAACAAAACATTCTTCGTTCACGAGAGAAACCTTAAAAATACCGATTTTAAGTATTCAGGAGCAGGCTAAGAGAGAAGAAATATGTTTACATTTCACAATGGGATTCATGCGTAGGGGAGATCGAAGACTAAGACTTAGGATATATTCAGACACTGGGTAGGCTAACTATATCAATGAGAGACCGACAACCATATCTCCTTAAAGAAGAATCGGAATTTTTGAGGTAAAAACGGCCACATTGGCGAGACGAAGCCGGCGGTTCTGGAGAAAATTAGTCCGCATTTCGACGTAGATGGGATGGCATCGACCATCTTGTAAGTCATCGACCATGTAAATATTTAAATACAACCAACAAGAAGAAAAAGAAGAAATGTGCTCCGAATTTAACAACACGGTTGCCACTATTTTGATTTTTTGTAAATTACTAAGACTCATCTAATTATTTCGAAAAGCTGTCCATTGAACCTTCAATATATGAAAAAACTTACTTGTTATATAACTATTATTATTGGAAATAGCGACATGAACAGCTTCCATGTATCCAAAATCATGAGACCTTTGCTGAACGTCTTTATCCAATATAATCTCTTGAATTTTCGAGTCTATTCCAATCACAATAAGAACTGAAATATTCTAATAAAGACAAATAGACCGAAAACGTTACGTTTTCCATCAGAAGATACCGCTGAAGACTGAACTGACGTATTCCATTTGGCCAATGTCATCTTTTCAACTATATCGACATTCTGTGTCTCTCGATTCTCATCTCTAAAAACCGAAATTTACAGTAAATTCTAATATAGCCGCAATTTTCCAAATGCAAAACAACAAGAACTCACAGTGTCCATAGCTTCGCATTATCATGTGCAACTGTGATAAATCCAATTTGTCCTCCAAACCGAAATGACCATATTCCTACTATCGGGCGATTGTGTGCTACAAGTTTATCGTACAGTTATTTATTGACAGTATCCAACAAAATACCTCTATCTACCTTTGCTATGCATTCAATAACAGTGTCAACCTCTCCATCTTCATCCATTCTTTATCTTCAATTATATTAATCATAAAAAACATCTTAAATTGGAATAAATTGGTTCAATAATGTGTAAAAAATAATCCATATGATTAAATTAAAATTAATCGAAGTTTGTATATCGCTATCAATGTGAACATAAAAATGTTTTACTATCTACAAAAGCTTACCTATCAAGCAAAAAACTTTACCCTTCACATTTTACAAGAGAAGTCAGTTTAGGGTCCGTTTGAGATTTTGTTGAGACTTACAACATTGATAGATTCGCGCTGATTCCAAATCCGTTTTCAAATCGGCGCAATTTTTCTCTTAGCGGAGATATAAGCCGTCAAAGAATAACGTGTCTCGGATTTTTTAAGGCTTACACCAAAAAGTGGCGGCGAGAAATGTTCAATGCTCTAATTAGAGCGCACACCAAATCGAAATGGATATTTTTTTAATTTTTAAACATGTCTTACTAATTTACACGTATTATTTTTCTATAACTTGATACGTCATTTTTTATAGCCCGTCTTAAACTATCTAAAAATATGCGCTTCTTGCCGAAATTCCCAATAGGAGCATATTTTCTTAGAACTCAACCATTCTTTGATTAGAGCCATTAAGAACCTAGCTGCAATGTTTAAAAATTCTGAGATTATGACCAAAAAGGCATTCCCCTATATAATCTAAATATTTATTTTGAAACAGGCAAACTAAAGCTGTAATCGAGTGTTTCTAATTCAACGGTTATTTGAAAGATTAATACAAATCTACCAAATTGAACCCACTTTCACATCAACTAAATTGGTTTGAACATTTTTGCCACCCCAAAAATTAAACCGACGATATTTTATCGGCACTAAGTTGTTAACTAATTTGTTTATTAAAGACTTATACAAAAACAAATAAACCAGGGCAACTGTAGTACGGAATTCGTTCCCAAATAGTTTTACATAAATGGAAAATTCCAATCCGCGTAATCACCGTATATTTCCTTATTAGCATTTGTTTAACAAGAAGACTTCAGAGAATCACAATCACTGGTACACCGGAAACGCACCAATTAAAATGAAAAATAGAGGTATCATTTAAAGTACTTATCGCTATTATTTTATAAAAATGTTCTATTTAATATAGTCGTCGCCAAATGCGATTACCGCCGCAAAGTGTGGCGCACTTTTTAAATATTATTTTTTCATTTAATTTTCATGATTATTTTCTTGTTTAGGCTCGTTCTATACTGTTTTTGCTTAAATAAATTGAAGAATATGTTTTAGATGTTGTTTCAATAGTGACATAAATGTGAAAAATATTAAAAATCATAAAAATTAAAGGAAAAAAAATAATATTTAAAAAAGTGCGCCACACTTTGCGGCGGTAATCGCATTTGGCGACGACTATAGCTAATTTTGGACAAATCTAGTAAATTAACGGAAAAATCAGTTAATATTATTTAGGTGAAAATTAGAACCACACTATTAAACTTGGTAATATTGCTTTTTTCAATTGGCGTGCCACAAAATAATTTTTTCCGGTTTCTCATCGAGCGATCTCTTCCTATTAGTATCTCACTTTCTGATTATTTTCATTTATGTAGGTTTAAACTATTAATTTGCTTCTTGCCGAAATTCACAATAGGAGCATATTTTCTTAGAACTCAACCATTCAATCTTGGGTGATTAGAGCCATTAAGATCCTAGCAACTAAATTGGTTTGAACATTTTTGCCACCCCAAAAATTAAACCAACGATATTTTATCGGCACTCAGTTGTTAACTAATTTGTTTATTAAAGACTTATACAAAAGCCAATAAACCAGGGCAACTGTAGTACGGAATTCGTTCAAAATAGTTTTACCTAAATCGAAAATTTCAATCCGCCAAATCGACTTCAGAGAATGACTTCAGATAATCACAATCACTGGTACACCGGAAACACTCCAATTAAAATGAAAAACAGAGGTATCATTTAAAGTTTTAATTTTTTACTACTTTATTACTACTACATTTACTACATTACTACATTTAAACTTATCGCTATTATTTAATAAAAATGTTCTATTTAAAAGCTAATTTTGGACAAATCTAGTAAATGAACGGGAAAATCAGTTAATATTATTTACGTGAAAATTAGAACCACACTATTAAACTTGGTAATATTGCTTTTTTTCAATTGGCGTGCCCCAAAATATATTTTTTCCGGTTTCTCATCGAGCGATCTCTTCCTATTAGTATCTCACTTTCTGATTATTTTCATTTATGTAGGTTTAAACTATTAATTTAGCGCTATTTTGGATTGGACTAAGGCTTCAGCACCAATTTGGATGGTACCGCAAAAAATATAATATTAAAGAGGGAAAAAGCTACATGAAATTAAATATTCAATACGAGACCAATAATCTAACTCTATTTACAGATGACTTCATTATATTATATTAATCAACAATAACCTTTCATTATATTTCAGTATAATAGAAAATCGGAAAAAAATACCGATTAAATTAATAAACTGAACGCAGTTTCAAGCTACTCAATTATAAATAAACATATTAAAAACAAATATAATTTATGCATCCCATATAGCAAATGTAATTTAATCTATACACACAGACAGACAAAATCCTAATCAATAAATTAAATATAACCAAAACCAAAACACATTAAAATAACCTTCTTCGTCATAACTTATGACATAAATTAATTGAACCACTTCTTGTTGTCTTTCCAGCATTCAATAAGATTCTCAACAGCTTCATCGTTATAGCGATCAACAAACGATTGAACAACTCCTGTGAACTCAGCCGGATAGGTGCGCAAATCCACTGAAAAGCTTATTATAATCATTATACTCATTTAATACAAAACCTTTTCCGTTTTCAATAAAGGTATTCGGCTGCACAAAGATTCTTCTTGGTTTCTTTCTGTTTATGCAAATATCTCTCCATTTAAGTTCCTAAATATTGTTTCATTATAAAAGTGAATTACACGATCTCAAACCGTTTCTCCAACATTTCCATAAAACTCAAACAATTTCTTTCCACCTTCAAAGTCACCAGTTGACTTATAAGCTTGCAACTTGTTCAAGAAAGCAGAGACTGCAGGCTTTCCAACACTATCAATCTTTGATTCATCAAGTTTGAACATTAAGTCTATAAGTCAATACTATGGAAATACTTCCGGTCCGAGACAAACCTGGTTTTCCGTTTGCGTCAGCACATTCAGTTATTTTCACAAAATCTTGTCCAGCTTCCAGCACAACCTTCAGCAAAACATATCTTGCATAACAATGAGCCTGTCCCCACTTCTTTTTGTCGCTTTGATAAAATTCAAGTGCCATTAGGCCGGCTCTAATTTCGCTCAACCAATTAACATATTTCACTTTATTAGCAATATCACCCGTATATCCGAAGATCCTGAAATTTATGTTGTTTGAATATTAACACAACATTTTAGTTTATAAATTCAAGGAACATTCGAATTTAAATGAAAAATTAATTTTCAATACACTAATAAATCATATTAAACACTGAAATATCAATTATTAACTTTTTCACTATTTCGGAATGTTTTTTCACGTGTTTTTTTGTATATGAATTTCAACTTCCTTACGATATTCTATATCGTCTACTTGACGAGACTCTTTGTAAAAGTAACTTAAATTATCTATTTAATGGCTCTGAAGGTATTTCTAGAAGCAATACCTACTCAAGAATATCTGAATCACAGCATAGCACATAGCCAACAGCTTCCGCGCGACATTCTTCATACGCCGAAGCAAGCGGTCCGAATTTCGACGACCATGTCTCGCCAGGCTCATACCAAGAAGTCACCTATAAAACGAATATGTTTAAAAAAAACTGCATAAAATCTAATTTCTACTTCTTTTCCGGTGATGATATCCTTCGTTGTTTCTTTGTTGAAGTTGAACGTACCATCTTGATTTCTGAAGAACAGCTTTCCACTTCCATGACCTAGAAGCTCATGAAGACCAACTTGAACTTCAAACGAATCTTTGTGATATTTAAACATTAAATCCTAAAATTTTCGTCAATAACATTTTCTTAAAACATATTCAAACCTCATCTTTATCATCAATGAAGTTCATTTTTTGCTTTGGTTGAGCCGCAATCACATTACCAAGTGAAACATTTTTGAAACCCTCGTTTTGACGAATATCATCATCTGAAATGAAAAAATAAGAAATGAATGGAAGAAAAATGAGCAAAAATGTACTGTGGAACTGTGGAACCACAACACTTGAACCGTACTAGTCCCCAGTGATGAATCATAGGTATCCGTAGAAAGAGTTGGACATTATATTGAAAGTTCAAAAGAATTGGATCGTGGATTTTCGATAGAAGAATTTTATCGTGAATTGGACCGTAAAATTGTAGAATATTGAGCACGCCCAATGAAATAGGCAATTTGAATTATTTAAACGCTTTTTATCAATTTTCACGTGAGAGTAAAAAACTAAATTTTTCGTCAAGTTACTAGCCTTTGTCTAAAATATCACTGTCGTTTTATATTTTTAGGAAATTCTTGATTTAGATGAATTTTGTCAGCTCCTGCTCTTACCCATTCATTTTGCGCGTATTGAGCATTATAATTATTGAAAAATATCGCACTTTTTCGATGTTAAAAAGTCCACTTTCCGAAAGCACATCATAATGATCAAACTACGAAAATTAACTTCAGCGCATAATTTTGAGTAAATAGTCGTAGTCAGTTCTGAATAAAACACTTTTGTTTCAATCAACGTGTTAATGGAATTACGAATTTTCTATTCACTTCACCTCATTTTTACTGAAATATTTTACCAATTTCCCCTAAATTTTTTCTAACTCCTACAATATAACTGTAAAAATAAAAACAAACAATTTGGAATATTGATTCCTGCTGGAATACCACTGCTAGCGAATGCAATAACATCAAGTGCAGTAAAATCGGGCTGAAATATTATTCAATTAACTTCCTATGCCAACTTTCTACCTTTAAAAATGTGTCCTTCTCATAAGCTTCTCCCCAGGGAAGTCTCTTCAAAATATTCTCGGCATTTTTAACTAATGTCTGGAATTTTTTCGACGTTTCCTTATTCACTGCTGCAACAAATCCTTCGAATTCACTTCTTGTACCAGCTGGATCGCGATAGTTTTCAATGAATCCAATGTAAGATTCGACGGTTGGCGAGACATCCTTTATCCAGAATCTTGAGCCGTCCTTAATCAATTATTGTTCAAATCACTATTCGCAAAAAAACTTTGTGCAGTGAGATATCACCATTTTTAAAGTGGTTTACGTAGTTTTCCAACATCTTTGTCTGGTTTTCATTTGCAGAAAATTCTTTGGCTTTCTCGAGCCATTCATGTGTTTTCTTCATTAATGGAGAATAGTCACCGCGTTCAATGATAACTTTTTTATTCTCGAATTCGACTTCTTTCACAACTTCTGGAAGAAAATATTTTTAAAAAAATTAAATACGACAACAATATAAACCTTTCTTTTCGCTTGCCATAACAACGCGGAAAATAGTTTCTCCATTGTTAGTTTCTTTGAATAATCTTGTATTCCAGGACTCAATGTTTAACTTCTGCAGAGTTTGGTAATTTTCAATTTTTATTTTTTTCCAGAATTACTTTGAACAGTCTATCAATCAATTCAGCATCTTCCTTTGTGATATTCTTTGAGTGGTAAGTAGTTACACCCTTATTGCCAAAATCTAATTGAAGCTTATTTGAATCCAAACAGTACACGCACTCCTTAATTTCATTCCAAACATGAATTATTTTGTCTTTGCATGTCGTAGACGTCAAGAATGCGTCCAATTTTTCCTATAAAATCAAATAAATTTTTTTAAAAAGACTGTTTTACCTTTGGAAGTCCGGGAATAAACTTTGTATCTCCAAATCCTTTGTAATTACCAGAGTTGGAGTAAAAAGATGCACAATAAACCAATAAAGCGGTCCAATCATCTTCAGAAAATCCTACAGCTAATGCTTTTTGCTTCAAAGCATCGATTGGCTCAGATTTAAACAAATGATATATAATATAGAAAATGGCAGGAGATTCAGGAGATACTTGCAAGAAAACGCTTAAAGCTCCATCAAATGAAGCTTTCGCTATGTAATGAGCATACATTTTCTCCTTCTCGGAAAGTTCTAAACATGAATAATGATCTATCATAATATTTCTTAAATACCTTTAAAAGCAGAGGTTGCGTCAAGATGACACACCGGTGTCTCGTTAGAAATAACGTACATGCTCATATCCAAGCCAGCCATTTTCTTAAAAAATATTGAATATTGTTATTTAACGGAGAAAAGTGGAAATCAACAATTTTAAAATCAAAAAAACTTAATAATCAATATAAAATAAAGTAACGGTAAATTCAAACTCTGAATTAATTTAATTTTTAGTTATAAGACCACACACTAATGTCAAAAATAGAAAAATAAATCATTCGAGAGTAGCGATGATAATAGAATTTATCATCATAATGTCACAGAATGGTACCGTTAACATTTATTGGTTTTTAAAAATAAAAAATATTGAAATTTGAAAAAAATAAATAAATAAGCATACGCAAAATTGCGTGACCGATTGAGTTTTTATTCCACTAAAAAGAAAATAAACTAGTCCATGGTTCGTTCTTCTGATAGATTTCCTTTAAATTCTTGACACTTATATCTACGCATAGCTGTGATATGGAATCGACAAAAAAACTATATATTAAAATAGCGATATATATAAATAGAACAATAATTTTAAAATTGAAGGCTGTATCAAAAATATAACGAAACCTTTAATAAATTATCACGAATGCTTTCATTTGTGCCCATACTCTCTTTATTTACCGCGAGTGGGCGAGATGAATTTAATCTGATAAATAAAATACATTAAAACCTCCCAATAGATATGAAATGAATACCTTAAACTTAATGCATTGAACCGTTTCGATGAATTCCTCGATAAAAATGTCGTCAGTCTTGATATAGTATTCATCTGAAATAAATTTTAATGTCTCATTACTGTGCAACATTAGATATGTAGCTTGAAAGCAACAAAGACTCTTCAATTTCAATTTTACCGAATTGAGAAATTATGAATGATGCAATTGTTAACAAAATTCTCCAAAATTTACGTGATTAATTTGTCAGAATTTCCAGAAATTTATTTGAAGATTATTCTTTACGCACTTAAATTTGAAACCGGTTTGTCTCCGATGGTATAACAAATGTTTTTTGGTTACTATTATCACTAAGCTTGGTGCCGAAAGTATTAATTAACACCGACAGTTTATCTTACGCAATATTGCACAATTACAAGTCAAGGTATGGTCCTATTCAGAGATCTGTGCCTAATGGAAGAGGAAGGAAAAGTTAGGAGTTAGGATGAAAGTTAGAGGAAGGAAAAGTTAGGATGGATATATAGTGTCATCCGTGATAGTTACTAGCAGATCTGATCTTCTCTTCTGCTGCTTCAACATTGATTAATTGACGAGTCTTCTTTATCGAAGTAAAGTAATCAAGTAAGTAAGGTGTAGGTTAATGAAAAATCAGGGTTAAAGGAGCATTCCGAATAATAAATGGTCTCGCTTGGACAGGTGTAGATTTAATTTGCAATTTGTTTATTATTTCGATCGTAAATATAATAAATTATACAATTTTAACAACCAATTTAGTTAGAGAAAACAAAATTGTGATGAACAAAAAGCGAAACAATAAACAAATTGCAAATTAAATCTACACCTGTCCAAGCGAGACCATTTTATTATTCGGAATGCTCCTTTAACCCTGATTTTTCATTAACCTACACCACGACAATATGTCGGACTCTTCCGCATCCGCACGCCAAATAGAAATAATGATTTTCCTATTTTTACGGTTTTCTTTCAACTTTCACGTGAACTTTACGAAGATATTGTCTACTCCAATTTTTTTTTCAGATTTTCCTTAAACTCTCTAAAAATATTGAAATTTTCACAAAATATTAGATTTGAGCACCTTTTATTGCGTCCGCTGTTCTGCTCCTGGTATTCAACTGATTTTTACCATTCACCTCGCCAGCTTCAGCGCTTATCTATATGGTCGATTCGAATAGGGATCGCTCTCTTGCCGGCGACTGTCAACATATTCTCGACTATCATCGACATATCAGTTATTATGCGATGGAGGGACTGGTACAGCTCATAAAAAGCTCGCTCGAACATGAAGCTTGAAGTCCATTCAGAGCGCAATTAAGTGGAGATGGTGATACAACGGGTGCTGATGTGTCCACCATAGGATGTCATTTGCAACATTCTGGTCACTTATGGCTCTGCCCAACTCGTTTGGACGTACCCTTGGTTTATCCGTGGATTTTGGGAAAACACTAGGAGGCCGAGAAGAGACAGTGTGTCCTTAAGAGCCGTACTAACTAATACAAGTACTTTCAGGTTTTCAGATCTGAAGCGATGTTTGCACGGAACTGTCTGTCAGAAAACATATCAATCTTCCGGGTGGTCTCACTAATCACGAATTAAAAAAAAAACGTTACAGGTTTTTTTTTTTACATAATACGATATCAGCAGTGCTAATAGTTTCGAGGTATTCTTGTTAATAACACAAAAATAAATATAATCAAACATGAACTCGCAGTTTCTCAATAAATCTGGAAAGAAGTTTCAATCATATAAATCAGGAAAGACGTTTCAAAATAAAATTTAATAAAAACAACAATATATTTTAAAACTATTAACATTTATTATAAAACATTATTAAATTAAAACCGTAAATTTATCCAGAACACTGTACAATTGTTGACTTCATTTAAAACAACCTAAAAGTTATTATAATTGAATTTAATTTATTTAATTTCAAGGTATAAATTTATTATAATAATGGCTTAAAGGAGAACAAAATGAGGCTGTTTTGGTCTCGTTACATTTGTTTGCTTATATACTTCCACCTCGGATGGCCGCGATGGCTAGTGTTTCAAGAAGAATTAAAAATGAAAATGGGACAAAAATTCAAATTGTTCCTGCATACGCTACGTAGAAAGTCTCACATACGCCACAGTTCTGGGAAAGCGAAAGACACACCAAATTGAAATTGTGATTTTACGATTTTTAAGAATGTTTTAAACTTTTAACGGTTTTTCTAGAAAACACTGTTGTCGACAATTTTGACAAGTTATTCTTAAACTACCTAAAAATATAAATTTCTTACCATAAAGTTAGATTTGAGCACGTTTACTGAGCTCATTTTGTAACCAAACCAGCTAGTGTTGAAAGTTTTTCAATATTTATGCATTGATTTCATTTAAAATCTGTTAGGTTGAAAATATTTTTGTGCTGGCCGAGAGCAGTGATGGAGGAAAAGGCAAATTTTCAGAAACATGAATAATGAACTCGGTATCAAATTTAAAATCTTGGAATCCTAATACATTCAATAATTTTAAAAAACGTTCTTTTGATTAGTTTTAAGTTTTCAGCGCAAAAAATGAAAATTTTGAGCGAGAAATTGTAAATTTATAATTATATAAACCAAAATCTAGAAATCTGAAGCAAAAGTAGAAATATAGACTATTTCAATTTTTTTTCCGTTGCGACAAGTAAAAAAAAATAGCGAGTTGTCTTTTGTGTGTCTCTATTAAAAAAATTTTTTTCTCTATAAAATTAAAACCAAAACTATCAATAAATCACATTCTGAAAATGCACTGGTGTCCAAAAGTTTGCGACACCCCCACTAACCAGCTGTTTCGTATATTACTAAAGGAAAACAGAGTGGTATCAGTGGATCCCACTTCCTGAAAAACCCTATTTCTATAAAATTTCATTAAAAACGGTTTTATTACCGCTACGCTACAGTACATTTTCCACAAACAGAGGTCACAATGACATGCCACCTTTTTTAAACTAGGAAATAACACTAAAATTAGCAACATTTATTGATTAATTACTTTTTTGCTGCTCCATTGATCCGAATAACCTCATTAATTCGGTTTGCCATGCATGCAATCAGGCTTCCAATCAGATTTGTATCGATCAGCGACCATTGACGAAGAATTGCGGCTTTCTGATCCGCTATAGTGTTTAATTGACGTCCTAGATGGTAAAATCTTCTAGCAAGGACGGACCAGAGATTCTCCATTGAATTGATATTGGGAGAACACGCTGGCCAGTCCATAACAGTGATATTCTTTGACCTCAACCACGTCGTCGTTGAAGCACTAGCATGAATGGGGGCGTTGTCTTGTTGAAATGTGAAGGTAATATGCCAGAAATGGAACTAAACGTTTCTCCAGGACATTTTGATAGTCCGCAGATTTCATTCGAGGTGAAATGAATTTAAAATCAAGAGTTTCAGGCACCACAAACTATGCACGTTCCACCTCCAAAGTTTCTCTTGGAAAATTTCAATGGATCCTTCCTCAAATCACGCCAATAAGAATTCCAACCGTCCGGTCCGTCAAGATTGAACTTCTTTTCATCTGAAAAAATTATCAGAACATGTTTGAATTGCCAATTAAATCTGTAAATGGGTTAACTGTTTTCCAATCTCTGACCAAGTTTCGGCGAGCAAAGTCAACACGCCTTAATTCGTGATCAGGGGTCAGACGTGGATCATTTTTTGGTTTTTGACGAACAATAATTCCGTTCCGACGCAGAAATCAATAAATTGTTTGTCTCGAGGTCGAAACTCCAGCTCCACGGCCAACTTATCTAGCCGACTTCATCGAATTTGAAGATTTCCACGCAATTGTTCTATCATCTCTGGTCGATAGAATCCTTGGACGTCCCGGAATTGGTGTTTTTCCGTAGCCAAAAAAGTCCTTCAATTAATGTAGCGTAGCGGTAATAAAACCGATTTTAATGAAATTTTATGGAAATTGGTTTTTCATGACGGGGAATCCACTGGTACCACTCATTTCAACTGTTGTCCTACAGTAGTATGCGAAACAGCTTGATAGTGTGGGGTGTCGCAAACTTTTGGACACCAATATATACTATGTATCAGAATGAGTTTTGAATTCCCGAATTCCGCCAATCTCTGCTATTTATTATATAAACCTTACTTTGAATTTTAGATTCTAGTTACTAGAACATTATATTATTGCTACAACTAAATCGAAAGAATCACTAAGTTCTTACCTTTCGATATGTGGACTATTTTCAATCAAAGGGCTTGCGGAGAATTTCTTAAAATGATGGTCTAAATATTATACTTATGTCCAACAGCTCTTTCTTATAGTGCAAACCTTCGCACATAAACGTTTCATCTTCAATTTCTTTCATCATATCACTTGTAATATTATTAATTGAACTGTTGTACGCTGAAAAATACATTTACATTTTTATTCAAAAAAATCATTGTTCACCTGGAGTTTGAACATAAGAAAATTGCGAGAATCCTTTAATGATATTGTAATCATCAAATATTTCTGCAGTCTTTTCCAGATTCTCTTCCTCAACATCTTCTCCTTTTTCTTGAATTCTCTCGAAGCTGTTGTCCAATCCAGTTAATAGAGGCGACGAATTCAATCTCTGGAGTGTATTTAAAATTTGCATTCCACTTTAAAAAAAATTGTAAATTTCAATAGAGCGCGATTTTTGTACTATAGTGGCTGAGAAACAATTATCAGGCCACACCCCCTTAAGAAAAAGTATAAATAATAATAAATAGCTAACAAATAACAAAAAATTACTAAACCACGCTCTGCTGAATATTCTTACATTTGAACTAACTAACCTCTGTTGAGTTCTTTTCTTTATTATTTTCCATAAACCTTTGAGGATGTTGAATCCTTGATATTTCATCATTAAACGTCACATTTCTGCCTAAACAATTCATTTTAAATAGTTTAAAATCTTCAATTGGCACGCTATTCTAGCGATAGAGATATTTTAATGTTTAAAACGTAAAATACCGAACACTTTGCGTATTCTGTTTCTCAAAGCTTATTTTTGTAATGGAACGCGAACCTCAACAGAACATGAGTCGAGATATTTCTATAAGTAGAGGCACACAACACAATTTAGCATTTAGGTACATATTTATATTTATTAGGGTGAATCAAATTTTTTCCGATTTTTTTTACTCGCGGCACCCGTTTTCGACATCGGCCAGGTCATTGAAGCTACGACCACGAATAAAGTGTGCCATGGATCGGAAAAGGTGATAATCAGATGGCGCAAGGCCCGGACTATAAGCTGGATGTGGAAGAAGTTCAATGGCGTCGAGATTTTTTATCCTTTCATTCGTTTGTCTGGCGGTGTTGCATTGTCTTATATCCGCTTCCGATTGATTGATCAATGCTGGATATTTCTCGCCAAGTGCCGCATAAATTCGATCAAGTTGGACGCAATAAAAGTCTGCGTCGATGGTCCGACCATTTGGAACTTGCTCGAAGTAAATTACGTCTTCGAAATTCCACCAAACACACAGAAGTGCCTTCTTTGAGAAACGATCACATTTCCGCCGTTTGACCGGGTTCCAACCATTGATTTTGTCTGTTCGGATTACTGAAGTAGACCCACCTTTAATCACAAGTTACAATTCTACAGGTAATCGGCGTTGTCAATGGTCCACGCGTGCGCGATAACTCGCTTCGGCATTGCTTTCGCCTTGGGCACTTGTTTCAGGAGCATGTAGGAGCGTGCCGCGCCGAGGATCGCTCCGACATTTCCCGTTTCCTGCAGGGTAAGTTATTGTTGTGACTGAAAGTCAAGCTGAGAGCTAAAGCGCACATTTTAGCTAGTCACTCTTGAAATTCCTATACATGTTGAATTTAAATATATTTCTAGTCATATTAGGGAGATCCAGAATTTTTTTTTCGATTTCCTCTATCTTTTTGTCTAATTGGTTTTTTACTAAATAAAGATTTTTATATGCATGTGTTATACATATTTTTAAAGCTCTTGATCAGCTCTATCATAATATGTACAAATTAATGGTTCTTCTCTTACTGGCTGATTTTTGATTTAGGAATTACATCTGATGGAACGATGGAACGATGGAACGTCTACAACTACAGCGTTCACATCTGAGGACCACATCGTGACTTTATGAAGAATAAAAACATTTTATGGAAGTAGATTTATCGAAAAAATATTCACAAGACTTAAAATTCAAGAATATTTACTCAGAAATTTATGAAACAAAAATTTAAAAATAAAGCATAGATCATTCATAGTCTTGAACAAGTTTGGTGCAACTACGACTTTCTTTTACCATTGTTATTTCCATTAAGCGTGCATTGACCAATTAAAATATACGAATTTAATAACGGGCTACTGATTTCTGATTGGTCTATTTTTTAAATAGTTTTAAGAGATATTTTGATTTATGAACAAGTTCTATTGCTCAATAAAGGTCTAAAGCCTTAACTAAGCGCGTAATTTTGATTTTTATCGCTTAATATTTGTGGAGTTTTTATCAGCGAAAATAATATCAACGACTTTCTTCTCAATCTGCTAATAATTCTTTTCTGCTACATTCAACGTTTATTTAATTCTATGCTTCGAATTTAAAGTCAATCGGTTATCTTCAGTTGACAAAGCTGTGTGTATGTAGTGCGCATTCCGCCTAAAAACCTTAAATATTATGAGCAGCTTCGAAGGACACCATAAACCGTACAACCATTTTATGAAATTAAAAATGAAACAATCCAAATCTCACAAGGGAAGTGTTTTAGGTCTCCATCTCAGATTTTGATAAAACTTTGCAGATAGATTCCTTATGGCTTGATTAGTATACTGTCAAAAAATTAGGACCTACAAAACGGTTTAAGTAGGTGAAAAATCGGTTTGAAATTCAGAAATATCCCGTTTACCCACAATAATGGAATAAAGCTAATGAATTTTATTTTAAATTGTGCGTTTTCATAAATAATGATTTAAAAACCACTGAAGCATCGGGGCAACAGCGCAGTGGCAAAACGACGGGACACGGAACAGCAGGGCGAGGGTTCGATTCTTCTTGGGGGTGATATGTTTCTATTTCTATTACTAGTCGAATAGCTCTGGGCCGCTTTTTTACTTTTCAAGATTATAATGATAATTTACCAGATAATCGACATTTTATACATTCGAAAAAGGATATGATGTTCCTTTTTTCGATACTGTATTTAAGCGGCTATTTTTTTTTTATAAATTTTCATTATATTATAAATTATAAATTTCAATGAGCTCTTCTGATTTGATTGTGGAATACATTTATGCAAAGCATAAAAACCTTCAAAACGTTCCCAGTCTTTCACGAGAACATCTAAAAATTGCACAGTCAATTTTTTCTATATTGGAACAAGCTGACAGCGGTTTTCTGGAAATTGAAGAGGACTATCATCTGATTCCGAACGACGACGATGTTGATGAAGGTATAAACCGATATTTCAAATGAAAATAACACTTAATTATAGATTGGGACTGCGCTGAACCATGTTTACTAAATGGTTGCAGTTGTGATTCCAATTCTTCAGATCTCGTTCGTTTTGGTGAACAGCTCGTGGAAACAACAAAAGTCACGGAAGCTGTAAAGTACTTTGGCTCTTCCAAAAAACGATACAGGAATGGAAAGAAAAGGCCTTCGTTGGAATCTCTTAATAACCGCTATTCTTTCATTTCTAATGAGCACCATGTTAAAAAGCTCCGTGAATACGAAAAAAATGGTATTTTCTGTATTAGTTAAATTTCAATCATACTATTAAAGGTGGAGTAGTGACAGATCGCCGGAATAATTATTCCACAATATCGCAGATGCTATTCGAAATGGTGCAGGAGAGCATAGATAAAGGTCATATCCTTCATGATTCTACCTTGCGGTATATGATAGGAAAAATTATGAAAGATAACGAAATTGATATGGCCTTTCCGTGTTCTAATTCTTGGATCAATTCTTGGAAGCGTGCACATGGAATTTCTTCCCGCAAGATCACGAAGTTTGTGTCTGTGATACGACATAAGAAAAGAGATGAACTATTGGCCAGTGCAGAAAACTTTTTGGTTGTGGCAAATCAGGAGTTGGAAGCATTTTCACCTAGAAGGATCTTTAATGCAGATCAAAGTGGTTTTCAATTGGAAATGAACACTGCGAGAACATTGACGTACACAGGCACAAAAACAGTTGAATGCACTGTGAACACTGTGAGTTCCACTACTCACAGCTACACAGTGCTTCCTGTAATATCTGCAGAAGGAAAACTACATCCTCGTCTTTTCGTAGTTCTGAAAGAAAACAACGGAAGATTTCCAAGAAATTTTCGAAGTTCTTTTTCCAACTTGGTTGTTCGCTGTCATACGAGCCACATTATGACAAAACCGTTGATGAAGGAATTTTTGAACACAGTAATTTTCGATGAATGGGTTCCGGCTAGCTCGTTGCTTATTATCGATTCATGGAACGGATGGAAAGATGCAAACGGTTATTCGGACCCAAATAATGAAGATAATAAATTAAAAACACTGCAAATTCCTGCTGGTTGTACAGGTATGATTCAACCCTTGGATGTCGGTGTCTTTGGAGGATTCAAGAGTGTTATAAAAATCATCACGGAGTATGCACGGTTATGTGAACCAAGCTTTCAAATACATCAAAGGTCTTCCACACTTCAGGTAACTAACTTTTAGATGCTTGATTATAATATGTTCATAGGTTTTGTCTTTAATTTACCGTCAGCTTTGTTCACCGAAACTCCACAGTTGGGTAAAGTACAGTTGGTTTGCTAGTGGATATAAAGTCGACCGTCCAGGATCTTTTTATACACCGAAGCAACTATTATTCCCAAAAGAGATCCCCAACGGCTGTGAGATAAGTAACTGTAAAAATGTATCTTTTATACGTTGTCCTTATTGTGAAAAATTTTTATGCTTTCAACATATGATTGTTGAGAATCATTATAATTGTTGATTTAATAAATAATACATTTAAAGGTTATCATATAAATCTTGAAAAGTAAAAATAAAAAAGCGCCACAGAGATATTCGAATATAGAATGATTATTAATAATAATAGAAACATACCACCCCCAATGAGAATCGAACCCTCGCCCTGCTGTTCCATGTCCTCTGCACTTTGCGCTTGACGGTGGCGTGACTGTGTTTTGCACGAAATTGTTATGAAAACACGCGCAAAACTGCCGCCAGAACAGTCAGTCACCGCACAGCGTCCTAACAGCTTGCTGCAACTTTGCGAAAAGCTATCGGAGAGCGTCCTAACAGTTTGTTGGAACTTTGCGAAAAGCCATCGGACAGAGTCCTGTCATTTTTGTGGAATTTTGCTCACAGCTTTTGGATTATTTCACCTCGTTTTAATATTGGTTTATATCCTTTACGTTAGACATAACAATATAATATTTATTCACTTATTTATTTATATAAATAACAACTAAATAGCAAACAATAATTAATGCATTTAATTGAGCTTCTTGTATCGATCCAGATAACTCCATTGTAGTGCTTCGATCTTCCTTGGCACGACGTACTCTATGGATTACCACTTCGAAACGGGTAGGAATGCGCAAATGTCGTTTTCTAAAAAAATAAGATTGTTACAAAGAAATTGAAGTCCCGGTATGGAAAAGTGGAGTCCCGGTCCCGAGTCCTGGGTAGGGGAAACGGGAAGTTCCACTCCCGGGTCACGGGTCTATTAATTTTCAATTTTTTAAGCTCCCGAGAGCCCGGAATTTGAAAAAACGTTGTCCCTCCCATTACTGATATGTATGAAAATCATTAGAGGGCTTCTAGATCTTTTAAACCTATTTTTTAAATATGCTAAGTCAGTTGAAAGTTAAAATTATATTCATTCATTTGTTTAGACGTCTATTTTTTATAATATGCTTCCAATGAAACACACGTCTAATGAAAAAGAAAGAGCACATTCTTAATTTCAACTGATATAACAAGGGAAGTCACTTTAGCGTCCCTTTGAGAATTTGCTGAAACTTGGACCATTGATAGATTCGGGGGCGCTGATTCCAAATCCGTTTTCAAAATCGGCGCAATATTTCTCTGAGCCGAGATATAAGCCGTCAAAGTTGATTTTTTGATGTGCTCATTGATGTGCATTAACCACAAAATGTCCGACACAAGCAATAGCTTAATTATATAAGCCGAGCAATTAGCATGAGAAGCGTGGCAGCAGCAGCGAGTGGACGGAGCAATTGGAACGGTATAGTGATCATGGTTGGTTATTGCATTGTGTGTACAGTATTGTTAACGTTTCTAGTTGCTATGCAAGTTGAAAGTTGATTTAATTCGTATTTTGAAAATTTTTTCATTTATTGCATATTTTGAAAAAATTTTATTCTGTTCCACAGTTTAAAATAAAATAAAATTTAACAAAATTAACTTTTCATTGAAAAATAAAAAAAAAATGTACTAGCATCACATATGTTAGCATCACATATGAACATCAACTACCAGAAGATTATAGCTAAAAACTTCTACAATTCAGACATGAAATAAAAGATAGTATATATATATTGTCCTTTTCAGAGATCGATGCCTAATGGAAGAGGAAAAATATTAGAATGGACTGATGATCTCGTTTGGATGAGCTCTCTTTTTAGACGGCCATTCTTTTTTACGAAATTATGGGCAATACATATTTAAGAGGAATTGAGAAAAATGTTTTTTATGGCCCCATCATTTTCTCTTCTTTTATTATTCTTCCATTAGGCATCGATCTCTGAAATGAATAATATATATATGTGCGAAATCAGGAAGAAACAAGAATTGTGCCGATTCTTTAAATTTTTATGGTCGTTGTACATTGAACCAATCTCATGGCCATGTTGAAGGTGAAAAATTTGCCACCATACATGTGAATGCGTTTAGTATGATGATAATCACCAAAATTTTTTTCATGAATTACTTTTAAAATATTGGCCCCGCAAGCTAATTTAAACGGTGATGAAACCCCTTACCTTCAGCTACCTCGTATAGGCAAATTTGCACGCCTTCCTATGTTGCCCGCTATACCCTTTTACACCAAGTATGTCAGCCATAAATCTTCTCAAACATATTTTTGCTACAAAATTTACCATTTTTTCTATTATAAACTTCTATTTATGGAATTGAAAAAATAATTTTGAAAAAATAAAAATTGAAAATTGAATCCTGTTGATTAAATTAGCTCGAGTGACCAATATTTTTGACGTAATTTATGAACCAAGCATTTTAACTGTCTCCGAATTTTTTGATAACTTTTTTAATCCTTCGAAAATTCATATTTCAGGTATTGCTGAATCACTTGAACTTTTCAGTGTTCAGTAAACTTGGTAGAGTGTTTCAAACGATGATGCTAACCATTACCTAGAGCTACCTCGAGAAATATATTTGCATGGCTTCCTATGTTGCTAGCTCAATTCCATAAATTTGTACTATAAAAAATGGTACATCTTGTATCACAGATATGTTTGAGAAAATATATGGATGACATACCTTGATATGGGTAGAGCGAGCAACATAGGAAGGGGTTCAAATGTGCCTATACGAGGTGGCTCAAGGTAAGGGTTGCATCACCGCTTAAATTAGCTACCGGGACTAATATTTTAAAATTAATTCATGAAAAAAATTTTGGTGATTATCATCATGCTAAACGCATTCCCATGTATAGCGGCAAATTTTTCACCTTCAACATGGGTGAAAATGAGATCGGTGCAATGTACAACGACCAGAAAAATTTTAAAAATCGGGAAAATTATTGTTTCTTCCTGAATTCGCTTATATATACTATCTTCTATTTCATGTCTGTATTGTAGAAGTTTTTATTTCTTTCTAATGTTTTTGTAGTTGATGTTCATATGTGATGCTAAAAAAATTTATAAAATTTTTCTATTGAAAGTTAATTTTGTTAAATTTTATTTTCAGTTATTTTAAACGTTTGTTCAGAATGAAATATTTTTCAAAATATGCAATAAATGAAAAAAACGTTCAAAATACGAATTAAATAAACTTTCAACTTGCATAGCAACTAAAAACGTTAACAATACTGTACACACAATGCAATAACCACTCAGTGTCTGGCGGATGGCGCTAGGTTGGAGGTAGGGCGTCCCCGCTGCGGAGGCAACTATTTACTCCATCCTAGCTTCCGCGGACACTGGTTTGTGGACACAAAGATGACGCTAGGTTGTCCAGCGCGACAGCATCTATCCATCAACCTAGCACCTGCTGACACTACTTTGTGGGTGTAAAGAGGGCACTAGTCGTATTTCATTATATTATAAAACAACAGTAATTATAGTACAACGTTTATTGAAAACAAGTAAAACAATTATATTTCCATTGTTGCTACTTGAACTTGCTTGGCACGACGTATTCATCCATGTATGACCATCATTTGAGGACATCTAGATTTTAAAAATTAGTTTTTAGATATGTTAAGTGAGTTGAAAATTAGTATTATACTCTTCATTTTTCTGTAGACATGTATACGTATTATTTATATTAATTTTCTTCAATATTTTCACATTAAAGTGATGTTAAAAGTTAATTTCTAAAGTTTAAAAACAAGCTAACGAACCACTCTTGCGTATATCAAAAAATATTTTGACCTGTGAGCCGAAAAAAGACCACTTAAAACAAAGTTTTGAACATATCGTAAAAATTCAAAAATGAATTTGTGGATTATTAATCACTTAAAGTTACTTTTCTCGACACTTGGCTTAGCGTGATAACTTTAAACATCCTTTAAATAACTTTTGTTTTAACATTTAAATCACGTAACAAAAAAAGAAAGAGCATATTATTAATTTGAACTTATTCAACGGAAACAGTTAAAAATCAAACTTTGAGTTGTTGGTTGCTGCGTATAATATAATTCGTACGTAATAAAAGGAGTCGTACAATTAATAATTCGAACATATGCACAAAGTACGGAAATGGCATCTGATGAATTTTATTTTAAGCAACAAAACGCAGTTTGATTTTTAATGGCTTCATAAATAAAAAGAATAACAAACCCGGAATGCTTCACACGATGAATGTCGTTGTCATGGATGGTGGTAGCTTGTCCTCGTGTCGATGTCCGTGGTCCTAAAACTATCCAATAATCATTAGTTAACTTTCCAAAACTTACAATAGCTTGTCAATTGTAATCAAGAAATTCCTGCAATTTAAATGGAAATTTTCTGTATACCATGATTTCCTTGTCAACCTCCATTTTGGCAAAGTCATCATTCACATTCGAGCCTGAAATATTTAAAATTATACAATTTCCAATTTAATTTCTTGATTATTAATAATACCTATGATAGCAAAACAAACCATTAATCCGGTTGAATTGATCCAATCCGTTGGAATAATCTCAGAGATAAACCTATATATAGGAATATAGGTTTATATGGCTCCGAATATGTACAAGTCATCAGAACTTGTAAGTTAAGAATGAAATAAAAACATAAAACTGTTCAATAAAAACAATAAAAAACAATAACAAGACAAAAAAATAATGACGATAACTCATAAACAATGTCGTCTATTGTTGAAATGCACTTTAAGGTTGCACTATACTAGTAGCAGATCCGCACTGACAACCAAAACCATTCATCGAGTCGTTGTTTGTCTGCCTTTCTCCAGAAACGTTAAATCGAGTCGTTGTTGGTCTACTGTTCTGAATTGACCATAAACATAAACATGAGAGATAGATTTATTTTGCTTAGCGGGACAACTATACACCTGAAACTCGTTGTTGTTCGTCCTAGCTCCGTCCGCCAAACACTGAGCAACCATGATCACTAGACCGTTCCAATTGCTCCGTCCACTCGCTGCTGCTGCCACACTTCTCATGCTAATTGCTCGGCTTATATAATTAAGCTATTGCTTGTGTCGGACATTTTGTGGTTTATGCACATCAATAAGCACATCAAAAAATGGACTTTGACGGCTTATATCTCGGCTCAGAGAAATATTGCGCCGATTTTGAAAACGGATTTGGAATCAGCGCACCTGAATCTATCTATGGTCCAAGTTTCAGCAAATTCTCAAAGGGACGCTAAAGTGACTTCCCTTGTAACATAAATAAAAAATAATAATAAAATCTAGCCAACCCTGGATTATTTACCTTTGTCTCAAATGTGCCTTGATTCGGATGACGGTTGTCCTAGTCTTGAAATATGTGCTCCTAAAATTATCCAATATATAGTAGTTTGCCTTTACAAAACTTACAATTTGTGACCACTAATCTGGGCATTCTTCCCATTTGTATTGAAATTGTATTAAGTTGTTAATCTCCATATTGATAGTTGTTGGTAAAATCTAAAATGGATATATCCTTAAATATTAATTGTAGACTTACTTTCCAGCCAGTCCTTCGGAACGTCCTTGATCGGACCATTCATTCCAATTAGCATTGTAGTCTGAAATATTGAAATTAATATAATTCCTAATTAATGTTCTTGCTTACCTGTGATAGTAAATCAAACCTCCACGTATTGATCCTTTAGAATTGATCCCATCCGTAGAGATAATATATATTAGAATATTATAAGTCTTCAGGACTTATAAGTTAAGAATGAAATGAAAAGAAAAACAATTCAATAAAAACAATAACAAGTCAAAACAATAACAACTATAACTCATAAACAATGTCATCGATTGTTATTGAGCTCGTGATCAAAACATCAAATCAAAACAACAAGTCCACCCAAACCGAATAACCGAAGTTGATTACAATTAGACGATGCGTCCTCACTCCAAAAAACAACATGAAAATATAACAAGAATGTTGACTGTTCACTCGAATTGTTCTTTGTGTTTACGCTATATAACACGATGAGTGTGTTTTCATGGAAAAAGCACCTCTCGTCCTAAACGGAGCACTTTTCGTGCAAAACACAGTCACGCCACCGTCAAGCGCAAAGTGCAGAGTCCCGTCGTCTTGCCACTGCGCTGTTGCCCCGATGTTTCGGTGGTCAATAAAACCATTATTTATTAAAAACAGGTTCACGTAAAACACGTGAAAATTAAAAAAAAATATAATAAAACGATAGTTTTTAATAAGATAGTATACCCCTTAAAATATGAACCGGATTGATTAACATTAACTATATAAAATTTGCGTTTGAAAATCGCGATTTTTTGGGTTTTAGACCCATTTTTTACCCACTTAAACCATTTTGTAGGTCCTAATTTTTTGACAGTATACTAATCAAGCCATAAGGAATCTATCTGCAAAGTTTTATCAAAATCTGAGATGGAGACCTAAAACACTTCCCTTGTCAGAATTTAACAATAAATTCCAAAAACGATAAATTGCGTGAATAAATAATATTCACTATTTAAGAAACGTCAACGTGAACTCATTTGACAACTTATAAACCGTTCAAATTACACATTTCAAAATTATAATTCAAAATTATTTGAAATACAACATGATGGTCATGTCTTTGAAAATCAACATAACCCTTCTCCTAATAGTATTATTGGGTCACGATGTGCTATGTTCTTTACATGAAGTAAGTATTGTTTGATTATTTTTCTATTTTGCTTATTTCTTCAAATCTGTCACTTAATATGGGTAAAATTCTTGATTTGTCCAAGTTCCGTTGGTTACCTGTAAACAAAGGGCGAGTTCGAGAACGTCTTATTAATGGCAACTAGATTTACTAAAGGAGGGAATTTAAAGAGGATAAAATGATTGTTTCATTGCCTTGGCTTTTAAAAGGATTTTTCAATAGTTTGGCACAACTCAAGAAAAACTATTTTACATGTAAATTAATCTAAATAATTGCAGCCGCCATCGATGAAAGATGTATTAATAGGATATCACGGAACAAATGGGGTAAAACACAATGAAACTCATCAGTTTCGAATTTCCACGGTGTACGACACCAATGTATCGATGAAGGCACTTAATGAACGTGATTTGGCTTATTTGGTATGTTGTTAATAGAAACTGGCTAATGTTTTTGGAATAAAATTTGCTGGAATTGACAAAAAGGTAATGAGAAAAATAATGAAAAAGAGAAAAATAGAAAATACTATAAACCGATAAACACAACTTGTTAAATAAGTTTTCATGAAAGAGAAGGTTAATTTCTATTTCAAAATAATTTCTAAATAATGTATGTACTGTAATTCAAATCAATTTTACAGAAAAGCGTGGTCGATGAGGCATTGCTACCATTTTCCAGTTTGCAAATCAAGCACGAGCCCCAAATCTTTCTAAATTAGTTTTGCATTAGAGTTAAATCTAAAAATTATCTTTATTTTCAGCACTTGTACAGAACATCGAAAAAGGGGTGAAGTGTTATGCGGAAGTAACTGTAAGATTCCCTATTGTGGAAGCATGAAAGTCCCTACGGAGTATCTCGGAGTACGTTTAAATATTTATGTGGAATATAAGATATATTTATTTTAATTTATTAGAGCTGCGTGATAGAAGACACAGTTAAAATGCAGGAAGGAATTGGAGCCAAAGCTCACTTCCTTTTGTTTGTCACTTTGGGAACAATGGTCAAAAATTGTAATAAGAAAGAGGTTTATTCCATCTCAGCGCACTGTCAGCAAGGATACATGGATCGACCCATTGCCGCGTATATCGACATATGTAAGGAAAAGGTGGTTGAAAGGAAATTGATGAGCCAGGAGTTAACACACGACATTCTGCACAGTCTTGCCTTCTCACAATCCCTTTATCCCTTCTTCCGCGATGCCAACGGAGAACCTAGAACAGACAGGTTTATCTGTCGCCTAGGCCTGATGTGTACTTCTCATTTAGAAATAACGACACCAACTTACCACCAATGAACCAGTCGTCATTTTTTGTAGCATCTGATTCAACAATTCGGAATGTTTCAATAAACTGGTTAGCCGCTTATGGATCTGTAGGTCTTTCGATTTTGAGCTAAGCTTGCCTTCGTTCTAGATCATTAGAAATGTGACAATTATGGTAACTGAAAATGTGGTGAAAGCATCGAGAATCCATTTTGGGTGTAATGATTTGGAAGGAGCTGAACTTGAAGATGGTGCCGGTATGCCAGGGTTTGCAATGTCCCATTTTGAGAAGCGAGTTTTTAAAGTTCGTTTTACTGATTTAATTTTCAATATTAGTTAATTCAAAAAAACTGTTTTAGAATGAAATAATGACTGGCACACATAATGATGAAGTTATTGCTAAAACATATACTGAACAGTATGTTTTCTCAAATTTAACATTGGCAGTGCTTAAAGACTCTGGATGGTACATCGTCGATGCCACGTACGTTTTAAATGTTTTGTATCGATGTTTATTAGAAACTTTTAAAACAGAATTATCTTTATTTAGAGTCCTATTTCTGAAACATAAAAACGACACCTCTACTAAACAGAAATTAATTTCAGAAGCGGACAACACTTACCCTATGCACATAAAGCCGGCTGTAAGTTTGCTCGATCAAGCTGTCTGGAGTGGGCTCAAACTAGGTAAGTTGAAGTTTGTCCATTTGGTGTCCATTTGGTGCTATAACTAAATGTAACGGATTAAAAGTTATTCAAAACTGTTTTTTTATTTGAATATATGTATTATCAAAATCTGAGAAATTGACAATTCAAATTTTATTTTTTTTTTAAATAAAAGTAATAAATCTGACGTGATCTAGAAATTTTGAAGAAATATAATGAAAAACAGAGAAATTTTTAAAATAAATTGAATATTTATTCACGTTCTCATTAAGACCATTGAAAATAATTTAAAAATGATAAAATCAAACTATTCATATTCTTAGATTTTGATAATAAATGTTCATGCACTTCTCATTTCTGATAAGGAAAACACGTGAATGTCAAAAAGTTTTAGTTTACGTTAACAAATAATCGATAAAAACTAAGTAAGCAAGATTGAAATAATGAAATAATTTTACAGATGTAGTGATTGTTTTAATCCTTACTGTAACGAACTAAATTACACATCAGCTTTCTATCGTGAGTACGTTCGTCGATGGAAGAGGAGGTTTGCTAGTTTGTTTTGAGTTTTTTATTTAATGATTCAGTTGTGCATTTAATCGAAAAGGTATTATGGATTGTGATGTAGTTACGTATAATGATGAGCTGAAACCAATGTTTCAGTATGTAACTACTTATGAGTATTTCGGGAATAATGCATCATATAGTTTATATCGAGCATCAAGAAGGGGTGGACCAGATGCACTGTTTGACTATTGTCCCATATACCACGTTAATATTTCTTTCAATTTTATAATAATAATATTATTAATCATAGAATTTTCTCTGGGATGTAAGATATTCTGAAGACTATTACAAATCGAAATGTGACCGTGTCATAAATAACAAAAGGGCATTTGAAGATCATCGATATTGGCATGAAATATATGGAGAGAAATCAAAATGCTTCGATTATGGTGAAGAGCCTTGGGGGAGACAAGTATGCGGATGGCAGAAAAACCTTCTTCAGCAGCTGTCTGGTGCTTGCTACAAGGTTTGATTATTTGAAAATAAAATTAAGTGAAAATAATTTTACAGTATATATGTCATAAAAATATGCTTTATATAGGTGTTAGAAGAGAAACATTTGTACAGTATTATCAGTGTGCCAAAAAGGGACAAGTAATACAAATATATAGGGTAAAGTTTTTTTATTTCATGGAAATCTAATTTATCTGTTTTAGGCGGTACCTTATTATGGTGTTGTTTCGGGCAGTATCGTTTGTCCGGATTGTTCCGAGATTTGCAATGATTGTGTGTCGAAGAAATTCAAATCTTTGAAGCATTTTGAGAGGTTTCAAAAGAACATTGCAGACGATCCAATCGATCCGTGTTCGATGAAAGAACAAAATCCCTTTGCAAAACCCATTGAAGAGAACGAAACTACTATCTATTCAAATATTAAATTGTATTGTAGTTACTCGACGCACTTGAACTATTTCTATTGCCTAGTTTTGACATTGATTATAATATTATAGAAATTATTAATTATCTTTAATTTTGAACATAGAAAGAATTTACTCCTTTTGTGTTTTCGTATTCATGTTTTAGATTTAATTTTAACACAATGATTACTTTTTTGTTCCTCGGATAATTTTGAAATAAAAGTTCTGGCTAAGTATTGTTGTTTGACCATTTGCACGGAATTCCCTTTTCCGCTTTTCGTTAGAAAAAATAATATAAAATAACAGGAAATAAATAATGAAACCAGACAATTATATAGCATAACTTATAAGGGAAGTTTTATATGTCTCCATCCCAGATTTTGATAAAAACTTTCAGATAGATTCCTTTTTATCCAAATACCCTATTTATCCGTTTTATTGCATTTCGTTCATACACTATTTCGAATGTGGTGGGGGGAGAGATAGGTTTCTCTCATTTCGTGTCTAATGTCTCCACACACTCGACTGTCATCAGAATAATTAATGAATACAGTTCCACACCATGGACAAATAGTAATAAAAAATGTCAAGAGAAAACGTGACAAAAATGTAAGAAGAAACGACTAGATCGGTCAGGTTGTAGATTTACGAGAAATTTATTACATTATTTAATTAAAAACACTGAAAACACATTTTTTGCAATTTATGCATTGATTCTTAAGGTAATGAAAAATCTTTTTTACAATAACTAAAATTACATGATTTTGAATGTTTATACACTCGCGTTTAATTGATTAAAGATTGAATAATAGCTTTATTTCGCTGTTGAAACTTTAATATTCATTTTTCTCCACATAAAAGTTGTCAACCAATAATTTTCTCTTCATAATAAGATAGAGAATTTCATGACGATCAAAATGGTATATAGAACTTGTGGTGTTTTGCTTCATTTTTGTATATTTTCACAATTTGTTGAAAACACAAGACAAAAGTTACAATTTTATTTTATATTATAAAGTAGCCAAATGCGATTACCACCGCAAAATGTGGCGCACTTTTTAAATATTATTTTTTTCATTTAATTTTCATGATTATTTTCTTGTTTAGGCTCGTTCTATACTGTTTTTGCTTAAATAAATTGAAAAATATGTTTTAGATGTTGTTTCAATCGTGGCATAAACGTGCAAAATAATACAAATCATAAAAATTAGGCTAGAGTAGCTGGCTAGAGTAGCTAGAGTTGGCCGGAAAGCTAGAGTTGCATGGGCACGAGCTCATCTCAACTGGAGTCGTCAGGATTGGGAAAAAACACATCTGGTCCGACATATCCAAGTTCAACCTGTTCGGAAGTGACGGAAATGTATGGATTCGACGCCCGGTGGGGACCAGGTACTCCCCTCAGTATCATCATGGTGTGGGGATGCTTATCAGCGAATGCTATGGGACCGCTGAGACGTATTCAGGGGAAAATGGATCGATTCCAATACGAAGACATTCTGGAGAACACAATGAGACTATGGGCACTGGCAAATGCTTTCAACAAGACAACGGCCCAAGGATTGCTTCTCTCCATGTGAGCAATTGGTTCCATCGTCGTCGTATGGATGTGCTCGATTGGCCAAGTCAGTCTTCCGACCTGAATCCGACAGAAAAAATGTGGGAGGAAACGGAAAGAAATACGAAAGGTCTCCGGGCTTCAAACGTCGACCAGAAATTCGCTCAATTAGAAGCTGAATCGAAGTCGATTCCACTTTCGGTTATGCACAACATTCTTGATTCGATAACGAGAATATGTCAGTCGGTTATTGATGCAAAAGGCTTCGCAACTGAGTATTGAACTTGTTTTTCATTCTCTCACCAATATAATTTAAGAATTTGGCATGTTTCCTTCGGTTCATTATAATGACCTGTTTTTGCGATTTTCGCGTTTTTCGAAAAATTGTTAATTTGTCATCAATTTTTGAATAGATTGGTTTTGTCAGAACAATTACAATTACTGTTAAAACAATGTGACAAAATTTCAGGCTGATCGGATGAATATGAAAAAAGTTATGATCAAAAAACCATTTGTTCATATCTTTATGGCCAGCACTGTATATATATATATATATTGTCGTGGTGTAGGTTGATGAAAAATTAGGGGTAAAGGAGTATACCGAAAAAAAAGATGGTCTCGCTTGGACTGGTGTAGATTTAATTTGCAATTTGTTTATTATTTCGATCCTAAATTTAATAAATTATACAATTTTAACAACCAATTTAGTTAGAGAAAACAAAATGAAACAAAATTGTGATGAAAAATAGCGAAATAATAAACAAATTGCAAATTAAATCTACACCAGCCCAAGCGAGACCATCTTTTTTTGGAGGTATGCTCCTTTACCCCTAATTTTTCTTCAACCTACACCACGACAATATATATATATATATACATCGTTACAATACGTCTCCCTCACCTACTCCCCTCCTTCTTAGCGACCCGAAGAGTAGTAGTCGGTGTGAGGATCCGATGTAATCTTAATAACAAACGCCCAATAAATGGCTTACCTGGCGGACACTACCGAGAACACAGAACACCTAGCTCTTTTATAAACCTTTATGCGACTTCACATATTAATACAGCAGATGAATATTGTTTATATGGAGCTAGAATAGGAGCTAACATCTCACCCACGCTTCTCCCAAATAGAAACGACCTTCCCGTAGCCCTGTCGAGTGAGCAACTGATTGTCCTTATGATCCGTCCCTCCCATCACTGGTATGTTACAATATAGCTACAATTATAATATATTTAATTGTCAAATGGTTAATTGGTATTGAACTCCTTGTACCCATTTTCATTGTTGCGTCTCTAACTTGCTGGGCACGACGTATCGCTCCATGTATGACAAGCATTTGAGGGCATCTAGGTTTTTTTTTAATAAATAAATAAATAAATATATATATATATATATTAGAATGGAATGATGTTCTCGTTTGGACGGTCACTCTTTTTTACGAAATTATGGGCAGCACACATTGAAGAGGAATTGACGAAAAAGTCGTTTGTTGCCGTGTGGCATTCCATCACTTTATCTTCTTTTATTGCTCTTCCATTAGGCACCGATCTCTGAAAAGGACAATACAAATTTTTAACCAATATTTTAAAATTTAACCTTTACAAAAATTTTCACGTGAATTCAGTGCTTTGATGTTAAACTATGGATGTATTCTAACACATGTGTAATTAGCTCTGATTTGCTTCTTCTTTTACTATTTCATTATTTCATTGGACGTTCAGAATATTTTTTGAGCTCTCCTTTTCCGAGGCCGATTGCAATGTGGGAAGCATTCCCCATTTTAAATCTATAGGGAAAAGCATAACTCGATTGCAATAAAACTGTTATTCAATAAAATATAAGGCAAATTTAATAGGAAATTAACCCAATTTTAACCTTTCCCCATTACGGTTTTCCCGATAGATTTTATTGCAATTTCATTTGGAACTCGTCAAAAACTGGATAACTGTTGGCAAGCAATTGGAGCGGATAGGCGCGCGTGGGTGCAAAACTTCACCAAAAACCATGTAAAACTTTTGCTCAGGCCATAATCCATTGAAAAGTACTTTTCTATTTTACCATCTTCGCCTTCATTACAAACACTAAAAAAAGGCAGCCTTGTCCTTGGGACGTATACAAAAGTTTAGCAAGCCTGTTTGTACCACCTACGAGGAAATACAAGATCTTGAAGTCGAGATTACACGTTTCGTTCATTCACTGAATTCAGCTCTTACAGAAGAACCGGTCACACCTGTATATGTTAGTCGCATTCCCTTTATAAGAAAAAACAGAACGTGGGGAAGACATCCGAGCAGTCAATCGAGTATTTTCATGCGTTTCTTAATTGTATAAACAGACGTTTTCAAACTACGCGGCCGGAGAAGTTAAGATACGAGCGAATTTTTAAGATTATAACATTTCACAATTAGTTATCTGATTGTAATTGTAGTGATTCATTTAGTATTTCTGTCATTGATAATGAATTAATATTAATAGAAAACTTATATAATTGCCGTAAAAACATAAATTTGAATTTAAATTACCGAAAACATTTTTTTGCGAAAAAAGTTCTTGTAACAGATTGCCCTTAAGGAGCTTTATCACTTTGGATACGTATTTTTCAGATATAAAAAGGATTAATCATTAAAGTTGAAAAATGTGCAAAAAAGATCAAAAAGTTGAGCAAAACAAAGAAAAACAAAAGTTCTGTTTTCGAGTCAAAGTGAATTTTTCGGATTGATCTTGTTATTTTTTCACGCTGTGGTTCTATAGATACAGCCGACCAGAATATTCTAAAATCAACTTAGAATTATAAAAATTGATATTAAAAACATTAAAGATGAATAAAACTTTATAATAGAATAAACAAGGTGATAATCAGAGAATTAAACAAGAAAATGGAATATGCAACATTTGGTGGGTAAAACCGCTGCAGCACCTTATTGTTGGAATCTATTAATCTGAGGAGCAGTTCAATGTCGTCCAATGGATTCTTGTAGCACGCTTCCATGTCCGGGTCCCCAATCATTTTTGCATACTTGTGCTTATAGCTTAAGTCACTGTATGCACAATCATTGCATAATTCCGAACAGTCCGGGCACACGATGCTTCCAGATATGTATCCACCGTCTATTCTCTAAAAAGGAACAATAAATGAGTTTTCCACAAAAAGATAGTACCCTGTTTATCTTTATGACGTGTCCTTTTCTAGGACAAAGATAGAACCTTCCGTTGTTTTTCGTTTTTGCAAACACATATAGCATGTTTTGATGACATGCATACTGAAAAATTATTATGAGTTAATTTGATTTTTAAATAATAATAGTAATAATACTCTGTAGCAGCCCCCAAGCAGATGTCTGTTGTAAATGACTTCCGTATCATTGCAGTCCTGCTTCGTCCATTGTTTGTCAAAGGCAAAGCATTGTGATTCCTCACCATATGCTCCATACCAATTGGCTTTTTCCTTTTCGTTATTACGTACATCATTGCATTTCCATTGGCCGACGTCCGACGTTCTCAGTCCCGAAGTAACGTTCTCAATCGCGATGAAATCCTAGGATTCAGAATATTATTATCGTAAATTCAAAATAAATTTAAACGTGATAAATGGGACAGTAATCCATAAGGACATCTGGTCCGCCTTTTGCAGATGCTGAGCCGTTCATGGTAGAACTTATGTATTGGAACATCGGTTCCAGGTCATGGGTATACTGAACTAATTTGCAATCCACAAGAGATTTTCCATTGGGGGCGCAACTAAATCTTGAAATAAAATCTGAAAAGAAACTAGCAAACCTCCTAGTCAAAACACCATCGAAAGCTGATGGGTCCTTTAGTTCGTTACAGTAAGGATTAAAACAATCACTACATCTGTAAAATTATTTCATTATTCTTTCTTTCACTTAGTTTTTATGGATTATTTGTTAGCTTAAACTATAAATTTTTGACATTCACGTCTTATCCTTATCAGTAAGGAGCAGTGCATGATATCCGATTTAATGATTCCCAAAAAGAAAATACAAAAATAAACACAGATTCACTCCAAATTATTTGTTCGATTCAATAGAAGAAGAAATGACTGCTAATTTTTTTGGACAAAAAAAGTTAAATTTCAACAGATATTCTGTCATTAATTAAAAAATACCTTAAACTGTTTTAAATTTTTCTTGACATGTATAGTAAAAAACGGAGAACTTTTTGATATATGATTTAATACATAAAATTGTCTGTAAGATTTGTTCTTTCTCATGAAACAATGATATAAAAACCCAAATATTTCTTGACAGGTGTTTAGTTTTGTTATGAAACTTGGTTCATATTGTTAAGCATAAAATTACAAATCCTTTGATATCCAAATCAATACTATACTCTCGACCATTTTTGTGCAATAATAAATTTTAGATTTTATCTTTACCTTGCTGTTTCTCGACTTATTAATAGTCTTTTTTGCTCTGTTTGCATATGTGGTATATTCAGAAGTTAAATGATATCTGACGACAAAAAGAAAAAGTAGAGATGCTCAAATTGTGCACCTTTTGAGGATCTATACTTGTTCTTGTTGTCTTCAGATAACAATTTAGATCTGAATATGCCTCATATACAAAAAAGAGCAAAAAAGACTATTAATAAGTCGAGAAACAGCAAGGTAAAGATAAAATCTAAAATTAATTATTGCTCAAAAATGGTCGAGAGTATAGTATTGATTTGGATATCAAAGGATTTGTAATTTTATGCTTAACAATATGAACCAAGTTTCATAACAAAACTAAACACCCCTGAAGAAATATTTGGGTTTTATATCATTTTTTCATGAGAAAGAACAAATCTTACAGACAATTTTATGTATTAAATCATATATCAAAAAGTTCTCCGTTTTTTACTATACATGTCAAGAAAAATTTAAAACGGTTTAAGGTATTTTTTAAATTAAATACAGAAAATATGATGAAATTTAACGATTTTTTGACCAAAAAAATGAACAATCATTTCTTCATTTATTGAATCGAACACATTTCAAATAATTCGTTTTGTAGTGCAGATTTTAATGGTAGAAAGTAGTGGATGTTTTAGCAGTGGCGTGGCCGCGCAGGTCAATGTACCCTAGTTCAGGCATCAAACTTGGGAAATTAAACTTTATTATAAAAAATAAAGTTATCTAAAATATAATAAAACAAAATGAAAAAAAAATAAATGAAGCCATAGAGTTACAACTGATTTTATACTAATAATTAAATGGTACTTAAATGGAACATTGTGATAATTTCTTCGCCGTTATATGGATGCGTTTTCTTCTCTTCTTTACTCATTTCTTCGGTTCCCCGAGTGAATCCTCTTCTATGATTCTCGTTGATCCGACGCCTTCGACTGATTCTTCATACTGAGTGTTGCGTAGTCGGTTACAGATCCTATTTTTTAAAACCAACGATGACCTTCTCATCGTTGGTATCAGCACATTCTCATACTTCACTGATTCTTCACATGCTTTCTTTTTATTCTCTGACAATGTTTCTGTTGGATCTTCCATCAGTTTCTCGAGGTTTGATTTCAGGTTATAATGTTTCTTCTTGGCATCTTTCAGTTCCTTTCTTAGGATATCTATATCGCCGTTAGATGCCGCTTCCTCAACTATTAAGTAAACCTGATTAAGTGATTACAAAGAATGATCAACGCCAACTGGTCACCGACAACATGTTCAACTCATATCCACATGCGCATAATTGTGAAAATGATGAAGCTGCGATGGGCAGGTCATGTTGCTCGCTTACCACCGACAAGATGGACGAGGATCATGACAGAATGAGATACAAGGTGCTTGAGTGTCAGTAAATAACAACTAATGCGCTGAGTCGAACAGTGGCGGTGTTTATGTACTGTCGTAAAATAAAATGTTCGCTTGTTTATTATTAATATAAACAAGCGAACATTTTAAACAAGCGACGATTTTATTTTACGACAGTACGTAAACACCGCCACAGTTCGACTCAGCGCATTAATTGTTATTTACTGACACTCAAGGTGCTTCAGACGACGAGGAGGACGGCCGAGAGAAAGATGGTCAACAGCAATCAAGAAGGCTGTGGTGAAATTCATACACTTGTAACCAAGAAACTCCGAAAAAGGAATAAGGCACATTGAGATCTTGCGGAAGAAGACTGTCTGGTCAACAATGGCGCGGGCTTATCGACTCGAAAAGGCTACGGCTAACGACACGAACCGTTTGCGCTTAAAACAAATCGATAAAAGCCCTCAAATTAAATAGAACAACCAATTTTAAATAACTTTTAATCCGGCACATTTAGTTATAGCACCAAATGGACTATAAAACTTCAACTTACCTAGTTTGAGCCCACTCCAGACAGCTTGATCGAGCAAACTTACAGCCGGCTTTATGTGCATAGGGTAAGTGTTGTCCGCTTCTGAAATTAATTTCCGTTTAGTAGAGGTGTCGTTTTTATGTTTCAGAAATAGGACTCTAAATAAAGATAATTCTGTTTTAAAAGTTTCTAATAAACATCGATACAAAACATTTAAAACGTACATGGCATCGATGGTGTACCATCCCGAGTCTCGAAGCACTGCCAATGTTAAAGCTGAGAAAACATACTGTTCAGTATATGTTTTAGCAATAACTTCATCATTATGTGTGCCAGTCATTATTTCATTCTAAAACAGTTTTTTGAATTAACTAATATTGAAAATTAAATCAGAAAAACGAACTTTAAAAACTCGCTTCTCAAAATGGGACATTGCAAACCCTGGCATACCGGCACCATCTTCAAGTTCAGCTCCTTCCAAATCATTACACCCAAAATGGGATTTCGATGATTCTACCACATTTTCAGTTACCAGCATTGTCACATTTCTTATGATCTAGAAAGAAGGCAAGCTTAGTTCAAAATGTAAAAACCTACAAATCCATTAGCGGTTAACCAGTTTCTTGAAACATTCCGAATTGTTGAATCCGATGCTACAAATAATGACGACTGGTTCCTTAGTGGTAATTTGGTATCAGTAGATCTAAATGAGAAGTACACATCAGGCCTATGCGACAGATAAACCTGTCTGTTCTAGGTTCTCCGTTGGCATGGCGGAAGAAGGGATAAAGGGATTGTGAGAAGGCAAGACTGTTCAGAATGTCGTGTGTTATCTCCTGGCTCATCAATTTCCTTTCAACCACCTTTTCCTTACATATGTCGATATACGCGGCAATGGGTCGATCCATGTATCCTTGCTGACAGTGCGCTGAGATGGAATAAACTTCTTTCTTATTACAATTTTTGACCATTGTTCCCAAAGTGACAAACAAAAGGAAGTGAGCTTTGGCTCCAATTCCTTCCTGCATTTTAACTGTGTCTTCTATCACGCAGCTCTAATAAATTAATATAAATATATCTTATATTCCACATAAATATTTAAACGTACTCCGAGATACTCCGTAGGGACTTTCATGCTTCCACAATAGGGAATCTTACAGTTACTTCCGCATAACACTTCACCCCTTTTTCGATGTTCTGTACAAGTGCTGAAAATAAAGATAATTTTTAGATTTAACTCTAATGCAAAACTAATTTAGAAAGATTTGGGGCTCGTGTTTGATTTGCAAACTGGAAAATGGTAGCAATGCCTCATCGACCACGCTTTTCTGCAAAATTGATTTGAATTACAGTACATACATTATTTAGAAATGATTTTGGAATAGAAAATAACCTTCTCTTTCATGACAACTGATTTAACATGCCGTTTATAGTATTTTCTCTTTTACAGTTTTTGTCCTACTAGATTTGTACGTCAAATTTTCAATCGTGTCTTAAGCTAAAATTTTTCTGTTTTTATACATTCAAAATAAAATTCCAAAAGTCGCTATATAGGATAAGTAAAATAAATATTTGTATAGTCCATTTCAAAATAGTTGACGACGCAATCACGCTGCAAATGCGGCATACTAATTAAAATTCATTTTCAAATCGATTATTTTAACAGTTTTTAATTAATAAACGTGAAATATAAGCAATAACAATTAAAAAATGTCACTAAAATTATTAAAATAATCGATTTGAAAATGAATTTTAATTAGTATGCCGTATTTGCAGCGTGATTGCGTCGTCAACTATTTTGAAATACACTATAATAGATCTTTTAAATATTGTCGTGGTGTAGGTTGATGAAAAATTAGGGGTAAAGGAGCATACAGAAAAAAGATGGTCTCGCTTGGGCTGGTGTAGATTTAATTTGCAATTTGTTTATAATTTCGCATTTCTTTTTTTTCGTCACATTTTTTGTTTTACATTGTTTTCTCTTACGTCGTCAACTGTTTTGAAATAGGCTATATTAACAACATACCAAATAAGCCAAATCACGTTCATTAAGTGCCTTCATCGATACATTGGTGTCGTACACCGTGGAAATTCGAAACTGATGAGTTTCATTGTGTTTTAACCCATTTGTTCCGTGATATCCTATTAATACATCTTTCATCGATGGCGGCTGCAATTATTTAAATTAATTCACATGTAAAATAGTTTTCTTGAGTTGTGCCAAACTATTGTCAAATCCTTTTAAAAGCCAAGGCAATGAAACAATCATTTTATCCTCTTTAAATTCCCTCCTTTAGTAAATCTAGTTGCCATTAATAAGACGTTCTCGAACTCGCCCTTTGTTTACAGGTAACCAACGGAACTTGGACAAATCAAGAATTTTACCCATATTAAGTGACAGATTTGAAGAAATAAGCAAAATAGAAAAATAATCAAACAATACTTACTTCATGTAAAGAACATAGCACATCGTGACCCAATAATACTATTAGGAGAAGGGTTATGTTGATTTTCAAAGACATGACCATCATGTTGTATTTCAAATAATTTTGAATGATAATTTTGAAATGTGTAATTTGAACGGTTTATAAGTTGTCAAATGAGTTCACGTTGACGTTTCTTAAATAGTGAATATTATTTATTCACGCAATTTATCGTTTTTGGAATTTATTGTTAAATTCTGACAAGGGAAGTCACTTTAGCGTCCGCTTGAGATTTTGATGAGACTTGCACCATTGATAGATTCGGATGCGCTGATTCCAAATCCGTTTTCAAAAACGGCGCAATTTTTCTCTGAGCCGAGATATGAGCCGCCAAAGTTTATTTTTGACAGCTTATTTTTGATAGTTTGATGTGCATAAACCATAAAATGTCCGACATAAGGAATAACTTAATTAAATAAGAAAATTATTTTGCGTGAGAAATGTGGAAGCAGCGAGTCGATGGATCAAATGGAATGGTATAGTTATTATGGGTGGTTATTTGGACGGGTTTTAAATATTGATAATGTTTGTTTCGATTTTCTATGCAATTTACAACTTTAATAACTTTAATCATTCCTTCAATTAATTATTGCAAGTTGTTGAAAAATATTTCATTCTTTTTTAAAAAGTTAATGGTTAAATAGCAAACAAAATTAACTTTCATTGGTAAAGTTAAATTATATTTTATCAACAATTATGAAAAGAAACAATAATTATGCCGGTGGTTTAAATTTTTCTGGTCGTTGTATATTGAACCGGGACCATGGTACCAGCGAGTATGAAAAAAGTTGCCACCATGTCTGTGAAAGCGTTTGGCATGATGATAATCGCCAAAATTTTTTTCATAAATTACTTTTGAAATATTGTTTCATGAATTTATCGACATAGAACTGACAAACAATAGAACTGACGATTTTCCGTTTTTTTTTAATTGGTGGAATATTCATAGGCCACAATGTGCTGGCTGACTGCCCGGAACTTTTTAGGAACTACTGAATTATAAATCTTGGTATAGTCTTTCACAACGTTTATGCTACCTTATCTTAACCTACTTCGTATAAAAATGTTTGCTATGTTTCCCGTTTTACCCTTATACACAGAATATGTCAGTCTTATCTTCTCAAGCATATTTGTGATACAAGATGTACCATGATTTCTATCAGAAATTTTATGGAACTGAAGACCTACAATGTTTTTGGAAACAAGTGATTCAGTTAAAAAAGTTTATTATCAAAAGAATTTACGGCTCACTTTGTGTATAAGGGTAGAGGCAACACCATAGGAAGGAATGAAAATATGCTTATACAAGGTATTGGGTTGAAAAATAAGTTCATAGAGTTTTCACAAAGATTTATTTGAACAAAAAAATTTTTCTTCGTCTATTGAAGAAGTTGTTGAGACAGTTTTTGAGATCCTCTTCGCCATTGAAGAAAACACCCCTCATTTGGTTTGACAGAGGGCAGGAAAGGTGATAATCGGGGTAGCATCACCGTTATGAAAGACTACCAAGATTTATGATTCAGTAGTTCCTGAAAAGTTCAGGGGAGTCAGCCAGCACATCGCGACGTATGAATATTCCACTAATAAAAAAAAATTACGGAAAATCGTCAGTTCTATTATTTGTCAGTTCCATGTCGACAAACTCATGAAACAAAATTTCAAAAGTATTTTATAAAAAATTGGTCCAGGTTCATGGTCCCGGTTCAATATACAACGACCAGAAAAATTTAAACCACCGGCATAATTATTGTTTCTTTTCATAAATGTTGATAAAATATAATTTAACTTTACCAATGAAAGTTAATTTTGTTTGCTATTTAACCATTAACTTTTAAAAAAAGAATGAAATATTTTTCAACAACTTGCAATAATTAATTGAAGGAATGATTAAAGTTATTAAAGTTGTAAATTGCATAGAAAATCGAAACAAACATTATCAATATTTAAAACCCATCGAAATAACCACCCATAATAACTATACCATTCCATTTGATCCATCGACTCGCTGCTTCCACATTTCTCACGCAAAATAATTTTCTTATTTAATTAAGTTATTCCTTATGTCGGACATTTTATGGTTTATGCACATCAAACTATCAAAAATAAGCTGTCAAAAATAAACTTTGGCGGCTCATATCTCGGCTCAGAGAAAAATTGCGCCGTTTTTGAAAACGGATTTGGAATCAGCGCATCCGAATCTATCAATGGTGCAAGTCTCATCAAAATCTCAAGCGGACGCTAAAGTGACTTCCCTTGTGAGATTTGGATTGTTTCATTTTTAATTTCATAAAATGGTTGTACGGTTTATGGTGTCCTTCGAAGCTGCTCATAATATTTAAGTTTTTTTTCCTCGTCTTTTCGTAGTTCTGAAAGAAAACAACGGAAGATTTCCAAGAAATTTTCGAAGTTCTTTTTCCAACTTGGTTGTTCGCTGTCATACGAGCCACATTATGACAAAACCGTTGATGAAGGAATTTTTGAACACAGTAATTTTCGATGAATGGGTTCCGGCTAGCTCGTTGCTTATTATCGATTCATGGAACGGATGGAAAGATGCAAACGGTTATTCGGACCCAAATAATGAAGATAATAAATTAAAAACACTGCAAATTCCTGCTGGTTGTACAGGTATGATTCAACCCTTGGATGTCGGTGTCTTTGGAGGATTCAAGAGTGTTATAAAAATCATCACGGAGTATGCACGGTTATGTGAACCAAGCTTTCAAATACATCAAAGGTCTTCCACACTTCAGGTAACTAACTTTTAGATGCTTGATTATAATATGTTCATAGGTTTTGTCTTTAATTTACCGTCAGCTTTGTTCACCGAAACTCCACAGTTGGGTAAAGTACAGTTGGTTTGCTAGTGGATATAAAGTCGACCGTCCAGGATCTTTTTATACACCGAAGCAACTATTATTCCCAAAAGAGATCCCCAACGGCTGTGAGATAAGTAACTGTAAAAATGTATCTTTTATACGTTGTCTTTATTGTGAAAAATTTTTATGCTTTCAACATATGATTGTTGAGAATCATTATAATTGTTGATTTAATAAATAATACATTTAAAGGTTATCATATAAATCTTGAAAAGTAAAAATAAAAAAGCGCCACAGAGATATTCGAATATAGAATGATTATTAATAATAATAGAAACATACCACCCCCAATGAGAATCGAACCCTCGCCCTGCTGTTCCATGTCCCGTCGTCTTGCCACTGCGTTGTTGCCCCGATGTTTCAGTGGTCAATAAAACCATTATTTATTAAAAACAGGTTCACGTAAAACACGTGAAAATTAAAAAAATATATAATAAAACGATAGTTTTTAATAAGATAGTATACCCCTTAAAATATGAACCGGATTGATTAACATTAACTATATAAAATTTGCGTTTGAAAATCGCGATTTTTTGGGTTTTAGACCCATTTTTTACCCACTTAAACCATTTTGTAGGTCCTAATTTTTTGACAGTATACTAATCAAGCCATAAGGAATCTATCTGCAAAGTTTTATCAAAATCTGAGATGGAGACCTAAAACACTTCCCTTGTGAGATTTGGATTGTTTCATTTTTAATTTCATAAAAGAAAAGAAAACAACCAAGTCGACGTGAAATATAAATTCTGTTAATATAATTTCTAATACATTTTCTATATTTTGGATGTTATTAAATCTAGGAAAAGCGGAAATTGCACCCGCCGGAAAAGAAAATCCATTTCCGCAAAAAATCACAGATTATTACACCATACAATTTAAAATTGTTCCTAAAACATCAAAGGATTGTGATTATGTGATACGGAGTGTTTTTCGGATGGTGCAAGGTTGGCGCACTCGCGTCCCCGCTGCGGCAGCAATTATTTCCACGATCCTAGCGCCTGCGGACACTAGTTTGTGGGTGTAAAGAAGAGAAGCACTAGCCGTTTTCATAATATAATAAAACGGCATTAATTATAGTAAAAAGTTCATTGGAAACAAGTAAAACAACTATGTATATATATATATATATATCGTTACAATACGTCTCCCTCACCTACTCTTGAAGGCAAGTCGTGTGAAAGCTGGAAGCACCAAAACCCTGATGAGTCCTGTCGAATTGATGACACTGATGTCAGAATGCGCTGCAATCGTCAACAGAAGACGTCCAGTTGATCTAGTGATCCCACACTTCAAATCGAATCTATTACTACGCGTCGACGAAGGTCTTGAAGCTCATCTCCCAAGGAATCAAGCCGAAGTTCTGGAATATTGGCAGGGCTTGACGACATTAACAGAGGGATTCCGTAAGAAGTGACAGAGAGAGAGTACCCGGCAATTTTGCGGCAAAGAATGGAATTCGAGCACCGTCAGAAGAACTATGCCAAAAAGGAAGCACCTGCCGTTGGAGAAATTGTGCTCCTTGAGAGAGAAGAGAAGTCGAAACTTAACTGGCCACTGGCAAAGGTTATGGAGGTCAAGGAAAGATCAGCTATCGTCTTCCGTGGAGATACGAGAAGAACACTGGAAAGGCCGTTCAAGAAAATCTACTCATTGGAACTCGTGAGCAAACTAAAGGGCGAGCAGCTGCCGAACAAGAAAACCGAACAGACATCGATGAGGCCCGGAACGCATCCAATGGTTCGACGAAGCACAAGAAGAAGCACCGGAACAACGTCATTGGCAATTATGTTTTTGCTTTGTCTTTCAACCGCAACAATGGCTCAAGAAGAACCAATCGGCAACAACACCATCAGTGAATCAGACAAATGGAAAGAATTGATAACATTCGAGAACATGATGAAGATGACAACACTGTTGACACTTGCATGCTGCATATCCATACTTCTGAACTGTTGTTTATGGATAAAAGGAATATGTCAAGGAATCTACAAGGTAATCAAAATTAGCAATTATGCCATTCACGCTGAGTCGACGATGCCTTTCAAGAATACTTCCGAGCCGAAATCGACGAGTTCGATACCGATCAGTGATAGCCGTTTTGATTTTCGTTTGGACATTTGGACGACTCGTCGAAGAAGGAAATACCTGCTCAGACACCGCCTCATTCCAAACCACAGATCAAGTGTGCAGAATATCCAAGGATGGCCAACGATGCAGTACGAATTCCGTGATCCAGATGACATTACAAAGCGGAGGACCATCGGGACAAATCACACTGTTGAAGTAACATAAGAATACACGAGATGAGATGGAAATGCACGAAGCACACAATGTACTTCACCAAGGACTATTCTCTGCAGTACAAATACACTCACCGATGCTACAAAGCTGGAAGCTGTCAAGAAGATAAATGCAGCGACATTAGGGCTGACGAAGACCTACCAGAACTGTCAAAGTACGGAAAGAAAGCGCCAGGATTCACGAGATGCGTCAGCGGATGTGTCTGTATTTGCTGCAGTGGATGTTTTTTCTGTCAACCGTCATATATATTCTAGAGGACGTATGCGAAGCCGATCAGTTACCACGTAGCGGAAGTGTTTCGATGTCAACAGTGGAATTTAATCAAATTAAATAGAACAACCAATTTTAAATAACTTTTAATCCGGCACATTTAGTTATTGCACGAAATGGACTATAAAACTTCAACTTACCTAGTTTGAGCCCACTCAAATTTCAAAAACTTCAAATTTTAATAATTTCTTTTCTTTACACACTTAAATTTAAAACCGGTTAGTCTCCGATGGCACTTCGGTCAAAACGAAATTCCATCCTCAGAGTTTGTATTTTTCTCTGCGTGTTGCCTTTGTGAAGTGTTGCGTTTTTCTATATTCCTCTTCTACAATAGACGATCATTTATTTCAACAAATATAATTTAAAATAATTTAACGCGCAGACAACGATACATAAAATGATGAGAGATAGCGGTTTTCGTGGATTTTTGACCGGAGTGCGATGGTATAACAAATGTTTTTGGTTATTATCACTCAGTTTCGTGCCGAAAGTATTAATTAACACCGACAGTTTATCTTACGCAATATTGCACAATTTCAAGTCTTTTATTGTCCTTTTCCAGAGATCGGTGCCTAATGGAAGAGCAATAAAAGATGAGAAAATGATGGGCGGCCATACGGCCACAATTTTTTCGTCAATTCCTCTTCAATGTGTGCTGCCCATTATTTCGTAAAGAAGAGAGACCGTCCAAACGAGAAACTCATTTCATCCTAATTTTTCCTCTTCCATTAAGCACCGATCTCTGATAAGAACAATACATTCTTTATTATTTAAAATTTTTAGAACGAGCTCTGAAACAACTCGCTTGTGCATAATCTTTGAAAAAATATTTTTTAAATAGATGTAGTCGGTACCGAAATTATTGCTGCAGCTTGAAGTCTATGGTCCGACAAATGTCTCTCTCTCTATATATTGTTACAACCATGGATACCACATGCGCAAAGAAGACACAGACCGGAGACACGCGAACATATATTATGGAACAGGACCTCTTGTGGTCCCGCCTCCTTCTCTTGATGCTTTAGTCAGTCGTCTACTCAGCAGGGTTACGGGTCGGCGGCTACCCTTGGTGGTCACCGAGCCGAGTCAAGATGTGAGCAATTCCTATTCCCCTAGTTCATCTATTCTCGTGTATTCTATATTATGTATTCTATTATATGTTACTAATAAATTATACTATTAGATTGAGTGCTATCGAACCAGTCATGGTAAGCCCTCTTGCTGGTTCCAATTAGTTTACACTCGTCTTATCTCCTAACTTACTCTTCGGGTCGCACAAGTATAAGGAGAGTAGGGGGTAAGGCGAAGATTGTAACGTGGAGGTTCCACCATGGCCCATCTACATTGGTAGTTTGGGAAGTCTAAAAGAGGAGTTGAACTTGTTCCGATTCATAATCGAACTGTTCACTCGAATCAGACACGAGAACCACACATAACCGGAATCGTAGGTTTAGTAAGTTAGAGCGAGGAGTAATAACATTTCAATTCCCCTGCGCGTAATTAAATCGGTATCTGTAATGAACGTCACGTTTTGAATCCCACAAGTGACGAGGGTCGCCATTCCCCGTACGCGCGGAATGGAGGTAACACGCTTAGTAAGTTCCTGAGGGAGTCATGAGGTAGTGTAGGCTTGCACCAACCAAAAAAGGGAACTAGGATCCGCTAATATAATTATTTTGTTTTATGTCGAAATTCCTACTCGTAACGCCACTACAACGTTTAGTATGCCGCATTTTGGTTATTGTAAGTTGTTCCATTTCTATTAATTAGTCTAATTATCATCTATTTTTTGTTTAGAGTATCATTTTCGAAATTTAAAACCCTAATAATTAATATAGAATGACAATAGTTGGACCCAATTAAGTCCGTAGTATAATTTCAGTGGTACACTATTGTTCATTTCTTTATATATTTCTTTTTTTTTATTTATTGGTAACATATGGTATTATTATAATCCTATGTTATCAATCATTTTAATAACAACGGCAGACGCCAGAGATAAGAACCTTGGACCACATGACCCTATCGTAAATCATCGGCTATGCCGACACGATAAGAGGTCACCAGAGCATATCGCGCGGTTGTAAAAGGACAGCCCCGCATAATATCATCAGCTCCAGTCCAGTTCAGATTACTCTTGTGTCAGCACATTGTATTCCAAATTTTTATTTTTTTTTATTTCTTAATTATAAATTTTTGTTCTATTAAGTAGGGAACATACTTAGCTATAACAAATTGCACGCACAAAATTGGCCACCCATTTTAGTAGATTTCGCGTTGTAAACCATGCGCAGTTAGATTTAGGAATTTTTGAGGTCATTCAAGCCACCGAGTTACCATAAGGAACCCACCCGCTCATGCTCAATGGAGTGATACCTGGCCGTGGGAAGAAGGTCGTAGATTTCCGCAATTGGCTTGAGGGATTAAGCAGTAGTAAATGGTGATTAATCACCAACGCAAGACTAAATAGTAAGTCGGACAAAGACCTAGGACTTTTTAGCTCCTAGCTAGTCTACGATCGGGGTATCAAACGGTAATTTTGGTACCTCTGCCGGCGCCCACCATTTTGTCGACACAAGCCCCTCCAGCATGAGCCGCGCTCTCCCAATGGGGGTTACATCCAGACTTTAGCAAGAACAACTGAGACGATTCTGAGACCACATGACCGCTACTAGTGAAATGGAAAGATAGTAGGAAATAGGAATCTCACTCTTGAAACTCTCTGAATCCCTAGTATTCTTGTACTCGTATTCTGCTATTAGCTATCTCGTCGAACGGACACATAAACCAGGTTAAAACACTAAAATGGTGAATTTAAGGTAATTTGTGAACGACAACAGTTAACGCGAGAGCGCTAAGATACGAGCTAAGAGAAAAGAAGAAAAAGGGAAGTCGGACAGTGCTGAACAACAAGAATAAATGTGACAGAAGAAAGCAAGAACAGCATCCCGACTCGGAAATGACGACTCAAAATCAAAACATAGGAATAGAGGATCCCGATGACGCCTCAATCATCTTAAGGGAATTCAAACTTCCCCTATTCACCTATGTACCAGGAGATCCGTTGCCAGTGTACAACACGATACACATTGGCATCAACAAACCTTTCAGAAACGTCAGCATAGAGGACCGAGTGTTTCCAACACTCTGGAAATCTGGAACCGCAATTAGCTACATCAACAGGTCGACCGTTGCTCAATTGGAAGCACGGACGAGGCCGACGAGAAGAAGAAGGATAGCGAAAACCGCTAATGGATCCACCTTTGAATTTCTCGGATCGATAAGAGCAATCATCAGAATTGCAGGCTACGCGGTGGATCAGGAGCTTTTTGATAGCAGAAGATAAACGTTGTCCTGCTGCTGCACTATTAGGAATGAAGAGAAATACCCATTCGCAGCAACAATACGGAAACGATACTTGCTGGCGAGATCAAATTGCTCATAATTCTGGTAGACGGCGACCTACCGGAAAACAATGGCGTAGTCATGAGAGGTAAAAACAACGGACCACTGGAAGCAACGGAAACCACGTTTCATCCAATGGAACGTAGGAGTTCCACATTAATGGAGAAAGCAGACATCCAAGTCAAAGCTGAACCATCTACGGGCAAACCAACTTCAAAACATGGTAAGATCATAAAGACTAAAGTTGTTAATTCAGAAAGCGTCATCAAAAACGCGAAACAGTTAAAGTCAGAGGAACAGAACAGTGCTGAAGCGGAAGAACTACCAAAAGAAGAAGGACAGAAAAGGAGTTCGAAGAAACCAACCATGGAGAGGACGCCTACGAAAAAACAACCACAGTCACAACGCCCACAAAGAAGAACAAGATGGAAAGATCAGTTGGAGAACCGTGGCATATCATCAGGACTTCGCAGATCGCCACGGAGACACACTGGAGCTGCTTAGGATGTATTCAACATGTACTACAGATTCAACAATTCTGCTACACATGAAGTATCTAATTATTCGTTTGTTATTTTTATTTTATTCGTTATTATTGCTTTGTTTTAGCCAACGTTCCCCTTCTAATAATTAACCCCTATAGCTATTGCCGATAAACCCATAACGTCATCCCCCCCCCCTGACTCACATATTCCCCACTCAAATATACCCAAATTTTACGTTTTTTTAACTTTACCCACTTAACATTTTTTTCCTTTCCCTACTTTAATATTACCTAACATTTTCCAATTTTACTCCCCCCATATTTCTTATTTCTTATTTCTATTATTCACCTTATTTCATTGATTTTTTTTTGTAACTCTTGTGCTCACATTAAGACCCGACCGTAACCTTAACCACTTCAACAACAAACAACAGCATCCAGAAGGAAAAACTCCACTCGCGTCAACTACTACAACCGGACAATCCCAACAACAAAACGTTACTACTTGGATCAAAGACAGGATCGAGAAGAAAAAAGAAAATACTCCCCGTTATTCATTCTAATCCCTGGAACACAATCATCGGAAAGCGCCGCGCCACATCATTATCTCGTCTTCTATATTTTCTTCAAATATAGAATTGAGCGAGGGCGCTCAAACTCACGGGATTAGGGGATGTTACAACCATGGATACCACATGCGCAAAGAAGACACAGACCGGAGACACGCTAACATATATTATGGAACAGGACCTCTTGTGGTCCCGCCTCCTTCTCTTGATGCTTTAGTCAGTCGTCTACTCAGCAGGGTTACGGGTCGGCGGCTACCCTTGGTGGTCACCGAGCCGAGTCAAGATGTGAGCAATTCCTATTCCCCTAGTTCATCTATTCTCGTGTATTCTATATTATGTATTCTATTATATGTTACTAATAAATTATACTATTAGATTGAGTGCTATCGAACCAGTCATGGTAAGCCCTCTTGCTGGTTCCAATTAGTTTACACTCGTCTTATCTCCTAACTTACTCTTCGGGTCGCACAAGTATAAGGAGAGTAGGGGGTAAGGCGAAGATTGTAACGATATAAATGGATCTATGTCCACTTAAAGTCTATCGTCAGACAATGTTAGAGATTATATTCCGTTTAAAATTTTCTCTGTTATGATTCTACGTAAATCAAAATTTGTTTCCCTCAGCACACCAAATTCAATGGTTATGTTAGGGGGCTCAGAAAAGATGCTCATTTTGCAAAGTTTGGCAAGAAGCGCGTGTTTTTAAATTGTTTGAGACGGGCTTGTAAAAATGATCTATCAGTTTATATGAAAATAATTCATGCAAATTAATAATACACGTTTAAACATTGAAAAAATATTCATTTCGATTTGGCGTGCCCTCAGCCTATAACACTTAAACAGTTTCCTTTTTGTACCTGTGTTGATAATTTTCTGACCGCGCGACGGCGACAACAAAAGTTTTAATACAGTCTAAACGCCAAATGGAAACTAGGATTTTCTTATTTTTACGTTTGTATTATAATTTTCACGTGCATTTTAAACAGTTATTGTCCATCCCAAGTTGTCAGATTTTCCTTAAACTCTCTAGTAATATAAAAATCTTGATAAATATATTACATTTGACAGAGTTTTCTGAGCTCATTTTATTAGCCTTCAAGTTGGTGTGCAGCCTAGACGTTTTGCATTGTTTTTATTAAATCATATTATGCAATTTCTTATCTTTTCTACAACGCTTCTTGTTGCGTCTTCATGTTGCGTTGTGATTAAAAATTTATATGATATTTAGCTGGACCCAGTAGTAAAAATGATGGCCTAATAAGTTTCCCGCCAAAAAATAATAAAGCAACGTCCAAGACCAATTATATCTATTGTCCTTTTCAGAGATCGGTGCCTAATGGAAGAAGAAGGAAAATTTAGGATGGAATGAGGTTCTCGCTTGGACGGCCACATCAATGTGTTGTCTCAAAAATGGGCAGCACATTGAAGAGGAATACACGAAAAAGTCGCTGTGGCCGTCTGACCGTCCATCCGAAACTCTAATTTTTTTTTCAAGTTTTTTTTACATAGTACGGTATCAGCAGTGATAACAGTTTCGAGGTCTTCTTGTCAATAACAAAAAATAAATATAATCATACATGAACTCGCAGTTTCTTCTTTAAATCAGGAAGGACGTTTCAAAATAACGTTTAATAAAAACAACAATATATTTAAAAAAAAACATTTATTATAAAACATTATTAAATTAAAACCGTAAATTTATCCAAAACATTGTACAATTGTTGACTCCATTTAAAACAACCTAAAATTTATTATAATTGAATCGAATTTTAATTTATTTAATTTCAAGGTGTAAATTTATTATAATAATGGCTTAAAGGAGAACAAAATGAGGCTGTTTTGGTCTCGTTACATTTGTTTGCTTATATTCTTCAACATCGGGTGGGCGGCCACCGCGATGGCTGGAGTTTTAATAAGAATTAAAAATTAAAATGGGACAAAAAGTCAAACCCTGTGGTGGGAGGGGGTACCCCCCCCGTTCCCCCGGCCCGGGTATTTTCTTAAAAAGGGGTCCCGAGTTTTTAATTTTATTTTTTAAGGTCCCCCGTCCGGAATTCCAAAAAACGTGATCCCTCCAATCACTGGTATGTGCATTTACGTATTGACGTTGAAAGTCTCACGCGAACATGAAAGATTTTTAATTTAGGTTTTCAAAAAAAAAACATTCATTTCCTTTAAAATATGTTAAGTTGAAAAAATTCCCAAAATTGTACCATTTCTAACAGGATATACCGATTTTTTTTTTAAATTTTAAACAGTGATGGGGATGGGAAGCAAATTTCCAGAAAAATCAATTAGGAATCCGGAATAAAATTTAAAAACTCGGAATACTAATACGGATTACGTGGTCTGCGATGCGTCGTCAAAAATTGATACAGTCTATACGAAATAATTAATCCTGATTTTTAATTTAGAAAATAAACCGGAATTACAAACTCCGCCCATCACTGGTGCAGAGGTACAGCGGTGTCGATATAATTTGCAATATTTTTATTATTTCGTCTGCCTTTTCTCATTTTCGAACCTATTGTATTTTTCAGAGACCTCTTTACTTTTGGTTTTTACTGGTTTGGCTTCGTTGGAGAGCAGTGATGTTGGAAAATGCAAATTTTCAGAAACATGAATAAGGAATCCGGTATCAAATTAAAAATCTTGGAATCCTAATACATTCAATAAAGTTAAAAAGCATTATTTTGTAAATTTATAATTTGATAAACCAAAATCTAGAAATCTGAAGCAAAAGTAGAAATATAGACTATTTTAAATTTTTTGCATTGCGACAATTAAAAAAAAATAGAGAGTTGTCTACTGTGTCTCTCTATTTATCTTGCTGCGCAGCGGTTCGCAACGCGCCGTCGAAAAATTTGAAATAGCCTATACGTCTTCGTACGAAATATTTTTTCGACGCAATGCGAACGCTGCGAAGCAAGAATATTATAAATAGAGAGACACAAAAGACAAATCTCTCTTTTTATAATTAACTATTTCGACGCGCAAAGTTTTGCAATGCTTCGTCAAAAAATTGATAGTCTATACGAATTAATCAATCCTGAATTATGAATTTAGAAAACCCGAATTGCAAACTGCTCCCATCACTGGTGCAGAGGTACAACGGTGTCTAATTTGCAATTTTTTATTAATTCGTCTGCCTTTTGTTATTTTCGAACCTATTGTCTTTTTCTGAGATCGGTACCTAATGGAAGAGGAATAAAATGGATAAAACACATTGAAGAGGAATTGACGAAAAAGTCATTCATACGAAACTATCATTTTTTCATTTTTTGCTCTTCCAGTTGGCACCGTAATAGTGACCTTGCAGCAAACCAAACACTTTTCTGACATTGACAATATAACCATATTTGGCCACGCACTTTACCGAACAAAAAAGACATCAGAGAGAAAGATGGTCAACAACAGTCAAGGAGACCGTGGTGCAATTCGTAGACCAGAGGCCGATGAGGAAAGCATTCCCCATTAAAAATCTATTGGGGAAAAAAATCTATTAATAAAACCTTTCCCCATTAGATTTTCTTGCAATCGGCAACAGGAATCAAGAAACTCTGTAACCGGACAAAGGCGCATCGGGATTTTGCGCGGAAGAAGACAGTCTGGTCAGTTGGCGTTAGCTGCTGCTGACGATACGAACTCCAAAATATCCAAAGTAAGTAAGATTTGAAAAAATAATAAACAAATTGAGAATTAAATCGACTCCGCTGTCTATTTGCCAACAAACGAGACCAAAACAGCAAAACTTCTTGCATCTTAAAACTAAATCGATAAATCACATTCTGACAATACACTGGTGTCCAAAAGTTTGCGACGCCCCCACTAACCAGCTGTTTCGCATATTACTGTAGGACAACAGTTGAAATAAGTGGTACCAGCGGATTCCCCGTCATGAAAAACCTATTTCCAAAAAATTTCATTAAAATCGGTTTTATTACCGCTACGCTACAGTACATTTTCCACAAACAGAGGTCACAATGATATGACATCTTTTTTAAACTAGGAAATAACACTAAAATTAGCAACATTTATTGATTAAATACTTTTTTGCTGCTCCATTGATCCGAATAACCTCGTTAATTCGGTTTGCCATGCTTGCAATCAGGCTTCCAATCAGATTTGTATCGATCAGCGACCATTGACGAAGAATTTCAGCTTTCAGACAGTGTTGAATTGACCTCCTTGATGGTAAACGCTTCTAGCAAGGACGGTGCGGAGATTCTCAATTCGATTAAGATCGGGAGAACACGCTGGCCTGTCCATAACAGTGATATTCTTTGACCTCAACCACGTCGTCGTTGAAGCACTAGCATGAATGGCGGCGTTGTCTTGTTGAAATGTGAAGGCAATATGCCAGAAATGGAACTAAACGTTTCTCCAGGACATCTTAATAGTCCGCAGATTTAATTCGAGGCGAAATGAATTGCAAATCAAGAGTTACAGTTGACGAGAAGGCTTCTCAAACAATGCAATGTTCCACCTCAACAGTTTCTCTTGGAAAATGTCAATGGATCCTTCCTCAAATCACGCCATTAAGAATTCCAGCCGTCCAGTCCGTCAAGATTAAACTTCTTTTCATCTGAAAAGATTATCTGAGCATGTTTGAATTGACAATTAAATCCGTAAATGGACTCGCTCTTTTCCAATCTCTGACCAAGTTTCGGCGAGCAAAGTCACGTCTCAATTTGTGATCAGGGGTCAGACGTGGATCATTTTTTAGTTTTTGACGAAAAATAATTTCGCTCCGACGCAGAAATCGATAAATTGTTTGTCTCGACGTCGAAACTCCAGTTTCACGGCCAATTTGTTTAGTCGACTTCATCGAATTTGAAGCTTTCCACGCAATTGTTCTATCATCTCTGGTCGATAGAATCCTTGGACGTCCCGGAATTGGTGTTTTTCCATAGACAAAAAGGTCCTTCAATTAATTACTCACAACGCGACGTGATCGTTTCAGATACGCAGCGATTTTCACGATGGATAATTCGATTCGGATTCAATCATTGCACATTCCTGGAGAGAAAGACGACATCGGCTGCCCATTTCGTGATATCCTGTTCAAGACATGTTTTCAGACCTGTTATACTCTAATTATTTGAAAGAAACTTTCATTTTGTGCGCCAAATGAAGATTTAATTATCAGAAAAAGAAGGATACCTCATTGCTATGACTACCACTGTTTGAATAGCGTAGCGGTGATAAAACCGATTTTAATGAAATTTAACGGAGGTTTTTCACGACGGGGAATCCACTGGTACCACTCATTTCAACTATTGTCCTACGGTAATATAAAGAAACAGCTGGTTAGTGGGGGTGTCGCAAACTTTTGGACAGTAGTGCATACTATGCATCAGAATGGGAGTTTTTGAATTTCGGAATACGGATTCCGGAATTATATTATTGCTACAACAAAATCGAGGGAATCACTAAGTTCTTACCTTTCGATATGTGGACTATTTTCAATCAAAGGGTTTGCGGAGAATTTCTTAAAATGATGGTCTAAATATTATACTTATGTCCAACAGCTCTTTCTTATAGTGCAAACCTTCGCACATAAACGTTTCATCTTCAATTTCTTTCATCATATCACTTGTAATATTATTAATTGAACTGTTGTACGCTGAAAAATACATTTACATTTTTATTCAAAAAAATCATTGTTCACCTGGAGTTTGAACATAAGAAAATTGCGAGAATCCTTTAATGATATTGTAATCATCAAATATTTCTGCAGTCTTTTCCAGATTCTCTTCGTCATCATCTTCTCCTTTTTCTTGAATTCTCTCGAAGCTGTTGTCCAATCCAGTTAATAGAGGCGACGAATTCAATCTCTGGAGTGTATTTAAAATTTGCATTCCACTTTAAAAAAAATTGTAAATTTCAATAGAGCGCGATTTTTGTACTATAGTGGCTGAGAAACTATTATCAGGCCACACTCCCTTAAGAAAAAGTATAAATAATAATAAATAGCTAACAAATAACAAAAAATTACTAAACCACGCTCTGCTGAATATTCTTACATTTGAACTAACTAACCTCTGTTGAGTTCTTTTCTTTATTATTTTCCATAAACCTTTGAGGATGTTGAATCCTTGATATTTCATCATTAAACGTCACATTTCTGCCTAAACAATTCATTTTAAATAGTTTAAAATCTTCAATTGGCACGCTATTCTAGCGATAGAGATATTTTAATGTTTAAAACGTAAAATACCGAACACTTTGCGTATTCTGTTTCTCAAAGCTTATTTTTGTAATGGAACGCGAACCTCAACAGAACATGAGTCGAGATATTTCTATAAGTAGAGGCACACAACACAATTTAGCATTTAGGTACATATTTATATTTATTAGGGTGAACCAAAAAAATTTTCCGATTTTTTTTACTCGACGCACCCGTTTTCGACATCGGCCAGGTCATTGAAGCTACGACCACAAAGAAAGTGTGCCATGGATCGGGATAGATGATAATCAGATGGCGCAAGGTCCGGACTACAAACTGGATGAGGAAGAAGTTCAATGGCGTCGAGATTTTTTATCTTTTCCTTCGTTTATCTGGCGGTGTGCGGTTTTGCATTGTCTTGTGGAAGGAGTATCCGCTTCCGATTGATCAATGATGGATATTTCTCGCCAAGTGCCGCGAGAAATATCAAGTCAATAGAGGTCTGCGTCGATGATCCGACCATTTGGAACTTTCTCGAAGTAAATTACGTCTTCGAAATTCCACCAAACACACAGAAGTACCTTCTTTGAGAAACGATCACATTTTGCTACCGGTTCCGCCGTTTGACCGGGTTCCAACCATTGATTTTGTCTGTTCGGATTACTGAAGTAGACCCACCTTTAATCACAAGTTACAATTCTACGAATAAAACGGTAATCTTGTGGACTTTCGAGCAGTTTTCGGCAAGTATCGACACGTTTTCCAGCTTGAATTTCAGTCAATGCATGAGGTACTTCTCGGCAGCGACTTTCCCAACGGCGTGAAGATGTCGTACAACTGATGTTTGAGGAATATCGAGCTCGGCCGACAATCTGTGAGTACTTATTGATAGATTGGTCTTCACAGCTTCACGGATTTCTTCAGTATCCACTGCCGTAGGTCGGCCTGAATGTGTCTTGTCCTCGAGATCAGTGTCGCCGTCGTTAAATCTTTTGAACCAATTTCGCGCAGTACGATCCGAGACCATATTGTCGCCTTCAACTTGTCATATCTTTTTTGCTGCTGCAGCTGCGTTGAAGCCTTGTTTCCAGTAATCACGTAAAAGAACACGAATTTCTGATTTGTCCATGTTTCTTCTACAAGTTAAAAAAATTTTAATAAAAGACCAATTAAAATGTTTAATCTATATTGTAATATATCTGTTCAAGAGCTTTAAAAATATATATATATATATATATAAATCTTGACTTGGTAAAAAAAACAATTAGACAAAAAGATATAGGAAATCGGAAAAAAATTTTGATTCACCCTAATATTTTGGTAACAATCCACTCCACCACTGCGCACTTTGCAAAAAATTGTGGACAAATTGCACAAATCACGCCCTTCCCTTATTATAATTCTAGATGGTTATAAATTTATTACGTTTACTATAGCTTTGTAGAAAAGCATTTGAGAATCAAGAAAACCATACGCATTGAGTAGAAAAAAACCTATACTAGCTGACAAAAGTTTTGTCACAAATGTTTTTTCGGGTTTAACTTTTTTGTGACTTGACCAAATTGGCTGATTTTTTGATATGATAGATTCATATGGTTGTAGATTATTTTACAAATTCCCGCTTGTGATTACGATGATCCGTTTTACAGTGACAAGCGTTTATCGTAAAACGCGTAGCTCAAAGATATTACGCACTTTTCTTGCACTGCATTTTTTAATAATTTTTAAAGTTCAATTATATTTTTTTCATAATTTATTGAAAATAGCTGTAATTGGCAACATTTTAGAGATGACTCCACGTAAAGAAACTCCAATTGCCACCCGGCAAGCTGTTATCAATATGAGGGAAAACGGAATGCGTGGTACCGAAATTGCCATGGTAATTTAAATCAAATTTTGCTACTATAACATTTTAAACACTGATTCACATGAAATATCAAAAAATCAGTCAATTTGGTCAAGTCACAAAAAAGTTAAACCCGAAAAAACATTTGTGGCAAAACTTTTGTCAGCTAGTGTAAATATGTAATCTCTTGACGTACTCTTGTATTATTGGCTATTCACCTTTGTCTATAATTGTCTAGGTTCGCGTTTGGTTGCAATCTACTTTAAAATTTTTCTATAAATTACACGCCAACTGGAAATATGATTTTCGGGTTTTCAACCGTGTCTAAAAAATTGTTGCGTTTTCTTACCCAAAACGTTTTTACTACAATTTGATTAGTCTTGTCTTAAAGTATCTATAAATATTAAAAACTTTCTGACAAGTTTGATTTGAGCAGTTTACATATCTCATTACCATACCAGTTGGAGTGTAAATTATTACAAATTCTCTGAAATTTATGCTCTTTGAATCATAACTGTGCATTCAATTCAACTGTCGTGTAAACAGTGATAGGCGTAATGAACCAAATTCAGAATACCACCGATGATTACATTGATCACTTGATACCCTTCTTTCGCGGAAAAAATAAATGCATAAATGAAAAAAATGTCAAACAAACATTGCGCTTTTCTTGGCATGTATCCTCCACCAGCCAATATTGTTTCCTGATTATTCAAGCTATCCCAATATCCACTCATATCAAATAATCTATTCAATACCTAAAACTATCATAAATAAAACATAAAAACAAACAACATTTTATACCAAATTCGTATCTCCACTATTATTCGGTCGTTTCTGCAATAAATTTATTTAAAATTATTATCAAAATAAAGATAGTCGTCGCCAAATGCGATTACCACCGCAAAGTGTGGCGCACTTTTCTAAATATTTTTTCATTTAATTTTCATGATTATTTTATTGTTTAGGCTCGTTCTATAACGTTTTTGCTTAAATAAATTGAAGAATATGTTTTAGCTGCTGTTGCAATCGTGGAATAAATCTGGAAAATAATAATAATCATAAAAATGAAATGAAAAATTAATATTTAAAAAACTGCGCCACATTTTGCGGTGGTAATCGCATTTGGCGTCGACTATATATTATCAAAATATAAGGAAATGAAAATTCAATTTAAGTGAATAATTTCTCTGTTTTTCATTATATTTCTTCAAAATTTCTAGATCAAATCAAATTTATTACTTTTATTTTTTATGGAAATAATATTGTAATCATCAATTTCTCATAATGTGTGTTTTTACGTCTTCGGAAAAATAGCAATTTCACGATCTGCCATGATAATTTTTATATATTAAAGGTTACAATTTAAATGTAGAAGTTTCCCCAGTGAGTTCGATCCTGATAATCAATTTTGCAGTTTTTAAACAGTTCAGAATTCGTATTTCATTATTGGGTTGAGGAATAAGTTCGTAGAGTTTTATTACTGCGATTTATTTCAACAAAAAACAATGATTATATGATGATATATAATAATCAATTAATAAATTCGCCGTTACTGTTTACGACTTACTCCCACCTCTCGGTCAATTTGTTGATGCCGTTCCACCAAAAATCGCCCAAAAATCGCCCTGATGTCGAAGAAGTTGTTGAGCCAGTGTGTTTTTTTTTTTTCATTTGGTGTGACAGAGAGCGGAAAAGGTGATAATCGGATGGCGCAAGGTGTGGAGAGTACCGTGGATGCTCAAGAACCTCCCATTCGAGCTCTTGGAGGGCGGTTTTGACGAATTGTGCAACATGCTGCCTGTCGTTTTCGTGGAGCAAGATGACTTAACCTTGTCGATCGGGTCTTTTCAGTCGAATAGTCTTATTTACGCGGCGCAGCTGGGCAAGATAGATCTCCTTGTTGGTCGTGGCGTTGATTTTGAACATTTTCCAGTGCAGCATGCACACCCAGTTCCACCAAATGCAGATCATGGTCTTTTTTTAGTGAAGATCTTGCTTGACCATCGGCTTTGGCGTATCTCCTGGAGCCACCCACTCCTTTCATTGCTTCAGATTGACGTACAGGCACCATTTGTCATCTCCCGTGACGAATCGGTAAAAGTATCGCTATTTATGACCGCGTGTTGGTCGATGGCGAGCGATTTGAAGGAGATTTTCTTTGTTATTTTCGTTTAGCTTATGAGGTATCCAGGCCCTGAGTTCTTAGGCAAATCCTATCGAATGAAGATTATTAAGGATAGTCTTTTGATCACAGTTCATTTTTTAGGGCAATTCATCACTTTTTTGGCGACCATCTTCCTTCATCGAATTCTGCAGGTCGTCCGTATCAAGGCGTGTCTTCAAGATTAAAGTCGCCATTTTTGTGCAGTAGGCTATTGTAAGATAGTTTCTCCATAATCACTGCATAATTCCCGAGCGGCTACGACTGCGTTTTGCTTTGGATGAAACGAGAAGAAGAGCAGATGTCGAAAATGCTGATTTTGCCTCCTAGATAGTTCATTTCTAAGCCTGAAAATTATGAATATTTAAAATTTCAACACAAACTAAAAACACAGTTTTGTAGAGCTGAAAAAAACGCTATAAGATAAATATATAAACTTTGCCAATCAACAAGAAAATTGTTGTGAAACAAAAGATAATATAAAAACTCTACGAACTTATTCCTCAACCCAATGTGTGAAGGCGATTTGTCACATTATTTGCACGAAATCCGAAAATGTCAATTTATGGAGGTTACTAACTCATTACAGATTTTTATGTGGGATAATCTGAATTGTTTTAAGATATTATAGGTATTAAAATTCATTCAATCATATACCCCAATTTTTTTTCTTAGCTAAGTGAGGATTTAGAGCGCCAGCGGAGCCAAGAAGAAAGGCGCCGGCATGCGTTGTGTTGTGCCACAACGCATGCACGCGCATTTGTTTTTGCTCCTTCTTCAAAATGTTATATTCTCAACGTTTCGGGCACAGTTTTGCACGGTTCTATCTTGATGTACGTTAAAATTTAGTGTTAATCACTATTTTCAATCATTTTTCCATGTATTTCAAAGCTTTCAAATGTGTTAAAGCAAACCAGTAGAAAACAAACTTGTTTTCCCAAAAAATATTCCAAAATTACTTTCATCCCTAAAAAAATATAAAAATGTTTATTATAAATCCCCTCCCATCCATCATAAATGGCTATTTTCCCCATGACGATCATATATAAATACCGAATTCTTGATTCTTTCTCCAATCAATGTTAGAGCAACCGTATTATACGATTTTTCCGAATTATCCTGCAACATTAAGCTTGGTATTGAGTTTCCCATCCTTTCAGTGATTTTCTTCCCAATTCCCTGCCTGATTTATATAATGAGATTAGAGCCCATTCACAACCAAACCTATCATTCATGAACGCGAGTGCATTTTCCCATTTGTTCACATTCTCTGTCGATCTGTAGGCTCTCTTCGTAGATGACCCTTAAAACAATTTATATTCAAGCTAAAAACTAAATTTTGATCTAGTTATTTAATTCATTGGCCACAGCTGTTTAAAACGGATAAGCTGAAATTGCCAAGGAAATTAACTTTCACGTCCCTTTGATGATTTGATGATACTCGCACACGCCAAATGAAAATGAACATTTCTCTATATTTTAATGTATATTACAAGTTTACAATTTTTAATTCCATTATATTTTCCACCTAATAATAACATGTATGCTTTAAACAATTTAGGAAACCGAATTTCTTATCAAAAAACTCTATTTGACAATGAGAAACTTTTCAGAGCTTCCTCTATATCTATAAGCGTTACATTTACCGTGCTCGCACAGCTGATATAGATGCTCTGATTTCCAATTTTCTTTTTGCAAAATAGGCGCTGTGGCTTCCTGCGAACATCGTGACCAAGGATGCCACCATGCCACGATGTTGGTCTACGCCTTCATCAGTCTACTTCCAGAATTCAATGATCAGCCAACAACATTAAGCCACGCCCACCACCGATTGCATAAAAGAAGCGGATTTGGTCACAATCACATCATCCCACTGAACCACCTGAAACAGAGGAAAAGGCGAGCAGAAGACGAATAATAAGTATTAACTATTGACCATTGCAATAAAGTACTTGATTATTCCTTCTTTACCACTCACAACCTCAACAGGCGCCATAGGTTGTTGATCGGAGCGTCTGCGCAAGTGCCACAGTTCAACTATTAGGTGTGCAAATATGATTGCAGAATTTTTTACGGATTTTTAAATGGGATGGTTAAACTGTAACTCATTTTAGACCACCCCGATGAATAATACCGGTGCACCGGATATATACCGGCCGGTGATATATCAGTTGATCTGGATAGGTTCAGATACATGCTTAAACTAGAAAAGAAGTACAATCGCTATACTGCCGAGGAGTGCTATGATATGATTTCAAAAATCAAACAATTCAGTTGGCGTGCAAATGATAATCCGAAGGAGCAACATCCGGAGAGTAGGGCGGGTGTTTGCGGAGATTCAAGGTGGCTGGCTACAGTCGTGGGCGCTTCAATGATATCCACTCCTTGACGTTGATGAGCGTCACGTCGGCTCCAGCACGCCACGGTCAAAAATCTGCGCGTGAATGCAAATGCTGCGTGACCGTCATAATTTTTTGTTACACAATAAATAAAAAACAACGTTTTTGGGCGCATAAAGTAAAACATGGTAAAATTCCTTTATTATATAATAAATACCCGTATTGATATTGTATATGAAAATAAAAATCAATGTATAAAATGAGAATAATACCTTTATTTTGATGATTAAAAAAATAAGCAAAATAAAAATTCCTTATATCTTTTGAAATTCTCTACAGATCTTTTCCATTTTTATATCAATCGATAGAGTACATTTTTCTGATTCTATTGATACTAAACACTAATTGTTTGCAGTTGTCAAAGTTGCAATATCGTTAATTTTCTGAAACTAACGGTTTTAAGCAATAATCCATGGTTGTTATGCATGAGCCGATGGGACCAAAAATTTTATTGTATACGATTTTTATTGTATGTTGGAAATGTCCGTCGCTACAAATAATTATATAGTTAGTCGATCGGCTTTTAATGTTTCTTCCGTCATCTCCACCATAGCCATACTGGATAAGATCTTGGATCTAGCAATTGGAAATATTTAGAACATATACTAATGAATAATGAATCCCATATTATATGATTTTATAGGAATTGGCTGTGAGTGATGTTATTTGCATGACAATAATATTGTTTTTATGGCCAAGTTTTTAAAAATATGGATTCCTTATAGGTACAACCTGCACCTTTAAATAAAGATAAGACTAATTTTTGAAATTAATAAGTCAAAAAGTATTATCTGTTTTATTTAACTGTCTTTGTTTGTTATTAAAATTTATTGTCGTCGCCAAATGCGACCGCAAAATGTGGCGCCCTTTTTTTTTAATATTATTTTTAAATTTTATTTTTAGGATTATTATTATTTTCCACATTTATTCCACGATTGAAACAACATCTAAAACGTATTCTTCCATTTATTTAAGCAAAAACAGTATAGAACGATCATAAACAAGAAAATAATGATAAAAATTAAATGAAAAAATAATATTTAAGAAAGTGCGCCACATTTTGTGATGGTAATCGCATTTGGCGACGACTATATATTTATGAATATTATCATATTTATATTTTCTCGATTTCTCGCTGTAAACTTGCAGTTATTCCTCTCATATATTAAATATTTCATCGAAATAACTGATTTTCCGACATAAATTGTATTAAGGAAGAATTTTTTAAAGGTTCTGCAACTTTGACCACTGCAAACAATTAGTGTTTAGTATCAATAGAATCAGAAAAATGTGCTCTATCGATTGATATAAAAATGGAAAAGATCTGTAGAGAATTTCAAAAGATATAAGGGATTTTTATTTTGCTTATTTTTTTAATCATCAAAATAAAGGTATTATTCTCATTTTATACATTGATTTTTATTTTCATATACAATATCGATACGGGTATTTATTATATAATAAAGGAATTTTACCATTTTTTACTTTAAGCGCTCAAAAACGTTGTTTTTTATTTAATGTGTAATAAAAAATTATGACGGTCACGCAGCATTTGCATTCACGCGCAGATTTTTGACCGTGGCGTGGCTCCAGTGTCAAGTTGCATGCGAATTGATCTGCCATTTATCTTTACTTCTTTGTAGATTCGAGTCGACATTGGTGCTGCTGATTGTCCAATGTATACGGCATGGCTTAGACGGGTTGACAAGTTCTTTTTCTTCTTCTTGCAGACTGAAGCGAGGTGTCCGGTCTTCTTGCAATAGCGGCATTTTGTTGACGGCGGTAGTTTGCACTCTCGATTCCAGTGATGTCCTCCACATTGGATGCACGGCGGCGGCACGTTGGATGAAGGCGGATTCGTGGAAGACGGCTTGGGTGAAGATGTGCGGCTGGTGTCTTCGGCGTCTGGATCATATCGGAACGTTGGCATCCGATTGCTGATGGAGTTGATGACCGAGGTGCTGTCTAGGGTCGATTCAATCTGAAGTAAAGCAATTGTCTCGAGAAATTGTTTCTGTTGCATCTCCATGAACTGCTGTTGTTGAAGCTGGAGTTGTTCGAAGACGTCTTGAAGTTGATCCATGTTGTGAGGTCGATAAGAGTCCTGATCGCCAATTGTTGTATTTGACGGTTTGGGTGAAAAAAGTTCCTTTCGAGATACTAGTGATAATGTAGAGTAGAGAATTACTTGTAATTAATAATATTATTCTTACTGATGGCCCTTTCTCAGGTGGTTCAAGTGGTCGATGATAATGATCAAATGCGCTCCTTTACTACGATCGTCGGTATTTGTCATTGAGTCTTTCAGAATTCTATAAGTCGACCGATGGAAGTGTATATTAACATCGTGGAATGGTATAATCCATGGTCACGATGGTCGCAGGAGGGGAGAGTTCCCAATTCAGACTTGGAATTATTTCTTTGACTTCTTTTCCAACATGTGGTTGTCGTGCAGTAGAATCGATTTTTCGTGTCTCGTGAGCCATTCCGGTCGCTGGATTTCCAGTGCTGCGTTAAATCTGACAAACTGCTGTCTTACATCTGACAAAAGTCCATTTTCACCAGTTTAAAGTACATCAATCCTTCTTAATCCCACAGGAGTCTTGTTGCTATGAATATCGGAACCAACTTCGGAGGCTTTCCAGGATCTGTCCAAGAATATTTTAGCACTGGATTATCAGGATAGATCCAATTCTCATTTCCGGTATTAATGTAATACAAGAAAGACTTTTTCTGATCTCGAAAGAGCTAAATTTCGCAAAAAAAAAAACAATAATTTTTATAACACACTTGAATCCACCAAAGACGCCAACATCCAAGGGTTGAATCTTACCTGTGCAACCAACAGGAATTTGAAGTGTTTTTAACTTATTATCTTCATTATTTGGGTCCGAATAACCGTTTACATCTTTCCATCCGTTCCATGAATCAATAATAAGCAACGAGCTAGCCGGAACCCATTCATCGAAAATTACTGTGTTCAAAAATTCCTTCATCAACGGTTTTGTCATAATGTGGCTCGTATGACAGCGAACAACCAAGTTGGAAAAAGAACTTCGAAAATTTCTTGGAAATCTTCCGTTGTTTTCTTTCAGAACTACGAAAAGACGAGGATGTAGTTTTCCTTCTGCAGATATTACAGGAAGCACAGTGTAGCTGTGAGTAGTGGAACTCACAGTGTTCACAGTGCATTCAACTGTTTTTGCGCCTGTGTACGTTAATGTTCTCGCAGTGTTCATTTCCAATTGAAAACCACTTTGTAAGTGATCAATTCGAAACAGGATGAAAGCATTCTTCCCCTAGATTCTTCCCCAAACGATTCTAGTCAATATCCACTTACAATTCGAGTTTTAATAATGGTTTTCACGTAGTTGTGGAGGGTGACGAGCCTGCATACTCAAAGATTAGTCCAATAACCTTTCAACTTCACAGCTAACTGTTATTATATTTGGGTGTTATCATCATTACGTAATTTTTGCAGCTCGTCATCTTCAAACTTTATAGCCAGCCTGCCGTGTGTTCCGTCTTTAATGTCTTTAGTTCTGTTTTATAAATTTAAAGAAATCACCAGATTTGAACTGAGTGATCCATTCGAAACAGGATGAAAGCATTCTGTCCATAGAATTAACAAGTAAATTGTGCGCTTCGTTTTTATTACATTTAATAGGAAACGATTCTAGTCAATATCCACTTACAATTCGAGTTTTAATAATGGTTTTCACGTAGTAGTGGAGGGTGGCGAGCCTGCATACTCAAAGTTATTCCAATAACCTCTGACGATGACGGACTATCCGAATTAGGAGAGAATGATTAGGAAAGGGAAATGAGTTTGTGCTTACAAAAGAGCTGCTTTAACTCTGCTGAAAGATCAGCCCCCGGGCGCAGGCACTGTTACTACGATTACCCCCCACCCCCCTTTTGGTTCCTTGAACTGTGGGAACCTGAACTAGGGGTGTGCGATAACGGTAACGCCCAAAAGCCGCCATACCTTTCAAAACTCTTACAGGGAACTTCCTCCATATGCTATGCGGCACACAGGGATACGTCCAGACCAGTAATGGGTGGGACCTCCCCCCCCCCCCCCCCCCGTCGAGGAAAGAAGTGAAGTCTGTGTATATTGACATAGTGCTGTTTTTGATACATATTGTTACATAATTTAAAAGAGAAAGGTTCTCTCGTCGCTTGTTCTCGCTCTTCCTCCTCTAATTGTCACTATTACCGTTCAGTGATGGGAGGGACTCCCCCCGGTCCCGAGTTTTGACATTTTCAATTTTTTAAGGTCCCGCCCGCACGGAATTCCAAAAAACGGGGTCCCTCCCATCACCTAAAAATTGAATGGTTCAGTTGGGGGTTCAGAAAAGATGCTCCTTTTATAAATTTCGGTAAAAAGCGCATGTTTGTCGATAGTTTAAGGCGGACTTGAAAAATGACGTGTCAAGTTATATGAAAACAATACGTGTAAATTAGTAGTACAAGTTTAAATATTGAAAAATAGTAATTTCCATTTGGCGTGTGTGTGCATATTATCTAGCAATAGGGGGTTTTGAACGTGTACGGTTTTGGGTATCTCAAATTGGAGTGATCATAGCACGCAAAATGAAAATGAACATTTTCCAAATTTTAAACGCATTTTATTTAAATTCACATGAACGTAAACCAATATTTTTACATTGACATTATAGGTTCATTAGATTTTCATGATATATTAGTTTAAAAGAGTTTTATGAGCTTCTGTTCTTACCAATTCATTAGGCGTGTCACAGTATTTTTTTTTTTACATATTTTCGTATATAATATTAGATGAGGAATCCTCTACCGAGCTATTAGATTAGATTTTGGACGTCATTATGCGTGTGGTTATCTAATATTAATAAATCAAACCTTTTTTGGCACAAGTTCGAAAATGATTCGATATCCTGTCGGAGTCACAAGAAACCTGTGCATAAAAAATTTTTAAAATATGTCAATCATATTCATAATATTACATTGTCTATAAAAGATGCTTCATTAGTCGAATATCTACGTCGCGTTCCCCTTGATTGGCTCTCCAATCGAATTTTCTCCATCCTTCTTTTACTTTGATGGTCGTTACGATCAACCATTTTGTTCTTTAGAGGTTTTTATTAATCTATAACTTCTCGATATGAAATACCTTATAGTTATAAGTCGAGTTCGGAATGAGATGGCGAGTAGAGTATTCTGATAATTCTTCTGAACAACGTTTATTTAATTTTTAATCGAAATTAACTTACGGGAACAGTTCTCATTTGTATAATCTTCGACTTGTTTTCGATTATATTCACTGATTTTCTTATCAATGAACGTCTTATTTATATCTGAATAATATACGTGATTTCAAGTGTTTCAAGTTTTTTTTTTAAATAGAAACAAGCTGTGCACGCACGCCAAATGGAACTAAGAATTTTCTAATATTTAAGCGCGTGTTAAAACTTTCAACGAATAATTGATAACTTCAGTTTTGCCAGGCACTTATTAAACTATCTAAAAATATTAATATTTCTCCAAAAAAGTTTGATTTTAGCACGTTTACTGAGCTCATTTTATTATCCTACCAGTTCGCGTCTTTAAATGTATATTATAAGCTTTCACGTATTAACTTCAAAATAATTTTCACGTAAGCTTGTCAACGACATTCTAAACTATATAGACTACTTCTTCAATCAACGCATAACTATATTTCAGTATGTTTTCTGAGCCTTAATTTTAAACTTTCCATTTGGCGTGCACACGCCAATGAAATGTTCGATTACTAAAACCTACAGTAAATTATTGAATTGAATATTCCACGTGAATATTCTGATAAGATCAAAACTTTAATATGAAGTATATATCAGACACTATCCAGTACATCAAAAATATTGTCGCTTTAATTCATTTTGTGGGCGCTTTAAATGAATGATGTTTTTTATTTAAAAAAAAAAACAAATTTATTAAAATTTTCGTGTACGTTAATAACTAATTTTACGTCAATATTAGGATTTTCTCTTAAATTATATCTTTTAATTTAAATTTTAACGTTCTGTTAGGTTTAAATGACTCTTCTCGGCTCCTGTTTTTACGAACTTTTTAATGTCCAAGTTTCACAGTCTCACTTGTACCCCAACTTGTATGGCAATAAAAGTAAGCTCAAAAATAAAAATCTCTGGTAGGCAGCCACCGATCCGTAACCCTGCTGAGTAGACGACTGACTATAGTATCAAGGGAAGGAGGCGGGACACCAAGGGGTCCTGTGTCTTCTTTGCGCATGCCGTATTCATGTTTGTAACATCAGGAAGAATGCTAAGCGACCAGAAGAAGAAGAGATTGTACAAGCCAATCTCGATAAAACTAAACTATAAGAAATGTACGAGAAAGCAGCAACCCCTATCATAAAACATCAGAGAGATCTATTGGATAAGTTGAATGCAGAAATTCAACAGTAAATTGAACTAGGAGAAGGTTTTAATTCACCAAGGATCTCGTGCTCCGAAAACTTTCCAGAGACATATATTCTTCTGCGAAACCCACTAATTAAGGAGACAACGGCACGCCAAATGGAAATAATTATTTTCTTATTTGTAGGCTTGTCTTAAGACTTCCACGTGTTCTTCACACATATATTGCACCCCAAGTTGTAGGGTAAAAGAATGAGCTCCGTAAGCATGCTCAGATATAACTTTTTAGAAAGATATTAATATTTTTAGATATTGTCGTGGTGTAGGTTGATGAAAAATTAGGGGTAAAGGAGCATACCGCAAAAAAAGATGGTCTCGCTTGGGCTGGTGTAGATTTAATTTGCAATTTGTTTATTATTTCGCATTTATTATGTGTTGTATTATGTAGTATGTATTATGTTGATGTAACAACCAATTTAGTAAGAGAAAACAATATAAAAAAAAATGTGATGAAAAAAGAAATGCGAAATAATAAACAAATTGCAAATTAAATCTACACCAGCCAAAGCGAGACCATCTTTTTTTTCGGTATGCTCCTTTATTCCTAATTTTTCATCAACCTACACCACGACAATAGTTTAAGACAAGCTTCATTCAATTGTAGCAAAAACGTTTATGTTATAAATACGTAGAAATTTCCACACACGTTGGAAAATCACAAAATCGTTATTTCTATTTGGCATGCACTTTCAGTGTGTGTGATATTTTTCCTATGCTTTTCCTCGCGTGTCTGGTACACGTATTCTTAAATAAATAAATAAAAACACATTTGGCGTTCCACAGCTAAAAAAGGTTTGAAATTGGTGTGATTATGTTATTTCACCCCAACTTGTATGGTACTAGAAGATTTTAATATTTTAGATAGTTTAAGACATGATAAATTAAACGGTAGTAAAAATAAATTACGACACACATCTAAAAATCGCAAAATCTTTAGTTCGATTTTGTGTGCTATTTGTTCAAATTACGACAATAATGGGTATTCCCAATAATTCTAAAGTAATTAAGCCTCAGTAAGTGTGGAAAATGATAAAGTAGGATGTTATTAGAGTAGATAATTAGAAAATGACTGAATTTCTGTTTGCGCTGTGTAAGATCTCGCAAGAATCGAAATAACTTATCGAACACACGAGCAAAACGGTTATTATGCGCAATAGCTATGCAGACAAAGGGGATATCTACTCTAACGGCACAAAGTGTCCTAACTCCGACGGAACCCGATATCTGGGAAGCTGGATAAGTACCGATGGCTCACTCGATGAAGAAATAACGAGACGCTGCAAAGCTGCATGGACGTCATTCTCCAAATGTAGACCACTTCTGGCTCATTTGGACAGAAGAAGAATCAAAGAACTCATCCTACAGAATGTCGTTCCGGCTCTCTTGTATGGGTGCGAAAGTTGGTCCATCTTGAAGAAGAACAGAGGTCGACTACAACGTTGTGCAGATTCGATTTGTTTCTATGCCGGGTGCGACGATTTTGACGTGGGTGTCATTGTGGATAAAAAGAAGATGAAATGGCCTGGCCATATCGCACGGATGCCACCACAAAGATGGTGTAAAATCATTACAGAATGGGACCCTCGATGTGGCGTTAGAAGTAAAGGAAGGCCCAAGGAGCGTTGGGCAGACTCGATTCGCAAATGGGTATCCGACTATGTGCACGAACCTCCACCAGCCGAATCAATGGAAGAAGAAGAATAGGAATCCTTGAGAAGAAAGTGGCTTGGTCGACAATGGCAAGACAGAGCCGCGACGTCTGGAGAGAGATGGTCCGCAACCGTCACAGTTGATACGGGCTAATCAAGTAATCAAGTAAGTAAGTATGGCAAATGATAAAGTAATATGTTATTAGAGTTGATAATTAGAAAATGACTGAATTTCTGTTTGCGCTGAGTAAGATTTCACAAGAATCGAAATAACTTATCGAACATTTCTCAACAATTTTCCTTTTCAGAGATCGGTGCCTAATGGAAGAGAAAATAAATAAGAACAAAAATAATGATCTAATTTGGACGAAAAAATATAGATAACGCACATTGAAGAGGAAGAGATGAAAACGTCCTTTGTGGCCTTCCGAACGAGAATATCATTTTTCCCCACCTACTTAAACGTCATAAACGGCCACTTATTTACGTCAAGCAATAGTTGATATTTTTAGTGCTTCTGTGCGGTTACTTTTAAATTACCAAAAATAAACGTTAAAAAGAATAACAGTTTACACACCAAATTGAATGGTTAAGTTGGGGGCTCAGAAAAGATGCTCGTATTGTCAATTTCGGCAAGAAGAACATGTTTTTAGATAATTGAAGACGGGTTAGTAAAAATGACGTGTCAAAGTAAAAATGACGTGTATATGAAAATAATACGTGTAAATTAGTAATACACGTTTAAATATTAACAAAATATTCCTTTACATTTGGTGTGCAGTTCAGCTAATTATTATTGTCTTGGTGTAGGTTATTGAAAAAGCAGGTTTAAAGAAGAATTCCGAATAATAAAATGGTCTCGCCTGGGTCCATGTCGATTTAATTTCCAATTTTTAAAAATTATTTCGCGTTTCTTTTTTTCATGACTTTTTTGTTTTATATTGTTTTATCTTCATAAATTGGTTTTTTTAATAATTATAATAAAAATATGAAAAAAGTGAAATAATAAACAAAATGGAAATTAAATCGGCATGACCCCAGACGAGACCTTTTTATTATTCGGAATGCTCCTTTAAACCAGCTTTTTCATTAACCTACACCACTACAATACATATATTACAATACCAGTTGGCGTGCGCCTGTCAACTATTGCTTGAAGTAAATAAGTGACCGTTTATGAAGTTTAAGTAGGTGTTTTTCCTCTTCCGTTAGGCACCGATCCCTGAAACGTACAATACTTATAATTTAAATTCTATTGCGCTCCACTGCCAAGAAACCGCGCCTCATTGCAAAAGACTTCGCACCAATTGCAAACTCAACCTTTTAATTTATTATTTTTATTTTCAATATTTTATTTATCAGTTAACGTTTCATTCTGCAGAAATCCTGATGAATTAATGAAAAGAAATTCTTAGTACCTCAATTAATCGACCAGAAGAGTCTTCGTCGTCAATAGAAGAGTCTTTTAAATATTGAAAATAATAAATTAAAAGGTTGAGCTTTCAATTGGTGCGAAGTCTTTTGCAATGCGGCACAATTTCGTGGCAGTGCAGTGCTATTATAAAAAAAACAAACATCTCTGAGAGTCACTGATTTGACGTTCCGGTCGAATTATCCGTTGGATAGTCACATGTGCCTTAATATAGATTAACTCATATTAGACTGAAATAAAACAAACGTTTTTGAGAACATCTTCATCAATATTTACATAATCTGAGTGTTTGGCATTACAAAACAGTCCAACACTTTCCCGCCGATTCTCCTTTTTGCCAACTTGCTGTCTTCCATTATTCGACTCCTCCTTATTTGATTTATATTTCGTGTACTTGCTAGCTGAATTATGTAGATGAGAAAAGCTTCATATTATAATTTTGTACATTTCTTTCCACTGAACTTTTGAATGATATCACAAGCCGTTGTTTTATTGCTGCCACCCGCTGAAAAACGACTTCTCCATTTTTTGAATATTGGCTCTTTGATTTTTCCATTTTTTGTTGTTTCTTTATTTCTGCATAACATTCTAAATTGTATATTTTATTATATTCAAAGACATAGTTTTCAACTGAATTGGAATCTGCAATCTTCGAATGGCCAGCCGTGTGTTTTATTCGAACGTGTGATGTCCTAAAATTTGATGATTCTGTTTAATTGACGATAATAAGGAGAAGTGATATAATAAAAGCAGAAACTTGGTCTAATTAATATTTCTGAAATAGTTTAATATTGTCCTTTTCAGAGATCGTGCCTAATGGAAAAACAAAAAAAGAAGAAAAAGTTATAGTCTCGGATGGAAACGACTTTTTCGTCAATTCCTCTTAAATGTGTGCTGCCCATAATTTCGTAAAAAAGAATGGCCGTCTAAACGAGAACCTCATTCCATTCTAATTTCCTCTTCGATTATACACCGATCTCTGAAAAGGACAATAGTTTAAGCTTAAACTATTGCTTAAACTTAACTAAGCTAAACTTAACTAAGCTTAAACTGAGCTTAAATTTAAGTTATACGCAAAATGAAAATAGCAATTCTACAAACTTTTAACTTGATCTTCTAATTCTTACATGACAATTACAGATTATTTTGTCATTCCACTTTATAAAGTATATCTTTACATACACTAGCTGACAAAAGTTTTGTCACAAACGTTTTTTCGGGTTTAACTTTTTTGTGACTTGACCAAATTGGCTGATTTTTTGATATTTTATGTGAAATAGTGTTCAAAATGTTATAGTAGCAAAATTTGGTTTAAATTACCATGGAAAATAAAATATGAGAGCGGGTACTGAAATCGCATTAAGATAGTCAGTTTAGAAACTTAAGAAAATTATTTTATATGAAGCAGGAAATCGAACGGAATGAGGTACAAAACAATTTATCAATATTAATACTTCGTTGGGAACCCACGAGAACGAATAACAGCTTCGCATCGACCCTGCATAGTGTCGATAAGCTTCTCAAACCGCGATTGTGGGATACAATACCATTCATCCGCAAGTATCTTAAATTTTTCGGCCTTGTTCTTGCATTTTTTCATTGCAACTCGTCTCCCAAGTTCATCCCAGATGTGTTCAATCGGGTTTAGGTCCGGCGATTGACTTGGCCATTCCAAAAGTTGAACGTTTTGATGCCGGAACGCATCCTTTGCTACACGAGATGTGTGCTTTGGGTCGTTATCTTGTTGCAGAATCCATCCATTCGGCATATTTTGATTAGCCCACGGAATCACCTTGGTCACGACCATATTTGCATAACTTTGACCAGTCATAATATCGTCAATGAGAATGATTGGACCCATTCCATTTCGAGTGAACGCGTCATACACTTGCACCGATCCTCCATCGTGCTTTATCGTAGGTTTAATGCACTTGGAATTGAATCTTTTGCCTGATGGTCGTCGTACATATATAATTCCATCACTTCCAAACAGATTGACCTTGCTTTCATCGGTGAAAAGTACTTTGCTCCAGTCTGCCGTTGCCCAGTGACGATGGGCTCGCGCAAAGGCAACTCTTGCCCGACGATTCTTTGCTCCAATGAATGGTTTCTCTGCGGGTCGGCGTCCATTAAGTCCAGCAGCAACTAGTCGACGACAAATAGTCCTTGGACTAACTCTGAACACTCTATTCACTGTTTCGAAAATCGGCGCAAATATCGACGGAAGTCAGATACGGATTCGCCTTTGATTCTCGAACAATGCGAATATCTTGTCGTGAAGTTGTCGAACGTGGTCTTCCTGGTCGCGGTGTACGCTCCACACTTCCAGACATCGCATGACGCTTTAACATTCTAGATACAGTTCGTTTATTGATTTTGAGGACCTTGGCAATTTCGGTACCACGCATTCCGTTTTCCCTCATAATGATAACAGCTTGCCGGGTGGCAATTGGAGTTTCTTTACGTGGAGTCATCTTTAAAATGTTGCCAATTACTGCTATTTTCAATAAATTATGAAAAAAATATAATTGAACTTTAAAAATTATTAAAAAATGCAGTGCAAGAAAAGTGCATAATATCTTTGAGCTACGCGTTTTACAATAAACGCTTGTCACTGTAAAACGGATCATCGTAATCACAAGCGGGAATTTGTAAAATAATCTACAACCATATGAATCTGTCATATCAAAAAATCAGTCAATTTGGTCAAGTCACAAAAAAGTTAAACCCGAAAAAACATTTGTGACAAAACTTTTGTCAGCTAGTGTATATCCAAATCGGAATATATTTAAATAAAAAACGCATTTCTGGTCTCTCCTTTTTGCCATCCAGGCCTGGCGTTAAGTTATATATATATATATATATATATATATATATATATATATATATATAAAATAGAGAACGATTATCGAAAAATATGTTTAAAATACAAAATAAGAATCAACCTCTTCCTCGGACGGTAGTTTCTAACTAATGTGTTGATTCCCTCCGAATTTACTCAAGATATTGTTGTTGTTGTTGTTGTTGAAGGTGGAGCTCTACGAAGACTTTGATCCATGTTGAGATGTGATTTCATTGCAATCCGGATTTGCCCTTCGTTGATTGAGATGATAATATTTTTAGTAGAATCTTCAGTAAGACAACACAAATGAGAAAACTCGCGGCCAAATCAATTAAAGATCAAATATAATTGACAAACGTTTTCAAACGTTTTTCAGTTTTCGTGTGTTTCAAACGATTATAGCTGCCAGTCGGTTGTGTCACTCAGTGATATTAGTTTACTAGCTGGTTAATCTTTCTTGTTTTTGACAAATCTTATATATAGTTTTTTATTTAACAAGGAAAGTCACTTTAGAGTCCCTTTCCAAATCCGTCCTCTGCAGATGCTTCTGGGTTAGCTTACCAATCCCAGTTTCTCTACTTCTCGGCTTGCGTTTAGAACGAGCAGTAGCTGACCGCTACGTGGTTCTCAAACATCCCACACGAATGATACACAACAAAAAATTTCCAAATCCGTCCGCTTCGTCAAAATTATTTGGAGCGAATCCCAATTACAAAATCGATTTTTTCTTCCAATATTTTAAAGTGTCCCTCATATTTATTTGTGAGCTTTCACACAATGGAAATTACTCGTGGAATATTACCAATAAGCTTCTTGAGCTATCACATTTTCAACAATTGTTGTGTGGTGCAAAAAAGAATGATAGTCTGGTTTTGTTGGAAGAACTTTTGAGCACTGATTTTTCGTCTCTTATTTTTACTTGTTTTAATACCTAATATTATCGTTTCCAAAGTAATGATATTGAATGGACTAGAAAACAATAGAAAAATAAAAATGACGGTCCCGCGTAGACAGAATTTTTCTTTTCATCTCATCAATTTCTGTTATCCATCTGAATTTGGAATAATTTTTCTCTTCCATCTTCATCAATATTTGAAAACCACAATAATCAATAATAAAATCCTACTTAAAGGTTATTCATTATAGAGCAGACTATGAAGATTCAGGGAAATGTTACAAATCGCTTATATATTAGGTGATTTCGGGTTTTGTTGAAGCTGAGACTCAATTATGCATGGTAAATTACACGAATCGCGCCAAACGGCTGTATATAATGTCAAGGACATATACAAATTTGATTAGAACAATCATACGTAAGATATACAATATAAAAGAAAAGAAAAATAATATTTTTAAAGAAAATATTTTTGGAAGAGCTGTGTGATAATTAAAAACTCGTCCGTGTAAATTTCGGTTAGAAGGATTTTTAAGAAAAATAACTAAAAAGAATTGTTTGAACAAATGGCTCGCAAAAGATAATTAGATGTAATATTTGGATAAGAATGAAATTGTTTGTTAATTTCAAATAAGTCTTGAAATATTCTTTATCCGAACATTGTAGTGGAAAGAGTTTGTAAAAATTCAATTCGCAGAACTCAATTATTTATTATTTAGAGATTCTATACTAAATTACTAAATTAATATACTAAATTAATCTAGGACTATATATATATATATATTCAGGGTTGCACGGAATTCCATCTTCCATTTTCCGTTTTCCGTCGTTTTTTGAGTTCCATTTCCGTTTTCCATCGTCCGTCTGAAAAAAATTGATTCCATTTCCGTTTTCCGTTGTCCGTTTGAAAAAAAATCGATTTCCGTGCAACCCTGATATATATACTGAGCCAAAATTGATGGTGTCGCAACCACGAGCCGCTGCGCGGCAAGATAATTGTTAACAAAGATTATTTTGCTCTGTGTGCTTGTGTTTGGACAGGTTTTTCGTTTTTTGATTTAGGTGAATGAGAATTATATCAATCGTCAGCTCTCGGTAAGCTGATCACGGTTATATTATAATTTTCTTTGAGTTGTCTTTTGCTTGTCCATTTCAATGCTAATAAAACTATTTAGTTAAGAAAATGTGCTCAAATCTAATATTTTGTGAAGATTTTAATATTTTTAGAGAGTTTGAGAAAATCCTGATAAACTGGCGCCAACTATGTTTTTGTAAAGTACACGGAAAATTGTATGAAACGTATCAAATTGAGAAAATCATTATTTCCATTTGAGCTTTTGCTAGAGAAACTTGATAATTCCATGACCATTAGCCTCTAGTCGGTTTCTGGATAAAGATTTTGCAAAGTTTGCCATTTCACAGGTGAATATATTTAAAATTAATTTTAGAAATGTTAAAAAGGTCGGGCTTCTATTGTTACGCGCTCCAACAAATTTCATTCATAGCCACCATATTGAACTCTGAATTTCTCTGTAAGAGATAGTCATTCTAACCAATCAGCTGAAAGTGTGTGGTGTGTGTGGTGGGGGAGAGGAGACAACCATCTTCTCAATATGATGTGGTATTCTGCCCCTTTTGGGTTCCGAATTCGAATTTTTCAATCCGTCGGGACCGGTACTTCCTCTCTGTTATGCGATAAATAAATTAAGGACAAATTTATTTATAGGATGAATCAAATATTATCAAAATCTAAGAAATTGAAAGGTCTATTTGATCATTTTTGAATTATTTTCAATGGTCTCAAAGATATAATGAAACAAATATTCAATTTATGTTAATAACTTCTCTGTTTTTCATTATATTTCTTCAAAATTTCAAGATCAAATTAGATTTATTACTTTTATTTTTTATGAAAATAAAATTGGAATTGTCAATTTCTTATATTTTGATAATATCTGAATATGCGAATTTTTACTATAAAAATTATGACGGTTAGGAGTGACGACATATCGTTTGCTGAAAAAAAAAGAACACAAAAATTGAAGTCCCGGTCCCGAGTCCCAGGTAGGGAAAAAAGGAAGTCGCAGGTTTTGATATTTTAAATTTTTTAAGGTCCCGCTCGCTCGGAATTTCAAAAAACGGGGTTCCTTCCATCACTGATCCACACCAAATTAGTCTAAATTGTGTAGTGGCCTTGTAAATTTTAGTGAAACTTTTTGTTTTGAATTTAGTGTGTGAACATATGTTATTTCTTGATTTAATGATATTGATCCCTTTAAGAATTACCGTCCGCTTGCTCGCCAATATTTAAATAACAAATATACATAAGAAAGAGCTATTAATAAACGCGTGGGATTAAATTTATGGACTAACACCACGACGGCACTCCAGGACAAAGCGTGTTCAAAAACCAATTTGACGGAGGAGTCAAGAAGGATATCAATGCACTCATTTTTGCCAAAGCGCAAGCCTTCTTGGCTCCATCTTAAAGTGGTGTTTTTCACATTTGGAAATGCTTTTCTATTGTTTTATCCTGGAGTGCGACGGTAAAAACAAATTTTATTTGGTGTATTTACATATATTATCGTAGTCCAATTTTTTGATATATCATTTAAAGGAGAGCATCCTGTCGGGTTCACACTGTTCCTCTTTTCTAATTCTTATTATTAGAATTGTCTAGATGATGTGATATGTCCCTGTGATAAAAATATGTTTTTGCCTCGTGTATCAAAAAATGACAACTCGACTGAAATAATATTTGAAGAGATTATTAATTCTTACATTATTATTGTCCTTTTCAGAGATCGGTGCCTAATGGAAGAGTTAGGTTAGCAATTTAATGGATTTTTGGAAAACTTTAAAAATGTGTGTTGTCTCAAAAAACAGACAACACACATTAAAGAGGAATAGATGAAAAAGTCGTTTGTCCATCCGAGACTATAATTTTTTTCTTATTTTTTTTGCTCTTCCATTAGGCACCGATCTTGAAAAGGAGAATCCATTTAATGTAAAATTATTAAGAATAAAAAATTTTTAGTTTTTTTCAATAAAATTCCACATTTTTCCAAAATCCATTACCCTGTGATAAAAATATGTTTTTGCCTCGTGTATCAAAAAATAACAACTCGACAATACCTAAATCAGAAATAACCACTCTGATGACTGAAATAATATTTGAACCGTTTATTAATTTTTACATTTTTATTGTCCTTTTCAGAGATCGGTACCTAATGGAAGAGGAAAAAATAGAATGGAATGAGGTTCTCGTTTGGACGGTCACTCTTTTGTCTCTCATGTCTCTCAGAGCTCTCATCAGACACATTAAGACTGGAATCGATGAAAAAATCGTTTCCATCCGAGACTATCATTTTTTCTTATTTTTTTGTTCTTCCATTAGGCACCGATCTCTGGAAAGGACAACACATTTAATGAAAAATTATGAAGAATAAAAATTTGTAAAGTTTTTTTTTCAATAAAATTCAAAGCTTTGCAAAATCCATTAAATTTTTAATAAAAGTGGATTTTCGACAAAATTTCATAATATTAATATTATGAAGATGATGATGATGATGGGAGGGAACACATGATATATCTAAGGAACGGTCGATCTTATCCGATGTTTTGTTTTATCTATTTCTTCCTCATTCAACATTTGACCTCCATTGATATTTTAGGTGATATTTTGAAACTATTTAAAAATTGAGATTTTATTATGCCGTCAGATCAATATATTGTTCAAAACGTTCCATTGCTATCATGCGCTAAAGAGGTAGCCATTTAGAAGTTCAATAAAAGATATGAACCTAGAATTATTTTTGCAAACAAATTCAAACTAGTTTAACTTTATTTATATATGAACAATTACGTGGGAACTCGAAATGATAATTGAAGTAGAACTTGAATTAATTGACAAACACAATACTGTCAAATCGATGAATGTTCGACCTTGAAACTTCATTCATATTCAATGTCTGCTTCTCTTCATATTCTTTGTAACCATTTGAAAACTAAATTACTTATTATTCATTGGCGTGTCCGATGTGTCACCAATCTACAACCAGATCCATTATTGATTGATTTTAAGAAATCATATGAATCAATCCATAAACAAATTTGAGTCGTATATTGAGGCAAAGATGAAGTTTTTGTCTAAAATTGTCTCATATATGTTTTCATTAGCAAATACATCCGATTCTGTGAGATAATTTTCATATGTTTAGACGAATTTGTCAATTTATTTATTTACAGAACAATGATAAGATTGATGAACGCCGCTTTCGTATACATGTTCGTTATTTGACATTATTTATTGCATCCGCTGAACTTTTAATATTATTCTATGAGGTACGTTTTATTGTGATATTATATGGAGAGACAGCAGAAATCGTACAATTTGTACGAATATTTAATTGTTTTAATAAGGTCATCATTAACATTTTTAAAGGGTACAGAACCTTAATAAAATGGACACATTGCACATTGGCCAATGTACATTGGGATAGTACGTGACCGCTTATTTAGTTATACAGGGATTTTCTTTAATTATTTTCTTCACGCCATTTGTAATTATTTTGACGCTTTTACGTGAATACCTATTCAATAATAGCACAGCTGCACGCCGTGGACAAATAGTATAAAAAAAATGTCAAGAGAAAACGTGAAAGTGCCGCGTGAAAATATGTGGTACACCGATACCCACAGAATCTCCAAGGCGTGCAGATGTGATACGCCAAATTGAAATTAAGATTTAGAAATATTTCAAGACATTTTATTAATTTCCACTTTCAAGTTGACTTGTAATTTAAAAATATAACTTTTACGTCAGCTTTAAGAGACACGATCCCTATAATTCGAATTATAATAATAAACTTCTAAAACTGACACATATTATAGGTTTCCCTTAAAATACCTAACACATTTTCACCCCAACTTATATGGTAATAAAATGATCTCACATCAGTAAGCATGCTCAAATATAACTTTTTAGAAAGATATTAATGATATTAAATAGTTCAGGACATGCTTAATTAAATTGTAGTAAACACTTTTTTGTTATAAACACGTAAAAATTTCTACACACGCTTGAAAATCGCATAATCGCTATTTCGATTTGGCGTGCATTTTTAATTTTTAAGGCATGTTAGGTTTATATGCATTTTTGAGATACTTTTTTTTTTACAAATCCATTTGGTTTGGCACAGTACAGTATTTTTAAGATCATAATCAATCCAAAATCCATAATCCATCTTCCCAAATAACGAGTCCAACTGGAGCTTGGACACTTAATTAAGTTGGAATGTATGTCATGGTGGGATTTTTCTGGTGCTAATCTTTAATCCATTTATCAAGCTAGTTCTAATAAGCCCCTTTACTATTCTATCAAGATAACTTTGTCGGCAAATTCAAAGCTTCTCAGTACTATATATACCTTACTTACAACATTTTTTAGTTCTGCAATGGAAATTGGTACAACTCGGAGAACTTTACCGTTACAATTTCATTAGCCATGCTCTTCCTCGTTGTCATCATACTACTTTATATTGCAATATTCCTGGAAGTTGGAGCGTTTTTAGTGCCACACATTGTGATGCAATCACTGTTAGTATTAACGTTCCTTGGCATGGCAGGATTTTCATTATATGCCATATTCACTGGGACGTCAATGAAGATTCAGCTAGTTGTGACAAGTAAAGAAATTACGAGTCATTTAACGGTAAGTGTAATGGGAACGTTTGGGTTTAAACTGGATTTTACAGGACTCACTGCCACCTCCAATTGTAGCAAAAAGTATCATCTCAAGCTTTTTGTGTGGCACATTGATTCTTTTCTTCACAGGATACCTCAGTTTTGCTTTAATAAATGTAAGTTTATTTGGAAGATTATATATGTTTTATCGATTATATTATAACGTTGCCTACAAGTTAGAAAAAATGAGAAATTTCTTTAATAATAAGTTACTAATAAGATGGTATGTACATAATCATCACCGGCTTCAAGAGCTTCAAACCCTTTGATTTGTTTATAAAGCCTGTTTCAAAGTAGATGCTCCTTGCGGAGCACCATATGGCAAAAATCAAATTCTGTCTCGATTTTGGAATAATTCAACTATCTTTTTTCAGGTTTGGTGCCTACGAGTTATTGTTGATTGCTACCGATTTCTATATCAATCACGAACAAAGGCAAGAAAAGATATAGACGAAGACTATTATTCACCAAAAACTATCAATCTGTCGGTATTTCCTAATCAAATTGTGCAAGCGACCGATTTTTGACATATTTAATTTTGTACATTCTTACAATAAAATATTTATTAACAAGTAACCTATTTAATAATCACAAGAACCATCTTTCCATCCATCTCGCCACCTTTGCAAAACATCACGGCAATCGAATTCAGGTTTCCCTAGTTTAGTATTAACTTTATTGTGTAATCGGCACATCCATTGCGAGAAATCTTCACGTGAATTCAATTTTGGTGGATCTTCTTTCAAGTCCTTTTTTAGATCTTGAGCACAATGTTCACAGGGATATGTCTGAAACTAACGAATAAAAATGTGGAAAGATTATTAATTACCTCCGATAGTGTTTTCATAAAAATTGATGCATTATCCTTTTGGTCTTTGCTCGGTTTTTCTGGATAATATACCGACATTGTGTGCAGCAAATTCCATGTTGATCTGCCTGAATATATTAATTAAGAAATTAAATTGGTCTTCTACCTAGTTCATCTTTGTCGACGGGGCAAGCATGGGTCCTTGTGTTTTTCATTGGATTATTTTCGGTTTTATCATCTGCAGATGAATATATATGATGCAAATAAACCAAAATTAAAGTAACCTTGAGACTTTGAAGCTTGCTCTTTCATGGCTCGTGCCTTGTTCATCATGTCCTCAACACTGACGCAAACTTTGCAGGGTTTTTCTTCCATTAAAAGTATAACAAACTATTCAAAATAAAGAGACCTAAAAGAAAATTATATATACAAATAAATATTGAATAAAATTAACCTACAAAAGTTCTATTAAGGCACCAATTAAGGTTGCTAATTGAAAATGATGTAATATCCGCCACTGTAAATTAAAGGCCGTGGACGAATTTTCCACAACATTTTTTCGGTCGTATTTTTCAACGTGGTTTTATTTTATTATTTTTTAAATTAAATTTTAATTAAGAAAGTCCTAATGATCTTAAGAATTAAAATAATTACTTGAATATGCTAGCTTATTTTTTAAAATGTTTTTTTTATATAGCATGTTATGGTTAGAGCTATTCCGGTTGTTAATCGGAAGACAAATTTTAAATTAAAAGTTAATGGATTTATAATCAAATATTCCATATATATAATATTAAAGAAATTATTTTTAAGGGTATGTTAGGATCTACTTTCATTAATTTAACAAAATCATTCGCGTCTCAAACTTTACACCAACAATGGCACTACAATGCATATATTGTCCAAACACTTCGATTCGCCTCAGCTGCTGCGAGCAAACTATCAAAAATTAACGTAAATGTTGGTACCATTGGACATATTGACCATGGAAAGACAACCCTCACTTCCGCTATAACTCGCGTTCAAGCCAAAAAAGGTGATTTTCTATTATATTTCCAATACCTGACAATATAATAATTAGGATTTGCAAAACATATTAAGTTTGACGAAATTGATAAGGGAAAAGAAGAGAAAAAACGAGGAATCACGATTAATGCTGCCCATATTGGTTATGAAAGTGCTACAAGAAGATATTCTCATACAGATTGTCCCGGTCACTCTGATTTTATAAAGGTTATCCGGAAATTTAATTATTTTGATAAATTTATTTTTTAAGAATATGATTTGTGGTACTTCACAAATGGATATTGCCGTCTTAGTAATTGCAGCAACAGATGGCGTTATGGAGCAAACTAGGGTTAGTGTTGTGGAACGTTCTCTGAACTTTTCCGCTATCATAACTATCCAATGACAATTTTTTATTCAGGAACATTTAATTCTTGCGAAGCAAGTTGGAGTTAAACACATGGTTGTATTTATTAATAAGGCGGATTTGGTAGAAGAAGATGTTCTTGATCTTGTCGAAATTGAGGCTAGAGAATTGTTGTCAATGCATGGTTTTGATGGAGATGGTGCACCGATTGTTCGTGGCTCTGCTTTGCAAGCATTAGAAGGCGAAAATATAGAATGCATCGACAATCTTCTTGCATCTCTCGATTCTCTTCCGGAACCAGATAGAAATGAGGTGCGTTATTTCTGACAATTTATGTTATTCTATTTCCTAAAATTATAATAAATGAAAAGTCTAAATCATTTAGTCTATTAATAGTCGTCGCCAAATGCGATTACCACCGCAAAATGTGGCGCACTTTTTTAAATATTATTTTTTCACTTAATTTTTATGATTATTATTATTTTCCACATTTATTCTACGATTGAAACAACATCTATAACATATTCTTCAATTTATTCAAGCAGAAACAGTATAGAACGAGCATAAACAAGAAAATAATCAAAAAAATTAAATGAAATAATAATATTTAAAAAGTGCGACCCATTTTGCGGTGGTAATCGCATTTGGCGACGACTATAGTTCCTTTAACCGACTTTAAAATTTGGATAAATTGTCACATGTTCCCATAATTCACGAAATTTTTATTTGAAATGCTATCAAAATGGGGGACGTAGAATCTCGGTTAATTAAAATTTAATTTCAAAATTGTGAGTTCCATTTTGCTATAATTAGGAAAGTTTGTTAACGATATAATTTGATGAGATCGAAGAGAAAAATATGAATCTTCAGATTATAGTAAGTGAAGATCCTACAATTTTGAACCTGATATTTTAATTGGCAGAGAGATTGATTTTTAAAATTGAATGTTCGAAATGTTATTCGCACTTTAATTTAACTCAAAAATAGTTATGTATAAATTATTTAAGAAATCTGATATATGTTGGTTTTAGCAACATTGTAAAATATACCCTATTAGTTTTTTAGTATACCAAGTAGGCGAATTTTTAAAACAGTACATCGAAAATACAAAAAAGAGCAAATTTTCAAAAACCGAATCTCGAAGGAATCACAAAATTGCCTTTGAATAGAGAATGCGCTATGTATTGTTAGGTTCTGAAAACGCTATTTTATAAGTCAAAGTTTGATTCAAAAATTTAATTATTTTAAATTTTATAATCCCGAAATCCTTAATCAAAATTCGGAATTCCGCGTATTATCGCAAAGGAATTTTATATATTCAAATCTAAAGATGTCCATATTATTCTACGTTTCAGAATGAATCTGTCATAATGCCAATAAGTTCAAAAACAGCTATTACGGGTCGTGGAACTGTCATTGTGGGAACATTGGAAAGAGGATTACTCAAGAAAGGAGACAAGTTGGAGATTAAAGGAGATGGACATGTTTTGCAGACGACTGCTTCTGATATTCAAGTTTTTGGAAAAAGCGTGAAAGAAGTTTTTAGAGCATGATTTGTTCTGAATAATTAATCTAACTTTTAGGTGCGTGCTGGCGACCACTGTGGTGTTTTGTGCCGAGGATTGAAAGCTGATGCTGTTAAGAGAGGTATCAATTAGTAAAAAAAAAGTTGATAATGAAATTTTTTGAAGGAATGTGGGCTGGACATCCGGGGGCTGTGTCGATTACAAATCGAATGAAAGCCGAGCTTTATTTGTTAAGTGAAGCTGAAAATGGAAGAAAAATTGGCATTCGAACTGGATTCACGGATAAATTGTATTGCAGCACATGGGATCAGGTGAGAAATGTTGAATTCAAATTATCAATTTCGTAGTAGGTTGGAAGATTTGATATGCAATCGGAGTTATTGATGCCGGGTGAGCATACCTCGGCCACAATTTTGTTGATGAAGGAAATGCCAGTACGGAAGGGAATGCCATTCACATTAAGAGAAGGAGCAAGTAAAACAACCATTGCTCGTGGAATCATTTCGGAACTTGAACAAAGTATAGCCATCGAGAATCACAATTTGAAAAAGTCGGCGGAGAAATTGTAGAATAGGAATTTAATTTGTTTTAGAGTAGATAGATCTTGTATTTTTTGTTTATGTTGTTGGCTAATTATAAATAATATTTATTTCGAAGTAATGTAATTAAGAATTAGATTACAATCGTTTTACATCGGCAAATACTTGATATGATGTTATTATAGACTGTATATTATATTAGTTTTAGGTAGATGTCAGAGAATATATTAAATGAACTCGATGAATTTTTGTGGAACAAATCGCATTCCAATGATTTTCTAAAAAGGTTGGTATTAAAAAATTGCCGTTGTTTAGTTTATTTTAAATATTAAGGGTTGCTGAGAGTAATCAAACGATATCACAGCAAATTTCGTTAAACCTTCAAGGAGTTCATGAAACATTGGATAAACAATTAAAGGAAGGAGTAAGAATTTTAAGTAATTATTTTCGGTTAATGTTTTATTTAATATAGTGTTTAACTAAATACTATCTCAACTGTACTTAGTAATACTTTAGAATATAAAAAATTGATTAGTTGTAGAGTTATTGTAGTTTAAGAAGCTGTAAATGTTTGCGTAAAAGCGCGAATAGAAGAATGCGTTTCGATTTGCTTTGGCGAACGGCGTCCTCAATAGAAAAATAGATGTCTCATTAAATATTTTAGATTATCACGTAGAATTTGAAGTTATGCTGATTATTTGAATTGATTCACAATATATTTTGCAATTATCACTGAAACTATTCTGAAAAGTTCTGAAAGTTCGAGGATACTTCTATAACAAATTTAGTCGATTCGTTTCGTTCGTTTGTGGAATATTTAAAGATTCAAGTTTTCGATTTAAATAAATGTTACATAGCAGAGATGGGCGGAATCCCGAATTCCATATTTTCAAATGTTATTCCGAAATTTTATTAATTTCGATTTTCGAAAATTCACTTTTCATAAAAACGTTAACACCGTATACGTTTGAAATTCCGAATTCCAAAATTCCAATTTAATTCCGGATTCCGTTCAAATTTTTTCCGAATGCGGCATTCCGGATTCCGAAATTCAAATACTGCCATTCCGCCCATCTCTGTTATAGATAGATATATAGAGTGAACTTATTCGCCAATTTTATACTTTTTCAATTGAAATCATTTTTATTATTGCTTCCATAGATATTCAATCCAAAAAAGATTGAATTTAGACAAAATATTTCAAAAATGTACTTAAGTAATACCTTAATTTGGAATTCTGACTTTTTGATATATTACGTTATAGTGAGACCTACTAATTGGAAAAATTTCAATCATCTTACTAGTTAAATGATTATTTTTCTGACAATAAATGTTAAATTATAATGATATTATTATTAGAAATTTTAACTTTGCGGAGAATATTTGATATATGAAACTATTACTATGAATTACTTTTCAGATTGAAAGCTGCTTGCCGCGATTGTTGGAGCAAGTTCCTGAACTTCAGACCTTGGAGGACTCTTTACGATCTGTACAATTAACTATAAACTCACTATCTTCTGAATCAAAAAGGTATTGTTTACTATAAATAAGAACTTACATGTAATGAATTTAACTAGAGCAACGTTTATAGTACATAATCGTATAACAATTTATTAATTCCAGTGCGCGCTTTTTCGAATAATTAAAAGGGAAATTTTGATACTTTAAGCTTTTAGAATCAGCTTTCATATGGGTAATTCGAATGATTTAATTGTCATTGTAAAAAATAGAAGAAAACATAGAATACCGGTTAGTACTTATTTATTTACTCCAGTAACTCACCAAAAAGAATAATGTATTTTATGTTTACCTCAATAAGAAAAGTTGTAGAATCTCGCAACAATGTTCGACATTGGACTCGAAACTTGAAGAACTAATAAAAACAAAGGAAAATGATATTTTCCGTAAAAACCTTGCTACTGATGTTCAATTATGCCAAGATTTATTCGAATCTCTTGAAAAACGAACTGATATGCTGAAGAAATCGGAAATAATATCTGAAATCAATGAATTGCTGAAGGAGAATCCGGATTTGAAGAATGTCAAATGGCTGAATAATATAATAAACAAAAACTTGAGTGTTATGGAAAATGATGTAAGAAGAAACGCTTCACAGGAATTGAAGCACGGCCTATCATCTCTTAATAATTCGTTGGTAACACTTTCGCAAAGAGCATTGAAGAATTTGAACTGTTTGGATTGTAAGAAAATTTTGAAGGTTGTGTGTTTAATTAGATAAATTTCAGCGGAGCTGGAAATCATAATGTCGTCATGGATAGTTGAAATTGACAAAGGGTTAATGAAACTCTCAACAGCTCAAGATTCTGCGATCAATAAGACATTGCCAAGTGTGGTTAGTCAAATTCAATCTCATTTGGAGCAATCGATGATGCTTGGCAATGAGTTTAATAAGAAGTTTTCGGAAAAAATGGCAAGAACAATCAAATCGAGAATTCCTAGTGATGCGAAATATGCGTTGAGGTTTGTTAAAAACAATTACTCATTTTGATATACACTTTGAAGATTTGTACAACATACGGAAAAATTCTTCAAGAATAAATGTTATAATAACCCGATTTTGTTGGATAGTCTCAAACCGTTTAAGAATGCGTATTTGAGCCAAGCTTTAGCGAATTTGAATGCAATTATTGAAGAGCACGACTTTACGACTACTCACACCAATCCTTTTGTTGACTTGGTACGTTCGATAAGATTTTTTAAATGTCTACTTTGGGTTTTTTATGACTTTGGCGCGCCAACTCGAATTCTAATAAAGCGAGCTTAGAAACTGCGGAAATCCAATATTTTATGAAGATATTAATAGTTTCCACTCGTTCAAGACAAAGCTGACCGACTGGCATAAATTATTTTTTTGTAATGAACACATAAAAATGTAAGAAGCGCGTAAAAATCAGAAAATCATTATTTCCATTTGGCGTGTCTTTAAATTTCATTCATTCACGGCAATTGAAAAAACGATTGTCTTGTTTATAAACCTACCTTAAAAATTTCCACGTAATAGATCTTTTGATTTCTTTCTCACACCAACTGGTATGGTAATAAAATGAGCTCAGAAAAGGTGCTCAAATTAAACTTTTTTTTAAAGATATTAATCTTTTTAAATATTTTAAGCAAAACCTAGTTAAATTATCGTAAATACTTTTTTGGTAAAACGACGAAAAAAATTTTCGGACAGGCTTGAAAATTGAAAAATCGTTAATTCCAGTTGGTGTGCCTTCTAGGTTTGAGCCCTTTCATTGAACTGCTTCAATTGATGTGTTTATGGAATACGGTGGAAAAATATGGTCTTAAGTTTGTCTTTCAAAACAGAACTGTATGTTAGAGTGATACCCTCCAGCAGCAAACTGAGGAATCCGAACGGTTCTTTTGCAGGCCATCGGAATTTTAAGTGAAAGGAGCAGTAAACTTTTTAATGTTCATTTTGCATATGATCACGCAACTATAAACGAAAACTTTTTAAAAATCATAAGGAACAATTAATACGTTTTAGAGTTTCAACTATTTTGTATACAGTGAAAACAGATTTTTCTGTAGATTGCTTCTGAAAACTTAAAATCGTTTGTGTGCTCTCGTAAACAAATCACAGAGGCGCCTGATAAACGGGGCCGAACCGTTCAGATTCACCAGTGTCGTAACAGATTGACCGTGATTCCTGTTAGACCACACAGATAAATTATACCGGCGATAACTTTTTAGATCGCGATAGTTTCTGATATTTCCTTAAATTTGTTATAAAACCAAATCATTATATTAACGTCGAGCATTTTAATGATAAATGAAACATTCTAACAAAATTTTATAGCTTTAGTTTACTATCAGCAAGGGCATTTTTCCTTATGTCTGCTTTTAAATATAAAAATAAAATTTATCCAAGTTTATTGCAATAATTTTTACTTTTTTATTCTAGATTGATTGTGCTTTTCAAAAAGAGCTAAAGAGGGTATCATGGGATAGCGAATTTCAATCACGGCTCGATGAGATACTCAAGAAATCATTGGACACTGTTTCCAAGAAAATTGAGACGAATCTTCATTTACAAAAGAGTGATTTGCTATTTGGCGACAGATTGACGAATAACCAATTGATAAACTATTGTCTTTTGCAAACAACTGATTCGATTATTAAAAAGTGGCCGAAACTTTCGAATAGTGTGAAGTGCATTCAACAAGATACTATAAATGTCTTTGTTGATGAGATCACAACAGCAATTGATTCGATTTTAATACGAATGCATTCGGAAATTCGGGAGAATGGCAAGAAAGCGCCATATCTAGTGGTATTTTGGCTTTAAAATATTCGTTTAATGATTTGATTCAGGAATTGTTGGAATATATGAATCATGTTGATATGCACATTGCACATATTAAGAGATCAATGCCGAATTGTAATATATTGTCGAAGACGTCGGACCATTTGATGGACGCTTTTATATTGAATGCGTCGCTTATACGTTGTTGTGAAGATGATATAAAAGAATACATTATCAGTGATTTTGAAGAGTACGAATTTTAGTTTTTTTCTAATTTAAACCTTTTTCTTTTAAAGGATAATTGAATCGATGATTTCCATGAGCTGGCCATTGAAGTATAATAGGGAAATTGTTAATATCTTTAGAAATGCTGAACAGTTAATAGAGGTAATTTCTTAAAGAGAAATTTATAAATATTGTAAGATTTAGAATAAATTACTGGAAAGTTCGATCAAAATTCAAATATTGGTATCTTTGAGCCCGAAAGAACTGATAATGCCGTATGAATCTGTTGGATGGACGGTAATGTGTGGCACACTATGAACGCTTATGTTTTATTTCAGGTTGATGAGTATATTAAATGGTATAATAAATGTGAAGAACGGGAAGTGTTGTCATTACTGAACGGACTAATGACGACGTATAAATCGTCTGTGATAACCGAAAAGCACGAAAACTTTGTTGTCAATTATCCTTTGATTATGAAATTGTTGGAAGAGAGTTTTGCTTGAATTTATGTATGTATTATGTACTTATTAATTTATTGGTCATGGGTTTGTATTTATAATAATTATAAAGATTTTTATATTGGTATTTCGGTAATTGTATCATTTTTTGTTGACTTCGATAGAAATACTTTTTTATTAAATAATGGGATTCGTTTTTAACTTGGAATCCTGTCAAGTGTATTCGTTTTGTGGTGTAACTGCTTGAAATAGATTATTTTTAAGAGCTTGAAACCCTATAAGGTCGTATAGAATTAAAAGAAAGAAAATTTGAAGTTACTCGATAATAAGCTCAAAACTTACCACATGATAAACTTAAATTTAACCTTTACTTTTACCTTTATAAGGAATTATAGGTAACGTGAGCACACCAAAGGACAATGCGACAGATTTTTAATACAAATTATTTTAAAATGGTTGTGTTTTTTCTACAATTTGAGTATAGAGCATATTATATGAGCTTCAATTTTTGCAATAGGAGTGTAACGTGTAAAGCGGGTAGACAGTGATTGCCCCTGGGATCCTGGGTCTCTAATAGTCGCTGAAGGTTTTTGGTAGAACGCATCACCTATTAATGAGTGTTAGTACAAACCAATCGCATATTTTCCTTAATATACCTCATTCGTATTATAAGAATTTGTCATTTACCTAGTTTTAGATAAATTTATTATAATTTAATGCCTACATTTATTTCATATTCAGAAACGAACTCCTGATGGATAAAGACGTGAAGCCAAATTTTTCGAAAAACGATACTTCTGATCCATCGACATCTGAAGATGATGAATACGAAGAAATGCAATTAATATGCACGGTAAATAGTATTGAAAATGTTTTTATACACATTATTAACTCGTCGTCACGCCAATCGTAACACATTCAACCATATTTCATTTTAGACCACCCATGATGAAATATAAGGGCGATATATTTAGTTCATAAGGATTTATTCTGATGTATATATAAGCTAGACAAAAATCAAATGAGTTTATTCATCCGGAGCACTAATTATCCAAAAGTTTCAAAAATCGACAATTTAACTTTGCGTGCGTCGCTAAAGCTCGATTCCAATATTTTTCGTTTGCGCGACTGAATAAAAATACAGTATCCTGGAGTATTTTTCTGGATAAAATTGCTTATTTATAGCACGCCAAATGGAAATGACGATTTTAAAATATTTGAATGTAACTTAAAACGTACATATTTTTTGTTAATCTCACAGGATTCTCTTAAAATAACTCCTACGTTTTAAACTTTTTGGTTTTAATGACTTTTCGGATCTCCTGTTTCTATGAATTCATTTGGTGTGTTATAGTGTGCTACAATGAATGAATGTCCGCCAATTTTAAACGCCTTATTAACTTATTGTTTCTACTTTTGAAGTTAATGTGAAACTCATTATTTTTTGAAATTGTATTGTATTGGACTCATTGAAGATCTTGTTAGAATTTTTATCGAAAAATATTGTTTGGCGTTCAAGTTCACGTGACGCAGATATACAGTACTGGCCATAAAGAATGCGACAACTTGTTTTTTGAAGATAACTTTTTGAAAACTCAACTTTTCAACTCGAATTTTTTACTGTAGACACATTGGAAAGTTACGAAAACTTGCGTACTTGGAAATTGCATCATCTTGCAAACAAAATTTTTTTTCAATTGTTTTCTTTTTTTTTTCATTTTGCATATTTTTCATGATTTTTGGTTTTTTTAAATAAAGTTGAAAGACAACTAATTGGAATTAGTTTTAGTTATTGTTTTATTGTTTTTCAGATATGGTTAGACCATTCGGGAAAAAATCCTTCTCTGTGGACGAGCGAAAAAGCATTGTGCGTGGTCATGAACTCGGCGCGCATCCGAAGATACTTGCAACTCAGTTTAGTTGTTCTTCCAGCCAAATTTACCGTATTCTGAAGAAAAATCGAGATGATGTGAGGTTTCAATCAGCTTTCTCAACTAAATTTAACAATTTAGAATGGCGTTGTTCATCGCCAATCTCCAGGAAGACCCCGAACCACTTCCAGAAATATGGATCGGAACATTTTGCGCGCATGCCGAGAAGATCCTAGACGCACATCTACGGATATTCAACTTTCTGTGACGTCTCCAAATGAACCGGTACCATCGAGAAGAACTATTAGAAGACGTTTGCAAGTTGCTGGACTGCACGGACGAAGACCAGTCAAAAAACCACTCGTCAGTTTGAAAAACCGAAAAGCTCGCGTTGAATGGGCTAAACAGCACTTGTCCTGGGGCCCCCGTGAGTGGGCAAATCACATCTGGAGCGATGAATCGAAGTTCAATATGCTCGGAACTGATGGTATTCAGTGGATTCGACGTCCCATTGGCTCCAGGTATGCTCCACAGTACCAATGTCCAACTGTGAAACATGGAGGTGGATCTGTGATGGTTTGGGGATGCTTCTCCGACACTTCTATGGGACCATTGAAGAGAATCGTTGAAACCATGGATCGATATGTGTACGAAGACATCCTGGAGAACACAATGAGACCATGGGCAAGAGCAAATTTGGGCCGATCGTGGGTGTTCCAACAGGATAATGACCCGAAGCATACTTCGGGTCATGTCGCCAATTGGTTCAGACGTCGCCGTGTGAACCTCCTAGAATGGCCAAGTCAATCTCCAGACTTGAATCCCATCGAGCATATGTGGGAGGAGCTGGAACGCCGCCTCAAAGGAGTCAGAGCATCCAATGCCAATCAAAAGTTTGCTCAACTCGAAGCTGCTTGGAAGAGTATCCCGATGACGGTGGTTCAGACGCTCCTGGAGTCGATGCCACGTAGATGCAAGGCTGTTATCGATGCGAAAGGATACCCAACGAAATATTAAATCACTTTTTATTGTTACCTTTATTTTGTTTTTGACCTCCGGTGTTTCTTGAGCTTCTTTGTATAGATCTCCAAAAATGTCATTTTCATGAATTTTCGAAAAAAATTAATTTTCAAAAAAATTGTAGCAGAATATTAAAACCAACTTAGCCTAAAAGTTTTTGATAGTGCTGAAAAAATCTTACCAAAAATTCGGATTGAAAAGTTGAGTTTTCAAAAAGTTATCTTCAAAAAACAAGTTGTCGCATTCTTTATGGCCAGTACTGTAGATAAAATAAATTAATAGGAAATCCGCAGCTAGACTCACTCTCTAAATCTTCACTCAAATTGATAAGAAATAAATTGACGCATCATACGATTAGTGTGTAATTAGTATTATTTAATTTCAGGTTAATGGAATATTGGACGCCGATCTTTTACGCGAAGCTGTGGAAAAGGATCTCGTTAATTTTAGATATCAAGATGGTGATAGTCCAGTTCTTCAGGTACAGTGATGTAGTACAAAAGATAATATTAAATAGCATTTTTAGGTGAATAATACATTATATACGGCTAGTTGGAATGAAACACTGGGAACCAATATTATTTTGGAATCTACTGGGAACGATACGCTAGAGGTTTTTTCATATCACGGATTTAATATTTTAAGTGAACTATAGGTGATATCGTGTTCGACGAAATCAATGGTTGCTGAGAAGGCATTATTAACTTCGTTGAAATCGAACGACTCTGGATGTGAACAAAAAATTGCAACTCAACCTGATTCGGTGCCAACAACGTCGTTATGCCGCAAAACGAAAAAGCGTTAATTGATATGTTTAAACAATAAATTATTTTATATAAATATTATTTTTACATATATAAGGTTGATTAAATTTCAGATTATAAGTATAGCAAAAATACTGAATGGATAAAGATCTATAATTTGTGCATTTATAACGCCATTCAAGCACAATTGTTTAGAGGAAATTTAAAAGAACAATTAAAAATAATATTACGAGGTTATTTCTCTTCCACGACCATTATCATAAGAACAATTCTGAGGTGGTTTTTTTTGAATTTTCATTATTTTATCGACGTTTTATGATTTTTTTTTTATTATTAAAGGAATATAATGTTTTTGTTTAAATTTAGATGGTACAAACGAGGAGGAAATCGGGAGCAATTGAAGTAAAAACAGAGGAAAAAAAGGATATCGGAACAGTAGTGAAAAGAAAAAGAGGAAGACCTCGTAAAAAACCTATAATGGAGGAACAAATTTCGAAGAAAGGTATTTATAGACTTTAGAATGAATATAATTAAAATATTTTCGATGGCGAAGCTCTAGACAATGATAAGGGATTGACAGCATCATCGATTGGAACATCACTATCATCATCGTCAAGTAATAATTTTGTCAAGAATAAAATAAAACCGAAAATTCAGTTAAGAAAGTGATTGTAAAAGTTTCTCTTTATCGATTATTAAAATTAAATAATGTGGGAATTAGAGAAATAAGAAGTTGTACCCTATCTTAAATTGTGCCAGTTGGTATAGTTTTTACAAAAATGGGGATAACCACTCTATATAAGGAAAATGTTGTCAACCGTTCACCAACAATGCATAGTTTTTAGCCATTCAATAATAAACAAATAACAACAAAATTATTTGTGGAAAAAATCCCTATTTTTTCAAAAAGATTTCAATAATTCCTCAATTTCTCATTTTTCTTAGAGCTCGAAGCTTACAAGGGAAGTGTTTTAGGTCTCCATCTCAGATTTTGATTAAAAAAATTTGTATATAGATTCGTCATGACATTATTAGTATACTGACAAAAAATTAGGACCCACAAAATGGTTTAAGTAGGTAAAAAATCGGTTTGAAATCCAAAATACCCCGTTTATCCACAACAACGTAAAAAAGTTAATGAATTTTATGTGAAACGGTGCATTTTCATAAATAATGATTTAAAAACCCTTTGAAGCATCAGGGCAACAGCGCAGTGGCAAAACGACAGGACCATTTTGTGGGTCCTAATTTTTTGTCAGTATACTATTTGGATCATAAGGAATCTATCGGCAAATTTTTATTAAAATCTGAGATGGAGACCTAAAACACTTCCCTTGTTAGAGCAGTAATATGAGGGGATAATTTTTTAAAATTAGCCTGAAAATTTGGAACGTAATGGGTTTTATTTGATATATAATTTGTAGAAAGTTTTTAGGCCAAGAAACCGTGCATGGAGTATTGGATTCGAGTCAAATAATATCAGATGTAAAATATTTTTTAACATTTTTACTGAAATTTAATGATTTAGGATAACGTCTCAGATCACAATCGAACACAAGATAGCGAAATTAATGGTAGCGAATACAGTAATAATCTAGTAAGTGGAAATGGTTTCAATTTCGATTACCGACGCAGTTTTAATATTTTTTTTTCAAAATTTTTAAAGAATTAAATACTGTTATCGGATATTCATTTATTCAAATTACTGGGAAAATTTCAAATTTACTTATATTCATGTGGTCCTGTTGAGTTAATATAACCAAACTTTGAGTATACAAAAAAGTAGTTACTGTAGAAAATTGTTTAATGATTTTAATTGATGTTTCAGCCCATATAATTTTCTAAACGTGATTAAACGAGGATTTTGTAAGACCGTCATCTGAAATTCCGTTTTTAAAATCAATTTTATTACAATTATTATATAACTTTAGAAATTAAAGTTATTTTAGAAAAAATATTATAAATAAAGTTATTTGGCAACTATTAGGAATATATATTTTTATTGTAGATGCCGTGCGAAAGTATATATTTTAAAATTAAAAAATATTAAATTAACTCACAGTGACGCTCAGACTGAAATAAAACATAAATTTTTATGGCTGTTTTTGACGTAAATTTTTTATCTTGCGTCTCACGTCCGGCATCTTCAACAGTAAAATAAAAAATATTGAGCAGGATCTTCTTGTAAATGACCGGCGAATTTAAATGATAATTTTTCCTTTTTAAAATTTTTTTGCTCAGTTCCACGTCTAAATAAAAGCAGTTTTTTATTTATATTTCTAAGGGTTGTCTTAAACTATCACATAATCTTATTGTATCAATTGTTTGTTCTTAACTACACGTGGTAATAGATTCTAGGAAACCAATTGAAGATGGACTCCAGAAGAGGTGGGCGGAATGACAATTTTTGAATTTTGGAATTCGGAATGGAAAATGGCCGGAATTCTGCCCATCTCTGGAATCGAATGAAACATTTTTCGACGCCATTTTTGAGTTTTAAACGATAAATAATCCAAATTGTTATCGACGGATTGAAAAATGTTAAAATTTAATACCGGAATAAAATGTCATTTCGCCCCATCACTGAATCAGTTAGAGTAAAAAACATTCACACGTATTGAACTACAATAGCGTTCAATGCGTGTGAAACGCCAAATGGAAATAACTATTTTTCGACTTTTAAACGTGCCTGAAAATTTTTCTACCTTTCAACAAACAATTTTATACCACAATATAACTATGCTTGCCTTAAAATATCTAAAAACATTAATATCTTTCCAAAAAGTTAAATTTGAGCACGTTTACTGAGCTCATTTTATTACCATGCCAGTTGGCGTGCGTGTGGACCAGCGGCATTCGAAGAGCTAGTTTGCCAATCCGAGTAAACCCAGAAAATTAAACCCAAGTTTCGAAAAAAAAATTGTCGCGACTTCTGTAGAGAGATGGGCAGAATTCCAGATTCCGTATTTTCAAATGTCATTCCGAAATTTTGGTTTTGATTCCGAATTTCGAATTTCGAAAATTCAGTTTTCATAATAACGTTAGAGGTTTTCGAATTTTCAAATGTGATTCCGAATTCCGGATTCCGAAATTCTAAAACTTTTGAGCATGTTTTCTGAGCTCATTTTATTGCCATACCAGTTGGCGTGAGTGTGGAACAGCGGCATTCTAAAGGCTAGTATGACAATCCGAGTAACCCAGAGAATTTAACCCAACTTTCAAAAAATAAATCGTCGCGACTTCTGTAGAGAGATGGTCTGCAACAGAGATGGGCGGAATTGCGGATTCCGAAATTCAAAAACTGTCATTCCGCCCATCTCTGCAACATCCACGACAACAACTAACCAAGTCAAGATTAAAATATTACGCCTATTCCGAGCTTTTGGTATTATCATTTCAGTTGGCGTGCGCCGGTAATCGAAACTGAAAAATGTTATTTATTATATATATATATATATACGCAGAATACCGATGAAACGAATAGCATGATCGACAGCTCGACGATTTCATATGATGGAGATGAAACTATGGTGGAAAATAATGGAGAAACTGTGGAGTGTGAAACAGCAAACGAATCCAATTGCTCAAAAACTGATGAGTTGGAAAAAAGTAGCGATCAAACTAGCCAAGATGCTGAAGATGTGGTTATGCAAGATAAAGAAAAAGAAAGTGATGATTTAACGTCGTCACAAGATGATACCGCTTGTTGTCATCCTGGGCAACCTTCTTCTTCTTCTTCTTTGGGAGTTTCGGCGGAGACACGAACGTCTCAAGGGTCGACTGAGACTTGTGAAGAAGGCAAACAGAGTGGATCGGATGAAACAAAGAAAGATGCTGTTATTATTTCTAATTCACGGGATATAGAGACCGAAGATGCAAAAGATACTAACAAAATAGATACGAACTCGGTGAAAAGCGGTTTTGATGGGAATTTTTCTGAAATGGGCATTCGCTCGTCTCAGAATTTCAAGTCTGTCAGTTTTCCAGTGAATCAAAATCCGACTCCGAGGAAGCCCCTTAATTTTGAAATAAAGTCTAGAAAGAGGGTTCATATATTTCACCCAGCAGCAAGTGCCTTTAAGGACGATGATGATTATCAGACAGAACAAGATTCTTCACTTTTAGCTATTCTAACAAGTCCTGAAACTATCCCATTACCAGAAGAATCGCCACCGCCAAAGAACGATAGCAAGACGAATAAACACTCTGCCGAGGATATGGCTTTACAAGTGACCCCTCCAGACACGAAATCATATTACGTTGCATCCAAGAAACCGTCAATGTTTGGATCATCTTCAAAGAATATTCCACCACCAACTGTGGTGAATTTATCAAAAACGTCGTTATCGGAAAATTCTAGAAAGGAGGCATCGAAGGAAGAGCTGGTAGGAAATTTAATTTAATTTACAATTTATTTTATTTTTATCAGGAAAGAAGGAGTTCAAAAGAAAGACCTAATGGTTCCGGTAAAGATGATCATAAGAAAAGAGATAATAAAAGTTACGAAAAAAGTTCACCGACAGAAAATGAGAAGGCAAGTAAAAGCAGTTCGGAGGAATCGACGAAGATACCGAATTACGAGTTAATTAGCGAATGTAAATATTTAACTAAAAACGCATCGAAAAAGAAGACGGAGTCGTTGATGTAATTTTTGAAAAAGTATTTAACAGGAATTAATATGATGACATTGTAGATGTTTTTGTTACGAGAATGAAGATAACTGCTCAACTAGCAGCTGCGTGAATCGAGCTATGCTCACGGAATGCCCGAGCACATGTCCCGCAAAGGGTTGCAAGAACCAAAGATTTGCAAAGGTATGTTATTTATAATGACGAAATTAATTTGGTTTTCAGAGAAAGTATTCAGCAGTTGCTGCGTTTCATACAGGAACGAGGAAAGGCTTCGGATTAAAGGCGCTCAAGGATATAAAACGGTAGGGTTTTTTGAGATACAGTACCGGCCAAAAGGTTGTAAACGCGGGGTTTTTCGAGCATAACTCTAAGAATACTTTATTTTATTTTCACACCAAATTGAATGGTTAAGTTCGGGGCTCAAAAATGATGCTCATTTTGCAAATTTCGGCAAGAAGCGCATGTTTTTAGATAGTTTAAGACGGGCTAGTAACAATGACGTGTCAAATTACATGAAAATAATACGTGTAAATTAGTAATACACGTTTAAATATTGAACAAATATTCATTTCGATTTGGCGTGCGTATGGCACTTGTCTACAAATTTTCTAACTCTTTCAGAAACAACTGGTAAACGTTTCGACTAAATACCGGTTCTCGAAAACCAGTTATCCTCGAAAAAACCCAGCCTTTTGACCGGTACTGTATATGGTTTCTCTGATAAGAAATTAAGAAGCATCGCATGTCATCTGAAATTGAAAATTTATTTTAATATTGAGTGATCTAGAATTGTATTTCTTCACTGGTTATTCCAAACGCGTCCCACGAGAAAAAAACCCGCTTCGTTCTATATTTTATTTCAATTGTCGTGAGGAACTGCCAAGCTGTAATGCCAACCTGCTCGTGACTGCCAAAATTTGAATGGTTCTTATTAAGAGCTTTTCCGTCCGTGGCCGAAACGCGTTCGGATTCAGCAGTTTCTCTATACGAATTCATTAACAATATAATGTTTACATTAAAAATGACATATTTTTGTATTTCTAAAAATAGATTTGATCCATCAATGCCGAAATTGTTAAAAACAGAATTAACACCAAATGGAACGCGTTCCATGGAACGTTTAAACTGAAAGCTCACAAAACATACTCAAATATATGCGGTGACAAGTTTAAGTGAAAAATATCTTGAAGATAAAACGTGAAAACTTATAATATGCATTTAAATATAAATGCCCATTTGGCGTGCGTCACATTTTTGTACCTTGAGTAATGTTTACGTATGACTTATATTTCTCATAGGATCACGTATAGAGTATTTATTCAAATGTATTTAGTGGTGAATTCATTATCGAATATGTTGGAGAGCTGCTCGAAAGGGAAGACTATGAAAAACGAAAAAAGAAATATGCAGCTGATAAAACCCACAAGCACCATTATCTGTGTGACACTGATCAGTATACAATTGATGCGACGTCATTTGGAAACCCATCGAGGTTTATTAACCATAGCTGTGAGCCGAACGCGGTTTGCGAGAAGGTTTGAAGTTTATTGGAAATTTGTATAATCGCGTTGTTGTTAACAGTGGTCTGTTCCGAAAACGCCTGGTGACGTGAGTCGCATAGGATTCTTCGCAAAGAGGTTCATCAAAGCTGATGAGGAGATTACGTTTGACTATCAATTTGTGAACTATGGGTATGTTGATTAATTATTGTGGGAAGCAGTTATAGAATGGAAAATTTAAAAAAAAAACCCGGGAATTCGAAATTTTTAAATAACTGAATCTGGGATTTAAAAAAGGGGGAGGAATCAATAATAAATTGTAAAAAATTGATTCTATTAGGTCTAGAAATTAATTTCCGCGTTTTTTTACGCACACTAAACTATAAAAAACTGGACAAACTTAAACAAAGCTTTTATTCAAAATAATTACCGTCATTAATAACAACATTTTACCAGAGTTTGGGCATCTTATGGATTCCATCATAATAGAATTTTTCTGGTTTGGCCGCAGTCCATTCATCTAGCCATTTTTGACGTCTTGATGATCTCGAAAGCGCTGCTCCACCAGACCATGAGCCATTATTGACCGGAAAAGATGATAATCCGACGGGACAATGTCCGGAGAGTACGGCGGGTGCGGTAAAACTTCCCATTTGAACTCTTTCAGCGTATCCTTCACCTCTTGAGCAATTTGCGTTGTCATGAAGCAATATGACCTTTTCGTGTCGACCCGCTCATTCTGGTATTTTTACTGCGATTTCATGCAGCAACTGCACTAGTTGATGTTGATAGCGATTCGCAGTGATTGTTTCACCAGGTTGGAGCAGTTCAGAGTACAGAATTCCTTTTTGGTCCCACTATATGCAGAGTAAGACCTTCTTGCCGTGGATGTTGGGTTTTGCGGTCGAAGTTATCGGTTCATCGATCCATTTTCCTTCGTTTTGAATCTTCCCCATTGCTTTCAATCGATGAGAAATTTGATTTTTGGGTGACGCCGCAAGTTGCTCCTGTGTTTAAACCGAATCTTCATCCAACAAAGCCTGAAGTTCTTCGTCTTCAAATTTTTTTGGCTATCCTGACACAGAGAAGATTATAACAAAAAATATTTTATCAAAATAAAAATATTTTTCTTTTGACAAAATATCAACATTAAAAAAAAACGCGGAAATTAATTTCTAGACCTAATAGAATGGATTTGTAGGTTCTATAACGTTTCGTTTTGAGTTTTGAGTTTTAAATAACGCTAAACGGAATTGACTGATTGAATTTAATATTACAAAAACCGGAAAAATTATATTTAAAAAAATCTGGAATAAAAAATTCACTGGTAAAAGTCAGATTTATTAGCCGAATATAATTTCTTATGGCTCTGGGAGGCAGATCTTAAATTTTAGTTGGACAAACTTAGGCAAGTAATGATCCGTCACACACACTTCGCAGTTTTCCTAAGAATCAACCTTTTTACGGTTTCCCTATTAACAATTTTAACACTCAGCGTCCCTAAGCTTCCGTAATCTTCTATAATTTAAAATTTATTTAGAAGAGACGCTCAACAATGCTTTTGTGGGACACCATCATGCAATGGATGGATTGGCCAGAAGCTGGATTACAGCTCGTCAGAAAATGAAAGTGAATCTGATGACGAAGAGATTCAGGAACATGAAGCCTCTGAAGATGAGATTTCTAAGGTATTTTTGTTATTTATGCTAGATTAGTGTGTTCGTTCTAGATTCTGGATATGAACGATTTGGAGCGAAAGGATGAAATTGACAAGATTTTGGATGGATTGATTTTGAAGAATCGCAAACACTCGGGAAAAGTTATTCGACTTGCGGTAAATGGGTGAAAAAGATATCATGAATATTTCAATTTTTGAAGGAAATTATGACGGATGCAGCACAAAAAAAGCAGCTCATCAAAAATATATTTTCGCAAGACATGGTTCGATTTGTATAAAATTTGAATAGATCTTGAAACCACTTTCAGCCATTTCAACTTCAATTGCATTATGCAAAGGATGGGATGATGTCGCTTATGAGTGAATGGATAACGCGTCCTGATTATTCATTGGCTAATTTGAAGTTGACACAAAAGTTGCTTCAAGTTTTGCATGGAGAAGTGTTTCTTGGATTAGCGGTAGGAAGGGAAAGAATCATAGTGACGGAATCATTTGATTTATAGCGTGATGACCGGGATTTACTTGACGTTGTGTCTAGTTTGGCGAAAGAATCGAAAGAATCAAGTGTACCGGAAGGGGTAGCTGTTCAAGTCACCGTTGATAGTTTAGTGGAAGCTGTGGAAAATAAGAATTCCGATTATTCGAGAATCTATGAAAAGAAATACGTAGGGAGAACATCTACGAAAATTACAATTTAATTAAGAGATTTCAGAATGAGACAATTTCTAGTTTTCACAGAATTAGTGAAATGGCAGTAAGATTGAATCATCATTGGTTCAATCGATCCGTTAATTTCCGAATACCAAAGAAGGTTGGAGTTTGATTGGTTGCGGGTTTAATTATTTTTTAAAGGTACACGAACAGAAAAAAGAGTTCACCGAGTTTTCGGAGACGAAGGAGGAAGAATTCCACAACTATTATCATCATCATCACCACAGATATGATCGCTATAGGGATTATTCGAAATATTCGGGTCGATATCAGAGACGAAACAAGTTTGGGAATTTTTACGACAGGAAAAGGCATTACTTTAACAATTATGGTAAATTATTTCATATAGTGTTTATTTCGTATTATTTTCTGGATTATTGAAATATGGATAATTATACTTAAACCTATGTTTTCATAGCACGACAGAATACTTAGCTTTCGGGCGAATATGATATATTGCACGCCAAATGAAAATAGAAAATTTTCAAATTTTAGGCGTGTTTTGCTAGTTTTGATGTGTGAACTAGACACTATTTTATAAATTAATTTATCGAGTTTGTCTTAAACTGTCTCGAAATTGTTTTATGTTTCCAAAAAGTTAGGTTGAAAAGTCTTTAATAAATTTGTATTTTAATAGTTACATTTGGCGTGATATTGTAATTCCGTCTTTTTGAAAATTTACTTTTAATAAAAACTTCGGATGCGTTCGACATTCCGAATTCCGGAGTCTGTTTTTCAAAACACATCTCTGTTGCATAGCAATAAAGGGTATGGGTCTCCGTGTAGTGACTGACAGGCTCTCGTCCAGTACTATTTTAGAGCCGATACTGGCGGCGTGTCTTATTACAGTATTAAATAGGCAATGTTAAATAATTAGCACGCCAATTGAAATGATAAAAATGGATGCTCAGTTATGATTCAAGGAGCTTAAATCACTGGTGAATCCCAACGCGTCGGTTGAGAACAAAACGCGCTTCGGCGACGGACGAAAAACTTTTAATAGGAATTATTCGAATCTTGGCAGACCAGGCTTTCTCGCGACAATTGAAATAAAATATAGAACTAAATTAAAGTCTAATGATATAAAAACGCAACTATTTTCATGCTCACTAGAGCCAAGGTCATTAAAATAAATAAAACTGAAATAATAGGATTTTTAAATTAACTTTGGTATTTTTAAAAAACATTTTCGGTAGGCTTAAATGTTTCAACTATTTTGTATACAGTGAACATATTTCTTCTCTCTTAGCCTTCTTCTGAATACTTAAAATCGATGTTTTTTAAGATTTCACTCGTGGCCGAAGCGCGTTATGTTCTCAACCGACGCGTTGGGATTCACCAGTGAATTGCAGAGATTTTTTTATACTATATAGGAATACTAGACATATTTGGTCATTTTTCTTCATCGGACATCATAAATTTTCACGTGAAGTTTCATTATAGACGTTTAACTATTCACAAATCATCGTTTTCAATTGGCGTGTAATTAGTAATAAATTAGGGATGTTGGAATAGGAAAATCTCTCTGTATACTCTATTATATAATTGTTCTACGCTTCAAGTCACAAATTGTAGACCAATGAACGGAGGAATTCCGAATTCGATCCCATTTTTGAAAACGTGTCATTCCCCTAATCACTGCTTTAGACTTTACAATTTTAATGTCAAAATATTTAATGTTATAATTATAATATTCATTTTGTTATGGTTAGCCTACGGTTAACATTATAGTAGAAGGAAGTAAGTATAAACTTCTTTAGCCTTACTATACTTGATAAACAAGAACCATTAAATTTTTTTTTGAATTACCTACTTTCTCAAGAAATGTAAAGTTATAGGGCTCATAATTATATAGCTCGATGGTTTGTTTATTAAAATAACCAATTAAATTCTCGATTAAATTGAATTGTCTTTAATGAAAATCCTTGAAAGTCATTAGTGATCGGTTCAATTCGTCAATATTTTTTTTTCCGTTCTCTACTTTTCCTAATTGGAAATTAGCTATTCCGACTTGTTGTCATGCCTTGTTTGATTAATTCACGAATTCGTATAAATTTCAATTTAATTATAAAAATAACATTTCCAGGTTTCAAAAGGAGACAACGAAGATCTAGAAGTAGATCACGTTCAGTATCGCCATACTACAAACGGAAAAGATATGATGACAATAGATCGAAATCACCAGATAGGTTTTATAATAGCAAACCAGCGACAGAAAATGAAGTAAAATTCTTATTTTCGTAATTTATCAAGTTAAGTATTAAAGGTTTCGCCACCTATTGAAGCTACAAAGTATGTGAAGAATGAACCGATTCCAAAGCCCGTCACGATGACACCAACGAACGTTCCAACGAATATGAACCCACCAATGCATCCGTTTCCATTTGGTATTATGTTTATTCACTATATAATCATTTTAAATGCCTTGCTATCGCATTTGGGAGCTATTTTTTCACTTACTTGGGAACCATGGTTCTGCATCATCTCAGAATTTTTTCTAAATTTGCTCATTTATAGTTTCGAATACTGGCTTTCTCGTGGTGTACAAGCTTCTAGAAAAGCTCTGGAAAGGGTATAAAAGTGCTGATTTTTATTCATTTGGTATTTTTTCCTGTTTTTTTTTTGCTGTTTTTATTCCTGTCCGTTCTATCATCTACCATGATAAACGTCGATAAAGTTGTGGACTATATGCTGCCAATGGGAATTTCGTAATTTTCAAAGAAGAGTTCTTCACCGAATTTGAAGAGGACACAAAAGATACGAGTGAGTTTTGAAATAATTCCAAGAACGTTTAGTTTTTAATCATTTTATAGATTGTAGCCCAGAAGATGAAGAGTATCACCAATTGAACGTCTACAGCGATGTCGAAGATCTTCCTGGACAACCAAATATGATCCAATTTTCTAAAGGATTTGGATAAAGTGAAAGAAGCGGTGGAATTTTATGGATCGAAGTCTGGTGTCACCAATCCCGGCGCACGAATCCGTCCTAGTTTTGAAACCATGAATGGTCGATTTCGTCAAATCTTTTGTGCCCTCTTCAGATTCGGTTAAGAACTCTTTTGAAAATTACGAACTTCCAATGGCAGCATATAGCCCACAACTTTATCGACGTTTATCATGGTAGATGATAGAACGGACAGGAATAAAAACAGCAAAAAAAAAACAGGAAAAAATACCAAATGAATAAAAATCAGCCCTTTTATGCCCTTTCCAGAGCTTTTCTAGAAGCTTCCATACCCTCGGACATAATTTTGCTTTTCGAAAAATTCAAAGCATTCTTCCAACATCAAAAAAAAAAGAAAAGTGACAAAGACGGAATCGAACCCCAAACTTGTGATTACTATTCATCCCCACGATCCACTCAGCCACTGTTGCCTTTTCCAGTAGAGAATGCATAGAGGAAAGGGGGAAAGTGAAGAGCAAAAAACAGCATATTTTCAGATGGAATTTTCTCGACTTCTAGAAATTTGTGCAGAAAACCAAGTACACCACGAGAAAGCCCGTATTCGAAACTATAAATGAGCAAATTTAGAAAAAATTCTGAGATGATGGCGAATCTTGGTTCCCTAGTTAGGGGAGGTGTCAAGCAATTAAATCATCCATCCGCTAAACTAACATATAAACTCTTCACCAAAAGAACGGGAATATGTGAATAATTACGGTTTAAAATATTTCATAGGAATAAGAATAAAACTAATATATAAAATATTTCATAGGAATAAGATTTTTAAATTGTACAAAAGTTTACCTAGAAACAGATGATGTAGAAAACCTCGTTTTTTTTAAACTTTATATTATTAAATATACATGATTGAATATGAAAATATCAACTTATTGAGCGCCAAAATCATTATTTAAAGTTGGAAAACAAAGAAATAAAATGAGCCGCATACCAAATATCATATTACCATGTTAAAAATTTTAAAAAAAAACCCATTTTAATGACATAAACGTGATAATTCACTAACGTAAGAACAATAATTTAAATATTCCCCATTAGATTCCCCCCCCCCCACGCTTTATTTTTTATTAACTGGATATTCTATAAACTAACGGAATTTCCTGCATTTTCTCTTCTACGTTATCCGCCATGGCTGTTGTCTTCTTTATCATGGCGTTCGCATGGTAAACATTGATATCAAGATTATCATCATTCAAATCGACTAACTCCAAAATGAATAAATTTCCTAAAATATAAAAATGTATAATTTACAATTACATCTAAAAAAAAATCCAACTTTAATTAGATTAGAAAGAAAGAAAAATATATGGTAATGTAGGTTTGAAAAAAGAAGTTTCCCGGCTCGTGTAGTTACAGTAGCTCAAGTCATGTGACACTCTTTTTTCGTAAAGAGCGTCTCTCTTAATTTTCGAAACTCACATTGCCCTTTTAAAAATTAAAATCGTATATGAATCTTTTTTAACATAAATATTTGTGTTTTATTTTTGGTGGTAATTTAACAATAAGAAACAAAATAGTTTTGCGATATACTCAACGAATCCATTTCACGGTAGGATATATAGTATGTAATATTATATTATTTTAGTGATTCGAGAGACCACGGTTTTTAAAAATACCGTGGTGTGCTTGAATATTTTAAAAACCCGGTGACCGGATTTTTTAAGATCGTTTTTTTCAAAACCAAGGTAGGGTCGGGCGATTATTCTATTTTCTCATTAGTTCAAGTAGTAGTTTTTGACTCCTATCTCTGATATATATATATATATATATATGAGAAGCATTATTTTGAAATTTTGAATTTTTAGGATTCGAACCGCCACCACCTTTTCCATTTCCTGGTCCACCGCCGCCGTTCTTTCCAATTCCACATCCTTCAATGTTGCCGCATGCGATGATGAACGATTATAATGAGAAAATGACTGAATTTATGGCGAATTGGGAAGCGTCAATGAACGCACAGCCGACAATTGCTAAAAAAGAAGCGGAGAATATTGCGAGTTTGCCAACGTTGGATCGACTTGAATTGATCTATGAGAAAGCGACTGAAGACGAATTACGGTTGGTATTGCTGACAAATTTATTTAATTATTTGGTTTTAAGGAAGCGTTTGGATGAAGTGAATAAAGAGATTCATCTTATTCACAAGAAATTGGTTCTCAAAGAAACGGAACGGTCCAAAGTGGACGTTTCAAAAGTTGAAATACCGGTGAGAATTGATGTATAAGTTGTATAAGAGATTTGAACCAGATAGCTGAACGATCTTAAGATAGCTAGGGAGTAAAAATTGGTCGGGGTTCATTTCCTTAGACACGACTATTTCCTTCGATAAAATATTTTTAAAAAATTCAGGCGGCTCCCCCTAGCACTTCCGTTCCTGATGCGCCAACAACAAAATCTGAAAAATATGCTTGGGCAAAAGCAAAATCTGACAAAGGAGAAATATATTATTACAATAAGGTTTTTTTTACGAGCACGTGAATAGTATTAAAATAATTCCAAATAGATAACAAAGGAAACACAATGGACACCACCTAGACCGGATCAAGGTGAATTGGATCCGGCTTGTGAGTTGACTGTGGATGAGTTAAATCGTAATGGAAGTGTGAAACCAGCTGCTGATGACGTAGGTTAATTATGTTGTACTGCAATGAAAAGTTTACATTAGAAGCCAATGGAACCGTCATTGTCTGCAAGGATAGGCCAATTGGTGAATAATACGGCTGAAGAATCAGAAGCGATGAAAATGAAGGAAAAGGAAGAGAAAGAACGAGAAATGGCACAGAAGCGACTAGAAAAGGCTCGTCAACGAGAAGCAGAAAAGGCGAAACGGTTGGAACTGAAGACGAGGGAGTTTAAGATAAATCTGGAGAAGCTGATTGCACCGATTGTAATATCATATTTAAAAAATGTTCCCGAAACAACGGCAGAGAAAACAACTTGGCTTATAAAATTGGTAGTGAAGGAGATGTTTAGGAGGGAGAGCTTGAAAGAAGGATTTGATTTTGTTTTTAACGAGACGGTTGCCAAAATGGTTGGAGAAAATAATTGAAATGCAATGATTATATTTTAATAATTGCAGGTTCGAAAATATACGGAAAGTTATATGGAACGGAAACTGAGAAATGGCAGTACGGATATATGGAAAACGTTCTACAGTGTTCATTCACAGTAGATAGTTAATCATGGCGCTGCCGTCCAGTTTTATCCTTGTTCTAGGAATTGATGTTGATAAGTGTTGTTATAGCTGTTTTGCATTTCTATTATTAAATATAAGTTTGTCAATTTTGTGAATTAATTGATCTCTCAATAATTTGTATAACGTGTTCTTTGTATGATATTCCGGAAAACTCCAAACCTAATACTGTAGCACATAGTTAATTTTGTATATTAGTAATTTTAATTATTCTTTATTTTACCGTGTTATGTTGAATAAATTAATTTTTGTTAACTGTAATAATGTTTGAGAGTTCTAAATTTGGAGATTTTTTGTATTTTTAATACTTGAGATAAGAAAGGAAATTGAATATTCTGAAATAATTACAGACAATGAATGAAAAGAAAGTTACGATATCGATAAGGCACCCGAAGAATATATTTATTGAAAAGTTTGTTGAAGAATTAATTGGGAAAAATGAAGCATAATTGTTATAGACTCATAAAGACGCTAATAATAATTAACGAAGAAAATAATTTGAAGTATGTTTATAAGAAAGCGTTGAATAATTTAAAGAAGGTTCCATTTGAGTTGAGCACTATTTCCGATTTAAAAGAGGTACAGGGTGAGTTTGTATAAGTCAGATAAATTCGTGGTGGAGATGAGAGATTGTAGGGAAACATCCCGCTACCACGGGTTTTGAAATTTTCAATATTTTTAGAGAATCCTCTCTCCCGGATTTCCAAAATAACGGAGTCCGTTCCATATCTAGAGAATGATTGTTTACCCCCTTTTTTTGTAAAACTTACCGAAGACCATGTTAAAATTCAGAATAATTTGGTGTGCATCAGTGATGGACGGAATTCCGTATTCCGCGTTTGTTTTTCTCTTCCGTATTCCGCGTTTCGAGTTCATCTACGACAAATTTCGTTCCGTAATCGCCATTCCGTAAATTTTTATTTTGTTCCGTATTCCGAAATTGAAATTTTCTATACCGTCCATCACTGGTGAGCCTCAATATATTAAATTATTACGAAATAAACGTTTTAGAAAATTACTAGTCTTACAGTAACCACCAAACCAAATGAAATTTGTTTTTTATCGTCGCGGTGTTAGTCCTTTAATTCTAGGCCACACATTTATTTACAGCTCTTTTTAATGTATGATTGGTTGTTATGTAGTGGCGAGTATGTCAGAACGCTATTTTATAAACGGAACAATGTTATTAAATCAAGTGAATACGTCGTAAATACGAAACAAAAACGTGTACTAAAATTTACAAGGTCGCTACAAATTCAGAATAATTTGTGGTGCCAAAATATTGATATTTTATTTATTAATTATTTTTTAACAGAAGAGTATAATCAAAATTTTATATTGTCGTGGTGTAGGTTGATGAAAAATTAGGAATAAAGGAGCATACCGAAAAAAAGATGGTCTCGCTTGGGCTGGTGTAGATTTAATTTGCAATTTGTTTATTATTTTGCAAATTTTATAGTAATAATTATTATGTTGATGTAAAAACCAATTTAGTAAGAGAAAACAATATAAAACAAAAAATGTGACGAAAAAAAAGAAATGCGAAATAATAAACAAATTGCAAATTAAATCTACACCAGCCCAAGCGAGACCATCTTTTTTTGGGGTATGCTCCTTTACCCCTAATTTTTCATCAACCTACACCACGACAATAAACGTCTTACTCTGAAGATCTAAAGACGTGGTACATGATCATCTCAATTTGTTAGTGCAGGTGGCGTGTATGTAGGTGGCGTGGCGTTTTCAGAGAATGGAAGAACAAAAGATAAGAAAAAATGATAGTCTCGGATTGACGGGACACACGTCCACAAACGACTTTTCCATCTCTTCCTCTTCAATGTGGGCTGCCCATTTTTTGAGACAACACACATTGATGAGATAGAAAAGAGTGGCCGTCTAATGGAGAACCTCATATTGTTCTAATTTTTTTCCTCTTCCGTTATACCGATCTATGAAAAGGACAAAAAATAAATTCAACACATAGTTATAATGTATTTTACCGTTGAGATGTTAGTCATTAAATTTGAATTTCACCCATTTGTTGTAAGCTCCCAGTGATGATTGATTCTGATTAATAGACTGATAGTTATTTTTAAATCTTCATAGACACAGCTAATACGATGTTTATTACGATATTATTACGATTTCGACTGCACTCCACTGTCACACAGTACGCCGCACATTGCGAAAGACCGCGCACCAATTGCCATATCCATGACTTTTACTTTTTATTCCAATTTGCGGCGTACTTCGTGGCAGTGGAGGGCGTCTGACTTGTCATACTATCTGAAAGTTTAAAAATAGTAGCTCCGTAACAATGTACATATTTAATATTTTATGGAGATTTTAGTTTTTTTAGAGAGTTTAAGAAAATGGGACTGAAATAACATGTAGTTTAGATTTAAAATATATAATACCGCGATTGAATATTGTAAAGTCGTCATTTTCATTTGGGGTTCATCAGAGATGGGCGAAATTCCGACTTTCATATTCCGAATTTACAATTGTGATTCCGGATTCCGAAATTAAAAAAAACTATCTATGTGTGCATAGAAAAATAATAAATCTAATTGAAAGAAGTTTTAAATTATAGCGAAAATACTTATAGAGCGTTCGTGCAACGAAATGAGTTTTCCTTGAAAGTACTCAAAATAATGTTATGATATTTTTACCCGTTGAAAATTACATACACACGCCACACGAAAATGTCAATTTTGTAGTTTTTCAACTTATTCCTGCTAACAAACAACACACGCCAAATGAATTAATAGAAACCGGAGCTAAGAAATGTCATTAAAATATCCTAAAAATTTAGAGCGTAAGAAACATTTTAATAGAAGCCTGTACTATTGACATGATTAATTTTTAATTCACATGTGGACTTTTTTAAAAGAGTTTAAATATTGTAAAATCGTCATTTCTATTTGGCGTGCCAACGTGGGCTTTTCCGTATTGGTTTAGGGGAATTCTAGGTATTTCAATTAGGACGATCCATTTAAACGTATTACAAAAAACGTATTACACATTTATTGTCGTGGTGTAGGTTGATGAAAAATTAGGGGTAAAGGAGCATACCGAAAAAAAAGATGATCTCGCTTGGGCTGGTGTAGATTTAATTTGCAATTTGTTTATTATTTCGCTTTTTTTCATCACAATTTTGTTTCATTTTGTTTTCTCTTACTAAATTGGTTGTTAAATCAACATAATAATTATTATAATAAAAATTTTAGGTATAATTTATTATATTTAGGGTCGAAATAATAAACAAGTTGCAAATTAAATCTACACCACCCCAAGCGAGACCATCTTTTTTTCGGTATGCTCCTTTACCCCTAATTTTTCATCAACCTACACCACGACAATAAACGTCTTACTCTGAAGATCTAAAGACGTGGTACATGATCATCTCAATTTGTTAGTGCAGGTGGCGTGTATGTGACTTACCAATCTTCCTTTCTACAGGAAAAATATTTTTCCGCGAAATCTCCGTGTATGTGTCGAGTTCTAGAGATTGAAATTGCAAATTAGTTTCGTTCCATGTAATAAAATTTATTTTTCAAGATTAAAAAATTATCTCTGAGTATGCCAACTGAATCCACAAGTTCTAATCTAATATTTCGAACAGATATTGCAGTTTTAAAATGTTTACGAATGTCCAATTACTTAGAACCTCCCTGATTATTTTCCAACGATTTAAATCGTGAAAATTTTCATTTCGATTTGGCCTGCCATTTCAATTTTGATTTTGAAGGATTTGGTGAAAACATTTCCGTGCAATGTTTTAATTCTTGGGACAAATTCCGCTCGGATTATGGTAACAATGTAGATCTAAAAACGATTGATTCGCTTACTACAGGTTTTTTCCTCTATATACAGATAATAATATTGATCCTTTCAGAAAACCTCAAGAAATATATTTCTCATAATAAAGAATCTAAAAAATCAAGACCACAACTTCCCGCTGAAGAATCAAATACTCGAAAAGATAAAGAAACCGTTTGGACCTTTTATATTCATAAAATAAATATTACATTAAGGTATCGCATATAACAGAACAAATTAGGCAACCGATTACAATTGAACCATTAACATCAAAGAATTTGGATACTAATAATGAAGGAGAAGCTAGTCAGCCGCAGTATACTTTTGAAACATCCCAGCCGAGTGATAATTCGACGGTTATTTTAATAGCGGATAGCCGAGAAAATAATGCTTTGAGACAGAAGAAAACAGTTGTTGAGCATTTATCGCAGAATGACCGTATAACGGTGAGATTCTGTTTCATGATTTGTGAATAATGTTAAAATTCAGTTTGACATGAGGACTCTCTCAGTTGGGGATTATGTATGGATATGCCGGAAAATTGACGGCACTGAAATTGTTATGGATTGGGTCGTCGAGCGGAAAACATGGTCCGACTTAAAAAGTAGCATATTTAAGGTGACATTTTTTAAATTTTTGGATAATATTCTCTCTAGAGTATATACTTTGTTTTGAATTCGAAAACGTTATCCATAACGGGTTATAATTAATTATTTCGAATATGTGAAAAAAATGGGTGTAAATTTTCTAAAAGTGAATCACAAATATGGGAAATGGAATTCGTAATCGTAGAAACCGTCCAACTTCACGCGTTTTCCGATTCTTCAAACGTTATTTTTGATATTAGAGAAATAACGAACAATTTACAATTTCATAATCCAAAACGCGATGAGATTCTTCGGCTGTTTCAATAGTTGTGAAAAATAGTTTTGTAGAAAGTAAAAAACGTTTTTATGATTAGAAAAATAGTCAAGAAATAATATATAGACTATTTCAAAATTTTTGACGGCTGCGTTGCGAACCGCTGCGCACTAAAACCATTATAAATTGAGAGACACAAAGACAACTGTCTATTTTTAAAATTTTCGCAACGCGCAGCGGTTCGCAACGCAGCCCTCAAAAACTTTGAAATAGTCTATATTAATTTGTCTATTTTTTTTAAATATATTATTGATTAAATACTCTGGTGGAAATTAGTCTAATTGAAACATGATAAAGGAATATGATAACGGACCCCATAGTATCCCCCAAGGAAGATATTGAGTTAACGATAAATGCAGAGTATAGTCTCAACTATTACAATAGTTAAAATATATTTTAACAAAATCAATTCCAGGGAAGATACGCGGAACAAAAAAATCGCATTGAAATGGCACCGTTCAAATATCGCATCTACTTGATTGAATCATCTACAACTGGAGACGTATTCTGTGAGCAGGCACTAATGACGACAATGATATCGGGTGGATATATGATCCAACGATGCAGTGATGTTAAAGACACGGCTTCATTCTTGATTGAATTAACCGCATATTTGCAAGATTACGCCTCGAAGAATGTTGTAAGAGGCGTCCCTCTTGAAATACTTCAAAACGATATGAAGAAGTCGAAGGCTGAGACAGTCAAGGAATTGTGGACGCGGCAATTGATGGTAGGTGGAGTTGTTGACCTACTGAAAATGCGCAAATGTTCAGGTTTGTCCAGGAATGTCTTACAGAAAAGCTGAACTACTTGCAAACAAATTCCCGACAATGATGGCGATGAAGCAATTCTTTGCCAAACATGGCGATGACGCAGTTATACAACTAATGAATATATGCCCCCAAATAACAAGACCAGTTATTAGAAATATAACAAAGTTTTTTGTCAAATAAACATCCCAAATTTAAAAGTTGCATAAGGAAACAAACAAATAACAATTGATAATCAACAACAACAATATTAACAAAGAAAACTTAATTTAATGTACTCTCGCTTCTCAAATATTCTCCAAGATCGCATTGATGCAAAACGACTAGGGAAGTCGGGTCGGAACGTTTACTCTCTGTCGTACCCTTGGCAGAAACTCCGAAGCTGAAATAATAACGAATATTAAGTAGTTAGAATATTGTTTCTAACCCAATAGGAACATCATTCATCGAAAATACAACAATACCAGCATGGGTTGGAGTTCCTTCAGTCATTCGTGCAATTCCAGACTTTAGGATGTTGTTGCCGTATAAGAACTGTTGCTCGGCATTCGGTTTCAACCATACCTTGTACTGTATAATTTAACATTTTTATTCGTTCTTATGAAAGTTAAACCTTAGCGTACGGCGCAAGATAATCCAAAGCAGTAATTTGGAGATGGAACTTCTTCGACTTTGTAAATTTACCCAAACATGTGCCGAAAGAGAGTAAAGGTTCTCTTGCAATGCAAGCCGCTTGTTTCATTAAATTTTCAGAGCAATAGTAAACACGTTCCTGAAAATCCAATATTCACATTTTTAAACGATACAAGGTGGACAGAGGTAAAAGATAAAATACGCAATTATTTACCTTGTGATTTCTGAAGCAATAGTCTCCATCATTTCGTTCAATTAACAAAGCAACATTGTCCCCGATAAAAGACGTCAATTTTGCAAATACCAAAGATGTTTCTTCGTCAGTTAAAGGACGCATATCGACAAAAACTGTAAGAATTATAAACTGAAGAGAATAAAATTATGAAATTAAAGTATAAACAGAGTAAATAAACAATATTGATTAATAAAAGAAGGAAATTTTAAAGTTAAAAAATTTATAAATGACAATATCACAAATTAAGAATAGCAATTTGGTCAAGAATAGAATTATCACTAATTGCCGATTTAGCCGTTTCCCTGTCGACTTGTAAAATTAATTTTCCGTCATTTAACTGCCGTACGAACGATTGAGATACAAGAGTTTGAAAAGCGACCATAATATCTTCATCATCCATAGTGGGAGCACGAATGGCTTCGCATGTTTTTATATATGCATCAGTTAAGTTTGCGCGATTAAATGCGTTCTTAATATAGCCTTTTTCAATAAAAATGTTTTTAAAAAATGCAAACCTTTTTACTATATGACAGCGCTAAACATACAGCAAGAAGTATTCTTGGTTGAAGTGGTAGTCTTGCTCGAGATAAGGGAGACGAATATACAGTGTTCAAAACGCCAAGAACTTCCCGGCATCCATTAGGCTTCGGTTTATCAGTTTCCTCCTTTTCAGATTCCTTCATTAGTGTATGCCTTAAATTGAAGATACATAGAAATACGGCAATAATTATTACTTGGTTTGCCGTAGAATATGAAGTGCTGTCCTTAAATCACCACTCATTGCTGAAACTTTCCTCGCACAGAGTTCAACAGCTTTCTCATTTACAACATTCTAGATATAATAATATGTAGAAAATAAAGTTATAACTGTTCAAACCTCATCGGTTAAACGTTCTTTTAAAATTTTTGTAATTGTGTTCTTATCATAAGGCTTGAAAACTAATCTCTTCGGTGGGTTGGTTAGCATAAGTTTTGGTAGATTCCTTTCGGTGAGATCAATGGAGTTAGCTATTCCTATAAATAAAACCATATATTGAAACAATAAGAAAAAGAAACAACCTATAACAATAATTTTGGATGAAATCGTGTAAGGCCATTGAAATGTTGAATAAAGAAACGAATTCGATCTCGTAAGTAAGTGATCGATTTCGTCTAATACTAATAACAAGGGGGTCTTTAATTCTTTTAGGAGGCATTCAAAGGAATTTTGCGTCACCCGTTTTTCGCAGTTCATTTCTTCAAATACTTTTTTAAATAACGTTGTCTTTGTACATCCCGAAGCACAATTCACAAATATATATTTAACCTTGTTTTTAAAGCTTTCCGAAATTTTTGTAATTGTTGCAGTTTTACCTTAAAAATAAATTTTAAAAAATAGACATTTAGAAACTAGTATACCTGTTCCAGGTTTTCCACTAATATATACAGACAATGGCTCGTTGGATTGAATACTTTCAGAAATCCAAGCATGTAACTGTTCAAATTCCTCATTGCGACCAGTTAAACCTGAAACAAATATTTTAATATTATAACAAAATTTCCTTTACTTCTAACATTTGTTGTGTCCACTATATCATCCACCGTAGAAGCTCCAGGCTCAGACTCAAGGCGGCGAACGGTTTTAGGTGTCCGTGTTTTTGGGGCCTCATTAGTCTAAAATAAATGTTTAAGATATTTTTAAAAAATGAGAAACTACTTTCTCGGTCCTTTTACGTCGTTCGAGAGCTCTTTTACTTCGTTCTGACATTGGGGACCCTAGAAATTAAAAATATTTCATTATTTGGAAAAATTCGAAGATATGCGCGTAATTTAAAACACATTGTATGTATCTATCGTAGATGACGCAAAATGTGAACTACAAAAATTTATATCAAGAATCGGGAATTATTTTGTTTTGAACTGTGGCGATTTTAATAATGAAGTATTCATAATGAAGTTTTCTGGATTGTATACGTCGTCTAAGCCCTCGAGATTCTGATATTTTCATTATTAAGAATATCATTGAGCCGCTAATTCATAAATAAAAATTTGATTATTTATTTCTATTATTGATTTTCCCAATTAAATCATTATCATGAGTCCAACACACCGAAAGTTGCATTTAATAATGGCTTAAACTCTTCAATATGTCTATAAAAGGAGGAGGAGGGTACAACTGGTGTTGTTGGCAAGCCGCCACAACTTTAAAAGAAATATCGCATCCAAGCTAGAGTCACTAGACGGTTATGTTCGACTATTGATCACACCTCATTCTGCTTTCCGAAACATAATAAATACTAACACAAAAATTAACGTCTATTACACGTATTGAGACGAATCACTTCTGACCTAACTTATTCACTGAAACACTGAAGGTCCGCCGTTCAAAGAACCAGCAAACTCGCTCGGCGCAGATTGATAATTCTGGCCGAGCGAGAAAGCGAAAATTCGACACTCCGTCATTGATATGGCCCGTTGATGATTTCGTCGATGAGTCAAAGTTGGAAGAACACAAAGGACCATCTTCCATCGATTTCGATACGTATGTTAATCTGTGAACTATATTATAATTTGTGTATATAGTTTGTTAATGTTATCATCAATGCCACCCATGACGAATGAATTGAGGAATTATTATCCAGCACTGCCAGTTCGAACCAGATCTGCACCCGAGTTTACATTAGTTCTTGATCTAGTTTGTGAACAATTATATTCATTTTTAAATAAATTATATCAATAGGATGAAACACTTGTGCATTGTAGTTTGACACCCCTATCAGATGCTACATTGGTTTTTCCTGTCGATTTTCAAAATATTCGATACCAGGTAAATGCACACATTGTTCAATAATAAACTAATAAATAGTGATTATTTAATTAAAAAAACAAAAAAATTCAAGTTTTTAAGCACTCAAAGGATATTGTACTTTATATTTTCTTAAAAACTTTAGACACGTTTAATTTTTTCGTTTTAACAATCGGCGCGTATACATAAATTAATAAGGAATGCAATGGGGCCTTTACCAATTTTCTGAAATTGAATAAATATTTATGTTTCAAATATACCAACTTTCTCATCATTTGTTTCGCGATAGGTTGCACTGAAATAGTGCTTCTCTGGGAAAAGTAAACTATCTTTTCGATCTTGAGTGTGTAGTGTTGATAAATAATGTTAAAAAAAAAATAATAATACTAATTTTTATTTCAATTAGGTTTACGTACGATTGCGACCACATTTGCGGACGTTTTTGGGAAGGATGGCTAAACGATTCGAGATAATTTTATTTACCGCGAGCAAGAAAGTTTACGCTAATAAGCTCATGGTATGTTAATTATCTTTATATATATCGTCGTCAGAAAAATAAAATTCTGAAGGATATTGGGATTCTGCCGAAAGATGATTTTTCCATGTTAACTATTCCTCTTGTTCTTGAAATATTGACATTAATTTTTGTTCGAACGATAAGTTTATATTATCGCAGACCCACTCCGAACTGTTTTCTCTGGCAACGATTATAAAACAATATGAATACGCTAATAGTAAGATGTAACCTGTTCTATCGACAAATATCCCTTCTTTATAAGATCGTCTTCAATTTCAAAGTGCGATTATACTGATTCCAATTCAGTTGCTCGAAAAGGCTAGAGGCAAGATTTCTGTAAATATCACAAATTTATAAGATAAATATCGAATTTTTTTCTAATAAATTAATAGAAATTATCCAACTGATATTTTGCTGCACATCTGTTACTCAAGAACATTTTGCCTAGTTAGCCTAACTAATAGTACAGTCAGCTTGCTTCTTAATAAATCTAACAGTAAGAAATACAACAATTTTAGCAATGTAAATGTGTCTCTAGCGTTTACACCAGGGTTGCACGGAATTCCATCTTCCATTTTCCGTCGTCCGTTTGAAAAAAATCGATTTCCGTGCAACCCTGGTTTACACACATATATTTAAGACATTAAAAAAGTTAAGTTTTGCCTTCTACACTATAGAGCAGAGATGGGCGAAATGAAAATTTTTGAATTTCGAAATTGAAAAATGGCCGGAATACGGAATTCCGGCGATATCTGGTGTTAACGTTTATGTGAAAAGTGAATTTTTTAAATTAAATATACAATTCCGGAATTCGGAATCAAATTTTAAAATACGGAATGGAAAAACGGCTGGAATACGGAATTCAGCTCATCTCTATAGAGTTATCTGTTATATGAGATTTCATCGTCTTAACTAAAAATTCGTATATAATTGGCGTATATAGTGAAAGTTAATTCAACCACACAACATCTTTGTGCCTTAGAAACTGAAAATATTCTATGAAAATTTTCCTAAAGGAATTATTAGTAAAATTAGAATCCTAAAAATTAATTTTTTAAAAATGACAGATTTCAACAAACGTTTATATATCTCATATTGTGAAATAGAACTTAAAATCATTTCAATTTGCCCTAAACGCTGGTATTTATCCCTAGTTTTAATAGTATTAAATCTTTTATATTGAATAAATGTTAAAAAATAAATTAGGAAAATATTTTCAGTTTTCAGTCTGTAGTTGTGCGTCAAAGTGTATGATTACGGAACGTATTAAACAACAGTATCCTGATAGCATATTTCATAAAAATTGCAATTTTACCCGAATTAATTTTACGCGTCATGTAAATTCTTACGAGCACGTGCACGTGTAAATTTAAGAATTATTTACGAGGTTATTCATTTAGTTTTAAGTTTGATGCTCTTCTGAAATTGACGTAGCAGGTTCGAATTTGCAACAAAAATTATACTCTCCCTTGTCCTTAAGTTCCTTATTAAGTTTTTACCCTCAATGAATTTCAATTACGATTTAATACATTCGCATTCCAAAACCTATTAAAACCTGTTTAATCGAGACAAAACGATTGTTGCGAAAAGAATCAATGAAAGTAAAATTAAATGCTGAAACAATGAGTGAACAACAAGTATTCGATTCTAGTTGTTCTCTTGAATAAACATTAAAATTAGAATATTTCTGAACGCAAAGTTTCAGCAGCACGAGAATGCAAAAGTTAACTTATATTTTACCATAGCATAAAATTTTCAAAACATTAAGAAATATCGACAACTTTGAAGTTGCAATTATCATAACTATTATTAAATTAAAAATATATTATAATTCAGGATATATTGGATCCTAACAAAATATATATTCGCCATCGCTTATTCCGAGAGCACTGCGTTAATGTTTATGGAAACTGCGTGAAGGATTTAAACATTCTTGGTCGAGATTTATCAAAAACCCTCATCATCGACAATGCTCCACAGTCATTCGCATATCAAATTGACAATGGGATACCCATCGAAAGTTGGTTTGAAGAAAGGAAAGACAAGGAGCTTCTAAAACTGTTGCCATTTTTGGAGACCATCCCATCATCGGTAGACTAAAAGAAACAAATAATATTTTGCAAATTATTCGATTTAGGGTCGAGATGTGCGCGATATAATTCGTGAACGTTACCGCCTTCGAGAGATGATACCACTATATAGTCAATTATATCAACAAAGGCAGCGGCAGATGAATGATTCCTTGTTTTCTCACAATGTAGTTTATCAATATAGCGAAAATAAAGTGGAAGAAGTGAATCCGCAGCCGCAACAACCGGAACAACATCAGCAACAAAATACGGAACAATTCAGTTCGTATCAAGTAGACGAATTGAATGTTGGATTAATACCAGTTGAACCGAGTGATGATAACTTGATAATCAAAGGGATAACAATACCAAAAACTCAGAGTGTTAAAGGATGAATCTAATCAGAGTTAGACTCACATTTTTGTTACTTTTTAAAGTCTAGATTTATTGTTATTTGTTTATGCTGAACACTTGTTGGAATTGAACCTCATATGTTTATTGATACTCGTTTCTTCTGCACTTCATGTGCCATTGTTTGTTATTTCTATCATCAGATTATTATCAAATATGTATTTGTATTTTTAGTGAGCATTTATCCCTGTGTATGCAATATATTGAACATAATATGGAATGATCGAAAAGGTGATATTTGTTATATTTTATTTATTCCCATTTTCTTACATTTAATATAAGTCGCTAAATTGTTTGCAAGCTTTTTGTACAAAAATGTATATTATTTTTGCGTGATAGCATAGAATATGCAAAAAAAGACTTGCACCATTTTAATAATAATAATAATACTAATATTTTGAATAATCAATAAAATATTTAATATTATGTATTTCTTTGTTATCAGTTTATTTATATTTGTGTGTTGGCAGTTGGCAAATGGCTTTCTTTCTATACTGTGCAAATTTTTTGTTTATTGTTTAAGCATTATTTGTTAAATTTATATGTAAACGAATGCAAATTGTTTTAATATCTCTGTAATCTGCAGAATGACAGTTCCAGAAAGCTATTATGCCAGTGAATTAAAAATAATTTAAATTTCTTAATCTGGTATTCTATAAAAATGAGTTTCTTCTATCGTTTTCATCTCATTTTCTTTCATTTTATACTTACTAAGATAGTAGTAACAATTCAAAACAGCTCTGGCTAAAACAAATTATGTTTAATCATCTGTTTTGTTACGTATACATCAATTATTGATTTGTGAATGGTTTTATTAGAGTGCAAATATTGGGATATTAATTTAGTATTCCGCGTCCATGGAATATAATCCTTTAGTTTGAACGTTTACAAGTTTATTCACAAATAAAATTGCGTTACCTTAGGCGTTTTAAATTTTTAAGTTCAAGTGTCTTTGCTCAGCTCTGTTTTTATTATTTCCTTCGGCATGTTTTGTTTATATCTGAATTTCTATGTTTAATATTTTAAAAATACCTAATCACACCAATTGGTTTAAATCTATCATTTCCATAAAATCATCAAAATATGGATAGTTTTGGGCGATTCTAGTAATTTGGAGCAAAATGAAATTAAATGCTTATTTTGAAATACATAAAAACCTTAAAATTACAAAAATATTTACATTTTTTTACACGTTTTTACTAAAATTTAATTAAGAATTTCTTAAACTATCTAAAAATGTTAACATCTTTCTAAGAAGTTCTATTTGAGCATGCTTACTGAGCTCATTCTAATAACATACAAGTTGGGGTGCCACTTTATTCTATGTTTCGTGATAATCTTGAAATAGAAAATGTTGTTTGATCGTAACTACATTTAACAATAAGTTTAATATCTATTGATTGCCCTTATAATGCAATATATCCATGTTTTCTATGAAATATTTCCTATCTGCAATCGTAAATTTATCTGTCCTATTAAATATGAAAATAACCATTATTTTTTGTATTTTTGATCATATTTGTAAATGTAATATATATTGGCGACCTTGTGGAAAATAGTAAAACGTGATTAAATTACGTGAAATCGGAATTTGGATATAATGTTCTCTGTTTAACAAAGATTAAAAATTTTTTCTCGCTAATCACACATGAAATGAGATGCTTATTTTGAAATCCATAAGAACCTTAAAATTCCAAAAATATTTAGATTTAAAAATAGATTTTGGCGGATTTTATATGAAAGAATAAATTTTGAGGACCGTTAATTTTAAGATTGCAGATTTGCAACGAATATTTCTCTTTTTCCACTTTATTCCATGCTTCGTGATAATCTTGAAATAGCAATTATTTTATTGTTGTATTTTATTAATTGTGCTTTTTATTTATTTAAAAATACGTGTACTAGACACGTGATGAAAAGTAATGTAAAACACCACAGAAAAAAATTAACAAAATCAGACAATTAAAAAAAATGAATAATTAAAAATAAAGTTTGGCAAAATTTAAATAATTTGGATAAGGTTAAATTAAATAGTTCACAGTAGGGAAAACTGAAGGGGGTAATAAAGGGGATAGGGAAATATTTAAAACAATCAATTACCCGATTAATTGGGATCCTAAGGAAGTCATAATAAATATCATTGTGTCTATAAGGGACGTCTCTTTAATTCGACCAAAATGGAAGTTTGTCTAATCGCGGGCATTCAAAAATTGTCATTGGAGCGCACTATCAAATTCGCTATTTTTTTTTAATTAATTTTTTTTTCTTTAAAATATAATGAATTTACAGAGGATATTGACATTTTTTATAGCATTGTAACTGCCGTGAGCACAGATTATACTATTTCCGAGGTTAAGTTTATCCGGAAATGATGTGAATGTGATGAATTCATAATAAATGGTAAGAATTGGTTCGTTATGTTTTAAATTTGATATTTTTAGATCTATGGCGATCGTCGTTATAACAGAAACAACATTATATGATATCAAAGCATGGACTTTGCTTAATAGAGAAGATTTAATATCTGAAGGTATATGTTTTTAGCGTTTGTAATTATTTTTATACCAATTGGCTCATTAGACAATATTTAAACTAAATCGACAATAGACAATATTTAAACTAAAAATAACCTAAAGTTAAAATAAGTGGTTTTTTTTCTAGATATTATCTTTGTGAGTCTAACATTAAAGAAAAATTGTTTGTATAAAAATATAAAATATTTGTCTTGTTAAAAGAATTTGTTCATATAGATGAATTATACCAATACTTAAAAAATTTTATGGCTTAAGAAAGGTTGCTAGCATGTTGAAGATAATAAACTTAAATTATTTTTGCGATTAAGGAGTTTGTCCAGCATGTAAGGAAAATTATTTTTCTTTAGCTATTTTAGTCTTTTCCATTCCACCGACCGGTTTTATATATCAAAATGTTTTTTAATGAGCCAACAATGTGTTTTCTTTCAGAATATTATGTAAGGTTGCAAGTTTATGGAATATTTTTAATCTTGATTTTTGAATTCACAACGGGCTTCTAAAGGTGACAAATAAATTAGATAACTAGATAAAGGTAAATGTATATTTTTATCAAATATTAAATACCTTATTTCAGCATTATTATCAAACAGATTTTCAAACAAGTAACTGTCAGTGTGGATACGAAAATGGATGGGTCTAATTGTTCATTATAAAACATAATTTTTTAATTTGTAAATAAAGAATATTATATATATATATATATAATTTATTAAAAAATATATTATATTAATCAAATGTCATTTGTGAGGTAACTATCAGGGTTGCGCAGAATTACATCTTCCATCTTCCGTTTTCCGTCGTCCGTTTGAAAAAATCATTTCCATTCCATTGAGTAAAACTTCAGATTTTTTCTTAATAACGAGAACGAAAGTTTCCATCTTGTAAAAATTTTATTATACACATTATTTTCAAGTAAAGTCTTTATTATAAGTTTATAATAAATAATTTCAATTTAATTTAGTCTCCTTCTTTTTATAACTTGGGACTTCTGAAAGTAAATAAAACATTACATGCGCGCATGCATAGGCATATTTCCTAACCGATAACAATTTTTGGACGCCATATTCTCGAGCAGGTGCGTGAGTGGAATTTCTTGTGACAAGCATTCGCGGTGCCAGTGAACATACATTACGAGATAAGTGATTTTGTGCATAGTGTTGAAGCGGCATGCTTGCATTAATAAATTCATTTCTAAAGGTTGCATCTACCAGAGATCTTTCAAAGCCTGCATCCACTATCTAGAATACAAGACATCACAACTTCTATTGAAATAATATAACAAACAGCTCTTAAATTATTAAACTCTTCGTATATTGTTTCCCTCTCTGATGATATTCCGCCATTCGAAGAACCTTGTTCCGAAAAACCTAAACAATCGTCATGAGAACTATTATCAATGTTTGTACGGTCATCATCAACTCTATGTTTCGAAATATTTTTGGATAATATAAATTCATCTGGAGGTTGAGTTGATGACGATCGCACAGATATATCGCAATTGTTGCTATCGTCATCGTCATTTTCAATGTTCAATATCGATTCTTCGACATTATTATTTGGGTCCAAATCTGTAAAACATAATTATAAAATCAAATATTTATCTGTAAGAACCTCCATATAGCGATATTAAATGCATATGTATACAACAAACTCCAGATCGTTGGTCCAAGCATGTGCATTTGAATCGATATGGACAACTTTGGCAAATTTGGCAATGCACATTGTTCTAAAAACACTAAAACACTCTAAATAAACTTCATATACTCACATTTTCATCGCATCTGCATGATCCGTTATCCGTAATTGTATGGTGAATATCACGATTGGACGTCGATGGAACGAACCACTCGTTATCAATCTTCGATATTGGTGGCGGACTGTCTCCGGCAAATTCTACTGCAGAGCGATGGGTCTGATGAGTCTTTGATCGTCGACTGCTACCTGCTGCGAGCTTCCGTTTCCTCTGTAATGAAAAAAAATTCTCGCAGTAAAGTATTTCACTTACGTAAACTAAATTAGACGTAGCAATGTCGCTTATCGCGGTATACAGTGTGTGCAAAAGCGTATCTATTCGGATATTTTCCTTCTTTGCCAGCATTCGAATCTGAAAATATAGAACAAAACTATGGACCACGAAATAATATATTTAGCATATATTGTACATATGCAATGATATCACATGGTACCTTAAGTCTGCAGTGCCATGATTCCGCCAACATACTCGTATGTACTGGCGAATACCTATGATCCTGGGAGTTGCTCCATTGCTGCATTTTGGCTATAAATTATAATCTACAGAGTAATTAAAAAATCATTACTTAAATAATATGTCTCCATATACTCCATGAATTTGCTGGCATCCTCATTGTTTTCTACCATGAGCATGTCAGACATACTTTGCCACATCCTGTCTACTTCCTGCTGTAATGGTTCTTTTAGTATAACATTCATAACAATTTTTTGGTAATATTTTGGTTTTCTGGGAATACCTTAAAAATCTGTTTAAAAGAAATATTTATTTACTGACCTGAATGTACCCATTCCAAAACGCTGATGCTTCATCAGACATAAATGTTTTCGGGCAGAATGTCGGCATTAATTTTTTTATACATCCAAAAAGCGTTGATATATCATTTGATCGAGATGTGTGGGACAGAAGAAATGCTAAGGTTTATTAAATTAATGGATTTTTACAATTAACTACCTATAGGGACGCCTTTGTCGAACTCGTTCATTGCTAAAACTGTAGTTAACTTTAAATTATACCTTGTAATATTATGGGTATCGTCTATAGTTATACCACGACCAGAGTAATCTTTCATCCATTGAAGTTGCTGTGGGGTGATTATTACTGAAATCCCACGGAATATATATATATATATATATATATATATAATCAAAATCTAAGAATATGAAAGGTTTGATTTGATCATTTTTGAATTATTTTCAATGGTCTCAAAGAGATCATGAAACAAATATTCAATTTATGTTAATAATTTCTCTGTTTTTCATTATATTTCTTCAAAATTTCTAGATCAAATCAGATTTATTACTTCTATTTTTTATGAAAAGAAAATTGGAAATGTCAATTTCTTAGATTTTCATAATATATCAATAAATAAACAAATGATAAATGTATAACCTAATTTAAATTCGCTGCCAGTTGTATCTTTCGGTGGCACATAAAGTTGAAAGCCATCGTTGACGTCTCCGTTATCGATTCTAGTTAATAATGAATTTAAATCATTCTCGTGTAGACGTCCTGGGATATAATTCATTTTATGGCGGAAATTCCTTAAATAATATTTTTGTTAAACTTATTAGGCTTAGTATAAAATACCACAAATCTTGAGTAGTGACATAGAATAGCCTATTCGTATGTGGATAATTTTCCCTTAATTTCAAAATAATCTGCATGTTGGTCATACCGTCTCGAAGTAATCTGAATTAAAAATTATTTAGCACTAAAACAAATTTAAACTTTTCGATAATTATTTTCTGCTGATAGCTATATTTTAGAGATTCGTAATCTATATTATGGTTCAAATGACTGAAGCACGCCTCAACACTAATCTTCCCATTTTCCGCTGTTTTAACCTTTAATGAATAAATACATATAATATTTTTAATATTAATAATTAATATACCTTCATATACGCTGTACATCTCTCATCAATCTTATCATTTTCATGACCTGCTCTTATCGCTGATTGTTGCTTGTAATTTCCCTTCCGCACTCGATGGCATATGTTATATTCCACATGTGTTCCATTTATATCTGTCGACGATGAAATTCTAAATGAAGTTCCCGTATGTTCCTCTCTTGTTGAACGCCAAATCTATAATAAATGAACCAATAATTAATAATAAGATATAAACAACCATATAATCTTCAAAACAATCAAATTCTTTGTGTTCCATTTCAAATGCTCCATTATCGTTATGCTCTTTTGTCATGTGCTGTCTCAAACCTGAAATAGATGCAAACTTACCATAGCATATCCCACATTCCACTCGTTCGCCATCAGAATAAATCTAAAATTTTTAATATTATATTTAATATAAATTATTAGCATGAATACCTTCCCATGAATATTCTTACAATGATATTTCATTCCTTTTACACTTTTCAATTGAACATCGCAGTGTGGACAATTCAATAGAACATGTGTTTCATTGTTCTTGCGAGTGCGAAGTTCCTGAAGACCATTATCAAACTTACTCATCTCCTCGAACCCATAGCCATGAATTCTTCTTAAATGACTTCTCAAATTTTTTGGAATTTGAGAATAACCACAGTTTTCAGGGCATTCAAAAACTGTAGATGAAATTGAGCACATTTTAACTTTGTTACTTGAATTAAATTCGAGTAAAAAATTTATTTAAAAAAAAAATAGCGAATTTGATAGTGCGCTCCAATGACAATTTTTGAATGCCCGCGATTAGACAAACTTCCATTTTGGTCGAATTAAAGAGACGTCTATAAGGGACAGCAGGAAAACATAAAAAAAAGAAATAAAAGAAAAAAATAATATAATTTCAAACCGAAAGTTTTGGCGCTTAAATGCGTAAAAGGCACGCATTATTGCAGAAGTTTTTCAAAAGAAAAGGATCCTTCCTTGTACGGAAGAAGCTATTCAATAGAAAGTGTTTGAGATAACGATATCTTCTTCCGTGTCTTCTGAATAACTTCCGCAGCGGTTCGCTTCGTTTTACTCATAAAAATAGCAAAAGGGGAGTAACATTTGTCGGGACTGACTTTTCAGAAAAGTGAAAGAAGCTCATTTTGAGTGTATTAACATTTATTTATTACCCTATTTTACCGTTTCATTGGATTCCTCGACGCAGACGGTTATTTTTCGATCATTTCGATCAAAAGAGAAAATATAACAGAAGTTGTTATGCACAAAAGTAGTGAAGAATTTCTCCTCCTCCGATGGGAGAAGGGGGGGGGGGGGGAATGGTTGTTTGTAGTTGTTGCTCTTATGTTTATCATTATACGAGGAATATAAGAATTTAAAAAGGAATATATGGCTATATTTAAAGATAAATTTTAAACTAATGAAATGTTAATAACTTGGGGGATGAATAAAGATGAGATATCTTATTAAAACTTAACAAGGAAGGATGACAAATATTGAGCATACTTATCTGACACCACTCTACTTTGCCTAAGGGAAGCTGTTGGAAGAAAGTTGGGGCTCAGGAGATAAGGTGGATTAGGAAGAATACGTGCTTCTGTCTTATGTCATATTTAAGTGAAAAAGGTGCCCAAGGAGAAGTTCCCTTCATCAGTGGTCGTAAGAGCAAATAAGAAAGGAGAGAAAATGAAGGATTGGATCGATAACATTTGGAGACCAATTTTTTCTAAAAATCCTGATCAGAAAAAATGGATTTTTATAATGGATTCGGCTCGTTGTCATCTAAAACCGACAGTACTAGAGGGGCTTAATCAGCTGTGCACGTTAGCAGTTATACCTGGTGGACTGACTACGTATCTTCAACCATTGAACGTTGCTGTGAACCAACCATTTAAGGATAGATTAAGGAGCTGCTGCGAATCTTGGATGGCCGATTTGAGCCAAGCAACTTTCACTAGAAATGGGAACCGAAAGAGACCGTCGTACGCAACAGTGACAAATTAGGTATCCAACAGTTTTTATAGAATTTCAGATGATGTTAGTTTTAACGGATTTAGAAGATCTTTAAGCCAAGATTATAATAGTGTTATGGAATTTTTATGTGATAGATTCAAATGCCTTTAATGCGCTAACCTTGTTAGATCTATATGCTTTTTATTGTTATAGGTTTTGATAGTTTTGATAGTTAATGTATCCAAAAATTTGTTATCGATTAGTCAATAAACAATTTCAATTTATATGTTGAGTAGAACTGTTTTCATTAAATATTCTGATGACAGACGAGTGTGTGGAGACATTAGACACGAAATGAGAGAAATCTATCTCTCCCCCCACCACCCCCCACCACATTCGAAATAGTGTACGAACGAAATCCAATAAAACGGTAAAATAGGGTATTTTCTCATGACTCGAATATTTGGTCATAGTCCTGAGTACTCCACGAAGTATGCGCAAATTGCAAAATACATCGCACTTTATGCAAAACAGTAAATTTGTAATACTCTTTCGCGCCAAATGGAAATTATGCTTTTTGAATATTTAAGCGTATATTATAAAACTTCACGAGCATGCTTCAGGTTTTTGTTGACGAAAAATGACTAAATTTGTCTGAATATCTCTCCAAATTACAAAATTCTTCAAAAATTTAAGTTCCTAAGGTCATTTCTGAGCATCGATATTTTTATTATTGAAATTTGCGTGTTCTTTCACGCCAATTGACTTTTACTTACTTGATTACTTGATTGTCCGGCGTCATGCCGGCGTCGAGATGCGGACCAACTCTCTCCAGGCTTCGCCTTGCTAATGTTGACCAAGCCGTTTTCTCCTCGCGAATACCGATTCTTCTCCGTGTTGCCCTGGTGGTTCTCGTGGACGAATTTCGTGACCCAGAGCTTGACTGTATCCGTCCACATTCCCTTCTTGCTCTTGACCAGCCTCGTGGATCCAATTCTGAAAGGATTCTGCTGCACCTCGTGTCCGGTAGCCTTGCGACATGTGCAGCCCAACTGAGAAGCCAAATCATCCCAAATGGAGCCTTCGACATTGGCGTGAAGGCAGATAATGTCCAGAGTTCTTTGGAGACGTTGGAGAGTTTCTTTAAAGGGCAACAAGTTTCGAGCAACGCTGGTAAGATGCTCTGATGTAGTAGCTCTCTTTTTCCTTTTGCTGTAATGTGAAGAAATAGAGGCTTGCATTTGTAGAATGCTGCATTGGTTCTTCGGGAAATCTCCGCCTTCAACGAACCGTCGATCGCAATGAAACTACACAAGTGTTTGGCACCAGCTGATTAAAACAGAACCACCGGAAAATATGGGTTCTTTGGTAGCGTAGTCGTAGTATAGGATCATCTTATTGCATTATTACTATGTTTTATCTTGCATCGTTAATTCTACGCACGTCAGATCCAATTGCCAATTTTACCATAGTTATGCTTGTCTAGTAGTTCTCTACGTGTAAATTGCAAGTTACTGCTCACGTAATATTAGTAGCATCTTCTCAAACTATATATTAAACTTTAAAAATTATTGAAATATTAACTTATAGTGGCTTTTTTGAACTCTTATATTTATATGAAAGAACTTGGCGTGGCACCTAAATAATCTAGAATAATTTTCACGTTAATTTCCTAGATTTGTCCAATATTATGTTTTAAGTATAATATTTTTCTGGGATAATAGTGTAGAATAGTCTAACTGAGCTCCTTTATTTTGCATATCAATTGGAGTGTTCTTTAAATATACACTAGCTGACAAAAGTTTTGTCACAAATGTTTCTTCGGGTTTTACTTTTTTGTGATTTGACCAAATTGGCTGATTTTTTGATATTTTATGTGAATCAGTGTTTTAAATGTTATAATAGTAAAATTTGGTTCAAATTACCATGGCAATTTCGGTACCACGCATTCCGTTTTCCCTCATATTGATAACAGCTTGCCGGGTGGCAATTGGAGTTTCTTTACGTGGAGTCATCTCTAAAATGTTGCCAATTACTGCTATTTTCAATAAATTATGAAAAAAATATAATTGAACTTTAAAAATTATTAAACAATGCAGTGCAAGAAAAGTTCGTAATATCTTTGAGCTACGCGTTTTACGATAAACGCTTGTCACTGTAAAACGGATCATCGTAATCACAAGCGGGAATTTGTAAAATAATCTACAACCATATGAATCTATCATATCAAAAAATCAGCCAATTTGGTCAAGTCACAAAAAAGTTAAACCCGAAAAAACATTTGTGACAGAACTTTTGTCAGCTAGTGTAGATAAATGTTCATTTAAATGCATGTGGCTGGCGTGCAATTAAAAGTTGTGGGTTTTCAAGGAAAGTGACTTTTGCGTACCTTTGAGGTTTTTTTTTTAATGAAAATTATTATTTTCTAATATTTCCATGAATATTTAAAGATTACACTTGTTAATTCCAGATTACTTTTACCATAAACACGCCAAATTGAAATAACGATTTACTGGTTTTTACTCTCGTCATACAATGGATACGTGTACTTTACAACAACAGTGGTAAGACCTATTGGTCAGATTTTTCTTAAACTATCGAAAAATAATAATATCTTCCCAAAATATTAAGTTTCAGCATGTTTTCTAATCTCATTCTATGAGAATTCCATTTGGAGTGCCATAAATTTTTGAGGAACATTCTAAACTGTATAGGATATCTCTTTCCTTACGGCTGAACTATATTATGTTTTCTGAGCTCTCCATTCACACGCTTCATTTGGCGGGTCTGCACCATTGATAGATTCGGATGCGAGGATTCCAAATCCGTTTTCAAAATCGGAGACATTTTTCGTTGAGTCGAGATATTTAGCCGCCCAAGATCCATGCACGCCAATAATAAAAAAAAAAAAAACACGCCAATATAAAATGAGCTCAAATCTAATATTTTGTGAAGATTTTAATATTTCTAGAGACTTTAAGGAACAGCTGACTGACAAACTGGAGTAGACAATATTTGTGTAAAATACACGTGAAAGTTGTAATACAAGCGTAATAATAAGAAAATCTTTATTTCCATTTGGTGTGCCTGTGGCTCCTTGATGTGTAGGCTTCATAGAAGATGACTCTGGAGACTTTTCGAAGCACGAGATCTTTTATAATTTGATGAATTAAGATCTTCTCCTAGTTCAATTAACTGTTGCACTCCACTGCCACGAAACCGCGCCGCATTGCAAAAGACTTCGCACTAATTGCAAATTCAACCTTTTAGTTTATTATTTTCATTTTATTGTCGTGGTGTAGGTTGATGAAAAATTAGGGGTAAAGGAGCATACCTCCAAAAAAAGATGGTCTCGCTTGGGCTGGTGTAGATTTAATTTGCAATTTGTTTATTATTTCGCTTTTTTTTCATCACAATTTTGTTTTCTCTTAATAAATTGGTTGTTAAATCAACATAATAATTATTATTATAAAAATTTTAGGTATAATTTATTAAATTTAGGATCGAAATAATAAACAAATTGCAAATTAAATCTACACCAGCCCAAGCGAGACCATCTTTTTTTTTCGGTATGCTCCTTTACCCCTAATTTTTCATCATCCTACACCACTACAATAAATATTTTAAATATTTACAAGTCATTTATATCAACAATGAAGACTCTTCTGATCCATTAATTGAGGCAATAAGAATTTATTTTCATTAATTCATCAGGATTTCTGCAGAATGAAACGTTAACTGCTAAATAAAATATTGAAAATAAAAATTAAAGGGTAGTATTTGCAATTTGTGCAAAGTCTTTTGCAATGCGGCGCTGTTTCTTGGCGGTGGAGTGCTGTTGAATTTCTGCGTTCTACTTATCCAATAGCTCTCGCTGATGTTTTATCATAGGGCTTGCTGATTTCTCGTACAATTCTTATAGTTTTATCGAGATCGGTTTGTACAATCTCTTTTTCTTCTGCTCGCTTATCATTATTCCGGACTCTTCGAACTTTTTCTTGTTTATGAACAGCTATGAATACGATTTTTGACAACAGATTCACCTCAACTTGTATGGTAATAGAATAAACCCAGTAAGCCTGCTCAAATATAACTTTTTAGAAAGATATTGATATTTTAGATAGTTCAAGACATTCTTAGTTAAATTGCGGTAAAAACTGTTCTGTTATAAAGACGTAAAAATTTCCCCACACATTTAAAAATCGCTATTTCGATTTGGCGTGCAGATTTGGAACCACCGCGTCCGACTATATTAATGATGCAAGTATCATGAATTTCTCAAAGGAAGGCTAAAGTCACTTCCCTTGTTACAAATTTTAATTAGTGATACTATTTTTCACGTAAACTTTTACGAGATAAGCTCAAAAAATATATTTCTATATAAATTTGTTTTAGAATATTCATTTAGAGTTTCTGAGCTTACTTTCTTTTAGATTTTTAGAACTGCAACACAATTAAAAACAGTGATGCAATATAATTTTATAGAAAACAGCAAGTATTTTATTAAAATGATCGTTTAAGACATTGTTTAATATGTTCATTATCTCTTTTCTACATGGTATAGTATATACAAAGTATAAAATTGATAACATTTCAGTGGTTTTTGGCTCCAAAATCGAACCAAAAACGTTTTATCGCTTACATTAAGACACGAACGGCGACGTCAAGGAAGACGAAGGGACAGTGCGTTGACCTGTTTCGAATTCGATTCAACACCGCGTACGCTGTCGGGTTGTTGTTCTCCAAAACGATTTATTCATATCTCTGCCTCAACGTCTTGCAATGTCATTCAAAGCGGTCGTATTGGTGGGTGGCCCACAAAAAGGTGACTGTGTTGTGTTGTAGAATTCAAGTTTTCATTTCGCTGGCGGGTTCTGATCCATTGACGACGAACCGATATGATATTAGCTGCTAGTGCTTTATTATCGCTCTATGCGTTTTTTCTCGTGCTGCCGGTTTTAATATTGGCATATATTGCTCAGGAACACCCATTAATGCTTTAATAGGATGAGAAGTGATAGTGTTTGATAGAAAATTGCCATTTTGTTCTCATAAATATTTGTCTTGTATATTATGTAAGTCGGTGAAATGAAACAAATGGATTGGATGCAAATGTGAAATTAATTTTATAATTTTTAGGTACCCGATTCCGTCCCCTTTCCCTTCAACTGCCAAAGCCATTATTCCCAATAGCAGGTGTTCCCTTAGTTGAACATCACATTGACCAACTTTCTCAGGTTTTGCTTTATCAATTTTATAGAAAAAACGTGCAACAAATTTGCAGCTCTCTGGTCTCTCGGAAATATTTTTAATTGGATTTTACCCACCAAAACTGTTTACCGACTTTATCAATCGATGCCAACAAACATATCGAATTAGTATAAAATATTTGAAAGAAGATGTCCCGGCAGGTTTGCGTTTGGTTTTGTTGGTTTTTGATGATGATGTGTTTATTTTAGGCACGGCGGGCGGTTTGGTTTTATTCAAATCGAAAATTCTTGCTGGTGATCCGGATGCGGTATTTGTCATCAATGCGGATGTATGCGGAGATTTGCCCATTGAAGGCATGGTAGGGGGTTTTTTGTTTGATAAATTGTAGTTTTTCGTATAGCTTCTGTAATATAGTTTGGCACATGAACTTTAAATAAGAAAATGAGTGTATAGCCTATTTCAAAATAGTTGACGACACAATCACGCTGCAAATGCGGCATACTAATTAAAATTCATTTTCAAATAGATTATTTTAATAATTTTTAATTAATAAACGTTCAATTTTATTTTATTTCTGTGACATTTTTTCGTTTTTATTGCTTATATGGAATAAAATAATCGTTTTGAAAATGAATTTGACATAGAATGCCGCATTTGCAGCGTGATTGCGTCGTCAACTATTTTGAAATAGGCTATAATAATTAAAAAATGTCACAAAAATAAAATAAATAATCGATTTGAAATGAATTTGAGTTAGTATGCCGTATTTGCAGCGTGATTGCGTCGTCAAATATTTTGACATACGCTATATATCAAAAATATTACTTTGATTTATTATAATTTGAAGACGAATATATATCCCGGACCAAAAACGGGATCGCTTCGAACCCGGCGTCAACAGCATAAGTACTGACGCTTTTTTTTCAATGCGGGCACATTTGTTGTCATCTTTTTTTAATTTTGTATTGTCCTTTTCAGAGATCGGTGCCTAATGGAAGAGCAAAAAAAGAAGAGAAAATGATGGGGCCACAAAAAAAATTTTCTCAATTCCTCTTAAATATGTTGTTGTAGACTGATTGTCTGGTTCGCACTCTTGATTGTCAGTGTTGTGGTTCGCACTCCTGATCGCCAGTTGTTGTAGACCTCAAACTTGGGTAATTAAACCGATTTATTAATTTAATATAAAAATTAACATAAAGCAACAAAGTATATAATCGATAACAAATAACAATAATCACATATGAAAATACATAATAGAATGGGCCCAAATAAAACTTAATTTAAAGGGACATGTAGTATCCCACTGTGGATGACCTGCGAATCCTTTCAATGGCGCGTGTGTTTGGCGCCAGTTCAAATTATTGCGGTCACAGCCGCAACATATGTGCTGCCCATAATTTCGTAAAAAAGAATGGCCGTCTAAAAAGAGAGGACGTCCAAACGAGAACTTCAGTCCATCCTATTTTTTTTCCTCTTCCATTAGGCACCGATCTTTGAAAAGGACAATAATATATTTTGATTTCTTGATGTATACAAGTTGAATTAAGTTTTAATTTGTGTTAGAATAATTAGAATAATTATCTGAACGTATTGGTGACAAAAAATAATGATTCTCTATAGTTTTATTTTTTGCTCTGTCATTAATTTGATTATAATTAATTAATTTACTATCATGCTTATTTTAAGATGCGTTTCATCTGAATCAGCATTAAATTTTCCATAAGATGATATTTTACTTTTCACTGTAATTTTACTTTCAAATTTTTTATAACAGTTTAAAACTTCTACTAAGCAAAAAAACATTAAAAATGATTATTATTTGTTTTAAAATTATTTTAATACATTCAGATAATTTTTCCCAGTTGTTTTATATACAAATAATTAACTTACCTTACGTTAATTAGAATCCGAATAATAAAGCTTAAAAAAAGCTAAAAATAAAAGACGAACTTTTAGTGGTCAACATTTTTCTAGTCCCCCCACCCTTTTGGCAAATAGCCAACAATAAATGTGTTTCCTCTATTTCAAAGTTGTTGTCCGGGTGTATTCGCGAATATTCTACATTTATTTGAAAGGTGTACACGAGCTGTATACGTGGCACCTTACAATATACATTTAAACGCCAACTTAACAGCAATTTTCGATTTTTAAGCTTGTCTGAAAATTTCTATGTTCCCCTCAATAAAGCATTGTTTACGACAATTTAATTAGACGTTCCTTAAACTATCTAAAAATATGGCTGCACCAAAACAATAGGAATACTTTACCCTTCAAGGAGAATAAAGGATCTACCTTTTCCCCAAGCCAGATTACCAGTGTTTTCCTTATATTCCTTTAAGCTATTTTCTCAATATTTAGTATTTAGAATTGCAATTTTTCTTTCCACTATGTTTAAAATTACTAATTTGGTCGCGTGGAATACGTTTTGTGATATTCGGCGATTCCAATTGTTATGAGGCATCTTTAACTGATTAAAGTTAACTTTCATTAAATAGCATATCTTTGATTTTTTTGCCAACCAGAACTTGCAAAAGTTTTTTTTAACCCCTATAAATAAATTAAATTTTGCAAAAATGTAAATATCATTAAAGAATTTTAATTGTCCATACCGCAGACATAAGAATTGCAATTTGCAATTATTTCCAAATGTCGGTAATTGATTAATCCATTTTTCGAAAATTGAATTTTCGTTTTTACTTTACGTTTTGTTTTCTTTATTACCTACCCCCCCCCCCCCCTCGTCGACTTGTGTGTTTCTATTGAATGAGTTAGTTATTTGCGACTCAAAAAACATACTCATGAGTAAGATTGCTGTTTGAATTTTGATGTTTTAATGTTGAAGATATAATTATGCGACGGCTTGTAGTTTGTTATTCAGAGGAGGAAATAATTAAAGCACAGTAAAAGAATCCATAGGATGTAGTGTATAATTGATGAGAGAACGCAGATTATGTTGAAGTAATGTTAAACAGTTAATAATAGTACCAAGAGATAGAATATTTTTGTTGATTTATGTTGGCACGCTAATTAGAACAGATTAAGCCTTTAAATTGGTTCGTGGACATTTTCTGTCTTGGAGTGCGCCATGGAACAGCTAAATGAGCCCAGATAGCTTCCTCGAGGTACTAAGAATTTCTGCAGAATGAAATATTAACTGATAAATAAAATATTGCACGCCAAATGGAAATGAGAATTTTCTAATATTTAAATGTGTATTATAAGCTCTCACGTAATAACTTCAGAATACTATTCACGTAAACTTGTCATAAACCTTCTAAACTATATAGAATTATGCCTCTCTGAACGTAAAACTATATTTGAGTAAGCTTTCCGATCTTTCAGTTTAAACACTCAACTTGGCGTGAATATTGAGAATAAAAAATAAATTAAAAGGTAGTTTTTGCAATTGGTGCGAAGTCTTTTGCATGGCGGCGCGGTTTCTTGGCAGTGGAGTGCGCGTGTGATATTATAAAATTATACAAAACTTCCTATTTGTTGTTTATTTTTTGAGTTATAGTAAATATGCTCATACATATTTTTCTTTTTGAAATACTATGTGTACAAAGTTGTGCAAATATTGTCTTAAAAGCGTGAATGACTTTAAATAAAAACATGTTCCATAAATTATAGAGAATATATTTCTTTATTTAAGTAAGTAAAAAAAAAACTTGCCAATCGAGTACAATCCATAAAATAATTTCATCACAAAAATTTAGGTCAGCGTGTTTGCACAGAATGCGCATATCACGCACTGCCACACAGTTCATTTCCACTTATTATTCATTTTAGACATCGATGCCTAATGGAAGAGCAAAAAATTAGGGGCGGAGAAAAGGTCTTGTTTAGCCGGCCACACGGCCATTAAGGCCATCGAATCTCTTCCTCTTTTGTTTCTCATCAATTTTTGTTATCTATTTTTTGATGACAAGAAATGAAAAGTTTAATTTAAAAATGAAAATGGATGAAATAAAAATATTGATGACAAACAAAAGAGGAAGAGACGTGATGGCCTCAGTGGCCGTATGGCTGTCTAAACAAGACGTTTTCTCCGCCCCTAATTTTTTGCTCTTCCATTAGGAATCGATCTCTGAGATGAATAATAATATTATAAAACGCGAAAATTGATAAGGTTGAATAGATAAGGTTTGGCTTCTTACATGATTCTTTATCTAATTGGTTGAATGAGATCAATTTGAAGTATTGTTTATGTAGATTGAAAATAATTGAACCATACTTGATCCTAAATAACATTCCTTCAAGTGCGAGCATTTATTTCATTGTAGTTTTGTCTCACTCGAATTTGATATTAAAAACATTGTCTCAACAATTCCAACTTCATGAGATAGTCGTCAAATGAATTCTCATTGTAACTTTAGCTTAAAAAATAAAGGTAAAGGTTGTTTTAACCAAAAGGGTACTTATTAGGGTTGCACGGAAATCAATTTTCTATCGAACGAACGACGGAAAAGGGAAATGGAAATAATTTTTTCTAATGGAAGGCGGAAAACGGAAATGGAAGATGGAATTCCGTGCAACCCTGGTACTTGTGTCTTTGTAGAATTAAAAAAAAAGCATTTTATCTGTGATTTTTCATGCAAAATTATTTTGCTATAGATCCTGGAATGAATTCCCACTGGATTATTAATAATTTTATAAAGTTTGAGCAAACTGACGTGCAGATGATGGTTTATAATAGACTAAAGAACGTCGGATAATTTAAAGTGCAAATTTTAACGTAAACACGCCATCCGATCTAATTAATTTATAGTCTCAGCCGCGTTTAATAGTCAAGACACGCCAAATGCCAAATGAAAGTTTTTTAATGTTTAATTGAATATTACAGCACGCACCCCAAATTGTATGGTTGGGGGATTCAGAAAACATGCTCATTTTGTAAATTTCGTTAAGGAACGCATGTTTTTTGATAGTTTAAGACGGGTTTTGTAAAAATGACGTGTCAAGTGATATGAAAATAATACGTGTAGAGAAGTAATACACGTTTCAATATTGAAAAATATAAATTTCCGTTCGGTGTGCAGCACACCAAGTGGAATTAGTGATTTCCAAATTTTTAAGCATCTCTTAAAGTTTGCAAGTCTTTTTTTTAGGAGACTTTGTTATTAACAATTTAGACTAGTTTTGCTTAAAATATGAATATCTTAACAAAGAATGAAATTTGGGCACGCTCACTGAGCCCATTTTATTAATGAACCAGTAGGCGTTTTGCGAGTTAATTACAGACAACCTTTCACGTGATTTTGACAGAAATGTCTTAAATTATTCGAGAAAACAACTACCTCACGAACTACTTGACCATCTTTTCTGAGCTTTGATCGTCACATTTGCACGCCAAGTTCTCTTTTATAAATAAGAGTTCAAAAAAGCCACTGCTATCTAATATTTTAAGAATTTTTGAGGTTTAATATATAGCTTAAGACGATGCTATTAAGATTACGTGAGCACGCCAAGGATTTTCGGAATTTTTGCGTCTTTTTAACAAAAACGGTTTTACTACAATTGTTGTAGCTACAATTTGATTATGTTTGTCTTAAACTATCTAAAAATATTAATACCTTTCTCAAAAGTTAGATTTAAGCACGTTTACTGAGCTCATTTTATTCTCATACCAGTTGACTTGCACACCATTCTCGGTCAAATTTAAGAACTCAAAGTCCACATTTCAAAATTTGAGTAGCTCCAGAAACCAAATGTGATTTGCAGCATTTTAATGGAAAAATTAGTAAGACACGTTTAAACATTAAAAAGGTTAATTTACCATTGGCGTGACATTAGATGAATGCTTCGGAAATTTTAGATTCTAGAATCGTTTCAGTGATTTGTATTACCATTCCAGTTGGTGTGCGTGAGAAATATCATGCAATTTACAGGGAAAGAATTACTAGACAAGCGTAAATATTGTAAAATTGGCAATTGGATTTTGTGTGCATTTGGGGTGTCTAGATCTTTATTTAGTATTAGAATTTGATTATATATCGATTTTTTGTATTAAAAGAACTCCAATCAGCATATAATTTATCGCAAAAGTCCACCCAGTAGTCGATAAATCGTAAGATTATCTCATTTTCAAAACGTTTGTGTTTGGCGCGCAAGATTGGCGTGTCTTTCTAATTGCATTAATAATTAACTGGAATTTGCAGGCAGAAAAGATCAATGATTTGTCGCCATCTAGCTTCCTCATGCTCACCACCGAAGCAACACGCCAGCAATCGGTTAATTTCGGATCGGTACGTTATTGAAATCATTTGTTATTTCGGATGTTATTGTTAAACTTTCGGATGTAAAAAAAGCGGAAATTGGTCCGACGTGCATTTCCGCAAAATATTACGGAATATTACACTTTCTAATTTAAAATTATTCATCAAACTTCAATAGAAATTTTTTGCGCTTTCAGAAAAGTCCAGCTTCAGAAAGATCTAATGGTAGAAACTTTCGCAGTTTGTGCACCTTGCCAATAAGGAATTTTTGTTCTAGCTCTATTGGGATTTCAGATATTTACAGTCAAAATGAACTACTGCCTTTTGCGGAGACCGAGAGACTTGTTACATGGTTTGAAAAGATTAGCCACTAGCTTTTTAAATATTGAGATTTATAAAAAGTTATTTATATATTTCAATTCAGCTCAATTAGCTGATTATTTTCAATTTCGATTCTTTTATAAAAAACATTAAAAAATAAAACAAAAGATCTCAAAAGAATCGAATTAGCATAGATGTTTCGTGAATCAAATTCTCTTCTGTTGAGGTTGTGAGTGATAAAGAAGGAATAACCAAATGCTATATTGCAATGGTCAATACTTAATACTTATTACTCGTCTCAGTGGGAGATGGTTCAGTGGGAGATGTGATTGTGACCAAATCCGCTCCTTTTATGCAATCGGCGGTGTGCGTGGCTTGATGTTGTCGGCTGATCATTGAATCTTCCAGAATTCCAGATAGAATTCTGGAAGTAGACCGGTGAAGGTGTAGATCAACATCGTTGCATGGTGACATCCTTGGTCACGATGGTCGCAGGAAGCGACATCTTCCAGGTTATATCCCAATAAATTAATGCATTGAAGTTTGAGAATGAAATTTAAATTATTCTTCAAACTTCAACGGATTAACTAATTAGCATATAGCACGATGAGTACCTCGTATACCTCGTAGAGAATCTGATTCACGAAAATTCTATTCTGGTTAGTTTCTTTTGAGATATTTTGTTTTTTATAAAAATGAAAATAACCGAAATTTAAAATTTTCTTGTGTAATAAATCGTGATTTTTTTGCGGAAATGCATTTTATTTTCCGTCGGGATCAATTTCCTAAATTTAATAACATTCGTTATTTCTGCCCAAGTATATCATTATTATTGATCATGTTTAGGTTGTAATTGCATCGGATGGAAAAGTGATCCATTACGTCGACAAACCGACAACATTTGTGTCGACGAACATTTCTTGCGGAGTTTATCTCCTCAAATCGCAGATTATCAAGGTTTGTGCGTTTTCGTCAGATATGAGAAAGATTGCGTGCAGAGCCTTGACCTTCCCACGGGCGGCGACGCGTTATGGTTCGAGACGGATATCCTGCCGGAACTTGGTTCGTCCGGAACACTCTATGCTTATCATACGACGAGATGGTGGAGTCAAACGAAGACCGCTGCGTAACTGTGTCTGGGGGAGAATAGTGTGAGGAGAATAATTGCAGAGCGGTTTTGTATGCGAACAGACACTATCTGCGATTGTTCAAAGAACGATATGCGGCGAGGCTATGTAAGAATGGTCCTCAAATTGTTGGTGATGTTTTTATTGATCCAACGGCGAAGGTTGGATGATCTTTGAGTATAATTAATAATCAACGAATGATCAGGTGGATTCATCAGCCAAAATCGGGCCAAATGTTAGCATTGGACCGAATGCAGTAATTGGTAAAGGCGTCAGGATAAAAGAATCGATAATCCTGCCGGAAGCGGTGATTGAAGAGAACGCGTGCGTCCTTCAATCGGTGATCGGTTGGAGATCGGTGGTCGGCATGTGGTCGAGGATCGAAGGAATCCCATTGGAGCCAAACCCGAACTTGCCGTTTGCCAAGGTACCAGTGGTGGAATGGAATTGAATAGATTGGTGGTGATTTCAGATGGACAATAAGCCGCTTTTCCTCCCTGATGGCAGATTGACGCCGTCGTTGACAATTCTTGGATCGGATGTGTCGGTGGCAGCGGAAACGATCATTTTAAATTGTGTGGTGCTGCCGTATAAAGAGCTATCGTGTAGTTATAAGAATCAGATTATATTATAAATAATAATAATAATAATAATAGTACTAATAATTTGTTGTTGGTTTTGTATGGCTAAAGACGTGTTTTGTTTTGTTTTGGGTGGTATTTAATTATAATTTATTTTCTATAGAAAGAGAGAGAGAGAGCGGACAAATTGTAATTATTGGATTATATATATATTTCCATTTTTTTAAAAATAAATTTGTATATGTTAGAATTTGATTTTTCAATTGTTTTTTCTTTTAAAAGTGACGTGGGCAAAATAGTCTAGTGAAATTTTATAGCAAAAGCACGGTTAACGTGGTGCCGATTTTAAACGTGTTTCTTGAATTTCCAAGTATAATATCGTAACTACTTTTGCGTTAATTTAGAGGATTGGTCTTTAGCAATATCAGCACAGCAAATTGATTGGTTAAGTTGGGGGCTCAGAAAAGATGGTCATCTTGCAAATTTCAGCATATTTTAAGATAGTTTAAGACGGGCTAGTAACAATGACGGATATCTGCACTATTGCCGAATACAGTAAACTACAGTAGGCCGGTCACGTTGCTCGACTGTCACCCACACGATGCACGATTTTCCATACTTGGGAAATGCCGGCCCGGGAGAGGCCGGGCCGACCCGGGGCCGGCCCTAAAATAAAACAAAATGTTAGTTTTTTTCATTATTTCTTAATTATTGATATGTCTCTTAAAATATCGTGTGTACGTTTGTTCCTCAATTGAATTAGTAGATATTTAAGAAGTTTAGGGTCGATCTTCAATTCCAAATTTGTCAAATAAATTATTTCAAACAAAAATTAAATGTTTTAAAATATTTATTTTAACATAAAATATCATAAAATAAAACATTTTAATAGATCCTTCAACTTTTTTAAGAACCGACACTTAAATATTAACCTCAAAATCCGAATTAATACCTAACACTACATCAGAAATTATTTTTTCTGTAATTTTTCAAGTAAACGAAAATTTTCTTGATTTATTTCCTGATATTTTATGCTAAAATAAATATTTATAAAAATTATATTTCGTTTGAATAAATTATGTTGCCAAATTTTCCGGGCCGGAGGGCCGGGTCAGGGCCGAGGCATTGAGGGCCGGGCCGGCCCGCGGGCCGAAAAAAAATCGAAAATCTCTGGCCCCGGCCTGGAATTTCCCAAGTATGCGATTTTCAAGGAATGGACTCCGAGTGGTGTGCACCGATCGAGAGGCCAACTCAAAGAAAAACTCCAAGAAAGATTTTTGTTTTTTACCAGAGTTTAGCACCCTAAATGGAAGTATTAAGAATATATGTCCTTGTTGCAAATTTCAGCAAGAAGCGCGCTTGAGATAGTTTAAGACGGGCAATGGATGCCCTATGTGGGAAAATGGATGCCCTATGAGCTCTCAGAACGTAGCAAAGAGCAGAGAACAACAATATTCGACAGATTTCAAACAGTCTTGTTTATACCGCATCATATCTGGCGAGGAAAAGTGGGCGGACTACGACAATCAGAAGCGAAGAAAATCGTGGGTTATTTCCGGTGAACCGACAACTTGGGCCGCAAAACCCAAAAGCCAAGGGAAGAAGGTCTTACTTTGCATATTATGGGACCAACAAGGAATTCAGTACTCTGAACTGCTCCAACCTGGCGAAGAAATCACTGCGAATCGCTATCAACATCAACTAGTGCAGTTGCGGCATGAAATCGCAGTAAAAAGACCAGAATGCGCGGGTCGACACGAAAAGGTCATGCTGCTTCATGACAACGCAAGGCCGCATGTTGCTCAAGCGGTGAAGGATACGCTGGAAGATTTAAAATGGGAAGTCTTACCGCATCCGCCGTACTCTCCGGTCAATGGCTCATGGTCTGGCGGAGTAGCGCGATCATGAAGACATGGACTGCAGCCAAACCAGAAAAATTCTATTATGATGGAATCCATAAGTTTCTTAAGTTCTGGGAAAATGTTGTTAAATGGCGGAAAATATTTTGAATAAAAGTTTTTTAAAGTTTGTCCACGCGGAAATTAATTTCTAGCCCTAATTTAAAAAATCAAGAAATTGACAAGCGAAACAACAAAAACATTCTCACAAACGAATTAAATCTCTCTTTGCTCCAAGCGAGACCACAACTTCTTCCCTTATGCTCCTTTAAGCGACTTTTCCCATTAACCCACACATTTACAGTAAAATTCATCAAAAGACTTACCGAATTCAATTCATCTGAACTTACTGGGATATATTTGAAGTGGTTGAATAAAACAAGCTTGAAATAATTCAACCGCTTATAACTCTTGAATCACGTGAAGCTCAATTGCTCCTCAACTCCTTTCTTTGAAAGTGCAAACAATGTCAAGTGGCTTTCAGATTTTACGTTTTATTTTTCCTACTTTCTTTTCATACAACTTTCCATCATTTTTGTTATTATTTTTTACGTTTATTAAATTGTCGACAATTATTTTTTAAATTTATATTAAAGAATCTTTTTAGCTCTCAATGGGAATGTTTAAATTAATATTTTAACACAATTTTAAATACACTTTTAAATTATGGTGATAGCTGAGAAAATTTTATTTGTGCATACAAAAAATTGTCCTGCACTGGGGGGTTTAAGTCAATTTTCCGAGATCAAAATTATTCCTAAAATATTAGATTTTATAAAATCATTGTTTTAAGCGATTTAAATTAGCTCCTCTTTTTCTCATTTCAATTGGCGTGCGTGCCTTGGATTGGTTATTTTTAGTTTTTATCAAATTATTTTCCTTTTCAGATATCGGTGCCTGATGGAAAAACAATAAGAAGAAGAAAAAATGATAGTTTCGGATGGCCACACGGTCACACACGACTTTTTCGTCTATTCCTCTTTGATGTGAAATTTAACAATATATTAGGTCTAGAAATTAATTTCCACGTTTTTTACGAATATTAAACTATAAAAACTGGACTAACATAAACAAAACTTTTATTCATAATAATTTCCGTCATTAATAACAACATTTTGCCAGAGTTTGGGCAACTTATGGATTCCATCATAATAGAATTTTTCTGGTTTGGCCGTAGTCCATTCATCTAGCCATTTTTTTAAGTCTTGATGATCTCGAAAGCGCTGCTCCGCCAGACCATGAGCCATTGACCGGAAAAGATGATAATCCGACGGGGCAATGTCCGGAGAGCACGGCGGGTGCGGTAAGACTTCCCATTTGAACACTTTCAGCGTTTCCTTCACCGCTTGAGCAACGCGCGACCTTGCGTTATCATGAAGCAATATGGCCTTTTCGTGTTGACCCGCCCATTCTGATCTTTTTACTGCGATTTCATGCCGCAACTGCACTAGTTGATGTTTACAGCGATTCGCAGTGATTGTTTTGCCAGGTTGCAGCAGTTCAGAGTACATAATTCCTTCTTGGTCCCACATTATGCACAGTAAGACCTTCTTCCCGCGGTTGTTGGGTTTTGCGGTTGAAGTTGTCGGTTCCCCGGGACTAACCCGCGATTTTCTTCGCTTCGGATTGTCGTAGTACACCCACTTTTCATCGTCAGTTATGATGCGGTGTAAAAAATACTTTCTTGGAAATCTGTCCAACAAGATTTGTGAAGTTGTTTTTCTCTGCTCTTTGTTGCGTTCTGAGAGCTCATAGGGCATCCATTTTCCTTCGTTTTGAATCTTCCCCATTGCTTTCAATCGATGAGAAATTGCTTTTTGCGTGACCCAGTGAGTTGCTCCTGTGTTCGAGCCGAATCTTCATCGAACAAATCCTGAAGTTCTTCGTCTTCAAATTTTTTTTGGCTGTTCTGATCGGTCTTTGTCGTTGACGTCAAAATCTCTCGATTCGAAACATTGAAACCATTGGGAGGTTCTTATGGATGATACATGATCGCCGTAAGGTTGGGCAAGAAAATGGCTTTCTTCTTGAGTTGGAAATGGAAAAGAAGAGCTTCCCGCAAATGGCGTTTTCCTGGCACGAAGGTGGACATATTCTGAACCCAAAATAATGGATTTTTATAAAGTACGTGAATAAAGTTATATAAAAGTAGAAAGCTGATAATACAGAGAACATTATAACATAAACGACGGTCTTCAGGCTTTCATTTTCATTCTGCAACAACGCGAGCTCACTTTTCAACCGTGTTATTTCATTGATTAACGGTGCTCTAATAAACTAATCATCAAGTTCTTCTAATAAACCTTTATTAATCAGGTCATAATTATTTTAAAAAGTGTTATTATGCACCAATGTGTAAGCATGTCGTTTACCTTCACTTCTTTTATCCTTCGTCCTGTCTCCATTTTTTTAATACTAATTTCATTTATATTGAGAACGGATTTCTAAATAAAAAATTAATGTGCAAAATCTGTTGAAACTCAGCAGTTAATACGCGATCGCATTGAATCAAACACATAATTTCGAGTGCTAATATTATTATTATTAAAATCCATATTTTAAGACTTAATAGTTTGAACATAAAATAATAAAAACTAATCATGTTTTATTGTCAATTATAAGTCTTCATCATGCGCACGTAAATATACAAATATGAATAATCTAATTGAAAATCTATGTTTTGTCTATAAATTAATCTCATCTTGTCAAAGTTTTCTTTAATATAACAATGGATATTATATAGATTTGGCGATAACTTACAGAAAAATCGTATATGGCATAGACTTTCAAGTTTAGTCCAATTGAAGCTCATTGGGACGCCATCTATTGCCGATAGCAAGTACCAGGGTTGCACGGAATTCCATCTTCTATTTTCCGTTTTCCGTTTTCCGTTGTCCGTCTGAAAAAAACTGATTTCCGTGCAACCCCGGTTTGTATTTAAAATGTGCAATGCCACGGTTCCGAGAGAAACCAAACCAATGGGGGATCATCTTGTGAGTCTCCACACACTTTTTCTTCAGTTCCAAACTTGACTACTTGATTACTTGATTGTCGGTCGTCATTCCAAGTGCGTCGAGTGTGGTATCAAAAACCTTACCAACATCTATAGGAGTATGAGCATCTATAGGAGCATCTATAGGAGTATGAGAGAGAGAGAGGATCATTTTGCTGTCTAATTTGTAATAACTGGTCCAGGATTTTGTACTGGGTTGAGGAATAAGTTTGAATCTCGATCACACGCGGACGACCTACAGAATTAGACGGAGAGCATCTGAAGGCACTATCGAAGGAAGATAGTCGTCAAACAAGACGTGAATTGAACGAAAAAATTAACTGTGGTTAAAAGACAATCCTTAATGATCTTCATTCGATGGTACCTGCCGAAAAACTCGGGGCCTGGATACCTCATCAGCTAAACGAACATAACAAAGAAAATCACCTTCAAATCGCAGCTCAACATCTCGCTCGCCATCGAGCAACACGCGGTCAAAAACACCGATTTTTGTACCGAATCGTCACCAAAAGAAAAATGGTGCCTGTACGTCAATCTGAAGCAAAGAAAGGAGTGAGTGGCTCCAGGAGTTACAACAAAGCTGAGGGTCAAGCAAGATCTTCACCCAAAAAGTCCATGATCTGCGTTTGGTGGAACTGGGAGGGCATGATGCACTGGGAATTGCTCGAAAGAAACGCCACCGTCAACAAGATCTACTTTACCCAGCTGCGCCGCGTAAATGAGACTATTCGACTGAAAAGACCCGAGGCCAAGTCATCTTGCTCAGCGCCAGGTCGCATGTTGCACAAGTCGTCAAAACAGCCCTCCAAGAGCTCGAATGAGAGGTTCTTCAGCATCCACCGCACTCTCCAAAGCTTGCGCTATCCAAATATCACCTTTTACCCTCTCTGTGTTACCTTCGATAGCGAAGAGGAGCTCAATAACTGGCTCAACAACTTCTTCGACACCAGACCGTATGATTTTTGACGGAACGGTATCAACAAATTCTTCGAAGACGTTTGGAGAAAGGCTTAAACATTAACGGCGAATACATAAATGATTAATTGATTCTTAAAATTATTGTTTTTTTGTTCAATTAAATCATTGTGAAAAAACTCTACAAACTTATTCCTCAACCCAATATTAAAAACTTAGCGGAAATCTAGATTTTACCTGATTCAATTAAGAATTACTAAATTCTGACAAGGCTTTTTAGATTTTTTTTGAGAAGATTGTAAATATTTGAAATAATCCATGGAAAATAACGATTCTCATATATTTAGGATTTTCTTACAACTTTTACGTGTACTTTACACACATATTGTCCACCCCAGTTTGTTAGATAGTAAACTATAACGAGCAGTCACATCGAGGGACCCTCCCATCACTGATAACGAGTTAATAAGTGCTAACTAAAATGTAGTATTTTGAGAGCAATACCCGACCAAATAATTAGTTTCCTATATTTTTAGATTCGTCTGATTATGATCTTTCTATATTTGAACAAAAATATAGCAGTTGCAATGTGTATATCAATATATTTAATGCTGAATAAAATAATTGTTTACTTGAATAACTTGTTTATTTTTAAATTTTATGATAAAACCTTTTGCGTAGCATTTGTTTAGTAGTTGCCAATTGTGTTTATAAAGCATGAAACGATTTGATTCATAATAGGGCTTTCTATTATTAATACAAGAAAAATTCAATAAAAAATAAATTAATTTTTAAAAAATTGTGCGACGTGTTAGTAAGTCCGCACGTATTTATCGGACCAAACGGTTTTCAACTAACCATTTTTTAGCCGCTGAAACCATTTCAAATGCTTCTACTATTTGGATCATAAGGAATCTACACTAGCTGACAAAAGTTTTGTCACAAATGTTTTTTCGGGTTTAACTTTTTTGCGACTTGACAAATTGGCTGATTTTTTTAAATGATAGATTCATATGGTTGTAGATTATTTTACAAATCCCCGCTTGTGATTACGATGATCCGTTTTGCAGTGACAAGCGTTTATCGTAAAACGCGTAGCTCAAAGATATTACGCACTTTTCTTGCACTGCATTTTTTAATAATTTTTAAAGTTCAATCACATTTTTTTCAAAATTTATTGAAAATAGCAGTAATTGACAACATTTTAGAGATGACTCCACGTAAAGAAACTCCAATTGCCACCCGGCAAGCTGTTATCAATATGAGGGAAAACGGAATGCGTGGGACCGAAATTGCCAAGGTAATTTAAACTAAATTTTGCTACTATAACAATTTAAACACTGATTCACATAAAATATCAAAAAATCAGCCAATTTGGTCAAGTCACAAAAAAGTTAAACCCGAAAAAACATTTGTGACAAAACTTTTGTCAGCTAGTGTATATACCAATAAGGTAAGGTCTTTAACATTAACTAAGGCAGCCATTTAATGTTAGGGCTGGTGACATGCAACAGTTATGTTATTACAAACTAGCGTCTCTTTCGAGTTATTTATAAACAAAACTAGTAATTTCAGCTATACTTTAATCAAAATAAAAGTACTCGCAATACATATTTACATCAAAATGATATATAATACAAATGCTCATTAAGTAATCAAACAACCGTTCCGCATTCTTGCTCTCATCTCTTCATCATCTTTCGCGAACACAACAAGAACTCAGCGAGCCCACCAAAAAAAATGAAGCATAACAGCGAACAGATTTATGGGAAATCATTTGTGCGAGTAATTATAAAAGCTTTTCCACTTACTCGTTTTCTAATGTCTAACATAATGCCGCCATTTACTTGCCATCAATTATCCGCAATCAACTCATCAAACATTTTCAGCTATATTCAATATTCAGTTAATCTGCCACTCTGTCTCTATCCGACAAAATTGCAAAGCAGCAGCAAACTGCCAATCTAAATTTGCCAATGCCGTGAATTGTGCTCCGCCTTCGAAAAATATATATATTCTTCTGAGCTCTCCATGGCTCGCCGTCTGACTATTATTTATACGTCCTATATATATATATTCTCTTGGCAAAAATCTTTTGCTTTTTTTTCGTTGTTTCCTACCCATGTTCATCCTTTACCCTTCATAACATAACACATTGTATTATTTACTAGGCAAGTACTATAAGTCTAGTGCATGATTTTTCTTTTATGCTCGTATTTGCTATTGTTTTCCATATTCGCTTGTTTTCTAGAGCCAATATGCATCAGCCACAACAGAGATCAATGTCGACGTATCCAGCCTTGTTGGAACCGGTGTGTCGTCGACGATTGCCGAAAGCTCCCGATGGCGAGCGACGCAGCAGTTCGCCGCGGATTCTGCCTACGCCGCCGCCGCTCTCTCCCGACTACCGGTCGCCGTCAGCGGCGGCGAATCTTGAGCGACGTCCGTCCGGCCGATTATTACCACAGCCGCCGGTTAATGGCATCACCACGAAGATCATCGAGCCCCATGAGCAGTCAATATCGCCGGTGTCATTAACACCGGACCCTACCGTCGATGAGCCAAACGTGGAAGAAGACGACTTCGAGCAGAAAAGCGACGAGGACGATTCCAAGGAGAACCTCATTGAATACGAGGAGCCCGAGGAGTTCAATGAAGCTCCTCTTCAAACCGAGCCGCTCACGTTGCGCGTAACCCCGCCGATAGAGGAGGTGCGCCTGCAATCTCGAAGGACATCCAAGTTCTCGATTCATTCCAACGATCAGGTTCGTGTGTTTTCATCTGAGCATTTAATTGACTTTCTTGAAAACAAATGACGTCAGTTTTGATACTAAACGATTTTTCTTTCTATATGACTTAATTAGACGCACAACGAGCATGAGCAGCAAAACAATTTAATGATACTCTTGGCAAAAACTATTCGTTAATCCCATGTTTAAAATGAAACATTTTTTCGGAGATGAGACAGCTGGGATTACTTCTTTTTCGTTGTTTTATTCCTTCTGACTTTGAAAAAAGGCATAAATATTGGATTAATAGTGCCCCCTTTTGTTGGAAAAAAAGCCAAAAAAGATCTAGTATTTCTCATTATACTAAGTGATTGCTAGTATGTAAATAAGTCAACTAAAAAAGAGCATTTGTTTTAAATTTCACTCACGAAATGCCTTTTTTTTCGTCACGCGAGCTCATAACATAAACATAATCATAATAATAAAAAGCTAACAAATATATATTTATAAATATCATCCCAATTATACGTCTATTATTAATTAAAAGACTATTGACAACAATTATTTATAATTGACTATTTTTTTCTCTTCAATACCATCATTATAATTAAAAAGCGACGGAAAATCTGTCGTTTTTCTTCCGTAAACATCCAAATTTGGTCACGAAATAAAAAAGAAAAGACAATGTATTTTCTAAACGACAACAAATAATCATAATAAGAGCAGAAGAAGACGTCGAAAAATTGAATTTTATAAATTAAAGCAACAAATAAAAGGAGACTTCTTTTTTTGTTGTCTTTTTTGTTTTATTTTTCAAATGTTAAACCAAAACAGAACATTTAAACAAGATAAACAATGTAATAAAATTAAGGATAAGCTGGAATTGGATTTGATTAAATTCGATTTAATATTCTTCGCATTTTTATTCAAACAAAAAAAACGAAATATTTATATACACTAGCTGACAAAAGTTTTGTCACAAATGTTTTTTCGGGTTTAACTTTTTTGTGACTTGACCAAATTGGCTGATTTTTTGATATTTTATGTGAATTGGTGTTTAAAATGTTATAGTAGCAAAATTTGGTTAAAATTACCATGGCAATTTCGGTACCACGTATTCCGTTTTTCCTCATATTGATAACAGCTTGCCGGGTGGCAATTGGAGTTTCTTTACGTGGAGTCATCTCTAAAATGTTGCCAATTACTGCTATTTTCAATAAATTATGAAAAAATATAATTGAACTTTAAAAGTTATTAAAAAATGCAGTGCAAGAAAAGTGCGTAATATCTTTGAGCTACGCGTTCTACGATAAACGCTTGTCACTGTAAAACGGATCATCGTATTCACAAGCGGGAATTTGTAAAATAATCTACAACCATATGAATCTATCATTTAAAAAAATCAGCCAATTTGGTCAAGTCACAAAAAAGTTAAACCCGAAAAAACATTTGTGACAAAACTTTTGTCAGCTAGTGTATATTGTCGTGGTGTAGGTTATTGAAAAAGCAGGTTTAAAGGAGCATTCCAAAGGTCTCTCTTGGGGTCACGTCGATTTAACTTCCAATTTATATATTAGGAAGCAATTAAAGAAAAAAACTTTGCGTTTTTTGGTTATTGCGTAAAATAAAATCCATTAGATGTTATCTGCGTACTTTGTGCATATATGCGGATTATTAATTGTATTACTTTTAAATGAAATATGATAAAATAGGAAAAATAACTTTATTAATCAATTATAATATCACTTTACAAAATAAGTAATGGAAATAGATTTTAAGAGCATAATTTTAAGCTTAAATTTTTAATTAGGAAAATAATTAGAAAGAAATCCAAAATGTGAACAACTGATGAACGCTGCCGGGCTAGAACTTGGCCAACAAACCACATTTAAATATGTAAATTAGATTGAAGATTAGGCGAGAATAATTAATATTCTAATTTTATCATTGGTCGTGATATTAGGACAAGATTTTGAACTGTCGCATTTTATTTTACGCAATAACCAAAAAACGCAAAGTTTTATTTTTAATTGATTCCATATCGATTTTCCCATTTTTTATGACATTTTTTGTTTTATCTCTATAAATTGGTTGTTACATTAATATAATTATTATAATAATATGAAAAAAAGAAAAGCGTAATAATAAACATATTGGAAATTAAATCGACATGACTCCAACATTTCTATTATTCTGAATACTCCTTTAAACCTGCTCTTTCAATAACCTACACCACGACAATATATATACACGCCAAAAATTCTTCTAATGAATGCAGCTAAATTCTACGTGTAAATAAGGTTGGAATTGTGACGTCAGTTGATCAAACTAATCATAAACTATTAAATGATCTGATATTCTTGTCAAAAATTTTAACGTAAGCAAAATTCCAGGGCTCACTGTTAAAATATTCCATTTGGCGTGTATATATGTAATATAAAAGTTGACTTAAATGCCCTGAAGCACGCAAACTGAAATAATACATAAACACGCCAAATGGAAAATTTAATAGCGAGCACAGAAATTGTGCGTACGTTTACACGCCACATGAAAATGATGATTTTTTAATATTTAAACGTATATAATGAAGCTTTACGTGAATATTTCTGATTTCCGCTGATGCGAAATGACTAGATTTGTCCAAAATTATCTCTAAGTCATTACAAATCTCCAATATTTAAGCTCCTAGTAGAAAAACTGAGCATCCATTTCATCATTTCAATTGGCGTTTATTTATTGGTAAAATTAGATAGTCCAGAAAGGAGAAAATGTTGGGAAAACATAGGCACTCCACTGCCACGAAGTATGCCGCATATTGCAAAAGACCGCCCTTCTCTTTTTTATTTAAATTCTTTATTTAAACTTTTTTAATTAAAGCGTAACTTTATTGAATTTGAACAACTTTTTGAACTTTAACTAAAGAATTGAACTAAATAACAAAGTAAATCAAATTCGATGATGTTACGCTTTAATAAAAAAAGTTTTTAAAAAAGTTAATTAAAAAGTGAAGGGCGTGTTTGTCGTTCAATTGGTGCGCGGTCTTTTGCAATATGCGGCATACTTGTGCATAGAGGATATAAAAGGGAATCAAGGAAACCTTAAAACATTCAATTACCTGTTTAATTGGGAATCTAAGGAAATTATTATCGAAATATAATATACATTTTAATTGGCTTGCATAAATTTAATTGATCAAAGCCTATTTTAAAATGTTTGAAAGTAGTGACCAAATTTTCTCGGTGTTCTGCTTCTCTATTTCTCATTATTTACGTAGTCTTTAATATCTATCTATGTTTTAAATATGTTTCTTAACTTGTATAAAAAAAATCATTGATTATTTAGTAGAGATTGACGGAATTACGGATTAGGGCAATTTTTTGGATTCCGGATTCAGCAAACTCCCACTATTATTATTATTATTATTATTATTATTATTATTATTATTATTATTATTATTATTATTATTATTATTATTATTATTATTATTATTATTATTATTATTATTATTATTATTATTATTATTATTATTATTATTATTATTATTATTATTATTATTATTATTATTATTATTATTATTATTATTATTATTATTATTATTATTATTATTATTATTATTATTATTATTATTATTATTATTATTATTTAATTATTTACTATGTTTTCTAATCCGGACAATACTCGAAGAACAAAAAGCCATGATCTGTAGTTTGATCATTAAACCAAAAACCTTATAAGAATATTATTTTACATGTTCCATTCTTTGCATTAATAATTTATGATCTCTGGCTAAAAGAACTAAAAGAGTACATATATATGAACCAAAATAATAATTAATAATTAAAGTATGTTGTTAAAGTTTATTTATGGTTTCTTTCTTCTTATTGCAATTGAAATAAACGTTTTGATATATTAAGGCTGTAATAAATCATTTTAAAACTATTTTAATGCACGGGCAATTTGAAGGGAATAAACGTTTCTGACTCCAAACAAAAACGTAAAAAACGTTCAATTTTTCGATTCAAGTAATAATATATGTATAGCTGCAAAATCGATTTGTTTAGAGTTTTCATGCACGTGAAAAAAAAATTATCTATCATATATTGTTCTTTTCAGAGAAGAACAAAATGATGGAAGAACAAAAAAAAGAAGAAAAATGATAGTTTCGAATGGACGGTCAGACGGCTTTTTCGTCTATTCCTCGTCAATTTGTGTTATTCATTTTTTTTGAGACAAAACACATTGATGTGGCCGTCCAAATGAGAACCGCATTTTTCCTCTCTGAAAAGGACAATAATTTAATTTTGTAATTTATTGGTAGTGGAGGGAAAAAGTGATTTTTCATAAAGGGAAACAAACTGGTTTTAGAGACAACGCTAGTCAAGAAATAGAGAAACAGATCTGAAAGATCAGAACGCGTCACCCGCTTTCGACTTTGAACTCATTAGAAAATTAGTAACACATGAATTAGTAACACATGATTAAACAGCGTAAAATCGACAATTTCGGGTGGCGTGCAAGAAGGATAAAATAGTTTTGCTGATTTATTTTGATTATTTATTTTTACTATGTCTGCTAGACACGTGAATATAATACACAATCACGCCAATAGAAATGATAAAAATGGATCCTCAGTTATGATAAAATGTGTCTAATTTTAATGTCTTTTAATGTTTAGAGAAAACTAGATTAAAACAAAAAAACATTGCGGAAAATAAACCACAGGATACGCAATTAATGAGTTCTAGCGATTTTATTTTCGAGCTTTAATGTACCCGATAATTCTAACTGTAAAAATTAAGTGTTAATTAACAATTTTTTTTAAAAATTGACTTTAAAATTTCCCACGCCAAATAAGTTCGTAAAAACTCGACTTCCCTGAATTATAAAATTTTGTATAAATTTAAAGCACCAGAGACAAGTTCAGGGACGACTATAAAACAAACGTGAGATTGAGCTTTTAACTTGCACGTGGAAATCAATAACATGCGCTTAAATATCGCAAAATCGTCATTTGCATTTGACACGTGCAACTTTAAAAGGTAGGAAGTCTCGATTCCAGCTTTGTGTATAATTTATTTTAAAAATATCCTTTATTCAATGGAAAAATTTAATTTGTACGTTAAATAAAAATGAAGACTCTATAAAGTTAACGTCAAATTTACTTTTTTTTACTTTAAGATTTGGGATTTTCGAGCGTTTCTGAAAGTTTTTACGCATCCAAAAACAAAGATTAAGTTGACGACTCAGAATATATGCTCATATTGCAAATTTTCATAAAAAGTGCATGTTTTAGATAGTTTAAGACGAGCTAGTAAAAATGACGTGTCAAAAAAAGGCAAATAAAATGTGTAAATTAATAAGGAACGTTTAAATTTTGTTGAAAAAAGTGTCATTTGACAGGCTTACGTCTTTTGAACAAAACTAGGATAATCTTAAACTATCGAAAACGATTAATATCTTCCCAGAAAGTTAGATTTGAGCACGTTTACTGAGCTCATTTTATTCTCATACCAGTTGACTTGTACACCATTCTAGGTCAAAATTAAGCATTCAAAGTCCACATTTCAAAATGTGAGTAAATCCAGAAACCAAATGTGATTTGCAGCATTTTAATGGACTTGCACTTAAAGTCTTTTGAATTTTGTTCTGCTCTGCTAGTAAAAATGCACCCATTTAGAGAGATGATTTTTTTGAAAAAAAGAAATTCGATATGAAATCTCTTCATCATTGACGGAAATCAGTTTCCTGATGTTTTTAAATAAGAGATTATCGGCATCAGTGGAATAAGAACTATTCCATGGACCTTCCATATGACAGCACGCCTACTTAGTTGACGTGATCAATTATGGCTTTAGATCATCACTTACCTATAAAACTTGATGCAATTTGTAAAAAAATTGAAATGGTAAAAATAGCTGCTTAGTTATGACACGAAGAGCTTAATTTTCAGAGACTTTTTATAATTTAGAGAGAATTTTAGACCAATCTAGTCACTTTGCGTCAACAAAAATCTGAAATATTCACGTACAGCTTCCTTATATACGTTTAAATATTCAAAAAGAAAATCATAATTTTCAATTGGCTCGTATATCATGTTTGGGAAATTTACTGTCGGACCAGGCCGGACCAGTTTGACAAATTGGACATTGAAGATCGGTTCTAAATTTCTCAAATATCTTCTAATCGAATTGAAGAACAAACGTACACACGATATTTTATGAAACATATCAATAATTAGAAAAATAATGAAAAAAAACGAAAAATTTTGTTTTATTTTAGGCCCGGGTCGGGCCAGGGAAATCGAAAATGACGGCCGGCCTTTCCAAAGTATGTGGCATATGGATTTACTTAATATAATTTGTAAAAGTATTAAAATATTTAGAAAATATAAGACTTTGCTAAATGATTTAACGTAATGAATTTATTGGTAATTTATTGGGATTGACATCTTCTCCTTCAAGTACCTACAATAACTCAAAACAATACGGAAAAGTCCACGTGGAAACAAGTAATACGTGATTAAACAACTGTTGGCATTTTATTGTGGCATTTGAGAAAATCACTGAAACGGTTCTAGAATCTAAAATTTCCGAAGCATTCATCTAATGTCACGCCAAAGGTAAATTAACCTTTTTAATGTTTAAACGTGTCTTACTAATTTTTCCATTAAAATGCTGCAAATCACATTTGGTTTCTGGAGCTACTCAAATTTTGAAATGTGGACTTTGAGTTCTTAAATTTTACCGAGAATGGTGTGCAAGTCAACTGGCATGGTAATGAAATGCGCTCAGTAAACATGCTCAAATCTAACTCTTCATAAAGGTATTAATATTTTTAGATAGTTTAAGATAAGTCTAGTTTTGTTCAAAAGACCTGTCAAATAAAAATTAACAATTTTTCAAAAAGTTAAACGTTTCTTATTAATTAATTCTTTTTATTTTCATGTAACTTTTCACGTCATTTTAAATAGCCCGTCTTTAACTATTTAAAAATATGAGCTTCTTCCCGAATTTTGCAAAATGAGCATCTTTTCTGAGCCGCCAACTTAAACATTCTTTTTTGGGATGCGTAAAAACTTTCAGAAACTCTCTAAAATCGCAAATCTTAAACCCATTTGGCGTATCGTTTAAACGTATTCATTCTCTATTCAATTTTACAAAAGACTATAAGTGCAAGTCTATTAAAATGCTGCAAGTCAATTAGTATGGTAATGAAATGAGCACAATAAACATGCTCAAATCTAACTTTCTCGGAAGATAGTAATAGTTTTAGATAGTTTAAGGTAAGCCTAGTTTTGTTCAAAAGATGTAAACACTCCGAATGAACCTTGAATGGTGTGACTTGAGCAAATCAACTGGAATGGTTATAAAATAAGCTCAGTAAACGTGCTCAAATATAAATGTCTGGCAATATATTAACATTTTTAGATATTTTAAGGATTTTTTTAAAAGTTAAATTGTCGTAAGCAACGCATTATTGAAAAGACGCAAAAATCTGAGACCTTACACTTATAAGTGTCATGCCAAATCGAAATAACGATTTTGCTATTTTTAAACGCATGTGGAAATTTTTACGGCTTTATAACAAAGAAGTTTTGAATGCAATTTAATTAAGAATGTCTTTAACTATCTAAAAATGTTAATAACTTTCGAAAAAGTTATATTTGAGCATGGGTACTGAGCTTATTTTATTATCATACAAATTGGGGTGCGCTTAAAAATCGGAAAAGAGTTATTTCCCGTTTCATGTAATTATTTGTTATTTTTTATTAAAAATAAGCTCATTTTTGGCATAATTGATGACTTTTGCCATATTCTATTTTATATCCTACTTATGTTTTATTTAATAAATATTGTCAAAGTTCAAATTAATGAGATAAATTGTTTAAATGAGCACAAGAGAAGTCTCGCTAGGTGAAAAAAATTGTCAGCTCGCCAAAAATATTTTGAGGTACTTTAAAATGGGTTTGAAATCTGATCTGAAAACCCCTCCGATCATTATTTTTCTTCTCTGACAATCAGTTTTCTACATGGGATCAGAGAAACTATGTGGATGTCTTTTTTGTGTATGCAAAGTTTCAGCAAAATCTAAGGTCGTATGCAAGAAAGTATTTATCCATTAAACGGTGATGGTAATTCATTGATAACTTATCTTGTCTAGTAAATTAAATATACTTTTCAATCGATTTATCAAATTAAACATAATTTACACATAAACTTAGAAACATAATTAATCAATCATTTGCCATTACCGTTTAACGAATAAATACGTTCTTGCATGCCGCCTCTGAAAGGTTCATCAAATATACATCCCTTGTTAGACTATGAACTTCTATAAAACACTTAGAGACTTTAACATTTCCCAGAAAAAAATATTTTATAAAAACATTCAAAAAAAATTTAAAAAATAAACTTTTAAATCAGCGAGCACGCCAAATGATATAATACATATTCAAGCGTGATTTTTGAAATTCCACGTTGTTATAACATATAAGGTTCTACGTAAGTATAATAAATTTGTCGTAAAATATGTAAAAACCTTAAATTTCAACTAGAAAATTTAAACAAGCTTGCATTTCGAATTGGCGGGCGGCGAAAATTTTTCCATTTATTCATACTTCCTTGAACAAAATACTAAAATTTTCAGGTCAAATCCAACTCAGATAGCGACGATCCTGTCGCGCATGGCCTCGACCCATCCCTCTACTCGCCCAACCCACGACTATCCATCGAGAGCTCTCAATCGCCCATCTATCACAAAACAGTTTGTTGCTTCCGAATCACTCTCACTTCCAACCAATCTAGAGCAATGCTTCGACATCCGTTCTCGACCCATCTGCTGACCTGAAACCACGCGGACTCGGGCTGATTCATTGTTCATTGCAACACTTTCCAGTCCGAAAACGATTACGCGTGAGCATTTTGAAAATCGATGGTTAGTTTCGTTTCATGTTTTTTTCTTTTTGCTCAATTGTTGAAGTCATTTCCAGCAACAAATTGGAAATGACGTTCTTTTTCCAATTAACTTCCTCATCAATATTTATTCTTGAAATCAATGTCAGTTCGCTGTCGAATAAAGCCGATTTGGGTTTTATTATAAGTGCTATTAATAATTCATGGAGTTCTTTTTGAGTGTACGTTTTTGAGGGAGATTAATTGGATAATCGTCATTATTGCGGGGGCGATTGGCAAACAAATATGAACTTAATAGTGGCTTGATAGAGAGGGAATCGGTGGCAATGAGAGTTTCAAAATCTAGAAAAGTCTTATTTACTCATTAGCCCGCAACCCAAAAGGAAATTCGCGATTTTCCAATTCTGAAAAAGGCCCACAAATTATGTCTCCTCGTAGATTTACCCATATCAAGTTTCGCTCAACTAACGTGGCAATATCCTTCCAAATCAACTTATTATTAACTTTGAAATAAAGAATATTTATATTCATTGTTAAAGGTCCGAAGTCCCAATTACTTAATTTTCGTATCCTTGTGGTTAATTTATTTTAAAAACCTACTATATTCAAGAATAATATTAAAATTCGGAAGTAAAAAATGACATGAAAAAATTGCGGCCTGTGTACAAGCCCATCATCCACCACATTGTTACAGATGAATATTCATAATTCGGAATTAATGGAAAATCAAATATAATAATCATAGGAAAGACTATATATGAATTTAATTTATTCTTTCTAAAATTAGTAATTAAATTTTACATTTAAGTAATTTTTGGTTTTTAAAATGGCTAATTCGCAAATTCAGTGTCCTGAACATTGTGGCTATATTCAGAAAAAATTTGATAGACCATCTAAGGGCTGTTGCGCTTGCTTTTACGGCTTGTCATTTTTTAAAATACGAATTTTAATAGCGCTTCTATGTTCAAATTCAATGGAAAAATTTAATTGGCACGTCAAATAAAAATGAAAACTCAAGTTATAAAGTTAACGTAAAATTGAGTAGTTAATTAACACGCTATTAACACAAATGCATTTAAGATTTGCGATTTTAGAGTTTCTGAAAGTTTTTACGCATCCAAAAAAAGAATGATTAAGTTGGAGGCTCAGAAAAGATGCTCATTTTGCAAGATTGGGTAAGAAGCTCATAATTTTATACAGTTTAAGACGGGCTACTAAAAATGACGTGTCAAAATAAACGGAAATAATACGTGTAAATTATAGAAAAATTCCCTTTTTCCCATTTTGCGCTTTATTCCATTTTTCGTGTTTCCGTCTTTTTAACAAAACGAGGCTTGTCTTAACCTATCTAAAAATATTAATATTTTTCCAAAAAGTTAAATTTGAGCTTATTTACTGAGCTCATCCAGTTGGTGGGCTATATGATTGTATGAATTATTAAACTTAAAATATTCAACATTCCCTTGATTCCAATTTTTAAGTCCTCTTGAAAATAAGTTATCCTAAAAGTTAGTTAAATAATGTATTCTTTATACAATATGAAAATCTTAATTTTTTTCTTAAAATAGCTGCACAGCACTCCGTAAAGTATCTATTATAACGACCTTATTGCAAGATTAATTTCCACGTGTAAACTCATCGCTAATTTTATCGTCAATTTTTCAGGATTTCCTTGAAAAAGTCTCTCTGACGCTTTAAAATTATACAAAATATTAGATTTAAATGGCTTTTCTGAGTTCTTGTGAGGTTCACAAATTAATATGGCGTGAAACAGTTAAATCTCAATTTTCAATTGGCGTGTATATACGTGTAAATTCTGCATTGTTATTTTTATTTGATTCAAATTGCTTTACAAGAGAAACATAAATATTTGCAGACAATTGTCTCAATAAACTTCGCATTTTAAACTTCCTCTTCTCCCAAATTCGATTACTCTCGACTCTTTTTTTTGCAAATCTTATCCAATTCTTCAACACGTGGGGAATGTCGTGTGTTTTCAACTCGAATATTTTCCAAAATTCTGACGTCATTTCAATTATTATCCAATATTTATTTAGAAGTAATATAACCAAAAGCAAAATCAAAATTAGTTTCTATCCAGCTTTGCTCAAAACATTATTTTCATCATTTATTTATTGGTTTCACTCGCCAAATAAATAAAAATAATAATAATTCTTGTGTATATTAATTGTGCACGAAAATATATTAAAGATCCAATATTATTTTATTTATAGCATAGAGGAGGGAAAACTAAAAGAACAACCAATGAAATATTTGACTATTTTATTCATATAATAATTATTATCAAAAGCCAAAATGTCTCTTTTTGTCTTGTATATTTTTGGAAAAGTAAGCTTTTGTTTATTTCCACGTTATTTTATTCCTTGGGGGAAATACACGAAACAGATTATAACTTTCGCATTCTTTTATTTATAGGAAATTTGAAAGTGATGAAGCTAACGTGTAATTAATTGATAATTGTAGTCTTTCGAATTTCTAAAATATTTAATTTTGTGAATAAATAAATTGGAAATAATGACAGAAGAGAACACAATTTGGGGGTTTTCGAGATATTTTTATGGCAAACGGAATGGTCAGAAAAAAAGCGGTTAACTTGTGTATATTGAGTATGAATATTTACAGTTTTTACGTGCTTACTTGTGTTCACGTGAAAATTAATAAAAGGTAGTGAAGTTGAATGATGTGGTTTTTCACCGTTTTTTTTCAACATTTTTGATTTCTGGGGCACGCGCCAACTACAAAAGTTTCAAACGAACGATCTACAATCGATTTATTCTAATCACCTAATTTTCGACGTTAGCGCTATTCGTCCGCCAACAGGACACTATAAAAACGCTAACAGATCTCTGGTAGAATGCTAACAAGACTTTAGCATGACGATATCTGAAATGCCAGGCGGGCGCCAGCAGGACGCTATCCGAACACGAGCAGGGCGCTAATAAACCATTAGAAAGGCACCAGCACGAGATTAGAATGACGCCAACGGGATTCTAGCATGACGATATCTGAAATGCCAGGCGATGCCAGCAGTACTCTAGCAGGACGCTATCCGAACGCGATCAGGACCCTAGCAGGACGCTTTCCGAACGCCAGGACACTAGAAAAACGCTAACAAGATTCTAGCATGACGATATCTGAAATGCCAGGCGGGCGCCAGCAGGACTCTTGCAGGACTCTAGCAGGACGCTAGCAGGGCGCTAAAAGGACGCTATCCGAACGCGAGCAGGGCGCTAGTAGACCATTAGAAAGGCACCAGTACGAGATTAGAATGACGCTAACAGGATTCTAGCATGACGTTATCTGAGATGCCAGGCGGGCGCCAGCAGGACTCTAGCAGGAACTCTTTTACGGTTAACGGAATTTTCAGAAAAAACGCGATAAACTTTGAATGATGTAGTGATGTAGTTTTTTTTGTTTTTTTTTTCTATATTTTTGATGTCTGGAGTTCAACGCCAACTACAAAAGATTCTTCTGAAATTCAAAATTAATTAAAAAGTAGTGAAACTGAATTAAGTGATTTTTCATAGTTTTTTCTTTCCAGACATTTTACGGTCTTAGTTTTGCGCATGATAGCTTTTTTTTTCAATTTTTCGATAAAATATCTCAATTATTCAAAAACTGAAAATTATTATATTATACAAAACAAAAAAAAAGGAAATAAACATAGAAAAATCAATAAACCAGAAAAGTTATAAAAATAAAAAATGAAATTTCCGGGCTCCACTTCCTTCTCAACTAATCGTCTTCTCGAGTTTGTCAATTCTTCCCAACAATAAATCTTTAGCTGTTTTATATTTAATTGGGCTCGTGTTGTGTTCAGATGGGAAATGACGTCAATTTATAACAGAGAACGTCGGAAAGAAGTGTTTACCAATTAAAGAATGCTGGAATTGGACTTTCCTTTCTCTTTCCACCTTGTATTGTACGTAATTTATGTACCGATTTTACCTAACTTAGCAAGAAGCAACAAATATTGCACTCTTCTCCAATAAAACGCAAATTGCTCCAAATCAAATATGTTATCACAATTATATCCGTTTATCTTGTTTCCTATTCAATTCCATTCCAATTTTGTTTATCTTCTTGAAGCTAACAAGGTCATTAATTTGTTTATGTGTTTTTCAACGATAAAAATTAAATTCCGGAAAACAATAGTATAAACTTGGAACATCAAAATTGTTGCCTTCTTCTATTTATATCACAAATCTTTTAGAACAACAAGATTACTGACGTATATTTGTCCTTTAAACTTGTTGAACTTACAAATTAGATTATCTTCCGGTGTGCAAAATAGGAGAGTGGGGGGAGGGTTATCATAGAGCTCCAAGAAGGGAACACGCAGCTACTATTTTAACTAGAAAGTCAAATGGAACGTTTACGCTGAGAGCCCGGTTGACATAGCCATGTATAGGAAGAGAAACGGTTTCCTTTATAGTTTAGAATATAAATGTCACAATTACGTGAAAAGTATTTAGAAGTTAATACGTTAATACTTTATTATCCCAACTTGTATGGTATTTAAAATGAGCTCAATAAGAATGCTCAAATATAATTTTTTAGAAAGATATTAATATTTTTTAATAGTTTAAGACATTCTTAGTTAAATTGCAGTAAAAACGTTTTTCTTATAAAAACTTAAATATTTGTAAACACGTTTGAAAATCGCAAAATCGTTGTTTCGAATTGGCGTGATTTATTCTTATAATACTCATTCACCCCAAATGAAAATGACGATTTTGTAATTTTGAAATACATTTTATTAATTTTTACGTGCAACTTAAAAACCGGTTTTCCTTAAAATATCTCTGAAGCTTTAAATTTTTGCGAAATTCTAGATTGACTAGTCTATTCTGAACTCCTATTTTTACCAATTCATTAGGGGAATGCTCATTTCAATGTTTTTTGTTAATTTAGGGACGCTTAAAAAACCTAGCTTCTTAAATTATAGAAAAATGTTGAAAATAAATTTAGGCTAACTAATCTTTGCGGAATACGGGAGTCCCCGACATTTAAATGCAAGTTTAAATGTAGATTTTAACATAAGTCGGTGCAATTTAGAAGTTTTCGTGTCTGAATATATTTTTAGGTCTCAGATTATGTTCATTCCTTTATTGAATTTTTATATGGTAACCCTCTCTCATATTTAATCTGTCCCTGTACGCAATAATGTATTTATCTGTTTAATAGCGATGGAAAATTACTGTTAAGTTACTTTTATAAAAAAATTTAATAAGAAGTTATAAAAAATAAGAAAATAAGCTTTTATAAGGAGTTAAATTACTTTCATAAGAAAATTTAAATAAGTGTATGTAAGAAATAATATTTTAATACACAATAGATTGCAAAATATTTATAATTTAGTGTACAGGGCAGTTAACCAATGATTTTCCATCATCATTTAACGGATAAATAACTTCTTGCATACCGCCTCTGGTATAAAGTATAAATTAAAAGTAAATGCCAAATGAAATTATAAAAATACGAGCCCATGAAACCACTGTAAAAGAATGTTTAGGAAAGAACTTCTTATTTAGACGTGCAATGAAAGCAAAGGCGGTTAAATAATGTAAAATCTTTAATTCACTTTGGCGTGCAAATAAAAGTTGACGTTAATTTTTATATATTTCCCTTAGCACGAAAGTTTAATTGATAAAAATAATTGCTTCGTTAAATTGTTAGAAGCTATGATTTCAAATGCGTATGAGTCTAAAGTTTATTTATTTATTTATTTACACTACGTGTACTAAACACGTGATTAAAACTACAATTAAATTAAAATATAATGAAAATTAAAAATTTAAACATAAAATTATAACTAAATAAATAATCTAAAGAAAGAACCAAATAAAGTAGGTATCAGGTAATAAAAATAAATAATATCAACATAAAAAAAATAACATAAATAAAGGGTGGGGATGATAACTAATATGCCAGAGTTTTTTTTGTAAAAAATTCATGTTTTCAAATAAACACGAAACTACTAAATAAGGCTAAAGTTGTTGTGCTAGTGACGACAATCCTGATCGTCACTGTTGTGAAGGTGAAGATGAATAATAGGTTTATTAACAACAGGTACAATATTAAGGTAATGGATTCAATATTGACTGGTTGGGGTACATATTTATACAAATTATCTGGGTCATGCGTGCCGTGACATACGTAACTATTATTAAAAATTTAAGAGGTCACTCCTGGTAAGGTGGCCCATAATGTGGCATCATTAACTAAATTTTAAAAATTCATTTAGATACTCAAAAAACCGTAGATCCAGCCAGAGCCCAAATAGCACAGAGCTCTCAAGACGGCTGTGCTTAAGCACAAATAGAGTAATTTTAAATCTGAAACGTTCATATACAAAAACCATTATTTTCCCTTAAAATCCTCTTAACTTCCACGCGCCAATTCAATAAGACGATTACTACGCCGGGAAGATTCTCAATTTTAATATCTTCTGATCACTTTTACCCAGCGTTTTTAATTGCTACATTCTAACCTTACTAATTGATTTGCAAATGCACTCCACTGCCAGGAAGTATGCCGCATTATGCAAAAGACCACGTACGATTAAAAAAAAACAAAAATTTCACTTTTTATTATTTTTTATTTAATTATTTAAAATTATAGCGTATCTTCATTGAATTTGATTTACTTTGTTTAGTTTAGTCCAATTCTTTAGTTCTACTTCAATCATTTGTTCAAGTTTCGATAATATTTAATAAAAAAGTTAAATAAAAAGAGAAGGCCGTGTTTTCTTGCAATTGGTGCGCGGTCTTTTGTAATATGGGGCACACTTCACGCCAACTGGACAGCTAATAAAGCGAGCCCGGAAAAACGTGCTTAAATCTAATATTTTGTGAAGATTTTATAATATCTAGATAGTTTAAGGAAAAACTTAAAATTGGTGTAAAGAACACCCATGTAAAACTAACGTGAAAGCTGCAAGACAAGCGGAAAAATAAGAAATTTCCTGTTTCCATTCGGCGTGTACTGCTTCATGATTTTTGATTCTTTACAAAACATACCGGCATGCTGTGGAAAATCAAATCTGTTTACGCCAAAAGAATAATATTAATTTCTACATGAAATTTAAAAACTAATTTTTATATCAATTTTACAAGCACTTCTTAAAATATTTCTAGCGCTTTAACTTTGTACAAAATTTTTGATTTAAGTAACACTTCTGCACGCCAAATCGAAATGAATATTTTTTCAATATTTAAACGTGTATTACTAATTTACACGTATTATTTTCATGTAATTTGACACGTAACTGTTACTAGCCCGTCTTAAACTATCTAAAAACATGCGCTTCTTGCCGAAATTTGCAAAATGAGCATCATTTTTGAGCCCCCAACCTAACCATTCAATTTGGTGTGCTTCTGAAGTCATATTTTTACTAATTCATTTTGCGTGTCTTTGAATTGTATTGGGCCTGACGTGCGATTCAAAACGTTTCCTGCGTATTTTACTTAAATAAATTAACTATCCTCTGTACCCCATCTTGAATAATTTGTCTAAAACTACCGTAATCTTTTCCAAGAATAACAGTATTGAGCATCTTATTAGATCATTTATGTTTCTTAACTCATATGTCGTCCTTCTACTATATTTTCCTTATTAGAATATTCTACTGTAACCTCTTAAATGAGTCTCCATTTCTAATATTTGTATCATCCTTTGATACAAATATGAAATTCTAAATACCAAGAATTCCAAAAAAAATATTTAAAAAAAAAATATATATATTAAAAAAAAAAAATAAAAATAAAAAAAAATAATATATACGAATTTTCGGAATAACAGATTTCTGTCTGAAAGACGAATTTCATGATTTCATTAAATTTTAATTAACCATCAATCTCTTTTTTTTCTTCTTCGTTTTTAGAATTATTAATGAACTGGCAAAGAAATATACTCAAAGTACTATTAAGGCATTTCTAGAGATGTGAAATTTGTCTGAGTGAGGGATGTGAAATTCAAATATTAGGAAAAGGAGCAAACTTAATAATTTTCGATTTGTAATATCATTAGGGCGTATTCTAGTATTTCTGATAGAATCTTTCTGATAGAATTCATCCAGCAAATGTCAATTTCGTGAAGTTTAATCACGTTTTTAGATAGTTTAAGACGGGCTAATTAAAATTAAATATCAAGTTACATGAAAATACGTGTAAATTAGTAATACACTTTTGAATATTAAAAAAAGGTTCATTTACATTTGGCGTGGAGTTAGATGAAATTTTCGGAAATTTTAGGTTCTAGAATAGTTTCAGTGAGTTTGTCACATACTACTAGAAAATGTCAATTCTGTTTAATCACGTTTTACTAATATTCACGTGAACTTTTCTGTTTTTTTTAAGAAATTGTGAGTATTTGAATTCAGCCAATCACTATATTATCAAATTTTATAGCTAAGTTATGATCTAAATCCTTAAACGTGTGGTAGTGCGAATAGCTTGAGAACTCCAAATTAATTGTAAAATGAAACTTTTCCGGTTTTATTAAGAAAGTATTATGACATTATTTCAATTTGGCGAGCTTTCCAAATAGCACGCCAAATTGTATGGTTATAAAATTAGCTCAGGAAATGTGCTCAAATCTTACTTCTTGAGAAGATATTAATAGTTTTATGTAGTTTATGAATAACTTACTTGAATTGTCCAAAACCGTGTTTTCTAGAAAGCCCGTAAAGATGTTAAAACACACTTAAAAATGGGGGAATCACTATTTCAATTTGTCGTGCAAATAGTATTAGATTACATTATAGCATTAAAAAAATGGAAATGACAATTTTGTCATATTTAAACGCATTTTAGTAATTTCCACGTATAAACTCATCGCTAATTTTATCGTCAATTTTTCAGGATTTCCTTGAAAAAGTCTCTCTGACGCTTTAAAATTATACAAAATATTAGATTTAAATGGCTTTTCTGAGTTCTTGTGAGGTCCACAAATTAATTTGGCGTGAAACAGTTAAATCTCAATTTTCAATTGACGTGTATATACGTGTAAATTCTTCATTGTTATTTGATTCAAATTGCTTTACAAGAGAAACATAAATATTTACAGACAATTGTCTCAATAAACTTCGCATCTTAAACTTCCTCTTCTCCCAAATTCGATTACTCTCGACTCTTTTTTTTGCAAATCTTATCCAATTCTTCAACACGTGGGGAATGTCGTGTGCTTTCAACTCGAATATTTTCCAAAATTCTGACGTCATTTCAATTATTATCCAATATTTATTTAGAAGTAATATAACCAAAAGCAAAATCAAAATTAGTTTCTATCCAGTTTTGCTCAAAACATTATTTTCATAATTTATTTATTGGTTTCACTCGCCAAATAAATAAAAAATAATAATAATTCTTGTGTATATTAATTGTGCACGAAAATATATTAGAGATCCAACATTATTTTATTTATAGCATTGAGGAGGGAAAACTAAAAGAACAACCAATGAAATATTTGACTATTTTATTCATATAATAATTATTATCAAAAGCCAAAATGTCTCTTTTTGTCTTGTATACTTTGGAAAAAGTGAGCTTTTGTTTATTTCCACGTTATTTTATTCCTTGGGGGAAATACACGAAACAGATTATAACTTTCGCATTCTCTTATTTATAGGAAATGTGAAAGTGATGAAGCTAACGTGTAATTAATTGATAATTGTAGTCTTTCGAATTTCTAAAAGATTTAATTTTGTGAATAAATAAATTGGAAATAATGACAGAAGAAAATACAATTCGGGGGTTTTCTAGACATTTTGACGGCTAACGAAATGGTCTGAAAAAAAGCGATAAACTTGTGTATATTGAATATGAATATTTACTGTTTTTACGTTCTTACTTGTTTTCACGTGAAAATTAATTAAAAGGTAGTGAAGTTGAATGATGTGGTTTTTCACCGTTTTTCAACATTTTTGATTTCTGGGGCACGCGCCAACTACAAATGTTTCAAACGAATCGAACTATAATCGATTTATTCAAAAAGGTTTATCCTAATCACCTAATTTTCGATGTTAGCAGTACGCTATTCGTCCGCCAGCAGGGCACTAGAAAAACGCTAACAAGACTTTAGCATGACGATATCTGAAATGCCAAGCGGGCGCCAGCAGGACGCTATCCGAACGCGAGCAGGACTCTAGCTGAATTAAAGTGGTAATATTAATGCTTGTCTGGATAGTTTCTGATATATGCATATTGTAAGGATTCATATTGAATATTGGATTCCAGCAGAATGTTCATCCGGAAAATAAAAAGCCTTGCCTTCAAATAATCACGGAATATTGCACGGTCTAATTAAAATTCATCTCTAAATGGATTAATTAACATAGATTAATATAGATTTAGTTTTTCGAAGAAATCGAACAAGTTCGATTCTTCTAATTTTTATTAAAAAAAAACTGATATCAAGGAAAAAGTGTCAAAAGAATTGAACTAACAGATATGACGCATCCACTTACTCCTTATTGGTGTGCCAAACGCTAGCCGAACGCCTGCAGGAAGCCAGCTGGACTCTAGCAGAAATCCAGCAGTACACTATTCGGGCGCCAGCAGGAGCTCTAGCAGGACTCTAGCTGGTCGCTAGCAGGACTCTAGCAGGAGACTATTAGGGGGCCAGCTGGAATCTAGCAGGACTCTAGCTTTTCTCTAGCCGGACCCTAGCTGGTCGCTAGCCGGACGCCAGCAGGACTCTAGCTGAGCGCTAGCAGGACCCTAGCTGGGCACTAGCAGGGCTCTAGAAGGAGGCTATTAGGGGGCCAGCTGGAATCTAGCAGGACTCTAGCTTTTCTCTAGCCGGACGCTAGCTGGTCGCTAGCCGGACGCCAGCAGGACTCTAGCTGAGCGCTAGCAGGACCCTAGCTGGGCGCTAGAAGGGCTCTAGAAGGAGACTATTAGGGGGCCAGCTGGATTCTAGCAAGACTCTAGCTGGGCTCTAGCCGGACGCTAGCTGGTCGCTAGCCGGACGCCAGCAGGACTCTAGCTGAGCGCTAGCAGGACCCTAGCTGGGCGCTAGCAGGGCTGTAGAAGGAGGCTATTAGGGGGCTAGCTGGAATCTAGCAGGACTCTAGCTGGGCTCTAGCCGGACGCTAGCTGGTCGCTAGCCGGACGCCAGCAGGACTCTAGCTGAGCGCTAGCAGGACCCTAGCTGGGCGCTAGCAGGGCTCTAGAAGGACGCCAGCAGGACGCTCTAGCTGAGCTCTAGCCGGACGCTAGCTGGTCGCTAGCCGGACGCCAGCAGGACGCTAGATTTGCTCTAAACCGGTTGCTAGCTAGCTGAGAGCTAGCAGTACATTATTCTCTAGCAGGAGGCTATTAGGGCGCCAGCTGGATTCTAGCTGGGCTCTAGCCGGACGCTAGCTGGTCGCTAGCCGAACTCTAGCTGGACTCTAGCAGAAATCTAGCAGTACATTATTCTCTAGCAGGAGGCTATTAGGGCGCCAGCTGGATTCTAGCTGGGCTCTAGCCGGACGCCAGCAGGACGCTAGAAAGACTCTAGCTGGGCGCTAGCAGGACTCTGGCTCACCTGAATGTTGAGTGCATATATACAACAAATATAAAGAGAAAGAGAGAAGGAGAGAGTGTGTGTTTGTATGTCATGCTCTCATGTTTCTTACTTTGAGAAATTATATTCTAACTAAATAACCCATTGAAGTTTAAGGAAGTATTTTAATTAGACAGTGCAATATTCCGGACAGGGCATTTTATTTTCCAATAGGAGCTTTGAAAATGTCGGTTTTGCGACCGTACCACTGTTCCTTTTAGAACCATTTTCTCTTCTCTCCGGGCAAATTAATTGTTTTGAAGAAGGTCTGGAGTGAACAGTGCGTTTAACTCACCCGATTGCGGTCTATTTTGTAAACTTGAGGTACTTGAGATAATCTTTAAACTATGACTGTATTCTGATCGTGACATTGACAGTTTTTATAGATTTTGAGTCAATTATAAAATGATATATTTTTCTTCTAAGCTTCTCTCTCTCTCTCTCTGTCATCGTTTCAATCTTTTCTCTTCTACACCGTTAATCACACGCTTTGAAAACTCTCGTCCATTAGACTTGATTGAATCCAAAAATCCAAGAATCCAAGAATCAAAGACCACTCGACTTCATCTTTTAGACAGTTAACTTTCTCCAAACTCGCAAAAATGATTTAGCTCATATTTTTTTAATGGAAAATAGCCAACTTGGGGCCAGTCTAATGTCATATACATACATATAAAAAAAGAAATCCACATATATCATTCATCTTCTAGTCGAATGATGGTCTGATTTCCCACGAGAATATGCGTCGAAATCAACTTGCACAAGCAACATTTCGTTGAGCACCAAAAAGATTGATTAGCTCTACAACTTTAACCAAATTAAATTATGTGTAGAGTGCGAATCCGATGCGGTTAATGTGCAACATTAAAAAAATCTTTATTTGAAGGGCTCGCCGGGGAACTGAAGCCCGAACTGGAAATACACGCAATATGCAAAGTCAGCATTCCGGGGCTCAAGACGGGAAAGGAGCAAACATCCGAGATGAAAAGGGGTAGAACGCCAGTATTCAATCAAGTAATGCGAATCTAGATAATTTATATAAATTAGTTCGATATAGGAATTCTTCTTTGATAACGTGTCGCACGATGAGTTAGACACGAAGTCTGTATTCGTGCAGGTTTTCCATCAGAATAGTGGCAAAATGGGAAAAGATGTAATTATTGGTTTGTTATTGATTTATCGATGAGGATTTATTTGAAGTCTTAATGTTGTTTTTTAGGTGATGCTTCTATACCATTAAGAGATATAAGGGAAATGAATACAAAGAAGGAGATTAGAATCGTTGAAGAGATTCAAGCGATCATTCCCAAGGTTGGTCTCAAACCTCCTTATGGAGTACCATAGAAATTTGTCTAGTTCAAGAAAAATTCATTAAAAATGTGTTTAATTTATTACTAAATTCCTAACGCCTCCACAAAAGAATTGAATGTTTTTAATTAATCTTAATTAACGTTTAATTTCATTTGTGCAGCTGAAAACAATTTCAGAAACTTGGCAAAATTTACACGTCATCCGTTATTGAGAAAGATTCGAAGCGATTAACGATCAACTTGAAGAAGGTCGAAGATTTACCACGCGGGGGATTAACGGGGGCTCCAGGTTTGAGCGACCAGAAATTGATGCACAATATTTATTTGATTCGTTTACAGATGTTTGTGTTAAAATTACTGTGACGCAAGATGGAAGGAAGCAAAGCAAATCGTCGAGAATATTGAAAAGTTGGTTCAATTTTACTGTTATATAATTATTATATGGAATATTTTAATATAAGGGGATCCCAATAATTTTCTGTATAAAAATGTTAAAATCAAAATATATTTTCTAGTTATTATCAAAAATTGTTTATCGAAGTTTTACACATTGATTATAAAAAAATAAATGAAATCATATATTCAATATGTTTGTTGAAATAAGAATCTATAATCTTTTTCTTTAAACATTGTCCTGGTGTAGGTAATTGAAAGTCGATTTAAAGGAGCATTCCGAATAATAAAATGGTCTCGCTTGAGACAGGTGTAGATTTAATTTTCAATTTGTTTATTATTTCGGTTTTCTTTTTTCATCACATTTTTGTTTTATTTTGTTTTCTCTCAATAAATTGGTTGTTACATTAATAATAATAATTATAATAACAACATTTTATGTGTAATTTATTATATTTAGGATCGATATTCAAATAAAAATAGCGAAATAATAAACAAAATGAAAATTAAATCTACACCTGTCTCAAGCGAGACCATTTTATTATTCGGAATGCTCCTATAAATCGACTTTCAATAACCTGAACCACGACAATAAAAACATTATAATTATAATCAACAAAGTACAGTATCGCATTTTATTCATTATTAAAGAACGGATTAATTCTCACTTTAATTTTGCAATTTTTTTGGCTAATCATTTTTTTATAATAATAAAATAATCATAAAAATTTAAAAAAAAAATGATATATATATAAATATTATACACAAGCACTTCGGTCAAAACGAAATTCCACCCTCAGTGTTTGTATTTTTCTCTGCGCGTTGCCTTTTTGTGATGTGTTGCGTTTTGTGTGTGTTTTTCTATATTCCTATTCTACAATAGACGATCATTTATTTCAACAAATATTTAAATTATTTTAAATTATATTTTTGTAGAAGAGGAATATAGAAAAACACACGAAAAACGCAACACATCACAAAAAGGCAACGCGCAGACAACGATACATAAAATGAAGAGAGATAGCGTTTTTCGTGGTTTTTTGACCGGAGTGCACAAGTTAATATAAATATTCACAGGGTATGGAGTTTACAATATTATTCACATGACATTCCAATAAATTAAAACTAGAAAAATATTTACAAACACGGTTCCAAAGGGAAATATTATTTACAAAGAAATTATCATTTTATAAAATGATTCAATTATTAATTTTAAGCGCCTGGTTTTTATTGATTCGCAGTCTAATTGTTTTAACCTATCGTTATACGAATTATATTTTATATTGCAGCGCTGGTAAACCCTACATGTAAAGAACCTCAGTTTTTCTAGACGCGCGGTCAGCTGAGCTGACTTTGGATGAAATAATTCGCAGCCATACTCTAAAATAGGCCTAACAAAGCAATTAAATAATATTTAAAAAGTGCGCCACCGATCGCGGATCGCATTTGGCGACGGCCTAAAACTCTTTTTGAAAAAAGTCTTCTAGACAAAGTACAGTATCGACGTAAATATGTCCAATAAAATATTTACTAAACCTAATTTTTGCCAATTCTATATATATTCATTGTGTAATTTGTAATAATAAAACATTATATAGGGCTTCCCTCATCGTTTTATGTTATAAATATACTTGAAATCATAAATAAAATCTTTACTTAAATATTTAAACTAACCTGTGCCATTTGAGGCAGTTCATCTTATTTCTATTCCCCACTTTCTTCGAAATAATTTTTTATAATTATTTTATGGTGATTATGTTTAAGTAAAAAAAAAGTAAAACAATTAAATTGACAAAGTACAGTATCACAGATTAATAATGAAGATAAATTTTAAAACTAAAATCTGGCACATTTAATTATACTTTTTCCTTATTAAATCCTTACTAAGAATATTGTTTGAAGATCAAAATCATTGAAATTGTTTAATTTTGGGTATTTCTTTTATAGAGAAATCCTTTTTTGTGCAGCAGAGATGGACGGAATTCTGGATTACGGCCATTCCGAAATTTTATATTTTAATTAGAATGAAATTCCGAAAATTCCACTTTTCATGCAAACATTACCAGCAGAGACTGTCGGAATTCCGGATTCTAGAAATTGAAGACTTCCATTCCGCCCATCTCTGCTTTTCAATAACATTTTTATTTCATGATTTTAGAGGAAAAAATCTATGTCTAATGGAATATATATTTTCTTCAATTAATAATATCCGCGATTAATTACCAATTAATGTAGAATTATCCATAGATTAATAATAATAATAAATAAATTTAGACACAACATCTGCTGTTTACAACGAAGCTGTGATGTTCCTTTTCGGTACCACTAAGGCAGAACTGGCACAAACAGAGATTGTCATTTCTGTGCATGATATGCAGCGGTAATCCATGCGATGCCATCTGATTAAAATTAATTTGATTGATTGAAGCGAGTCGAGCGGTCTCGACATCATTGGATGTGCCTACTTGGGTGTCGGAGCTGTCGACAAATCCGAATGCGAGCAATGGAAGAACACAATAGAACATCTCGGTAAAGAATACAAGGTGAAATACAACAGTGTTTATTTGAATGAGCTTTAAATTTTTAATACAGGGTAATCACAATTTAAAACCACCGGTGCTGACTCCTCCAGTGCACGTTGCTCAAGAATCAGATGACTTGGATATATCATGAGATCCATCTAAACTTGTTCCCGATATTTATTTTTGTATTTTGATATCATCAATCTCAACTTTCAATCAGTAATCGTTTGTGATTTGATTTTTTTACCTCAGGATTTATTTATTAATTACATTTTTGTTCTAATTTATACTAGAAATTCGTATAAGAACAGAGTTTTAGAGTTCAATTTATGTTTAGTGAATTTTGATGATTAAATTTGCCCGGTTTCATTGAATTGTGGGTGGCAAATTGTGCCAAACTCTGTTGTGCAAATCATTTTTTAATTTATTTTGCTGTCTGTAAATTTGTTTCGATTGTTTCAATTGTTTACCTGTACCTTCAATTCCATATCATCTATTTATTTAAATTATATAATTGTTTCCTAATAAGTAAACATTTGAAAATTTGATGAATATTGTGATGCGCAGGCCGAAACGACGAATTCTAGATTTGAAACACGAGGGCACACCAAATTGTATGATAATAAAATGAGCTCGGCAAACATGCTCAAATCAAAGCTTGTGGCTAGTTATTAATATTTTTGAGTAGATTAAGAATAACTTGTCCAAATTGTGATGAGCACTGCTTTCTACATACTTTAAAATACTCTGAAATATCCGAAAATCTCTACTTCCACTTGGCGTGCGAGGGATCAACATTCTGAAATACAAACTTCGTACGATTTCAACATCATGCTGAAAAAGAGGGCTGAACATGGAACATTTTTTGAACTCATCAATTTGGAGACATGAGAGTTATATGGGAGAATTCAGATCGAAGATTAATCTTTTAAACAGTTTTTCCAAAGATCTAGAATTTACTGTCTTATATTTACAAGAATCCGGTCCAATAATTTAAGGTAAATGAAAACCACTAGCTCGCTCGAAAAGTTTCAATATAACAATCTTAAAATGCATCTTGTCTATGAACCTACGTTTATGTTCAAAATTCCTATATTGAATACGATAGGTCTGACAAGGGAAGTGTTTTTAGCCGAACTCTCAGAATTTTTTTAAACTTTGCAGGTAGATTCCTCATGTTCTTTGCTTAAATTGTGAAAAATTTGTAAGTTTCCCTCTTATGATTGTATTAATCATTTCAACTGTTAGTTTTATAAATATTTAAAGTTGCGAAAATAACTTTATGAAAAATCAAAACGTGAAATTATTCGAGATGGATAACTACCAACAATATAGAATAACAATTTTTGAAAGAAGAATTACCACCTGCATGGATTCGAACCCTTTCTGCACTTTGCGCTTGACGGTGGCGTGACTGTGTTTTGCACGAAATTGTTATAAAATCACGTTATCAAACACGTTTTATTGAAGAAACTGTATCTATGAATATTTTTTACTTGGATATGTATAGAACAAATTGTGACGAATCGAATGGTGCATAAGTTCGTTACATTTTACGCCTTATCCCCTACTCTCCTTATATTAGAGCAACCCGAAGAGTATTGTTTGGAGTTGAGACGCATGTAAACTACTTGGAACCAGCAAGAGGGCTTACCATGACTGGTTCGATAGCACTCAATCTATTAATAATATTTATTTGTAAAATATAATAGAATACAGAATACAGAATACACGAGAATAGATGAAATAGGGGAATAGGAATTACTCACATCTCGAATCGGTATCCCAAGAGGTCCTGTTCCATAGTGTATGCTCGCATGTCGTATCCATGGTTGTAACAAATTAAAAAAAACTTTTCTAGTTAATGATGTTTTTATAAGACGCATATTAAGCTTCTTTTGCGCATTATATACGTTAAAATTATCTTAAAATGACATATCTGACCATGACTGTATTTCTGATATAGCTCCTATTCGAAAACAAAAAAGAAAATCAAAAATTCATGAAGTTTGTAGCGTTTAGGGCCCATAAAGTATGTTTTGTAGATACAGGAAATATCTCTGACATAAGGTATTTACCATTCGAATCGTCACAATTTCACACCAACTAGTATTGTAATAAGATAAGCTCAGTAAATGTGCTTAAATCGAACTGTTTGGAAATATTGTTATATTTTCAGATTGTTTAAAGGAGGCCTGGTCATATTGCCGTAATAAAATTTTGATTGAAAAGACGCAATCATTTTCAGACAATCTTTAAAATGGGAAAATCGTAGTTTCCAGTTGGCGTGCAATTTGCTTTATAACATAAAATATGCATCGATACAGTTTACTTTAAGACTGTGAAAAATCATTTAATTTAAAAATTCAAAAGAACCATGAAGTGAATAATTCAAGCATGAATCTGTCAAAAAAATATTGTTGACACAACTAAATTAAGAATTGAAATTTTCTCATTAATTGATCAACTTACTTGAAATTAAAAATCAATCAGCGAAAATATTACTACTTTGGTCATTTCTGAATCGAACATTTCTATCAACGTGCTACTGATTTCCAAAAAATTTTCTTTCCCCACTTTTTATTTTAAATTAATTCCCTCCCACTCTTCTTCATATTAATTTCCTTGGTCCGTTACAAGAAAAGTTATCATGATTTTATGCAAACATTTGAATCACAGAGCAAAAACAAAAAAGTCAAACAAATATAATTAACGAGATTTTCGTTAAATCATACAAATAGACCCTTGACCCTCGCCCATATGCTCAATCAAAATGTTGACAACGATGGTGGATCCATTTCTGCTCATGATAACACCATATTTAATCCCAATCGTCATTTGACTTCTGTTTTAAAAGACACCACAAAAACTATTACATTTCGAGCAACTAATTACCACTTTCATCTCTTTTCTTCAGAAACCATTTTTGGACATGTAACAATCCTTCTACTTTATAATTATCTTTTTTTAGTTGACGAAAATTGGTTCGTAACGTATCCTATTAAAAGTTGTATTCTCTTGTGCTCCATTATATATATCAAATGTAACTTTGTGACTTTTTCTGTTATAGATGAATTAAGAATGACAAAGTCCATTGTGTTCCTATTCACGTTAATTCCCTACGTATGCTTAATTATATCGTCTATTGTTGTGTGGAAACAATACACAACAATACAAGGATATGAGGTAAGTGGGGAGTATTCTTGTATAAATTCAATTTAATGATTAGAGCACAATTCAATCAACACGTCAGAAGAGAAGCGCCGAGGATACGAGTACGATATTGCTGCCAATATTTGCTCAAATATCGGTAATCTTTGGGGGAAAATGGGTGGCATATGAGATATTAAAATAGTCTTTATAAATTATTATCCTTCTTTTACTTGGATCTCTCCATAAAAAGGAATATTGAATCGGAAAGACATTCGAGTTTGATTTCCTATTTCACATACAGTGCTGGCCATAAAGATATGAACAAATGGTTTTTTGAGCATAACTTTTTTCATATTCATCCGATCAGTCTGACATTTTCACGGTAAATGTATATCATTGTTACGCAATAATGCAAGAAAGCAAATTGCATCACCATTATTCTTAAAGCATCAGAGATATTTTAAGGAAATTCTGAAAAATTAACGTAAAAATTTGGTTTAAACTTTTACGTTGAAATTAGAAAAATGCGTTTAAGTCTAGAAAAATGACCCGCTTAAAAATTGGAAAATCGCTATTGGCGTGCAGTAACAGTCGGAGGAACTTCAAAAAACGGAGCCACCGGCGCATGCCACTTTCAATAGTTATGTTAAATTGATATTAATGTCTATTGTTCGGATTATATCTTGGAATCTCTCTTTTCCTATTGAATTCAAGATTGTGTATATCGATTAACTTAAAATATTTTAATTCGCTTAATACTTTTTCTGTGAAAATTTTTTAAATCAACGTTTTCGGATGGCTAGTGGTATTAGGAGGATTTACAATGTATTGTATAAATTTTTAGTATTTGATTCTTATGTTTATCGTAAATAATAAAAATTGAATTCATAATTCGAAATCATTCTTGCTCCTAAATTAGTTTCCCACTGCACTCAGGAGTCAGAAAGTGTTAAAAGATGGAACCGTGCACCCTCGGGCGAGATGCACAGTGGAGAAAGAGTGCATCGAGACATTAACTCTTCTGTACGCTAAATAAAAATTGAAATTTCTTGATATTCTAATCAATTTTGCTAATTTCTACGTATAAATAAGATATTAACTGTCGTGGCAGTTGGTCAATAATGTCGTAAACTATTGAATAATGAAGAAATACTGTCAAAATATTTAACGAAATTACAAGTATTGAACTCGCTCTCGGCGGAATTCCGAGGTCCGGATTCGAAATTTTATATTTTTATTCTTTTGAAAATTTACTTTTCATATAAACGTTAACACCAAATGTGGGCGGAATTCAGGATTCCGGTTTCCAAATTTTCAAATATGATTCTGAATTCCGAAATTCAAAACTGTCATTTCCCTCATCTCTAGTATGCACTATTTTTGTGAAAAGTCAGCTGTCCGTCAGTTAATCTTAAAATTAAACTGGAAGAAATACAACACAAAGAAGTGCTCGTAATAATGGGCTATCCTGTATTTTTATAAAAGAAACTGTAGGTTGTTTTTCAAATGCATGCATTATGACATAAGTGAATCGTAAGATCCACTTGACAATGCTAAGTTGAGTTAGTTAGGACAGCCGATGTCAAATCAGTTAACATAAGGTCACTGTTTGATGGGTATCAAATTACAGTTTCCATGAAAACTTTGGAAAGTACACAAGAGTACACAATAGAATTTTATGTAAAAAAAATAAGAGAAAAATTATACTCTCGTTTGGACGGCCACTCGGCCACAAACGACTTTTCGTCTATTCCTCTTCAATGTGTGTTAGCCATTTTTTTGAGACAACACACATTGATAAGATAGAAAAGAGTGGCTGTGCAAACGAGAACCTCATTTTGTTCTAACTTTTTTCCTCTTCGATTAGGCTATGAAAAGTAGTCTTTAAATACAAAAGATGCCAAAAAGAAACGCAATCATTCTACAAAAGCCATTAATTATTTTTCTTTATTTTGTTCAACATTTTTGGTGCCTTTTTTGCACACATATTGTCAATTTTCATAATTCTATGCGTCTTTTTAAAAATTCTGGCTTGTGCGCAAAGACTGGCAAAGACTTGTGCAACATGCTTCCTGGCGTTGTCGTGGACCAAGATGACTTGGCATTGTCGATCGGGTCTTTTCATACGAATAGCCTCGGAGCTGGGCTACATAGAGCTCCTTGTTGATCTTAGCGTTTTTTTCGAGAATTTCCCAGTGCAGCATGTCCTCCCAGTTCCACCAAGCGCAGATCATGGTCTTTTTGAGTCAATATCTTGCTTGAGCATGAGGTATCCAATTTTTCGGGAAAAGTCCATCAAATAAATATGATTAAGGATTGTCAGTTAAATAAATACACTTTTCCAAACAACAAGAAAATTGTTTTGAAACAAAAGAAAATATAAAAACTCTACGAACTTATTCTTCAACCCAATACTTTTCTGAACACTATGCAACCTTTAAAATTATGTTTCCTTTAAAAAGTGATTAATAAATGGAAAGAGATTTGCGCGTACTTCATCGCAGTGAAGTGTAACTACAATTTTTTTTTAATTAAAATCGGAAACTCTTCCCTTTTAAGATCCGATTTTAGTTATAATTGGTACATTTTTCAAAAAATAGCTTTGATTTTAAATTGCAATCAAACGATTCGTGTAATTGGGCTCTGTTGCAATTTCTTATAAAATCTGAAATGTGAATTTTTTTGGTGTTAGCCGGCATACTCGAAGAATAGTCCAATCAGCTCTGACAATGACCGGGTTAAGAGAGAGAGAACATTCTGGAAATGAGTTTATGCTCACAAAACAGCTGTCATTCCTCTGGCGCGCCAGCTGGCAAAGTCACTTATACTCCGACTGTTACTGCACGCCAACTGGAAATAGCGATTTTCCAATTTTTAATCGTGTCTGTAAAGTATTACGCACGCCAAATGAAAATTTCGATTTTTCTAGACTTAAACGCATTTTTTTAATTTCCACGCAGAAGTTTAAACCAAATTTTTACGTTAATTTTTCAGAATTTCCTGAAAATATCTCTGATGTTTTAAGTTTTTACTAAATTTTGTGATAAAGTGGCTCTTTTGAAGGCCTGTTTTTAAGATATCACTTGGCGTGATTACGTGTTTTCAATAAAACATTGATAACCACAATTTAAGCATTCTTTACTTAGAATATCTAAAATTATTAATATCTTCCCATAAAGTTAGATTTGTGTACGTTTAATGAGCTCATTTTATTACTTTACCACCCCAATTTGAGGGATAATAAAATGGGATCAGAAAACGTGATAGAATATAATATTTTGTGAAGGTTTGAATAATTTCCAACAGTTTAAGGAACATCTTACGAATTGGCCTAGACACTAATTGTGTAAAGTACACGTGAAAGTTGCACCACATGCGTGAAAATAATAAAATCATTGTTTCGATTTGGTGTGCTTTACCAGTTGGCGTGTTACTCTTTTGAAATAACACCTGAAACAATATTATCAAAATCTGAGAAATTGACAATTCCAATTTTATTTTTATAAAAAATAAAAGTAATAAATCAGATTTGATCTAGAAATTTTGAAGAAATATAATATAAAACAGGGAAATTATTAACATAAATTGAATATTTGTTTCATTTTATCTATGAGTCCATTGAAAATAATTCAAAAATGATCAAATCAAACCTTTCATATTCTTACAAGGGAAGTGTTTTAGGTCGGGCTCTCAGATTTTGATAAAACTTTGCAGATAGATTTCCTTATGGCTTGATTTGTGATGCTAGTTGAATATCTTCTGTCGCTTTTTCCTTTTTTACTTTTAAAGATTTTTATGAATATTATTATCATTTATTAACTCAACATATATAATGATTCTCAACAATCAACAATCATAAAACTTTTTGGTTATGGTGAATCAGGAGTTGGAAGCATTTTCACCCAGAAGGATCTTTAATGTCGATCAAAGTGGTTTTCAATTGGAAATGAACACTGCGAGAACACTAACGTACACAGGCAAAAAAACAGTTGAATGCACTGTGAACACTGTGAGTTCCACTACTCACAGATACGCAGTGCTTCCTGTAATATCTGTAGAAGGAAAACTACATCCTCGTCTGTTTGTAGTTTTGAAAGAAAACAACGGAAGATTTCCAAGAAGTTTTCGATGTTCTTTTTCAAACTTGGTTGTACGCTGTCATACTAGCCACATTATGACAAACCCGTTGATGAAGGAATTTTTGAACATAGTTTTGAACATAATTTTCGATGAATGGGTTCCGCCTAGCTCGTTGTTTATTATTGATTCATGGAACGGATGGAAAGTTGCAAACGGTTATTCGGATCCAAATAATAAAGATAATAAATTAAAAACACTGCAAATTCCCGCTGGTTGTACAGGTATGATTCAACCCTTGGATGTTGGCGTCTTTGGTGGATTCAAGTGTGTTATAAAAATTATCACGGAGTATGCGCGACTATGTGAGCCAAGCTTACAAATACATCAAAGATCTTCAATCCTTCAGGTAACTTATTTTTAGATGCTTGGTTATAACATGTTCATAGGTTTTGTCTGTAATTTATTCCCAAGTGATCCCCAAAGGATGTGAAATAAGTAACTGTAAAAATGTATCTTTTATCCACTGTCTTTATTTTGAAAAATTTTTATGCTTTTATCATATGATATATGTTGATTTAACAAATAATAATAATAATATAATATTCATAAAAATCTTTAAAAGTAAAACGGGAAAAAGCGACAGGAGATATTCAACTAGCATCACAAATACAAATATGCGCTGTCGTCCCACTGCTTTGGAAGCCAATAAAATCATTATTTATAGAATGATCGCGATTTTTTGGATTTCAAACCCATTTTTTACCTACTTAAACCGTTTTGTGGGTCCTAATATTTTGTCAGTATACTAATAAAGCCATGGCGAATCTATCTGCAAAGTTTTATCAAAATCTGAGAGCCCGACCTAAAACACTTCCCTTGTTAGATTTTGATAATACTTTAATAATAAATATGGATGTACCTGAAAACTTTTCCCAATTTTCTTAAACAAAAACTATATTTGATTATCTTTTCTAAATTCATCAGTGTTATATTACAATTGTACGCCAACTGAAAACATCGGTTTTTGAAAGTACATGTGTTTCCACTTTCCACGTGTACATCAGAGTACACTTTAAGCAATAATATACCATTTTCGACTTAAACCATTCTTAAAAATAACAAACCATTCGGAAATATTATATTTAAAAGACTATTTTGGATAGTCATAATATTAGATGGAACCAAAGTTGACCTGCCCTTTTCGTGGAAATGGAAAACGATTTGTCGTTAGAGCATAGAATTGAATCAGGTTACGGCACATACAAAACGGAACATTTTCTTTATTCTAGTAACACCTTAACAACCGTTTTTTTTTAAATTGAGTCCAAACTTTTGTATAAGGCAAAGTTTTAAAAAATTATGAGAGTTCGAGTAACAACTCATGTTAGCGTAGAAAATGCATGAAAGCAAAATAGAAGGCCTTATCACTTTGATAGAAAAAATTTAAATGAAACTCTAACACACCACGTTCAACTAGAAAAATAGCAGTTCATAAATTCTCTGTAAGACAATATTTAGTAAAATTATTAATGTTCTCAAACAATTTAGAGAAACTACAATCCTCCTAATTTAGCCGTGAATAATAATTAGACGCAGTTAAAGAATCTAAAATGTTCATTTCCATATGGTGTGTCCTAACAAATACTCATAATTTCAGAAACAATATATCCGCAAAGTTTGTCTGGAAAACTTTCGCTCCCTGCACTATCTAACGGATTCCTCGCCAGCATCGCCATCGAGGAAGCTCAAGAAACAAGTACAGCATAAATACAAGCAGAAACCAGTCAAAAGTAAAGAATTGAGCAAACCTATTTCTTCCTGGAAAAAAAGTGGGATTTTATTAAGAGTGTCCAGCAAATGTGGAGTTTGCGAAGCCAGTATTGATTGCTCATCGACCGTATAAGCAAGGTATATTCATTTTGATCCTTTTTTTTAAAGAAAATGACCGGGGGATTCCGTCCTATCACCAGTATGTTATTTACTTCATTTGATATGTGTCAGTGATGGGAGGGATCCAGTTTTTTGAAAGTCCTGGCGGGCGGGACCATACTAAATTTCGAAATCCGGGGCTTCCCTTTCTCCTCACCTGGGAGCCGGGACATTTGGCAAGGATTATAATTTAAAATGATTCCTACATAAAAAAATTCGAAATATTACTTATTCCCGACAAAATATTACTTATTCTGAATGGCAAATCATTTACCAATTCAAAATTTTATACCCTCGTGGAATTTTATTTTATATATAGTCGTCGCCTAAATGTGATTACCACCGCAAAATGTGGCGCACTTTTTAAATATTATTTTTTCATTTAATTTTTATGAACATTTTCTTGTTTATGCTCGTTTTATACTGTTTTGCTTAAATAAATTGAAGAATTTGTTTTAGATGTTGTTTCAGACGTGGAATATATGTTGAAAATGATAATAATCATAAAAATTAAATTAAAAATAATATTTTAAAAAGTGCGCGACAATTTGTTGTGGTAATATCATTTGGCGACGACTATAGATAGTGTGATTCAAAATGTGTTGAATTATTTAAAAGAATTACAGAAAATTGGTAAAATGGGCTTAATTCATAAAGATGAGAAAACCGCTTCTCCTCCCGTTTTTTACTTGTTTATTGTCGTGATGTAGGTTAATGAAAAATTAGGGGTAAAGGAGCATACCGGCAAAAAAGATGGTCTCGCTTGGACAGGTGTAGATTTAATTTGCAATTTGTTTATTATTTCGATCCTAAATATAATAAATTATACCTAAAATTTTTATTATAATAATTGTTATGTTGATTTAACAACCAATTTAGTAAGAGAAAACAAAATGAAACAAAATTGTGATGATAAAAAGCGAAATAAAAAACAAATTGCAAATTAAATCTACACCAGCCCAAGCGAGACCATCTTTTTTGCCGGTATGCTCCTTTACCCCTAATTTTTCATCAACCTACACCACGACAATATGTTAGAAAGAAATTACTTGAAATTTTCCATTTGTTTTCAAGGCCCGTGATATTCAAAACGTGGCCAAATTTAACTTTTGGAAAAAAATGTAATGTAGTTCAAGACAAGAAGACAAGAAGAGAGGAATAGAAGACAAGAGTAAGAAGAAGACAAAAATTGTTAAATTGTACTAACTAGGGAGGTCATTTTTGGATCCAAAAGGTTTCGGGCTGAAACTTTACATGGTGATAGCTGAGGACATTTTATTAGTGCACACAAAAACTGTCCTGCACTGGGGGTTTAAGTGGGTTAAAAAAAGGTTCAAAGTTTCAAAAAACCTCAAGTATAGAAAACAGTAAAAAACCATCAAATTTTGCTGTGGACAATTTATTACTGTTTTCTACAGGAATTTTGAGGTTGGTAACTTTGAACCTTTTTTTAACCCACTTAAAAACCTTTTGGATCCAAAAATGATCTCCCTAGTAAATTACTTCACTCTAAATTATTTGTTCGATTCATCAAATAAAGAAATGATTGGTAATTTTTTTGGTCAAAAATTCGTTAAATTTCATCAGATTTTCTATTGTGCTTTTCAGAGAACGGTGCCTAATGGAAGAGCAAAAAAGAAAAAAAAATGATAGTTTCGGATGGACGGTCACATGGCCACAAACGACTTTTTCGTCTATTCCTCTTCAATTTGGTCTGCCCATTTTTTTTTTGAGACAACACACATTGATGAGAGACAAAAGAGTGACCGTCCAAGCGAGAACCTCATTCCATTCTTATTTTTTTCCTCTTCCATTAGGCACCGATCTCTGAAAAGGACAATATACACTAGCTGACAAAAGTTTTGTCACAAATGTTTTTTCGGGTTTAACTTTTTTGTGACTTGACCAAATTGGCTGATTTTCTGATATGATAGATTCATATGGTTGTAGATTATTTTACAAACTCTCGCTTGTGATTACGATGATCCGTTTTACAGTGACAAGCGTTTATCGTAAAACGCGTAGCTCAAAGATATTACGCACTTTTCTTGCACTGCATTTTTTAATAATTTTTAAAGTTCAATTATATTTTTTTTTCATAATTGATTGAAAATAGCAGTAATTGGCAACATTTTAGAGATGACTCCACGTAAAGAAACTCCAATTGCCACCCGGCAAGCTGTTATCAATATGAGGGAAAACGGAATGCGGGGTACCGAAATTGCCATGGTAATTTAAACCAAATTTTGCTACTATAAAGTTTTAAACACTGATTCACATAAAATATCAAAAAATCAGCCAATTTGGTCAAGTTACAAAAAAGTTAAACCCGAAAAAACATTTGTGACAAAACTTTTGTCAGCTAGTGTATATATTATATATTCATTTTCTGAATGCTCCTTTTTCCCATATCTTAAACAATATAAGAAATCTGAGCTCTTATATTAGTTCAAAATGTTGATTTACCGTATACAACACCAAGCTTTTAACATTTCAATCTGTTCAGAAATAAAATAAATATAATTCCCAAATCAAACCTAAATTAACCTTGTAGGTTGTGCCTACATGGACGGCAATTACTGGCATGTTTGCGAGCAGTCTCATGGCTATACGATGCTCAGTTTCAAAGGAACACGCCATTTGAACTCTTCCAGCACCACTTCGATCAACTTTTTGCCTTATCCATATGAAGGTTTCTTTTTCTCTTTTCACGTCAATTTGAATTTAAACAAAACTTGTAGATTCTCAAGTGTTTATGAGACTTTAGATCCTTAAGGATAGGCTATGTAATAAAGGGATTTAAGTAAAGTACACGTGAAAGTTGTAAAATGGAAAATCGTTATTTCTATTTGTCGTGCATATTGTCAGATAAGCTCAAATTATCTTTTTCTTGTCGCTGGGGTGAAGAATTCTACCTCTTTTTTGAAAAATGACATTATTGTAAAGTATATATTGTCCTTTTCAGAGATCGGTGCCTAAGGTAAGAGGAAAAAAATTAGAATGGAATGAGGATCTCGTTTGGACAGACATCTTCTCATCTCTCATCAATGTGTGTTATCTCGAAAAATGAATGACACACATTGAAGAGGAATAGACGAAAAAACGTTTGGGACAGTGTGGCCGTCCATCCGAAACTATCATTTTTTCTTCTTTTTTGTTCTCCACAAATATATATTTATATATTACTGAAAAATTCAGTTCATCAATGATTTTCCATCGCCTTTTAACGGATAAATACCTTCTTGCATACGGCCTCAAATCGATTGCGTATTGTTAAGTTTTCTAATGGGTTTCAATTTTGCAAACTTGTCATTCACTGTTCCTTTACTTTAACAATGATTCTTGTTTCTTTTTCAAATTGACGTCATTTTACTTTTCCTAGCATTTAATAAATTGTATATTCTTTCAGGAACTGATAACGCAGTCTTCAATAACACATTCTACTACAGTGAGAAGCAACGAATAGTGGCTTACAATTTTCGAAAAAAGACTCATCATTTCATTAAAATTTCAACATCTGATGTAATCGTTTAATAGCTCATTTTACTGATCCCCAATGTGTTCTTTTCTATGATAGCATGCGTTCTTTGACGGGCATGATTTTATGAGCTTGGATTGAAGTTCCCATTAGTATTTAAAATCATTTACTTATCGGAGATCGGAGTCTAATGGACGAGGAAAAAATTAGGATGGAATGAGGTTCTCGTTTGTACGGCCACTATTTTGTCCCGCAGCACTGTGTGTTGTCTCAAAAAAAATGGGCAGCACACATTGAAGATTCCGCTATGCGTGTCTGGACCTATCCCTGAGTGCCGCATAGCATTTGGAGGAAATTCCCTATAAGAGCTTTGTAAGGAATGGCGGCTTTTGGGTGTTACCGTTATCGTACACCCCTAGTTCAGGTTCTCACCGTTCAAGGAACCAAAGGGGGATAATCGTCGTAACAGTGCCTGCGCACGGGGGCTGACCTGTCAGAAGCGAGTAAGCAGCTCTTTTGTGAGCACAAACTCAATTACCTTTCCTCATCATTCTCTCCTGACTCGGATAGTCGGTCATCGCCAGAATCGCCAGAGGTGATTGGACTAATCTTTGAATGTGCAGACTCGCCACAATTGTCGCCGTTGGCCGTGTTGCCGTCCATCATTTTTCTTCTTTTTATGCTCTTCCATTAGGCACCGATCTCTGAAAAGGACAACAAATGATTTTTCTAGAAATCTAAAAAATTACTATAGTTGTTCGATATTCTTGATAGTTAAAAAAATGATTGTCAAGAGCACGTGAAAAATACTTGTGATATAATAAGGGTAAACTTGTAAAATACTGATTTAAATATAGATATAATCTCCGATTTTTCAATTCTAGTTCAATTTATAGGTTTTAAGAAATATTTATTGAACTTGCCTGGAAACCCACTTTTCTTAAAACTTAAAAATAACGCTTAAATGTGGGAACAATGCAATTTTCATTACACCGAGGGCAACCAATAGCAAAATCGTCTTCACATAGAAAAAATGATCAACGAATTTGATGACAATCAGCTCTCTTGATGTTCAACAAATTTATTCTTTTTTGTTTTATAATTAGTTAAAGCTTATTTATCATTTTCAAATGATTTCCGTATTTCTGTTATTTCAGGGCTCAGAAAGTGAGGAAGATTCTTCGATAATATGAATTTTAGTTTGCTTCTTTTATCCAATCGTACTGCTAAAAATCATGAAAACTCACAAGATTACTCATTTTTATCAAATTTATATACTATAAAGTGGAAAATTTTAAAATCGAATAACTCGAAAACGATATTTTTAATTTGTGAGATTAAGACTTTATTGATAGAGGGCTCAACGGCGAGCAATTATATATGAGCCTTTAATCTTGTTTTCCGAATTTTACGAGCAACAAAATGATATAACTCACGTCTCATAAAAATCACTCGTTCTCCTATAATAGTCGAAATACTGTTTTACAAAAAAGAATAAATTTGTTGAACGCGTCATCAAATTCGTGGATCATTTTTCTTTGTGAAGGCTGTTTGCCGTTGGCGTGCGTACGTATTGAAAATGACGATTTTAAACGTGATTTTTAACTTCCACGTGAAAAAAAAAAACAGATTGTTTTTAACGTTCATTTATCAGCGTTTTATAAATATATGCCATAATTTTAAAATGCACCAGAAATATTATATTATAACTGTTTTACTGAGCTTTTGATTCTACAATTTAAGTTGGCGTGTAGATTTGCCGACATACCAACTGCATTTTTAGAAATAAAAGCTCGCATAAGAGTTTTTGAGAAAATTCTCTAAGGAATATTTATTAAACTTTCACTAATACGTGGAAACTTAAAAGTCACACTTATAAATGCTAAAAATGGATGTCATCTTTTCATAATTCCAAACCCCGTCTAAACAATATTATAATCTTAAACTTTTTTCTAAATTTTAAAGGTTCCGTTGTATTCAAACTCAACATCACTTATGGACATTCAAGCGGATGAAAATGGTATTTGGGCTTTATATAAAAAGCCAAAGAATGAACAATTGAGCATTTCTTTAATTAACCATCATACATTTAAGGTTTATATTAAACTTTATTATTACTTTTATTATTATTATTATACAGATAATAACAACAATGAACTTAAAATTGGATACAAGCAAGTTGTGCAATTTATTTATTAAATGCTCCATACTATATTCCGTGGAATGTTTGAATGATGACCTAATTATTGCTCCAATTCACGATCTTTACGCTCGATCAGATATTCAAGGAAGGAAGTTTATCTGGAAAGGTTGGTTTTGGGTTGAAAATGAGAAAGATTATAGTGCTTTTGAAGGAATTGGCACGAATGTTTCGAATGTTCAATATGATCCGAATTCGAAGCACATTTCAATCTTTGCAAATGGCAATATTTATAAAGTTGATTCGAAATAGTTATTGGTGTGTAATTTGCGTTTATTTTATTTATTCATTATTTATTACTTGATATAAATAAATCTATTTTTATTCTGAATAAGATATAAGACTCCGAAAAACACACTCCGAAAATGACAGTGAACGTGCTCAAAATTTCATTTTTTGGTGCGATAATAATATTTTTAGATGTTTAAGATAAGTATCAGTGTTGGACGGAAATCAATTTTTTGAAACGAAAAACGGAAAACGGAAAATGGAAGATGGAATTCCGCAAAGAAGATTAAAATACTGGGAATGGAATGTAAATTATTTTGCTGATTTAGAGCGTTTCTCTATTAATTGGCTTCGCTCTTCAAAACGATTTTGACGGAAGGAAGAATACCAGAAGATTGGAGAATTGCCAAAGTGAGTCTTCTGCGAAAGAGGAAGGATTGTCTAGAAGATCATGCATCGACAATATCCATTCTGCTGGTTAATTCATTGAAAAATTCCCTCTGCTTTTTTTCAGAAATAAGAATACATGGAACAACAGTCTTTCAATATTCCTTTCAAGATATTGGTGAGACAAGTTGATTCGGCATCACCATTACTGTTCGCATTTGCTCTCCAAATGATTCTCGATGATAGAGTGCGAAGAAGCTGAAGATATATCAGTGTTGATGGAAAGTTTTTGAAAGTACTCGAATTCACTGTCGACCTGGTGCTAATTGGAAGTTGCTTAGAAGAAAAGAGCCGGCGTCTAAATCGACTCGAAGAAAAGCCTAGAAATCATGGTCTAGGAATCAACCCAACAACGACGATGATCGTACACAATGACTATACTACAAAAAACTCCATATTTAGCATTCTAAAAATGGAAGCTTTCCAGCAACTTCCTTTGATTTGTTAGTTACGAGGAAGCTTCTCATTTCGGGTTGGAGAGTGGTCAACACTTGAAAGACGAAACCGAACACCCTGAAGAGAGCTGGTCCGCATCTCGACGCACTTGGAATGACGACCGACAATAAAGTACTCAAGTAGTCAAGTTTGGAACCGAAGAAAAAGTGTCTAGAAACTCGCAAGATGATCCCCCATCGGATTGGTTTCTCTCGGAACCGTGGCATTGCACATTTTAAATACAGACCGTGGTTGCACGGAAATCAGTTTTTTTTTCAAACGGAAAGCGGAAAACGGAAAATGGAAAATGGGGGATGGAATTCCGTGCAACCCTGATAAGTATAATTAATTTGTATAAAATCATTTTTTTGAAAAAACGCAAAAATCTTCAGGCACTCTTAAAAATTAATTTCCAGCTGCTTGGTATGGTAATAAAATGAGCATAGTAAATGTGGTCTAATCTAACTTTTACAGCTGGCGTGCTGTAACAGATGCATTTACGCCGCCCATATAAATTAAAGCACTACCTTTTTTGATGGCGTAGATAGTTTTTGATATATACTTTAGATTTTTTTGGTATATACCTCCGCTGATTTGTATATTACAGTAGCACTACAGCTGAAATGAGTGGTACCAGTAGATTCCCCGTCATGCAAAACCTATTTCCATAAAATTTCATTAAAATCGGTTTTATTACCGCTACGCTACATTACATTTTCCACAAACAGTGGTGGTCATATCGATGAGACGTCATTTTTAAACTAGGAATTAACACTAAAATTAGTGACATTTATTGATTAATTTTTTGTTTAATACTTTTTTGCTGCTTCATTGATTCGAGTAACCTCGTTAATTCGGTTTGGCATGCTTGCAATGAGGCTTCCAATCAGATTTGTATCGATCAGCGACCATTGACGAAGAATTTCGGCTTTCAGATCCGCTACAGCGTTGAATTGACGTCCTTGATGGTAAAATTTTCTCGCAAGGACGAACCAGAGATTCTCAATTATATTGAGATCGAGAGAACACGCTGCCCAGTCCATAACAGTGATATTCTTTGACCTCAACCACATCGTCGTTGAAGCACTATCATGAATGGCGGCGTTGTCTTGTTGAAATGTGAAGGCAATAGCTTGAGTGGATGCCAGAAATGGAACTAAATGTTTCTAAAGGAAATCTTGATAGTCTGCAGATTTCATTCGAGGCGAAATGAATTCCTAATCAAGAGTTCCAGTTGACGAGAAGGCTCCCCAAACCATGCACCTTCCACCTCCACAGTTTCTCTTGGAAAATTTTATTGGATCCTTCCTCAAATCACGCCAATAAGAACTCGAGTCGTCCGGTCCGTCAAGATTGAACTTCTCTTCATCTGAAAAGATTATCTGAACACGTTTGAATTGACAATTAAATCCGTAAATGGACTCACTGTTTTCCAATCTCTGACCAAGTTTCGGCGAGCAAAGTCAACATGTCTCAATTTGTGAGCAGGGATCAGACGTGGATCATTTTTTAGTTTTTGACGAACAATAATTCCGCTCCGACGCAGAGATCGATAAATTGTTTGTCTCGAGGTCGAAACTCCAGCTTCACGGCCAATTTGTCTAGCCGACTTCACCGAATTTGAAGCTTTCTCTGGTCGATAGAATCCTTGGACGTCCCGGAATTGGTGTGGAATTGGTGTCTCAATGGTCCTTCAGATAATTACTCACAACGCAACGTGATCGGTTCATATGCGCAGCGATTTTTGCGATGGATAATCCGAGTCGGCGTATGGCTTCAATTTTGGCACATTCCTGGAGAGAAAGACGACATCGGCTGCTCATTTGGTGATATAATGTTCAAGACATGTTTTCAGACCTGTTATACTCTGATTATTTGAAAACCCTTTTTTGCGCCAAATGGAGATTTAATGATCAGAAATAGAAGGATGTCTCATCGCTCTTTATGGAAAATGTACTTTAGCGTAGCGATTAAAAAACCGTTTTTAATGAAATTTTATTGAAATAGGTTTTTCATGACGGGGAATCCACTGGTACAACTCATTTCAACTGTTGTCCTACAGTAATATACGAAACAGCTGGTTAGTGGGGTGACGAAAACTTTTGGACACCAGTGTATTTTTCTGATAGCTTTCTGCTCTACAAAACTGTGTTTTTATTTTGTTCTGAAATTTTAAATTTGCATCATTTTTCAGGTTTAGAAATTAATTATCCAAATCAGCATTTTCGACATCTGCTCTTCTTCGCTTTTCATTGAAAGCAAAAAGCAGCCAAAGCCGCTCGAGAAAAATGCAGCGTGTATGGAGATTTCTTAGGCTTATCTACTCCACAAAAATGGTTCGCAAACTTCAAAAATGGCGACTTTAATCTTGAAGTCTCGAAGCGGACTACCTACAGAATGAGACGAAAAGCATCTGAAGGCACCATTGAATCGCCAAACATGTCGTGAACTGGCCTAAAATAAGCTGTACGATCGGATTTGCAGAAAAACTAGGGACCTGGATTACTCATGAGCTCGCTTCAGATTGACATACTGGCACTGTTACTGTTATAATAATAACTTTATTACAACAATAAACAATACAAATGAAATTATATATGGATTGGTGTTGATTATCCTGATGCGAGTACTATAGCACGCTAGATAGAATGGCATAATGGGGACCTAAGCGGAGACCAAGGGGAGACCTGTTTTATGTGAAACATTTGATTCTTAAATGTTATCATAGGTGGGCGTGGCTTATAAGCCCTAGGGTTTGATTAATGGTAGTATCTATGGGGGCGATGCGTTTTGTGAGTGGTAAGGAAGGAATAATCAAGTAGTTTATTGCAATGGTCAATAGTTAATATTTATTATTCGTCTTCTGCTCGCCTTTTCCTCTGTTTCAGGTGGTTCAGTGGGATGATGTGATTGTGACCAAATCCGCTTCTTTTATGCAATCGGTGGTGGGCGTGGCTTAATGTTGTTGGCTGATCATTGAATCTTCCAGAATTCCAGATAGAATTTTTGAATAGATCGGTGAAGGTGTAGATCAACATCGTGGCATGGTGGCATCCTTGGTCACGATGGTCGCTGGAAGCGACAGTGAGGATTAACTGCAATCTTGTTTTACGTGGGATTTAAGGCGTTGTAACAATTGAAGTGTATTTAGGGAGATTATGCTATATGGTATAAAGTGATTTGCTGGACCGTTTGCAACGCGTCAGTAACAGGCACAATTTTTCATCTCACATTACGATACGGTACAAATGTTGCTCGATGGCGAGCGAGATATTGTGCTGCGATTTTAAGGCGATTTTCTTTATTTTGTTCAGTAACAGTGCCAGTAAGTCAATCAGAAACAAAGAAAGGAGTGGGTCGCTTCAGGAGATACACCAAAGCCGAGAGGAGGCAAGATCTGCACTCCAAAAAAGACTGAGTTGTTGGAACTCGGAGGGCATGCTGCACTGGGAAATGCTCGAAAGAAATGCCATGGTCAACAGCAGAGATGGGAAATGAACGAAATCTTCGTTTAAGCGAAAACGAAAACGAAAATTTCGTTTAAACGAAACGCGAAACGAAACGACAAAACGAAAACGAAATTTTTTCGGTGACATAACGGTGACATAACTGCGACTAACACGTAACAATTTTAAATAACAATAACAACAATTAATCAACAACATAATCAAAAAAGGTCTTCTACTTCGTCGAAGTTTCCGTTTACATCGCAATCTTCATCCGACTCCTTGTCTTCCGCACTTTCATCACGCGCAAAGTCCATCTTCTTCATCGCTAACGGTGGCAAGGTTCGCACGTTTCTCATTCGAAAGCAGATGGGTGCAAATTGCTGAAACCTCTCTCCGGTTCGGTAGCTCACAGGAACAGAGACCTTGAGGGCTGCAGTATATCTGGTACAGTGCGTATCAGAGCTTCGCGAAGAGGAGGATGGCGTTAAATCTTGAATTTGAGTGCTTGCCACTGACATCTCTACGGCGTGTCGTACTTCATTCCAGACATCGTCGTCGTACAGTTCCTTCCTTCCAACAAAGCGCGGATCGAAGAATGCAGCTTTGCGCAGGAGATCGCAGTCGTCGTATTCTTGTCTTAAGGTCATCCAGTGCGGAGACGAACGCGGAAATGAAGCTTCGATCCAACGCGGATTCAAGCAACTGGCTCCTTGCAGAATGAATCAATGCGGCGCAGTTAGAACGGTATCAGATCTTCAGACGAGCGGGATGAATCATCAGGCCTCAGTGTGAAGTCCTCCAAAAGACGCTGCTTCTTGCAAGAAGGCTCGCGGTTTGCTTCAATTTTCTTCTCGTAGAGCTTCTTGTGGTTCAAGAAGGGGCCGGAAAAAAACATTTAAAAACGGCAAAACAACGAAATTTTCGCGGGAAAACTGAGTTGGCAGAAGAGGTCTTTAGGATACTTTAACGTCATTCCGTGCGGGACCGAACCTCAATTCGTTTTTCGTTTCGTTTTCGTTTTCTGCTTTCGTTTAAACGAAAACGAGAACGGAAACAAAAACGAAAACGAAAACGACATCTCTGGTCAACAGGGAGCTCTATGTTGCCCGCCTGCGCCACGTAAATAGGCTTTTCAACTGAAAAGACCCCATCGACAAAGTATTTAATAAACTAGACAAAATACAAATAATTCGTTTAAAACGTGCTGAATCCCAATTTTACCGAATAAATATCGTAATCTACTGTTTCGCTAATCTTTTGTGTTTTAATTTGCGCACCGCAATTGGAACACAATTTAGAATCTTAAATCGTCTAATTTAATGAATTAAGATTTTATACATCAACACAAATAATTCTTCTTTGGCTTTTCAAAAATGTTTATTCTTCCAATCAATTACCCTCACATTAATAATATAAATCAAAGCTTCTCAGCATCAGCCGCCTCACTATCAAATGAGAGCTCAATCTTCTTTTCCGGCGTCGACTTTCTCCTTAACTTGAAGAATAATAATAAAACAATAAAGAACAATGCCAATCCAATAGCCAAATATTGCAATGTTGTAATGAGTTTCGGAACAAGCACGAATCCCATCCAAAGCTTGTTATACATGAAAGAATGAAGGACTGCGTGCGATTCCTGCCAGAACAATGGAATTATAACATTCGGAAGGTTGCTGCTTGTTCTGAAATTACTTTATTGTATAAGATCGGAAAAGTAGAAGCATACATCGACGCCATGCTGTTGATAATCGGCATATTGATCTGAAGACGATTGATCACTTCGAGGACGGTTCCAGAGAACTTTAAAATAGTTTTTAGGGTTATTATTTAAGTGGAATATTATCATACCGGCTCATGATAGTAAATCATTGGCTCATGTGAGTCATTCTTGGGTTTCATTCCAATTACAGATTGACGAACTTCATCAGGCGAGAATAGGAAATGAGGCGGCGAGTAGACGACAGAGAATGGTGCCGGTTGAAGTCTTCCTATAAATGTTTCAATTAAAGTTATTTGTTTATTATGAAATTGAATTTATAGTTTATTGTGTTTGTCAGGCTAAAATTCCTTTTCTGGCAGATAAAAAAATTTTTCTACAATTCACACACCAACATCATTCCTACAATAAAAGCTCGTTTAATGCTGTCTAAGAAAGTATTCTATTTTAATTTTGTTATGATTATGGTTTGGTTCTGGCACAGATGCACTGTATGAGATAATTAGCAAGAATGATACTTTATTACCAAACAAATTATGGATATGAGATAACAATAGGAATTCTTAGCAGCACAATTATAGAATAAATAGACAGTTATATATTTAAAGGACATAAAAACTAGGATCATATAAGAACCGAATAATAATTAAAACTTTCCTTTCAAGGAACCAAAGGGGGATAATCGTCGTAAGCAGCTATTTTGTGAGCACAAACTCAATTCCCTTTCCTCATCATTCTCTCCTAACTCGGATAGTCGGTCATCGTCAGAGGTGATTGGACTAATCTTTGAGTATGCAGGCTCGCGACTCGTCGACAATATCGCGATTGGACTTCTTGTCTAGTTTAAGTATATTTCGGAACCTATCCCGAACGGACGAAATATCAGCGTTATTGGTACTCAGGGAATCCCAATTTAATATATTGTTTCGCTGATCTTTTCTGTTCCAACTATTATAAAAATCGTCGAAATTTCCAAGATTAATAAGATAATGTAACAAATCTCTGTCTGGTCTCAAACTTGTTGAACAATTTACATTATTATTATTATTATTATTATTATTATTATTATTATTATTATTATTATTATTATTATTATTATTATTATTATTATTATTATTATTATTATTATTATTATTATTATTATTATTATTATTATTATTATTATTATTATTATTATTATTATTATTATTATTATTATTATTATTATTATTATTATTATTATTATTATTATTATTATTATTATTATTATTATTATTATTATTATTATTATTATTATTATTATTATTATTATTATTATTATTATTATTATTATTATTATTATTATTATTATTATTATTATTATTATTATTATTATTATTATTATTATTATTATTATTATTATTATTATTATTATTATTATTATTATTATTATTATTATTATTATTATTATTATTATTATTATTGTTTCATTTTTGTAAAATTTTTAATGAGTTAATTGTTCAATTTACCCCAGTTTCATACAGTCAACCTAAAAGTTTGTTAACCATGCCTGTGTATAAAAAATGTTTGCGAAAGCTTCATAAGAAGTTCTCCTCTCGCTCCGAATTTATTGTGTACTATAAAAAACTTGTAAAAAAATACAAACGCAGAATATCCCGATTAGAGTTTTCAGCCTTTAAAAAACCACCGAGATTTATGTTTAGGTTCATAAACAACCGACTCAAATCTCGTCACCACATAGGTGCTTTAACTCATGACGATTCAATTGTTAGTGATATTCCCGCCATGGCTACGTTGTTTTTAAATACTTTCAAGTCTAATCTGTCAAATCCTATTGTACCTTTTCCTGTTCTTCCCTCACCAAAACCCGATTCTTTATCCATTAACGTATCACCTTTAACCATAATTAATTATATTCGCAAGCTCTCTCCTAAAGTTGGATTCTCTACTGATAACATTAGTTTCCTAATTATAAAAAAATGTATGGATTCCATAGCTCTTCCGTTATCCATAATTTTTCAGGAGTCCTTATTGTCATGTCGTTATCCAACTTCCTTTAAAACATCTATTGTAATTCCCGTTTACAAAAAAGGAAAGCATAGCGATCCTAATAACTATCGGCCTATCACCCTCACACACCCTTTATCTCGGTTGTTTGAAAGAATTGTTATATCCCAGGTGAAGGCCCATTTCCAAGAAAAACTCTCCAAACATCAGTTTGGCTTTCTTAGTTCCCGCTCATGCACCTTAGCGAATATTGAATATGTTTCGAATGTTAAGAGTATATTATCAACCGGTAATCCAGTAGATTGTATATACTTCGACTTTAAAAAAGCATTTGATTCAGTTCCTCATTCACTCCTACTACTTAAATTATCACTTTTTGGTTTTGATGATTCATTATGTAAATGGTTCTCTTCTTTTTTACATAACAGAACTTCACGTGTAAAAATCTCTAACTTTCTTTCATCTAATGAATTCTGTATTACGTCTGGTGTATGTCAAGGTACCGTTTCGGGACCTTTTCTGTTCATAATATATATTAACGATCTTATTTGTTCCCTCCCTGCTGATGTTAAAGTTTGTGTTTTTGCTGACGATATAAAAGTCTATGGTAGTAACCCTAAGTCCCTCCAAATCAGCATCAACATTATTACTGAATGGTGCGAAATTTGGAAACTCAAGCTGGCCGAGAACAAAACGTCTGTTATTCATTTTGGCAAGAATAACCCCCGTAACGTATATTGTATAAACAACACTAGTATCACGCCGTCGTCCTATGTACGCGACCTCGGAATTCTAATAGATGATAAATTGTTATTTAACAAGCACATTGAAGTTACTTCCAACATTTGTATTGTTAAATGCCGTCAGTTATTGAAGGCTTTTAAAACCACTGACCCCTTAATGCTTATGAAGCTATTCAATTGTTATGTAAGACCTATTCTGAAATATGGCTGCGAAATATTTAATACAGACAGTAAAATTTTAGTGGATGCACTTGAAAAACCGCTTAGATTCTTTACGCGTAGGGTATGTCAGCGATGCAATATTAAGTATGTTTCTTATGACGATAGGCTTACTAAGTTAGATTGCGAATCTATTAAAGTTAGACGCCTTAAGTTAATCATTAAAACATATTTCAAAATCATTGTCAATATTTATCACTGCCCTTCATTTAATGAATTTGTTATGTTATCCAGTTCTCCTCGCAACCCACTGCGTATTAAGGCTAAGCCTTTTGTTACTACTTGTAATAATAACTTTTTTATCTCACATATGCCTCTATGGAATCGGGTATCCCAATATTTTCTTCATGTAAATTCACCTCCTACTAATCTAAATGTTATTGTTGAATCTATTCCTGTCAAATTCATTTACTAATTTACTAATTGTCATATTATGCGTTTATTACTCCAACTTACTGTTATATATGTATAGAACTATTGATATTTGAGCAACCGACTTCTGGCGGAGTCATATGTTCATCTTATTTTATTCCCTATCTTACCATTTACAATTTATATTGTTTAAATGTTATTTTGGTGAATAATAAATTATTATTATTATTATTATTATTATTATTATTATTATTATTATTATTATTATTATTATTATTATTATTATTATTATTATTATTATTATTATTATTATTATTATTATTATTATTATTATTATTATTATTATTATTATTATTATTATTATTATTATTATTATTATTATTATTATTATTATTATTATTATTATTATTATTATTATTATTATTATTATTATTATTATTATTATTATTATTATTATTATTATTATTATTATTATTATTATTATTATTATTATTATTATTATTATTATTATTATTATTATTATTATTATTATTATTATTATTATTATTATTATTATTATTATTATTATTATTATTATTATTATTATTATTATTATTATTATTATTATTATTATTATTATTATTATTATTATTATTATTATTATTATTATTATTATTATTATTATTATTATTATTATTATTATTATTATTATTATTATTATTATTATTATTATTATTATTATTATTATTATTATTATTATTATTATTATTATTATTATTATTATTATTATTATTATTATTATTATTATTATTATTATTATTATTATTATTATTATTATTATTATTATTATTATTATTATTATTATTATTATTATTATTATTATTATTATTATTATTATTATTATTATTATTATTATTATTATTATTATTATTATTATTATTATTATTATTATTATTATTATTATTATTATTATTATTATTATTATTATTATTATTATTATTATTATTATTATTATTATTATTATTATTATTATTATTATTATTATTATTATTATTATTATTATTATTATTATTATTATTATTATTATTATTATTATTATTATTATTATTATTATTATTATTATTATTATTATTATTATTATTATTATTATTATTATTATTATTATTATTATTATTATTATTATTATTATTATTATTATTATTATTATTATTATTATTATTATTATTATTATTATTATTATTATTATTATTATTATTATTATTATTATTATTATTATTATTATTATTATTATTATTATTATTATTATTATTATTATTATTATTATTATTATTATTATTATTATTATTATTATTATTATTATTATTATTATTATTATTATTATTATTATTATTATTATTATTATTATTATTATTATTATTATTATTATTATTATTATTATTATTATTATTATTATTATTATTATTATTATTATTATTATTATTATTATTATTATTATTATTATTATTATTATTATTATTATTATTATTATTATTATTATTATTATTATTATTATTATTATTATTACGATAGTTATTAGGATCGCTATGCTTTCCTTTTTTGTAAACGGGAATTACAATAGATGTTTTAAAGGAAGTTGGATAACGACATGACAATAAGGACTCCTGAAAAATTATGGATAACGGAAGAGCTATGGAATCCATACATTTTTTTATAATTAGGAAACTAATGTTATCAGTAGAGAATCCAACTTTAGGAGAGAGCTTGCGAATATAATTAATTATGGTTAAAGGTGATACGTTAATGGATAAAGAATCGGGTTTTGGTGAGGGAAGAACAGGAAAAGGTACAATAGGATTTGACAGATTAGACTTGAAAGTATTTAAAAACAACGTAGCCATGGCGGGAATATCACTAACAATTGAATCGTCATGAGTTAAAGCACCTATGTGGTGACGAGATTTGAGTCGGTTGTTTATGAACCTAAACATAAATCTCGGTGGTTTTTTAAAGGCTGAAAACTCTAATCGGGATATTCTGCGTTTGTATTTTTTTACAAGTTTTTTATAGTACACAATAAATTCGGAGCGAGAGGAGAACTTCTTATGAAGCTTTCGCAAACATTTTTTATACACAGGCATGGTTAACAAACTTTTAGGTTGACTGTATGAAACTGGGGTAAATTGAACAATTAACTCATTAAAAATTTTACAAAAATGAAACAATAATAATAATAATAATAATAATAATAATAATAATAATAATAATAATAATAATAATAATAATAATAATAATAATAATAATAATAATAATAATAATAATAATAATAATAATAATAATAATAATAATAATAATAATAATAATAATAATAATAATAATAATAATAATAATAATAATAATAATAATAATAATAATAATAATAATAATAATAATAATAATAATAATAATAATAATAATAATAATAATAATAATAATAATAATAATAATAATAATAATAATAATAATAATAATAATAATAATAATAATAATAATAATAATAATAATAATAATAATAATAATAATAATAATAATAATAATAATAATAATAATAATAATAATAATAATAATAATAATAATAATAATAATAATAATAATAATAATAATAATAATAATAATAATAATAATAATAATAATAATAATAATAATAATAATAATAATAATAATAATAATAATAATAATAATAATAATAATAATAATAATAATAATAATAATAATAATAATAATAATAATAATAATAATAATAATAATAATAATAATAATAATAATAATAATAATAATAATAATAATAATAATAATAATAATAATAATAATAATAATAATAATAATAATAATAATAATAATAATAATAATAATAATAATAATAATAATAATAATAATAATAATAATAATAATAATAATAATAATAATAATAATAATAATTTATTATTCACCAAAATAACATTTAAACAATATAAATTGTAAATGGTAAGATAGGGAATAAAATAAGATGAACATATGACTCCGCCAGAAGTCGGTTGCTCAAATATCAATAGTTCTATACATATATAACAGTAAGTTGGAGTAATAAACGCATAATATGACAATTAGTAAATTAGTAAATGAATTTGACAGGAATAGATTCAACAATAACATTTAGATTAGTAGGAGGTGAATTTACATGAAGAAAATATTGGGATACCCGATTCCATAGAGGCATATGTGAGATAAAAAAGTTATTATTACAAGTAGTAACAAAAGGCTTAGCCTTAATACGCAGTGGGTTGCGAGGAGAACTGGATAACATAACAAATTCATTAAATGAAGGGCAGTGATAAATATTGACAATGATTTTGAAATATGTTTTAATGATTAACTTAAGGCGTCTAACTTTAATAGATTCGCAATCTAACTTAGTAAGCCTATCGTCATAAGAAACATACTTTATATTGCATCGCTGACATACCCTACGCGTAAAGAATCTAAGCGGTTTTTCAAGTGCATCCACTAAAATTTTACTGTCTGTATTAAATATTTCGCAGCCATATTTCAGAATAGGTCTTACATAACAATTGAATAGCTTCATAAGCATTAAGGGGTCAGTGGTTTTAAAAGCCTTCAATAACTGACGGCATTTAACAATACAAATGTTGGAAGTAACTTCAATGTGCTTGTTAAATAACAATTTATCATCTATTAGAATTCCGAGGTCGCGTACATAGGACGACGGCGTGATACTAGTGTTGTTTATACAATATACGTTACGGGGGTTATTCTTGCCAAAATGAATAACAGACGTTTTGTTCTCGGCCAGCTTGAGTTTCCAAATTTCGCACCATTCAGTAATAATGTTGATGCTGATTTGGAGGGACTTAGGGTTACTACCATAGACTTTTATATCGTCAGCAAAAACACAAACTTTAACATCAGCAGGGAGGGAACAAATAAGATCGTTAATATATATTATGAACAGAAAAGGTCCCGAAACGGTACCTTGACATACACCAGACGTAATACAGAATTCATTAGATGAAAGAAAGTTAGAGATTTTTACACGTGAAGTTCTGTTATGTAAAAAAGAAGAGAACCATTTACATAATGAATCATCAAAACCAAAAAGTGATAATTTAAGTAGTAGGAGTGAATGAGGAACTGAATCAAATGCTTTTTTAAAGTCGAAGTATATACAATCTACTGGATTACCGGTTGATAATATACTCTTAACATTCGAAACATATTCAATATTCGCTAAGGTGCATGAGCGGGAACTAAGAAAGCCAAACTGATGTTTGGAGAGTTTTTCTTGGAAATGGGCCTTCACCTGGGATATAACAATTCTTTCAAACAACCGAGATAAAGGGTGTGTGAGGGTGATAGGCCGATAGTTATTAGGATCGCTATGCTTTCCTTTTTTGTAAACGGGAATTACAATAGATGTTTTAAAGGAAGTTGGATAACGACATGACAATAAGGACTCCTGAAAAATTATGGATAACGGAAGAGCTATGGAATCCATACATTTTTTTATAATTAGGAAACTAATGTTATCAGTAGAGAATCCAACTTTAGGAGAGAGCTTGCGAATATAATTAATTATGGTTAAAGGTGATACGTTAATGGATAAAGAATCGGGTTTTGGTGAGGGAAGAACAGGAAAAGGTACAATAGGATTTGACAGATTAGACTTGAAAGTATTTAAAAACAACGTAGCCATGGCGGGAATATCACTAACAATTGAATCGTCATGAGTTAAAGCACCTATGTGGTGACGAGATTTGAGTCGGTTGTTTATGAACCTAAACATAAATCTCGGTGGTTTTTTAAAGGCTGAAAACTCTAATCGGGATATTCTGCGTTTGTATTTTTTTACAAGTTTTTTATAGTACACAATAAATTCGGAGCGAGAGGAGAACTTCTTATGAAGCTTTCGCAAACATTTTTTATACACAGGCATGGTTAACAAACTTTTAGGTTGACTGTATGAAACTGGGGTAAATTGAACAATTAACTCATTAAAAATTTTACAAAAATGAAACAATAATAATAATAATAATAATAATAATAATAATAATAATAATAATAATAATAATAATAATAATAATAATAATAATAATAATAATAATAATAATAATAATAATAATAATAATAATAATAATAATAATAATAATAATAATAATAATAATAATAATAATAATAATAATAATAATAATAATAATAATAATAATAATAATAATAATAATAATAATAATAATAATAATAATAATAATAATAATAATAATAATAATAATAATAATAATAATAATAATAATAATGTCGACATTATTAAGATGCCTAATCAAAAACTTGTTTTATCACGGGAAAAGTAATATCTCTCTAAATCTAAAAAGACTTTGATTTTTGATGATAAAAGGAAAATAACCTATGGGGGGGGAGTAATTCAGAAGTTTTATAAATAAAAACAATGTCAGGAGGAATGGTAATGTCTAGAATCTGACATATGATTTAAGACAGATAAATATAGGAATTCGTTCTCATTCCATATACACACGACTTGTGTTAATCTTCTGATCCTCAAGATGACTTAAATATATGATAGTTTAGTAATATCTAACTGAAATATTCCTTAAAATTAACGTGCAGATCATAATTTTGATTAGAATTACCTTGATACCATAAATTTATTCGAACTGCCAATATTCGATAATGGTAACTTACAAGGGAAGTGTTTTTAGTCGAACTCTCAGAATTTTTTTAAACTTTGCAGGTAGATTCCTCATATCGAAAATAGTATGCACACAAATTTTCAGAAAAATAAAAACGGTTTAAGGTGTTAAAAATGACGAAAGAAAATCCCAGGTGCCGTCACGTACGTTATTTATATGTGATTTCATTTCAATAACTTAACAACAACAAAATTTGTTGAAGCAGGGCAACGGATAGCGCAGTGGCAAACAACGGGACGACGAGGAAAAGGATCAGGGTTCGAATCCATGCAGGTGGTTATTCTTTCGATTGTTGTTGTTATTCTATATTGTCGGAATTAACTTGAATAATTTCACGTTTTGATTTTTCATAAAGTTATTTTCGCAACTTTAAATATTTAAATATTAAAACTTTTTAAAGTTCGATTTGTGTGTGTTTTTTCCCTTATTCGATTTGTGTCTTCACACCTGAACTTGGTAATTCGATGTCACACTAGTTTGTGAAAAATTCACTAACGAAGTAATTTTTGATGAGATAAAGTTTGATGAGCTCATCATCTGTGTTTCAATGAATTCTTTATTAATCATCGATTTGCCGAGTGGATGTATAGACTCACAATCTCTTGAAAATGACGATAACTCGAGAACGACCATGGTAAATCCCGATGGGTGTACTGGTTTTTGTGTCGTCCTACGAGCTTTGAAAAACCAAAGCAGTTGCTGTTTCCAAAGGAAATACCCAAAATCATTTATCTTTTCTGATATTGTGAAAAAAATTGTAAGTTTCCCTCATATGATTGTATTAATCATTTTAACTGTTAGTTTTATAAATATGCAAAGTTGCGAAAATGACTTTATGAAAAATCAAAACGTGAAATTATTAATGTTGCATAATTCCGACAATATAGAATAACAACAACAATCGAAAGAATAACCACCTGCATGGATTCGAACCCTGATCCTTTTCCTCGTCGTCCCGTACTCTGCACTTTGCCCTTGACGGTGGCGTGACTGTGTTTTGCACGAAAAGGGCTCCGTTTAGGACGCGAGGTGCTTTTTCCATGAAAACACACTCATCGTGTTATATAGCGTAAACACAAAGAACAATTCGAGTGAACAGTCAACATTCTTGTTATATTTTCATGTTGTTTTTTGGATTGAGGACGCATCGTCTAATTGTAATCAAACTTCGGTTATTCGGTTTGGGTGGAATGGTTGTTTTGATCACGGGCTCAATAACAATCGATGGCATTGCACGATGTGAAAAAAATAACAAGGTCAATCCGCACCCTTCAAATCGATTCGAAAACAGAACACTTGTTTTTCTTTGTTTTGTTCAATTTTTTGAACTTTTTTATGATTTTTTTAGCACATTTTTTGAATTTTAATAATTCTAAGAAGATTTTTGAAAATTCTGGTCTGATGGATCTTTAGAATGATATGTTGTCTATGATAATATTCCTTTTTTATAACTGAAAAATACGTATCAAAAGTGAAAAAGCTTCTTAAACGCAATCTGTAACAATAACTTTTTTTAAACAAAATTTTTTTTCGGATTTTTTACAGAAATGCATGTTTATTAAGTAATTGCATAAATTAATTACTACAACGGCGAAAAAATAATAAATTATCGAAAAAATAAGAAAAATTTAGATATTCTTTGCTGATTGCACTTTTCAAATAGAGACGACAACGTGTTATTGATTAACTCGACGAAAAACCAATAACAATGGAAAAAATTTATTTTGTGACACCGTGCATTGTTTATGAGTTATAGTTGTTATTGTTTTGACTTGTTATTGTTTTTATTGAATTGTTTTTCTTTTCATTTCATTCTTAACTTATAAGTCCTGAAGACTTATAACATATTCGAATACTATATATATAAACCTATATCGATAGGTTTGGCTGAAAGGACAGGCTGAAAAGTAAGTCTACAATTAATATTTAAGGATATATCCATTTTAGATTTTACCAACAACTATCAATATGGAGATTAACAACTTAATACAATTTCAATATAAATGGGAAGAATGTTCAGATTAGTGCTCACAAATTGTAAGTTTTGTAAAGGCGAACTAATATATATTGGATAATTTTAGGAGCACATATTTAAAGACTAGGACAACCGTCATCCGAATCAATGCAAATCTGAGACAAAGGTAAATAATTCAGGGCTGGCTAGATTTTATTATTATTTTTATTTATGTTATATCAGTTGAAATTAATAATGTGCTCTTTCTTTGCCATTAGACGTGATTTAAACTCGTTTCTTTGGATGCATATTATCAAAAATATAGACGTCTAAACAAATGAATGGGTATAATTTGAACTTTCAACTGACTTAGCATATTTAAAAAATAGGTTTAAAAGATCTAGAAGCCCTCGAATGATTTTCATACATATCAGTAATGGGAGGGACAACGTTTTTTCAAATTCCGGGCTGTCGGGAGCTTAAAAAATTGAAAATTAATAGACCCGTTACCCGGGAGTGGAACTTCCCTTTTCCCCTACCCGGGACTCGGGACCGGGACTTCACTTTTCCATACTGGGACTTCAATTTCTTTGTAACAATCTTATTTTTTTAGAAAACGACATTTGCGCATTCCTACCCGTTTCGCAGTGGTAATCTATATAGTACGTCGTGCCAAGGAAGATCGAAGCACTACAATGGAGCTATCTGGATCGATACAAGGAGCTCAATTAAATGCATTAATTATTGTTTGCTATTTAGTTGTTATTTCTATAAATAAATAAGTGAATAAATAGTATATTGTTATGTCTAACGTATAGGATATAAACCAATATTAAAACGAGGTGAAATAACCCACCCAAAGCTGTGAGCAAAATTCCACAGAAATGACAGGACTCTGTCCGATGGCTTTTCGCAAAGTTCCAACAAACTGTTAGGACGCTCTCCGATAGCTTTTCGCAAAGTTGCAGCAAACTGTTAGGACGCTGTGCGGTGGCTGACTGTTCTGGCGGCAGTTTTGCGCGTGTTTTCATAACAATTTCGTGCAAAACACAGTCACGCCACCGTCAAGCGCAAAGTGCAGAGTAGTTTGCCACTGCGCTATCCGTTGCCCTGCTTCAACAAATTTTGTTGTTGTTAAGTTATTGAAATGGAATTAGATATAAATAACGTACGTGACGGCACCTGGGATTTTCTTTCGTCATTTTTAACACCTTAAACCGTTTTTATTTTTCTGAAAATTTGTGTGCATACTATTTTCGATATGAGGAAATCCTAACAGTTTGCTGCAACTTTGCGAAAAGCTATCGGAGAGCGTCCTAACAGTTTGTTGGAACTTTGCGAAAAGCCATCGGACAGAGTCCTGATGGAAGGAAGTTCTTTAATATAAATTATATATGAGAAACTTACTAGAGCATTAAAACATTACTGATTTAATTCATGTGGGCGCTTTAAATGGTCCTCAGCTGAAACTTGTGCATTTGGTGTGTACCAGTTTTCTGATTCCTGTTTTTAATGAACTATCCGAATATTAAATGAAACATCGGTAACTTCGCTGAGGAAGAGAAAGTATCAGAATTATTTTTTTTTAATTGTTAATTTATTACGATTTCTGGCTTGCATCCCACTGTTACTGGATGATTTTGTCTTTATTCGATTATTAAATAATATAGAACCTCATTTTTACTTGTGATGATAATGATTTCATGAAAATCAAATGAAATAGTTCAATACGTGTGTCCTCTGCACTTTGTGCTTGGCGGTGGCTTGACTGTGTTTTGCACGAAATTGTTATGAAAACACGCGCAAAACTGCCGCCAGAACAGTCAGCCACCGCACAGCGTCCTAACAGTTTGCTGCAACTTTGCGAAAAGCTATCGGAGAGCGTCCTAACAGTTTGTTGGAACTTTGCGAAAAGCCATCGGACAGAGTCCTGTCATTTCTGTGGAATTTTGCTCACAGCTTTGGGTGGGTTATTTCACCTCGTTTTAATATTGGTTTATATCCTATACGTTAGACATAACAATATACTATTTATTCACTTATTTATTTATAGAAATAACAACTAAATAGCAAACAATAATTAATGCATTTAATTGAGCTCCTTGTATCGATCCAGATAGCTCCATTGTAGTGCTTCGATCTTCCTTGGCACGACGTACTATATAGATTACCACTGCGAAACGGGTAGGAATGCGCAAATGTCGTTTTCTAAAAAAATAAGATTGTTACAAAGAAATTGAAGTCCCAGTATGGAAAAGTGAAGTCCCGGTCCCGAGTCCCGGGTAGGGGAAAAGGGAAGTTCCACTCCCGGGTAACGGGTCTATTAATTTTCAATTTTTTAAGCTCCCGACAGCCCGGAATTTGAAAAAACGTTGTCCCTCCCATTACTGATATGTATGAAAATCATTCGAGGGCTTCTAGATCTTTTAAACCTATTTTTTAAATATGCTAAGTCAGTTGAAAGTTCAAATTATACCCATTCATTTGTTTAGACGTCTATATTTTTGATAATATGCATCCAAAGAAACGAGTTTAAATCACGTCTAATGGCAAAGAAAGAGCACATTATTAATTTCAACTGATATAACATAAATAAAAATAATAATAAAATCTAGCCAGCCCTGAATTATTTACCTTTGTCTCAGATTTGCATTGATTCGGATGACGGTTGTCCTAGTCTTTAAATATGTGCTCCTAAAATTATCCAATATATATTAGTTCGCCTTTACAAAACTTACAATTTGTGAGCACTAATCTGAACATTCTTCCCATTTATATTGAAATTGTATTAAGTTGTTAATCTCCATATTGATAGTTGTTGGTAAAATCTAAAATGGATATATCCTTAAATATTAATTGTAGACTTACTTTTCAGCCTGTCCTTTCAGCCAAACCTATCGATATAGGTTTATATATATAGTATTCGAATATGTTATAAGTCTTCAGGACTTATAAGTTAAGAATGAAATGAAAAGAAAAACAATTCAATAAAAACAATAACAAGTCAAAACAATAACAACTATAACTCATAAACAATGCACGGTGTCACAAAATAAATTTTTTCCATTGTTATTGGTTTTTCGTCGAGTTAATCAATAACACGTTGTCGTCTCTATTTGAAAAGTGCAATCAGCAAAGAATATCTAAATTTTTCTTATTTTTTCGATAATTTATTATTTTTTCGCCGTTGTAGTAATTAATTTATGCAATTACTTAATAAACATGCATTTCTGTAAAAAATCCGAAAAAAAATTTTGTTTAAAAAAAGTTATTGTTACAGATTGCGTTTAAGAAGCTTTTTCACTTTTGATACGTATTTTTCAGTTATAAAAAAGGAATATTATCATAGACAACATATCATTCTAAAGATCCATCAGACCAGAATTTTCAAAAATCTTCTTAGAATTATTAAAATTCAAAAAATGTGCTAAAAAAATCATAAAAAAGTTCAAAAAATTGAACAAAACAAAGAAAAACAAGTGTTCTGTTTTCGAATCGATTTGAAGGGTGCGGATTGACCTTGTTATTTTTTTCACATCGTGCAATGCCATCGATTGTTATTGAGCCCGTGATCAAAACAACCATTCCACCCAAACCGAATAACCGAAGTTTGATTACAATTAGACGATGCGTCCTCAATCCAAAAAACAACATGAAAATATAACAAGAATGTTGACTGTTCACTCGAATTGTTCTTTGTGTTTACGCTATATAACACGATGAGTGTGTTTTCATGGAAAAAGCACCTCGCGTCCTAAACGGAGCCCTTTTCGTGCAAAACACAGTCACGCCACCGTCAAGGGCAAAGTGCAGAGTACGGGACGACGAGGAAAAGGATCAGGGTTCGAATCCATGCAGGTGGTTATTCTTTCGATTGTTGTTGTTATTCTATATTGTCGGAATTATGCAACATTAATAATTTCACGTTTTGATTTTTCATAAAGTCATTTTCGCAACTTTGCATATTTATAAAACTAACAGTTAAAATGATTAATACAATCATATGAGGGAAACTTACAATTTTTTTCACAATATCAGAAAAGATAAATGATTTTGGGTATTTCCTTTGGAAACAGCAACTGCTTTGGTTTTTCAAAGCTCGTAGGACGACACAAAAACCAGTACACCCATCGGGATTTACCATGGTCGTTCTCGAGTTATCGTCATTTTCAAGAGATTGTGAGTCTATACATCCACTCGGCAAATCGATGATTAATAAAGAATTCATTGAAACACAGATGATGAGCTCATCAAACTTTATCTCATCAAAAATTACTTCGTTAGTGAATTTTTCACAAACTAGTGTGACATCGAATTACCAAGTTCAGGTGTGAAGACACAAATCGAATAAGGGAAAAAACACACACAAATCGAACTTTAAAAAGTTTTAATATTTAAATATTTAAAGTTGCGAAAATAACTTTATGAAAAATCAAAACGTGAAATTATTCAAGTTAATTCCGACAATATAGAATAACAACAACAATCGAAAGAATAACCACCTGCATGGATTCGAACCCTGATCCTTTTCCTCGTCGTCCCGTTGTTTGCCACTGCGCTATCCGTTGCCCTGCTTCAACAAATTTTGTTGTTGTTAAGTTATTGAAATGAAATCACATATAAATAACGTACGTGACGGCACCTGGGATTTTCTTTCGTCATTTTTAACACCTTAAACCGTTTTTATTTTTCTGAAAATTTGTGTGCATACTATTTTCGATATGAGGAATCTACCTGCAAAGTTTAAAAAAATTCTGAGAGTTCGACTAAAAACACTTCCCTTGTAAGTTACCATTATCGAATATTGGCAGTTCGAATAAATTTATGGTATCAAGGTAATTCTAATCAAAATTATGATCTGCACGTTAATTTTAAGGAATATTTCAGTTAGATATTACTAAACTATCATATATTTAAGTCATCTTGAGGATCAGAAGATTAACACAAGTCGTGTGTATATGGAATGAGAACGAATTCCTATATTTATCTGTCTTAAATCATATGTCAGATTCTAGACATTACCATTCCTCCTGACATTGTTTTTATTTATAAAACTTCTGAATTACTCCCCCCCCATAGGTTATTTTCCTTTTATCATCAAAAATCAAAGTCTTTTTAGATTTAGAGAGATATTACTTTTCCCGTGATAAAACAAGTTTTTGATTAGGCATCTTAATAATGTCGACAATCGTTAAAATAGTTGGAACACAAAAGATCACCGAAACAGTCGATTACCATATTTATTCGGTAGTATTTGGATTCGGAACTGTTTACACGTATTATTTGTATTTTGTCTAGTTTATTCATTATTATACTAAATTATTATTGCACAAATGAGTGAAGAAGAGTTTTATGAAGAAAGCGAGAAGAGTAAAAGCGCACGATTTACAAATATTCTACTATTAATTTCAATTATTTCCGTCATCGTATATATTTCTCCAATTCATCTTGATTTGAGCTTTAAATCACATCGAATAATATCAAATTTAAATACCACAGGTTTGTCCTTTTATGGAAAATCAAACAAAATCAGTCGAATCATTTGCAGACTTCATTCCACCATTTGTGCCATTTCCCATTTTAAATGTTGCCGTAGACAAGTATAATCTGCATTTCTGTGTGATTCGTAAAAAAGGCTCGCAAGCTATGATAAATAATCTTTGTTATTTATATGATCCCGAATCTTTTAACAATGAAAATTTAACATTTTCTGCAACTTGGTTGGAAAAGAGGAGGTGAGTGTGCACGACAAATGAAAATTGCTATTGCTACTTTAAACAAAAAATGTTTCACTCCAAATTAACTAGATATGTTTTAAACTATCTAAAAATGACTATTTCCTTCCAAAATTTTAAATGTGAGCACGTTTACAGAGCTCATTTTATTACCGTACCAGTGGACGTGTTCTTGAATTGCTTTAACTGTAAATTATTTGGAAAATAAAAAAGCATCTGAAAAAGTATGCACAGTTTGCAATATGACATGCATCCATTGCTAAACTTGCCACGCCCTTATTTTTTATTTTCAATAAGTGTGACCTCATTTTGTATTTATTTTGTCCTGATGTGATTACCTATCATTATAGATCAAACATCTTTCCACAAATACCGACTATTTCATATTGAGCCCTTTAGAATAGGGAGGACGCTATTTTTCAAAAAAAATGGACCGTGATTGTCAAATAACTTGCTTATTTTCCTTTTCAGATGCGAGATTCATCGTAAATTTCGATATCATTCACCAAATTCGATGGATCTTCTAACGAATGTTACCAACTTTGCTTTTATTCGGAACCCCGTCGAGAGATTTATCTCCTTCTTCATGGATAAATGCTTGAGGTTTGATATTTTTATAAAATAATAACTGGCAAGGGTACAAAATTTTTTCTAAATTTGCTCATATATAGTTTTGAATACGGGCTTTCTCGTGGTGTACTTGGTTTTCTGCACAAATTTCTAGAAGTCGAGAAAATTCTATCTGGAAATGTACCACGTCCCCTCCACCTTTCTACTGCGGATAAAGCAAGCAGCAGTGGCCGAGTGGATAGTGGGGATGTTTTTAAAAATTTTTTTTTATTATTTAAAATTTAAGCGGTATAGTGTAAAGTGTAAAAGAAAATAAATAAAAATGTTTAAATAATTCAAAATTGTCATTTTCATTTAGAGAGATTTAGCGCGGTATCTATAGAAAATAGTAGAAACGTCTGTTGTACGTAGTTTTTTTAAAATCTTTCTAAAAGTTAGGTTTGAGCACGTTTACCGAGCTCTGAAACTTCTTGCGTCTTTTTAATAAAACATTTCCCACGATAATTTAACTAGGCTTTTCTTAAACTAACTAAAAGTATATCTTTCCTGAAAGTTAAATATGAGCGCGTCTACTGTGCTTATTTATTACCATACTAGTCTTTAGCTGAAAAATTAAGAGTTGAACTTAAAAATTAAAGTCCCTATCACGGTCCCGGGTACCGGTTAGAGAAGTTTTCAATTTTTAAGGTCCTATCAATCGAATATGTATTCGCCTTCCGCGTATTATTTGCCCAGGATTATAGCTGATGTTTGTTTCCTTTTTCTTTATAGTATGTATTTTGTTTTGTAATTTTCTAGCTAGTTTAATTAGCCCTCGATTATTTTGATCTCACATCAGTTACGACTATAAAATTTTTCAAATTTTGACCATTTTAGTATTTCTTACTGTAATTCTACAGATAATGGTCCTATTAGGTTTTTATTAACATAAAATATGTACACAACAATTTAAAATTGTGCAGCATGTTTAATCTTCTCTTGATCGTTTTGAGTTTTTTCTGCTTCAAATCGTGAAATTTCAAATTTTGACAATTATAGTATTTCTTTCTGTAATTCTATAGTAATTGGGAATACTGAGCCTTTGTTGAATTAGAAAAATATTATTTCTATTATTTAATTGTTAAGCTAGGTTTCTCCAATTTCCAAAACGATTCCAAAAACGGGTTCCCTCCCATCACTGGTGTGTAACCATAATGAATTAACCAATTCCAATAAAAAATGTTCATTATGGTTAAACTATTTAAATAAAATCATTATTTGCAATGACGTTTCATTCCTCTTGTCCTCCACTTCCCGAGGAACGCCGCCATTTGCAAAACACCGTGCTCCAATTGCCACATCCACGCCTTTCACTTTTATTAATTTTTATTTGTTTAACGTAATTTCTTCGAATTTGATTCTCTTTGTTTACTGTTTAGAATCGTTTAGAATTTTTAAATTTTTAGAAGTTATGTTTAAAAATAAAGTTTTCTAAAGAATAATAAAAAGTGAAAGGACGTGGTTGGAGCAATTGGTGCGCGCTCTTTTGCGATTTGCGGCGTACTTCGAAGCAGTGGAGTGCTATTGCTTAAAATTAATATTACTTCCAGTGAAAACCGATGTTATAAATGTAACAATGATATGATTTGCATTCTCAAATCAATATACCACGATTTGCAGGAATTATCAGTGAAACCTATCATAGCTAGCCCATTTAATGGAAAGCCTAATGGTGTGCCATATCCAATACTCCACGCAGCTCCATTAAGTTGGTTTGTTAAACTATTTCAACTAAAATTAAAGTAGAATTTACAGGAATTGTGATTTCCTACACAGTCTTCAAGACCTACACAGTCTTCAAGACCTACACAGTCTTCAAGACAAGACTAGAGAGAACATTTATTGAAGTGGGACCAAGTGTCAAAAAACGATCAAAAGCTTTGAGCAAATTTGTGTCAATTATGAGGCAAAACAAAGTGCCCGAGGAGCATATAAACACGATTAAGATAAATTCATTAAGTTTGAGTTTTAAATAGCAGATGTGGTAAATGATATGCTTATTTCTTAGGTACAGACACACATCATTCAACGTACAAAAACTCATCGCGGACAAAAGTTGAGAAACAGGTAAGATTGGAATTATTTGTTTGATGGAAAAGAAATGCGGGATTTTGTTGTTTTTTATTTAATCATTAAATTGTTATAACGAAATACCTACTTTTATATGAAATTTAGTAGAGAGAGAACGTATTTAACAATAAAATCGGCTGTTAAATCAAATGTTAAAACAGAATGTTGTTGTTAAATGAAAATTGCGTATGCAGTATATTTATTTTAACACTTCGTGTTGTTAAAATCGATTTACCTAACAGAACTAGATAAATCGACAATTTAACATTACAAATTTTTAAATTTTTGATTCTTCATTTCAGGGATCGATGCCTAATGGAAGAGCAAAAAATTAGGGGCGGAGAAATGGTCTTGTTTAGACAGCCACACGGCCACTAAGGCCATCGAATCTCTTCCTCTTTTGTTTGTCATCAATATTTTTATTTCATCCATTCTCATTTTTAAATTAAACTTTTAATTTCTTGTCATCAAATAATAAACAAAAAATAGATAACAAAAATTGATGAGAAACAAAAGAGGAAGAGATTCGATGGCCTTAGTGGCCGTGTGGCTGTCTAAACAAGACCTTTTCTCCGCCCCTAATCTTTGCTCTTCCATTAGGCATCGATCTCTGAAAAGGACAATTGTCCGGACAATATTTAATCATACAATTATTATAACGAAATATCAACTTTAAAATTTTAATAGAAGTATTAATTAATTATATTTCAAAGTGTTATGTCAAATATATATTTTACGTTCAAAGGCATGTATTGAAAAAATAATTTCGAAGTGCCTCAATTTTCCTATGAGTTCCAGCAAGTGCGCAAAGCTGCTCCACAAAGTCAACAGCCTAGAGGGATTGTCAACAAATTAAAATTTTGAGAACTTTAACTTTGGCAAAATTAACCTTGAATTTGACACACCATGTTAGGGACCAACCACGCCAGATGACAATGATGATTTTACTAACTTTAAACGTGTTTTTCTAAAATAACATTCACGTGTAAATTAGAGATTGTTTTCAAATTTTACTAATCCGCGTTTTTCCTACTCAAAAAAATATCAAACAATCTTTAAATTCACTCTAAAGTTAGAGGATAATAGTTTTATTGAGATCTTGAATCAATGATTTTAGTTAACGTGCAAACAACATTATCCATTTGAAGGTCATAATAAAAGCCTATTGAGTAACTCGCAGAGTAGATCATCTCTCAGTCTTCCGCCACAATTTGAAGAATTTAAAGTTATGCCCAGTTAGAGCTAAAGCGTCATTACCCTGCATTTCTTTTGCAACAACTATATTTCCACTTTAAACTAATTTTCTTGCCATCATTTAGGTTCGAAACGACCCCGTGGTGCGAGATTATCTTCGAAAAATTTACTATTTTGATTATTTAATATTCGGATATGATCCGGCTGAAATTATAGATTGATAGTCAATAAAAATGTTATTTTCTAATCTACACGCACACCGATTTTCAGTTTTTAATCAGGTCGTATGAGCTTCCTCATAAATAATTATTAATTCATTTTACGAGTTCTAATTAAAAACCATCTTAAAATGAGCATTATATACAAGAATTTAGATTCCAAACTGAAATAGTCATTTTTCGATTTTAAAGATTTCGTTAAAATTTTAAGGCTTTTCCCGGAAACACTGTTATTGGAAATGTATTCTTAAAATATCAAAAAAAAAACCCCCATTACATATTCATATTAATAATATACCCATTTATCCGAATACAAATAAAATAAGGAAGAATAAAACCAACCTGGATAGCAAACCAACGGAAACATGCCCGGAGGCAGAAGATAAGTTCCATTGTAGAGTGAGCCGTTACAGCAAGAATTACAGAAATTGTCTGGGTTGGAGCAATCCACGTCCTTGACCTTACATTCAGTTTTCCTACATGCAAACATTTGCTTGGATAATTTTTGTCGAAACCAACTTGGGACAATTCGGCCAGTTTTGGTAATAATTCCTTTTTTCAATGTTTCGATACCGGAAGCCGACATTCTTGAGTTGAGTTGTATCCCATTGATCTCGATCCACGTGATAACTGGAATGGTGAATTTTGATAGAAAAGAAAGTAAATGTATTTATGGTGTTTTGTTTCTTAATATTGGGATGCGGAATAAGCTCGTAGAATTTTGTATATTATCCTTTGTTTCACTATAATTTTCTTATTGTTTGGCAAAGTTTATATATTTATCTGATAGGGGCTTTTCCTGCTCTACAAAACTGTGTTTTAGTTTGTTCTGAAATTTTACATTTTCATCATTTTTAGGCTTAGAAATGAACTATCCAGGAACTATCCCGGCAAAAAATCAGAATTATCGACATCTGTTCTTCTTAGCCTTTCATTGAAAACATAAAGCAGGGAAACATGCAGTGTGTCAGGACGTGTGTTCTATGGTCTAATGGCTTGTGGTCTAATACTACAGGTCGTCCCTAAAAGCGGACACAGTAAAAACCAACATGAAACTAACGGTGGCTTTCTTTTCCCAATGAGTTCGGAAAAATTGCTGAAGTCTCTCTGCACTTTGTGCTGGACGGTTCCTTGACTGTGTTTTGCACGAAATTGTTATCAAAACACGCGAAGACTGCCGTCAGAACATTCAATCCCAACGAAATAAACAACCGAAATTTGATCAAAAACACGAAGCGTCCTCAAGATTGATGACTGTTCCCTCGAATTGTTCTTTGTGTTTACGCTATATAACAGGATGAGTCTGTTTTCATGCAAAAAGCACCTCGCGTCCTAACAGCAGCACATTTCGTGCAAAACACAGTCAAGGAACCGTCCAGCAGAAAGTGCAGAGCTAAAACTATACACACTGCAAATTTTAAGTGTCATGGTTATTCTCACAAGGGAAGCATGTGTTTTAATTAATTTTCTATCTTACTATAATATTATAATAAAATACGTTTGAACTATGTAACCAATTGTCATAATCCTTTGTTGTGTCATTCCTTCAATATTGTTTTACCCTAATTACACGTTTCATTGAATTCTGCGTCCAGTAAAGAAGCGTAAAACTGGGATATGTATAGAACTTCTCAATTACCGAATACATAGGTTATTTTCCTTTGATCATCAAAAATCAAAGTTATTTGAGATTTAGAGAGACACTACTTTTCCCGCAATAAAACAAGTTTTATATTAGATCAGACATCTTACAAGGGAAGTGTTTTAGGTCTCCATCTCAGATTTTGATAAAAAAATTTTTTGTATGAACGGGATTGATTAACATTAACTATATATTGTCCTTTTCAGAGATCGATGCCTAATGGAAGAGGAAAAATATTAGGATGGACTGATGATCTCGTTTGGACGGACACTCTTTTTAGACGGCAATTCTTTTTTACGAAATTATGGGCAATACATATTTAAGAGGAATTGAGAAAATTTTTTTTATGGCCCCATCATTTTCTCTTCTTTTATTACTCTTCCATTAGGCATCGATCTCTGAAATGAATAATAAAATTTGGGTTTGAAAATCGCGATTTCTTGGGTTTCAGATCCATTTTTTACCCACTTAAACCATTTTGTGGGTCCTAATTTTTTGTCAGTATACTATTTGGATCATAAGGAATCTATCTGCAAATTTTTATTAAAATCTGAGATGGAGTCCTGAAACACTTCCCTTTTTAGTGGTAGTATATTTTAATAATTTTAATGAATCGGTACGATGTATATAGTAGAGGAAATACAAAAGATCAGAGATGGGCGGAATGACATTTTTTGAATTTTCGGAATCCGGAATACGGATATTTGGTGCCGTATTTGGTGTTAACTTTTATATGAAAAGCAAACGGAATTCTGTCCATCTCTGCAGAGATTATCGAAATTGTCGATAACCACATTACACCAAATTAATTAGTAAAAGCAGGAGCTAATTAAAGCCTAATTAAAGCTGCTCAAAGTAAACATTTGAGTATTTTATTTAAATACTGGCATACATTAACGCCGAAATTCTAGAGTCACATGAAAATGAAAAAAACTTTTTGGAATTTCAAAACACACTGAAAAATTGTAAAATCATAATCCATATTTATTGAAATTCAACTTTGAAATAAATTAGGTTATGTACATATCAGAGTTGCACGGAAATCAATATTTTTTCAAGCAGCGACGGAAAACGGAAATGGAAAATTATTTTTTTGAAACGGAAGGTCGAAAACCGAAAACGAAAGATGGAATTCCGTGCAACATTGTTACATATATTTGTAATTTGCCAAGCACATCAAGGCAAAAAAATAGAAAATGAGGTCCCAGTTATTGAAAAAAAACGTTGTTTGCAACATTGGCAGCCAACAGATAAATTATTTTGTGGATTTTAGTTGAGCTTGATGTTTTTAATGAAAACAAAGGATTTTTGGTTGGATCGGCAATATTTAATTCACTAGAAAATGTAATTTATCAATGATTTTCCATCGCCTTTTAACGGATAAATACTTTCTTACTACGATATTTGATGTTGCCAAGTTTATTAAATATTAAACTGCGTTATTAGGATTAATGACTCTCAGAATTTCATCTACACGAATACTACCACTGAAAGGTTAGATGAAGCTGATAAATTTAAAAATTCAGGCTAATTTCTAGGTATCAAAACCTACCCATTGGCTGGAATACTCTCTATCGTCTTCTTATCGTAAAACGTCTTCACAAATGATCTGAAACAAACAAAATCTTCAGTCTCTGTTCAAATTCTAGATTACCTGCACGCAAATGACATGAAAAACTCAATTTTCGACTTCTCATCCAAGTTCATCATGCTAAAACTGCCCGAATCTGAACCAAAACCCTTATTTCTGAATCCTCCAAGAAAAACCTGTTCCATTGATTGATCTCGCCGCGTCGGTTGTCCACCAATCCTCTGGCAGTGACTTCTTCCCTCCCCAGGTGTCAATACTTCCCAATTTATTAATATCCTCCTTTCCTGTGTTTATCCAATATTCTTCGTCGCGGGAATTGTTATACTGGAAAGCATACAAATGAAACATTTGCTTAAAAGGCGAACGAACCCCTTGGAAATAGCCAAACTTTGGCATTTGTGGAATTGGGATTGGGATGAGACTATGATCATCTCCTTTCAATAGACCTGAGAGTAGTTTCACTAATCCTGAATGAGCAATGGATAACAGAGGATCATTGTAACCATCAAAGAGAACTTCTCTAACGCCATGAGACCTGGAAGATATAATTAATTCGTCATAAATTCCCAAACAAACACAAATGGATATTCGCCGGATAGAAGAAGATAAGTTGATATAATTAGGCGGCCAGCTTTGGTTATCTTAAACTTTGGATCGATCATCGATGCGACAGCTCCCTATTATTCAATAACCTTTTTTGCGATTCATTTTCATGAAATTATAAATTCAAACTAACCAATCCGGTCGGATTCGCGAACAGAATATCATCATTCCAATTGCAAGAAGGACACGAGTCGTCGGTTGATAATAAATATTTCTTATAATTTTGATAAAAAACCTTGTTTTTGTCATCAGACCATTTTAAGTACTTCTTCTCTTCACTTTCCCTAAATTATCCTTATTAATAAGGACAATTTGATTCATAAGTTTTACAAAACTCCAAATGGACCAACTTCTACAAGGGCTGGTGGAGCACCGTAATAAGCAACTTCGTCAGGATTTGAGAGGTTGAAGAAATAGAATTTCATCACGTTCTTCATTGGAGGATGCGCCATCATCCATGTCGAATATCCGAGACTGAGATCATTGTTTTGTGAAAATAGTAGGTTCTGAAAATTGCATATTGCTTGTTATAGCTGACACTAGCTGACAAAAGTTTTGTCACAAATGTTTTTTCGGGTTTAACTTTTTTGTGACTTGACCAAATTGGCTGATTTTTTGATATGATAGATTCATATGGTTGTAGATTATCTTACAAATTCCCGCTTGTGATTACGATGATCCGTTTTACAGTGACAAGCGTTTATCGTAAAATGCGTAGCTCAAAGATATTACGCACTTTCCTTGCACTGCATTTTTTAATAATTTTTAAAGTTCAATTATATTTTTTTCATAATTTATTGAAAATAGCAGTAATTGGCAACATTTTAGAGATGACTCCACGTAAAGAAACTCCATTTGCCACCCGGCAAGCTGTTATCAATATGAGGGAAAACGGAATGCGTGGTACCGAAATTGCCATGGTAATTGAAACCAAATTTTGCTACTATAACATTTTAAACACTGATTCTCATAAAATATCAAAAAATCAGCCAATGTGGTCAAGTCACAAAATAGTTAAACCCGAAAAAACTTTTGTCAGCTAGTGTATATATGATTATTAATAGAAATGGACGAAATTCCACCAATTTTCTGATTTTTAAGCGTGTCTGAAATCGTTACGTCTATTAAACAAAACATTTTTAAGGTAGTTTAACTAGGCTTGTCTTAAACTATCTAAGAATATTAATATCTTCGTAAAAAGTTAGATTTGAGCACATTTACTGAGCTCATTTTATTACCATTTCATGCGCTCTGAGCCCGTATACAAGAACGTGTTGGAAATTTGCTTCACGTTTCTCATTGAGACCATTTTGAAATTAATTCAAAAATGTTGAAAATTAATTATCAATTTCTTACATTTTGGAAATACCTTTCAGAAAAAAGGTTTTTTTCTTGCACACCAAACTGTATGTTTATAAAATAAGATTAGAAAACCTGCTCAAATCTAACTTTTCGGCAAGTTATTAACACTTTTAGGTAGCTTAAGAATAACTTGTCTAAATTGTCGTAAGCAGTGTTTTATAGAAATGCCATAAAAAATTTAACACACTCTTAAAAATCGGAAAATCACTATTTCAATATGGCGTGCTTCCTGTGTAGCAAAAAATAACAACTCGACAGTACTGGAACACCCCGAATTAGTTTGTTAAAACAGGAGCCGAAAAGAACAATTCAAACCTAACATAGCGTACAAATTTAAAGTGAATGATATATTTTAAGGAAAGCTTGTAACATTGACGTAACAAAATAGTTTTTAACTAACATTCGGATTGTAATAAAACTCGTTTGAAAATTGTTAAAATCGTTATTTTCATGAAACAGGTAACAATGATTTTTTACAGTAAAGTCAATTATAACGATAGGGAAGTTATCAAGTGTGGTTTACGACCAATTGTCCGGAAAAATCCTACCCATGAAGATAATGGATTTGAGCTTCGAGAAAACGGTAGAGGTTCTCCAGGAGTTATTTAATTCTCAGATTTCTGTGCTGTCAAGGAGGTTCGCTTGCACACGGTTGATCATGGACGGCCCAGCGCTAGAGTTTTTCAATAAGGTCAATGGTGTAGTGGAGAATGCGAAGAGATTGTTAGGAGATGTACAAATGGTGTACGTGAACTTCGGTCAGATCCAAAAATGTTCCCGCATGAGTTCGAATCTCATCCTGATCGCCAATTTAATCGTTTATTTCACAACAAATTTAGTATGCCGTATTTGCAGCGTGATTGCGTCGTCAACTATTTTGAAATACACTATAACGATTTTTTGTCGACTCGAATATATATATATATGATAACTTTACAATTTAACGGGCTATTTATACTCTAATGACACGTCATCTGGGTCGCGATATATATAAATATTAAACACACGTAAAGATCTGGGTTGTGATAACAACGTGGTGATGTCACGGGATACGTAACACCTCCCCAATAATAATAAGAACAGTTACAAAAATTAAGCATAAGACTTCTTGCGTGGGTTCATATGAAGACGGTCTCCTGGTCCTCGTTTTCTCGTTGATCGTCGTGGAATCTGCTGCGGCGTTGGCGGCGAGTCTCTAGTAACTGCTGGTTGTGGCGGCTTCTCTGGCGGCTTTCTGGTCGTTCTCGTTGATGGTATGGAGGTTCTGCTGGCAGGTTGGTCGGCTTGATGACTGCTTGTTGTACCAATCGATCTGGTTCTTCGGTGATCTTCCGAAGGCATATGGCACCGGGCGAGATTTGCGGAAGGTCGATGTTGCATCCGGCTTGAATTTGAGCGTTGCTTTGGCTTTGACACATCGTCCACGGCTTCTGGAACTGTCGGCATTGTGTAGAGTGACGGCGTTGATGGTGTCTTGAGTGAGGCGGTTGAAGTGGTCATGGTCCTGTGATATCCAGTCGATACCAAGCAGAGAGTTGGTATTGGTGACGTAAGCGACTCCCGATCCCTCTTGACCATTGAACATGAATCGGCAGGTAAACTGTCCCTTGACATCGATCGGCTTGTCGTTGGCGGAGCGGAGGTCCAAGGTGGCTGGCTGCAGTCGTGGGCGCTTCAATGATATCCAATCCTTGATGCTTATGAGTGTCACGTCGGCTCCAGTGTCGAACTGCATGCGGATTGTTCTGCCATTTATCTTTACTTCTTTGCAGATTCGAGTCGACATTGCTGCTGCTGATTTTTAAATGTATACGGCACGGCTTAGGCGGGCTGACGAGTTCTTCTTCTTCTTCTTGCAGACTGAAGCGAGGTGTTCGGTCTTCTCGCAGTAGCGAAATTTTCTTGACGGCGGTAGTTTGCACTCACGATTCCATCAGATGTATCGTTTGCCGGCATCCCAATGCATTTCGATTTTCCCGCGTGAGTTCGAATCTCATCCTGATCGCCAATTGTTGCATTTAACGATTTATTTGTCGACTCGAAGATATGATGTTATATTAACTTTACAATTGAACGGGCTATTTATACTCTAATGACACGTCAGCTGGGTCGCGATTTATATAAATATTAAACACACGTAAAGATCTGCGTTGTGATAACAACGTGGTGATGGCACAAAGTTAAAAGGAAATACAATAAATGTGGGATGACAAAATCATAAGGTCACTCTCCACAACAATAACACGCCACCTTACAACGATCCTTCCATTGTTACGGCATCTTATAGGTGCCCACGAACTCTATTACGACATGCCGTAGTAATAAAGACATTACCGCCAACAGAGACCGTAGAATCAAAAGCTCAGTAAAATTGTTATAATCTAACATTTCGGGAGAATTTTAGGATTGTTTAATAAATTAATAAAACACTGATAAATAAACATTGAAATCAATCTGTAATTTACAGGTTGACGTATGAAAAACACACTTTAATTTAGCAAAATCGCCATTTTCAGTTGGCGTGCAGTGTCTTAAAAATATTAAAAACCGAGATTATTGATTAAATCGATACAATTAGGTGGGAGAGTGCCAAATTAAATTAATCAAAGTTTACTCTAGTAGATAAATTTGCATAAACTACTGCACGTCAATTGCACGCTAACTGGAAAACGATTTTCTTATTTTTACGCTTGTATTACAACTTTCACGTTTCTTTACACAAATATTATCAAAATATAAGAAATTGAAAGGTCAATTTGATCATTTTTGAATTGTTTTCAATGGTCTCAAAGAGATCATGAAACAAATATTCAATTTATGTTAATACATTCTATGTTTTTCATTATATTTCTTCAAAATTTCTGGATCAAATCACATTTATTACTTTTATTTTTTATGAAAATTAAATTAGAATTGTCAATTTCTTATATTGTCCTTTTCAGAGATCGGTGCCTAATGGAAGAGGAAAAAATTAGGATGGAATGAGGTTCTCGTTTGGACGGCCATTCTTTTTTACGAAATTATGGGCAGCACACATTTAAGAGGAATTGACGAAAAAGTTGTTTCTGGCCGTGTGGCCGTCCATCATTTTCTCTTCTTTTACTGCTTTTCCATTAGGCACCGATCTCTGTAAAAGAAAATATTTTGATAATATTGTCTATGCCATTTTGTCAATTTTTCCTTAAACTCCCTAAAAATATTAAAATCTTCACAAAATACTAGATTTGAGAACGTTTTCTGAGCTCTGTCTATTTGCCTCTAAGTTTGCGTGCAATTGTAACAGCTAAAACCATGATTCATTCTAGACCACCTGGCTATGTTAATCTCTGTTCATAGTCTCTGATTCAGCCTGAAGTTGGCAAAAAATCTAATCGGTATATTCATGTATGGTAATTAATATTAACGGGCTGTAGTTAAGGAATTTCGCAGAGATGGCCAGAATTCCGGTTTCCGTATTCCCGAGTATTTCGCGATACTCATGCTGTTGTTGCCGTTATTGGGATCGGTTTCTGGATCCCGTGTGCATGGAAATCAGTAATGCGTGAACACTCTACTGCCAAGAAACCGCGCCGCAATTTCAAAAGACTTTGCATCAATTGCAAAATCAACCTTTTAATGTATTATTTTCAATATTTTCAATATTTACAAGTCACTTATATTGACGATGAAGACTCTTCTGCTCCACTAATTGAGGTACTAAGAATTTCTCTTCATTAATTCATCAGGGTTTCTGCAGAATGAAACGTTAACTGATAAATAAAATATTGAAAATAAAAATAATAAATTAAAAGGTAGTGTTTGCAATTGGTGCATAGTCTTTTGCAATGCGGCGCGGTTTCTTGGCAGTAGGTGAGTGAATAAAATTAATAAAATTGAAATTTTCGAGTGACGTGCAGGGTAAAATGAACATTAATTTGATATTATGAAAATTTAATGAGTATTTAATTGTATGATTAATATTAAAAATTGTGTAACATTAGCAAAAAATTTAAACAAATTTACCGATATCACCGATTTATTGTAGATTGTTGAGAAAGATGCCCATGTAACCACTCCGAATGCGAATAAAATTGTGGATATTATAATGACGATAATTTCATATTTATTTAAGCGTATTTTCATTATAAATACGTCTTATTAATAATACTATAACAAATAATAAATATAATAATCAATTAAATAGTGAGAGAATTTGGTAATAGAATGTTACGTTATGCTTATCAATGTACACAGGAATGGTACACACGAAACTTGCTATCAATTTTTCCGGCATAATATAGTTAATAATAGAATGGACGGCTGTCAATTACCGAATATTAGACTGATTTTTACACGAAATTTGACTATTCTATTTGTCAATTATAAACTCAGCCGGATGCACGGCAGCAGTTACACTAGCTGACAAAAGTTTTGTCACAAATGTGTTTTCGTGTTTAACTTTTTTGGGACTTGACCAAATTGGCTGATTTTTTTATATGATAGATTCATATGGTTGTAGATTATTTTACAAATTTCCGCTTGTGATTACGATGATCCGTTTTACAGTGACAAGCGTTTATCGTAAAACGCGTAGCTCAAAGATATTACGCACTCTTATTGCACTACATTTTTTAATAATTTTTAAACTTCAATTATATTTTTTCATAATTTATTGAAAATATCAGTAATTGGCAACATTTTAGAGATGACTCCACGTAAAGAAACTCCAATTGCCACCCGGCAAGCTGTTATAAATATGAGGGAAAACGGAATGCGTGGTACCGAAATTGCCATGGTAATTTAAACCAAATTTTGCTACTATAACATTTTAAACACTGATTCACATAAAATATAAAAAGCCAATTTGGTCAAGTCACAAAAAAGTTAAAACATTTGTGACAAAACTTTTGTCAGCTAGTGTATATTGAAATAACTGTCTCATTTAATGTTATATTTCTTTATTCCTTTATCGAATTTGATTTTATATGAACTTTCAACTTATAATAAAAATTGGATTTAAAATCACTTCCAAGTTTAGTATTGTCCTTTTCAGAGATCGGTGCCTCATGGAATAACAATAAAAGAAGAGAAAATGATGGGCGGCCACACGGCCACAAACGACTTTTTCGTCAATTCCTCTTCAATTTGTGCTGCCCATAATTTCGTAAAAAAGAATGGCCGTCTAAAAAGAGAGGCCGTCCAAACGAGAACCTCATTCCATCCTAATTTTTTTCCTCTTCCAATAAAACGTAATTAAATCTTATAAAATCGATATTTCCTGGTGACATGCCTATGCAAGCCAACTGGTATGGTACAAAATGAGCTCAGTAAACGTACTAAAATCAAACCTTTCAGAAAGGTATTAAAATTATTAGATAGTTTAAGACAAGCATAATCAAATTGTAGCAAAACTTTAAAAAAAAAATTTTTTTTTTATACACTCTGAAAAATCCGAAAATCGTTATTTCTAGTTGGCGAGCGTATGTATCAGTGATGGGAGGGACTACCCCCGGTCCACCGGTCCGGATATTTTATTTAAAAAGGGGGTTTCAAATCCCGATTAACAAAAAATAAAAGTCCGGGTACCGATCACGGGTCCCGGATGTTGAAATTTTAATATTTTAAAGGTCTCCCGTCGGGAATTTCAAAAAAGGGATCCCTCCTACGTGTGCAACTTTTCAAAACAACGTTTTAAATTTTCATCCTAATAAAATTAAATATTTTTATTGAATTTTTAACACAAAGTAAAGGAAATTCACACAAAATGGAACGCTAATATGGGGAGCTAAGAAATGGTGCTCAGATAAACGATTTGGATAATATTAGTGGCTTCTTATATATTGGATTGAGGAACAAGTTCGTATAGTTTTTTCACAAAGATTTATTTGAACAAAAAACAATAATTATAATAATAAATTAATCAATTATGTATTCCTCGTTACTGTTTACTGATTCCTCCCACCTCTCGATCAATTTGTTGATGCCGTTCCGCCAAAAATCGCCCGATCTGGTGTCGAAGAAGGTGATGAGCCCGTTTTTGAAATTTGAAGTCTTCGCCAACGTAACACCCCTCACTTGGTTTGACAGAGAGCGCAAGGTCTGCAGAGTACGGTGGATGCTGAAGAAGCTCCCATTCGAGCTCTTTGACGACTTGGGCAACATGCGGCCTGGCGTTTTCCGGGATCGAGATGACTTTGTTGATCGGGTCTTTTCAGTCAAATAGCCTCATTTATGCGGCGCTCTGGGCAACATATAGCTCCTTGTTGACCCTAGCGTTTCTTTCGAGCACGTCCCAGCGTCTTCAGATACTCTTCGTATAATTCTTCACGTCGTCCGCTCCGAGGCGTGTCTTTAAGTCGCCATTTTTAAACTTTACACACCATTTTTGTTCAGAAGACACACATAACACCAGACACGAAATTTTTTGTGCATACGTTTTGACCCAAAACGAATCATTTTGCAAAGTTTCATCAAAATCTGAGATATTGACCTTTTATACTTCCCTTGTAAGACACCTTCTCCAAACACACTGCATATTTCCCGATAGGCTTCGTCTGTCAAAACTCTACGAACTTATTTCTCAAACGAATATCTTGATAGAGGTCGGTTAGTGGTTATGTAAAAAGTATTCTGAATATAATGTAACACTCATAAACTTGTTCGAGTCATTTAAATATTAGAAAATGTTCCTTTTCAGTTGGAATGGGACGGAATTCAGAACCCGTAATAAATATTCGAAACGATTAATCATATGCTTTTTGAACTTTCTTATGATAATGGATATTTATCACAGAAATGTTCAGATGAATACTACGACAACCCGTTCCGGTGAAACGACAACTTCGACCGCAAAACCCAACATCCATGGGAAGAAGGTCTTACTGTGCATAAGGTGAAACCAACAAGGAATTCTGTACTCTGAACTGCTCCAACCTGGGGAAACAATCATTGCGAATCGCTATCAACATCAACTAGTGCAGTTGCGGCATTAAATCGCAGTAAAAAGACCAGAATGGGCGGGTCGGTCATATTACTTCATGACAACGCAAGGCCGCATGTTGCTCAAGCAATGAAGGATACGCTGAAAGAGTTCAAATGGGAAGTCTTACCGCACCCGCCGTACTCTCCGGACATTGCCCCGTCGGATTATCATAATTTCCGGTCAAATTTCCGGGCTCATGGTCTGGCGGAGCAGCGCTTTAAAGATCATCAAGACGTCAAAAAATGGCTAGATGAATGGACTGCGGCCAAACCAGAAAAATTCTATTATAATGGAATCCATAAGATGCCCAAACTCTGGTAAAATGTTGTTATTAATGACGGAAATTATTTTGAATAAAAGTTTTTTTTAATTTGTTCAGTATTTTATAGTTTAATATGTAGCAAACAGAACGACGCCGAGCAAGCGTCAACAATACGGCCAATCGATCCAACCACTGGAACCAATCCTTTTCCCAACGCGGAAACTAATTTCTACACCTAATAATCCAGAAAATATTGTAATCAATTATTTCCCTATTTTTTCCCAATTCATATTTGACGTTGTTTTATTTATTTTGCATCAATCCCCAATAAAACTGGCCGGAAAACCTTTCGAAAAAATCGGCAAAGAAGCAGGTAGTACAAAGAGCGGGAGTTCTTGGAATACAAGCTGAAACTTTTCTAATCAGAAAAGTCGTAAAAGCAAGATGTAAAATAAGGACGAGTACAATATTAACACGATTGAGCCAAGTAAGCTACAAAATTAGTTAATAGTCTGATAAGAAGTGCATTTAAATTTGAAAAAAATTTATTTGCAACTAGTTGGTATAAAATTTTAGAAATCAATCTCGAATGATTGCTTCTTCGGAAAATAGCCAACATTTTTAGAATAGTTATTAATTTTTTATGGAATATTATTTTTATAAGTAATAGTTGAATTTAAAATAGTTGGTAAACACATGAAATAATTAAAATGAACACTAACTGGGAGAAATAATAATCGTCAAATTAATAATACAAGAGACCGTTCTAGAATATTACAGTATTAGTTTAAAAAAAAAGCAACATTTTTAGAGCTTTTTTGCTAATATTGGTATTTAACAATCAAAAACTAAAAATATTCCTTAAAATATTACGTAAATATTATCTTTAACCGTAAAACGAGAATACATTTTTCTGGAGTCATGTATATTTTCACAATTAAAAACTATCTTCACGTGTAACTATTTTTATATTATAAATTATCATTTAATTTTTAACGAATAATTTTTATTTTAATAAACAAATTTTGGAAAACAAAAAGTGAAAGATTATTTTCACAAAATTGCATATGTTCCTTTCGCGCGATACTGTAGAATTCAGTAGCTATTCAGTTTTTCGAAAATTCATTTTTGTTTTTTTTCTTTTTAGTCTTACTTAAACCTTACTTACCAATATTATAATGATTCTTTTAGAAAAATGTTTATCGAAATACCAATTTTACGAGATGTTATATCAGGATCCACCCATGTTTATAGAAATCATCTATATGACTCCGTCGATCGACTACATTTTTATGTAACTGGTACCCTTTATATTTTATTTCCCCCTACGAATGATATATTTTTAGTAATGATTCTTACGTTTTGTGCCTTATTAACTGGAGCTAAACAGCATTTTGGAAATCCTATAGATTGTATGCTGCCAAAAGAAATTGATGGTACGTTGGAATGGAAAATTGGAAATAAGTTGAAAAAATAGATATTGGATCCTGGAGCAAATACGTTCATAGTTATTGTTTAATGTATGGAACCTACCGCTATAATTATACATCAACTAGTTATAATTTTCCTGGTCATGGGAAGGAAACATCTGTTACTTATTATCAATGGGTTCCATTTTTCTTTGCATTTCAAGTATTTTGTTTCGTTTTACCGCACTGGATTTGGACTTGGATGCAAAAATTATTATGTAAGAAAAGTGTAACAATGGTTTCAAGTTTTCTAATAATTCAGATCTCGATATGGCAATGATCGTTGACTACACTCACGATTTACTCACCGAAAAGAATTCATCTAATCATTCAAGCAAATTATCAAAACTCATCGGATATGCATATGATCATTTCAAATATAGAAGACTACACAAGATTGGATATTTTGCTTTCTTATTCCTGCATCCAGCTTTTGCCTGCATTTTATACATTTCTACGAAGATTTTATTCATTTTAAATGCCATCTTCCAACTTAAGTTGGTCAGCATTTTCTTGGGATTCGACTCATGGGGCTGGGGTCTCGACATGATTATCAAATTTATCAAAGATCGTTCACAAGGACAAAGCGCGTTTGACTATTATTATGAACAACCTCAAGGACCATTAGCTACACCAATGACCGAATTCAGTCAATTTAAAAACTTCCCGATATTGGTTGCTTGCGATTACAGAACTTTACCATCACTGTCGGGATTCCAGAATAATACTGCTCAATGTATTATTCCAATGAACATTGTAAATGAGAAGTTATTCATTGGTATTTGGATTTGGCTTGTTGTGGTAATTATTCAATTATTTTACATTCACTTTAACGTTTTATAGCTGATTGGAATAAGTGTCCTTGGAACAATTGGGTGGATTATCAAGTTAAGTGATAAGAGGTACAACGAATCTGCCATCTTTCAATTGTTGAAGGTATTTTTGTGTGAATCTTTATGATAAAATATTTCCTCTATTGTTTTCAGAATCATGAACCATCAATTAATTCTGTTGATTCTATTAGAAAAGGAGCTCGCGGCGTGATCCACAGGACCAACCCAGATTATCGTTACGATTTTGTTCACCGGGTATTCTTTAATTTTGCGTGTCGTTTCTTTTAAAACGATTCCTGTCCCAAACAGTGAAATGTATTTGGTCTTATTCGTTTAAAATCTTATATTATAATACCACTATCTTGAAATAATGTGAGATGAGTGAGGTCTTGATAACCGCACCAGAGATGGAAGGAATTGTAGTTTGTGAATTTCGGAATCCGGAGTGAAAATTGGAATATCGGCAACCTGAATCGGAGAATAGACGGAATCCAGAATTCCGTCCGTATTTGGTGTTGAAGTATATATGAAAAGTGAATATCCGAAATACTAAATCAAAAACAAAATTTCGGAATGCGGAATTCAAAATAACATTTGAAAATACGGAATCCGGAATTCCGCCCATCTCTGAACCTCATTTCATCTTCAAATAAAAATGTTTCGCGAATACTCCGGATATTTTATTTTAAACAATGCATATAAAGTTAAATGAAGATGAAGTTTTTAAAAATTTAATAAGACGGTTATTTTAAGAAAGTGATTAATTATCCAATTATGGAGAAAATTTGAAATATCCATCTAGGTACTTTACTTTTATTTTTTAAAACAATTGACCAAATTAATATAGAACATATGGAACATTGTTTTTTTTTACACTTTACCCAACAACAGGGAAATATGCAAAATATATAATCATTTATGATTTCGAAGAAAAAACTATTTTGGCGTTTTGTTTTCACTATTGTTGAAAATAAAATTAATGATTTAGTTTCTCGGAGCGGACGGTATTCTACTAATTCATTTCATGAATGCAAAATGTGGAACATTGAAAACTCAGGAAGTGGTTGATGGTTTGTTCGTCAAGTTTATGAATGATTTCGAAAAGCCGGTTAGTCTTTAACATTTTTCTATTTGAAAATTGTATCCTTGCAGGTAACAAAACCAGTGCTAACCAAGAAAGGTGAAAAGACCGACTATTCGGAAGTTAATTTTGGTATTTAAATTAGATTTTTAACCAAACTCCCCATAATTTTTTGTTAGATGATTGTTAATCTATAGGATGTTTTGAATTGTTTTACTTTTTAAGTTAAATTAATTAATGTTTGTTTATTAATCAAATAAATAAGAAGTTCCCATACTGAGAATAATTTTAGTAATTTTTCTTTTATCATTTGTGCGCATCACATATATTGAATGTTCCCGTTGCATATATCTTAATTAGGGTCAATTAGCTTTTTAATGTTTTGAGAAATTTCCTGTATTTTCATGAATCTTGGCTCAGTTAAAGCGATGAACTTATTTTAACCGAACCGTTATTGATTTTTTTAAGTAATAATGCATGCAGGGGTATATTTTATTATTTAATCAGGATAATTTTATAACAGAAACTGGATCCAATGGAGTTTGTGTATAGCAAGGGTCAGGACTTATTTTCCATCTTCAATTTCGCACTAAATCGATGCAGGAATCCGGGGTATGAACACATGGACCTATGACGGATGTAGTCTTCCTTTTGGGATCATTTGCCGGAATCACAAGGTGAGTACGCACAAGAATATAAGGTTTTGAAGGAGAATCTAGTCATGTCATTATAATTTCTTGAATAGTCGGCAAAACGCGTTTGCCATTTTTGGTCGGTTATAAATTTTCCTAGCCATTGACTTGAAAAATAATAATTCATGCGTTAGCTATTGGAAGGGAAATCACGTAGTACGAAAAACCTGTGAAAAAAATATAGGAGAAATTAGTAATTTTCGTTGTTAAGTAAGACAAAACACCTCATTATCTTTTACTTAAAATCGTTGTTTACTTTTATGAAAGATTTTTTATTTGAGCATATTAAGTTCGTTGTTATATTTAAAACTCGGTGTCATTACGAAGAAAATAATCATACTTAACGAATTATTTTCTACATCCTCCTATAATCCAGACATTTGTTAAAAATTTTATATGTAAATCATTTATTGTTCATATATTAATAGTTACTATATACACGCACATTAATCAAACATATATCAATAATATAATAATGATCATAATAAATAAGGCAGAGGGTATCACATGTTTTGTAGCTTATTATGGTTTAATTTTCATATATCATAGGTGATGATGGCTCAGAAATCCATTAAAATGGCAGCATTCGATTTTTCTGACTTTAATTTTTTTGATAACGAGAACTTGGACTCTTCTAAAATTCGGTTGTTGGTTTTTAAAAAAAATTTTAAACGAGGCTTACTTGAAGGGTGGAAATGCCGACGACCAACGTAGTGAATGAAGTCCACTAATGATTGACGGTCTTTGGCTGAAACTTCGAATAGCTTCACTTTCTCGCGTGCTGCCCAACTGTGGGCGAATGAGCTATCGACGCTACTTTGGCGATCCTTCATATTTGCTAGAACTACAATAGGGACCTAAATAGGATTTTGAGAGTGGTTGGAAATTTAATGCGACTTGCTTCTTTCTTTTCTTTTCCAAATTGTCGATCGATCCACTTTTTGAGAAGATCAATTCGGTTAAATGACTCGTAATCCGCTGATGAATAAACGAGAACGAAGGCGTCTGCCGCTTGCACATAAATTTTCTTTAACTCAACCGGTCCGTAATTGGAAATTCCGGCTGTGTCATGCAATATTAATATTTCACGTGCTTTGTCGGGTTCTTCAAGAAGAACTTGATATGTATCTTCAATTGTCGGCTCATATGGCTGAAAGGGAATGTAATATTGATAAAACTGGATAAATCAAGGCAAACCTGCGACGTGATATCTTCAACACAAGCGACTTGACGTAGGATTGCTGTTTTTCCAACTTTTTTCGGACCAACTACAAGTACACGCATAGCTCGCCCCATCCGCCGGCCTGCAACTCGGAAATTATGGATGAATTAAAATTATTAAAAAACGACTTACTGTTTGCCGGATGATAATATGTATGTTTAATGCAATAATAAGTAACAACTGACTTCAAATTATAAGTAAAATATTATCGACGCCTAAAAATAATATTTTGGTGGATGATTGATTATATAATAATGTCAAACAATAAAAACAGTATATAGAAACACTACAAAATCTAAGGTGTATCTATTATATGAGCATATGCTTTCTTTAAAAAATTAAAGCAGCATAAATACTGAGCAAGATAAAATAAAAATTTACTGTCGTGAGATCTGTTGCCGTTTGTGCAATGTTTATTAAACGTGGCTACACAAAAGGCGGTTTATTTGGTTTTTACTTTATTGAAAAGTTAAGCGGATATTTAATGTGTTTTATTCCTAATATTGGATTTAGTTTAAAGGTATGTTCGAAGAACTTAAATCATAAGGAGCATAAAACCTTAGGACGTCATCTGAAATTGTAAAAACTGTAGCTCAATAATGCTATAACATCATATTATTTTGAGATTTTTAATTCTTAAAATTTATAAGATAAATTCTTCAAATTTCTTGATATTTTAACGTGGAATTTTAAATACACGTTTAAGTTCTGGAAAATTGCCAATTTATTTTAGTGTGCCTTCATGGCGATCGCGGTCGTAATGAGATTTTAACTCTTGACGTTTTACTTTATAATTTCAATCCAAAAATATTTTGTAAATTTATTTATATTAAAATCAATAGTTCTACTTTGATTGAAATTATTATCAGATTATTATATTTTATTGTTGCGTTTTATCACATCAGTGATAATGGCAAACGCAACTTGGTTCGTTTAAATATAAATTTTTGTTTTCTCACAATTGTTGGTTTTTGTTCAAGAGAATATTGCTTAATTATAAACAGATTTATGAAAAATTGTATTTATAACTATATTCAGGTTGTTTCGACATGAGCCTTGTTTTCAGGAGAGTTCCACGTGCTTTAATCAATTCCTCATTTGTTCGATATTCTTCGGGTGGTGGTATGATTGGATGTTTTTTGATGTTGATATCAATGGTAAACAATGTTCAGGTAGAAAGTTTACGAAAAAACATGAATGGGTACTGGTAGAAAACAATATTGGAACTGTTGGAATCACTGATTTCGCAGCGGTTAGTTGGGATTTCATTTAAATTCATTTGTATATCTACATATGTTTAGGAACAACTCGGTGATCTCGTATATGTGGAGCTTCCTGAGAAGGGCACCGAAATTGAGAAGGGAGACTCAATTGGAGCTGTCGAATCTGTCAAGGTTTGGTGAAATTTTGTTACTTATAAAAACGATTTTAAGGCTGCCTCTGATATTTATGCTCCAATTTCTGGGACAGTTGTCGAAACTAATGCGCGCCTCGAGGAAGAAGCGGGAATCGTAAACAAAAGCCCATTTGATAAGGGTTGGATGTACAAACTTGAAGTTAAATCGGCAGATGAGTTGAAGCAACTCCTATCTGAGGCCGAATACAATGAATTTAAGAAAACCGAGGAAGGCTCCTCTTAAGATTTTATTATTATTATTAATTACAAAGTTCTATTTATCGATATTCTATAAAATCAATATCTGATGAATGTTTTATTTATCCATTATTACAATAATAGTCATAATAATTATATAATTGAATTATTTCACATAATAACAGCATCCCTGATTATGCAATGGGAGAATGGGAGAAAATAATTAAGTAAAAAGAAACAAATTAATTAAATTATAATACAAATTCGAACGATCACAGATAAATTAAAAATTATTAGAAGTAATAAACTATTGAGTCAGACTAAGGGAGGAAATTTGTTAACACCTTTCAATCCGTCCATGTACCCATTTCTCATTTGAACTGTTGTGTATAAAGCCAGTGTCCGCCAAACCTGAAATTTAGTAAGTATATGAATATTTCCTTGTGTTGTCTATATTACAGTGACGGCATCCTTTTTCTGATCGTTGCTGATATCACCGAGAACCTTCATTCGTTGTTCTAGTGAATATTCCATAGCATCCTGTGAAAAAAAACATTATAATTGGCTTGAATGTCCTAGTTATTAAAACTTTATGATTAAGAAGATTCTTGAATTTTAAAGCAGTAAAAATAATCTTTAAATTCTATGGGGTAAAATAGTAAAGCGTTTCAAACGAAACTTGGAATTTACCTAATAAACAAATAATAGGGTTGCGGATAATTTGGTTCAATTTCTTCTCATTAAATCGAAACGTAAATAGGAATTTTTAATATGTATAATTTGTTTTATTAATTCCCACAAAAATTTTTAAGAAAATCTTGCATAATTGGAATTTTCTATTATTTTTCTCAAAATGTCTAATAGTAAGTCTAGAAATCTTCGAAAATAGCTCCCTTTGAAAAATGGTGTGAACTTTCCGCAAAAAATACTCAGGAATTACACCGTCTATTAAAAAATACATATTGGAATGATGATCCATTTTTTAATTTGATCGATCAAATTATTCGTTAAAAATTAAGAATAAGGTTTTTAGAATCTTAAAATGTATTACGTATTCTAAATTTCAAAATTTAAATTTCATATTTTTATTTCGGAATCCGATTTTTTAAAATTTGTCATCGCTGAAGATGTAAATCTAATGGAGCTTATTCACGTTTTACTAGATTTCACGTTAACTCTTGAATGTTTAAGAGTTGTTCTCTTATCACAATTTTATACAACAAAATAAATAATTAGTATACCCCATTATCACAACGAAATAAATTCAATTGAACAGACTAGACCACCCGAAAGCGAGTGATATTAAACCGGCACAAACTACAAATCGAAGGGTTAAATAACTTGACGTCAATTGACGATGTCTACTGTCATCAAATAAGACTTTGCCTTTTTTATTCCTCTTAAATTATAGTTATTCGTCTGTGTCCTCAAAAATTCCATGTAATCATCACATTTTTCAAATAGGTTAATATTACTCCCCTAAAGCTCTTCCACAGCAAGATAAGCAATTCCTCTTTTTTTGGTCTCACGCGAAATTTTATATTTTGTTTCGCTAAGAACGATATTTGGTTTGAGGTGAGCCCATAATTAATTAATCTTAATTCGCACCAATTATCTGATGACGTTAAACATCGCAGGGTCTTGTATATTGACAATAAAATTATACTTAAATCACTTACTTGAAAAATATCCCAATATTCTGGCTTGAATCCTCGGTCAGCAAATTTGCAATGCCTCTGTCCAACGTGGTATAAATAGGGCTCTGTTCGATCCATGTGATAAATGTTTTTGACGACATGGGAAATTGTCTGAAAATTAAGTGATGATTCATTTGTTACGTTTTAAATTGTTTTATACAATTATTAGCTGAAGTTATTGTTAATTTTGAACCATAAAACGGAAAATTTAATTGGGTGTGATAATTATAAGCTAATTGGAATTGAAAATCATCTCAATAAATATTTTTGATACTGAATGTTTAGAAACAGATTTAAGGTGTTTCAATTTAATATTCTAATAAGGGGTTTCGGGTATTTCTGATATTTTAACAGATGCAGATTTTGAATAACTTTTTAAAACAATCGATTTTTAGAGTACACGTGCACGCCAAATAAAATTCGTACAAGAAGGACCTCAGAAGCGTGACCAAAATAAAAAAAATTTATAAAGTTTAGAGCGCGGTGTTTAATAAATGATTAAAACAATCGGTTTTTAGTGTACACGTGCACGCCAGATTAATTCGTAAAAGAAGGACCTTGTTAGAAGAGTCACCTAAATTTGAAATTTTATAAAATTTAGAGCGCTAGATATATTTTTTTAAGGAAAAAATTTAAAATTGACATGAAAATTAGTTTTTAACTTGCACATAGAAATTAATAAAATGCGTTTAAATATCGCAAAATCGTCGTTTTCAATTAATGTGCACGTTAAATTGTTCCGGAAGAATATAAGAATCGGAAAAACGGTATTTGGTGTGCTTCTGACAAGATTATGTGAATCTTATCCCTCTGAAGAACATTACAGAGGCCTTTGTTAGGTTTATTCAGAAAAATCAAATCTATGCAGGAATGTACTTCTTAATTGTTAATTTTTACGGTTTGGTGAATTATATTTTCCATTGGTGATTGGTATCATTGGTGAATTGCCATTGGTTAATTATATTTTCCCGGTAAGTGGAGGAAAAATATTAAATGTCATCTAAAACAATCCAAGTAACTTTTTCTTAAGCAATTCACTATTTTATAACGTTCTGCTCCTTTCAGATTTTACAATAACAGGCAAAATGAAAATTAACATTTTTTAAATCTTCTAATGAATCTTGCTAATAACTACGTGCACTTCGGTCAAAACGAAATTCCACCCTCAGTGTTTGTATTTTTCTCTGCGCGTTGCCTTTTGTGATGTGTTGCGTTTTTCTATATTCCTCTTCTACAATAGACGATCATTTATTTCAACAAATATAATTTAAAATAATTTAACGCGCAGACAACGATACATAAAATGAAGAGAGATAGCGTTTTTCGTGGATTTTTGACCGGAGTGTACGTGTAAATAAGATTTCAATTGTTACGTCAGTTGGTCACTCTCGTTATAAACGTTCAAATAATCTAAAATTCTTGTCAAAATAATACGCATAAGCAAAATTTCTGGGACTCACTGCTAAAATATTCCATTTGGCGCGCAATAATTTAAAGTTTCTGTTGCCTAGGCGTACCATTTTAAATTGTACAATATTATGCATTGACATTATGACAAATTTTATGAAATATTCCATTTAATAAATTTCTTTCAGTCAATTTATCACATCCCCCTTTCCTTAAATCCTTAAACTGATCCATCTTTCAACCATTTTAAGCATCTCTATAATTAGTTATAAAGTAGTCTATCGGAATGGAGAATGTATTAAATAAAGCTTAACTGATTTCTAAAAAGATATGAAAAAATAAGATGGATTACAATTGCTCTATAATCTAAGCAATTGTAGTAACTTTTAAAAACACAAAACATTTTTTTGTCTAGAAAAAACAAGAGTACAATTCTGGAGGCGTACGTTTGAATTTGTACAAATATGCACAAAAATTTTTGAATATTTAGGAGTCAATAATTGCGATTAATTTTAATTAATATTAGGTAAAAGCAAAGTTCATTATCATTGTTAGACTGAGAACATGTGCACCAAATGATATCAATTTTTACTGATAGGTTTTTTCTTAGTGCACTTAATTTTATATTAATAAAATTGAATAATTTTTTGCAAATGAGAGAGGGCAGTGCAAATATTCTAAAAAGATGTTAATAAATGACTATTCTTGAATTTTGATGTCAGCCAAAAAATATTAAAAATATTAAGATTGTCGTAAACAAACGCGCTATGACCGCAATTAGGCGTTCACGTGCTTGGGAATAATAAGTTCGGATGTTATTAAATCTAGGAAAATTGGAAATTGCTCCCGTCGGAAAATAAAATCCATTTCCGCAAAACAAATCACGGATTATTACACCATAGAATTTAAAATACTTCCTCAAACTTCAACGGATTAATTAATTAAATCAAAAGAGGATGCGTAGCATACCTGGTAGAGGATTTCATTCACGAAAAATCTATCTTGGTTCGATTCTTTTGAGATCTTTGATTTTTTTTTTAGTTTTTTTTTTATAAAAATGAAAAAATCGAAATTTAAAATGAAATGGTGTAATAATCCGTGTTTTTTGCAGATATGCATTTTATTTTCCGACGGGAGCAATTTCCGCTTTTCCTAGATTTAATAACATCCATAAGTTCGGGGCCAACATTATTCCCAAATGACTTACCTAATTATGAGTTTAATCAAAGACTAGTTCAATCATCTCTATCAAAGATTGGATGAGAATTTTGCGGAAATTTTTGTGCTCAATAAAGGGCTCTCCTCACACTATCATTCGCTGTTATTGTCCTTTTCAGAGTTCTGAATATTTGTAGGCAATTAAATAATAATCTTATAAGCACGTCAAATTAGGTAAAAATAGGAGATCAGAAAACTAACTTGAACCTAGAGTTTCGTGAAAATTGGGAGAGCCAGAAATATTTTAAGGGAAAACTGTAAAGTTTACGTGAAAGTTTAGTTTTTAATTTGCACGTGAACGTTAATTAAATGCGTCTAAATATTGCAAAATCGTCATTTGCAAATGGTGCGTCAAAGCATCAAACATACCTGAACAAACTTGAGTGCCTGCGCGCGAAATTCCTTCGACTCTTTCCACTCATCACCCTTGTACTTCTTTATAAATGGGAACAAGTCTTTACAATGCGGATTGTGATTGAAAATATACGTATAAATTGAATATCCAAGATCATAGAGAAAATCAAACTCATCGGACCATGTGCGTCGTAATAGTTCCTTTAATATCATATTGAATATTTAATGTTTCATAACAAACCTTTTCATAAACATTCGGCTCCCAGTTTTCTATTTTACCTTTGTATAACTTCTTGGTGTTATTGGCATATGGTGGCTTACTCGAGTCGCTCATCCTTCTTGTCCCATTCGTCTAAAAGTTGGTGATTAATTAGGAAAGAATGATGTACTTGTTTTTTTTTAAAGTTTGATATATTTTGCCATAACTTGATTGCCACCCGTTCGTTTGAAGTGCGCGTTACGAATTAAATTACGTGTATCTTGGTCAAAGAATCCACAAAATATCAAGCGGATAATTTGACATAAAAAGTCTTTTAATAAAATTGTCTTTTTTCGAGTTCGGTGGCTAATGTAAGAGGAAAATAATTAGAATGAAATTGGGTTCTCGTTTGGACGGCCTCTCTTTTGTCTCTCATCAATGTGTGTTGTCTCAAAAAATGGGAAACTTTTTTTTTCATGATTCTAACGTCCTCGTGGTGAAGAAGGGTAACTGTCCTACGAAAAACCGAATGGAGTCTTGCCACCATTCGGAGGGCAGGCTAATAGAATCGTCCCTCACACGCGTGCAGTAGCGGCAAATACTTGTACGTTCTGTAGTCCTGGAAGGCCTGGTAAGCCATCTCCATGGATTCAGGGAAACTACCATTACCCTCAAAAGAAGATATAAAAGAAAACCGATGGAAACAGTTCGGGACTCAGCGCCTTTGATGTGACGATCATCACAGCAGAGGCGCCCCGAACGAAGTTGCCCAAGGATCATGGGAACGGAAGACCAACGATTTGGATTACCCCTCTGGACATGTCGCAAGGATGCCGGACACGAGGTGGAGCAGAATGGGATCCACGAGGCTGGTCAAGAGCAAGAGGGAGACCCAAAGGAAGGTGGTCGGACATAGTCAAGCTCTGGGTCGCGAAATTCTTCCACGAGAAGTCTACCACCCGGGCAACACGGAGAAGAATTGGTATTCTCGAGGAGAAGACGGCTTGGTCAACTTTGGCAAGGCGAAGCCGAACACTCTGGAGAGAGTTGGTCCGCATCTCGACGCAGTCGGAATGACGTCGGACAATCAAGTAATCAAGTAAGTAAGTAAGTGGAGATCGGTGCCTAATGGAAGGGGAAAATAATTAGAATGAAATGAGGTTCTCGTTTAGATGGCTTTGTCTCTCTTTTGTCTCTCATCAATGTGTGTTGTCTCAAAAAATGGGCAACACACATTGAAGAGGAATAGACGAAAAAGTCGCTTGTGGCCGCGTTGCGGTCCATCCGAGACTATCATTTTTTCTTCTTTTTTGCTCTTCCATTCGGCGCCGCACCGATCTCTGAAAAGGAGAATACAGTAATTTTACGATAGAGGGTGGTGTGACAACCCCGGTTTGCCTGTGTAAACTTTTATTGTTAATGTTTACCGTAAAGTTTCTATTAAAACGGCCCTTTTATGGGAAAAGAATCCAGGCAAGGTTAATTAAGCAATAGTACGACCACATATTGCACGCCAAGTCGAAATGAATATTTTGTCAATATTTAAACGTGTATTACTAATTTACACGTATTATTTTCATATAACTTTACACCTCATTGTTACTAACCCGTCTTAAACTATCTAAAAAGCCACGCTTTTAGCGAAAAATGCAAAATGAGTATCTTTTCTGAGCCCCGAACTTAGCCATTCAATTTGGTGTGCATATTGGAAATGAAATCGACTGTTTGCCCCAAGGGAGACAATAACTACCTAACTTTATGCTCCTTGCTAGTCGTTTAATTCGATTGTTGTGAATAGGAAACAATACGAAATGTTAGATAAATTATGCGAAGTTAAATAATTTTATTACATTGAACAGTAGTCCACGAACGTGAATTGTACCATCCAAGTTCCCCTAAATTGTCTGGTCTACTGGAATAAACCACTAGTTTTCTTTACGCTTAAGGTTTGCCAGCGTTGCCACGTTAAATATTCATCGTATAACGATATGTTAATTATTCTAGAATGCGTGTCAAGAGCCGTATTAAACTCATAGTCAAACTTATTATAAAATAATATGCAATAATAATAGATACCACTGTCCTTACTTTAATAGATTTATTTGTCCCCACGAAACGCGTTAATGTTCAAAGTAAAACCCGGTGTAACTAGTCAATTTCACCCCAAATTGAATGATTAAGTTTCGGAGTCAGAAAAGATGGTCTTGTTGCAAATTTTGGTAAGAAGCGCATGTTTTTAGATAGTTTAACACGGGCTAGTAACAATGACGTGTCAAGTTATATGGAAATAATACGTGTAAATTAGTAATACACGTGTCAATATTTAAAAATCGTCATTTCCATTTGGCGTGCAACTTTTTGTAAATAATTTAGCTTGGAGTTTGCACGCCAAATGAAAACGATGATTTTTGACTATTTAAACGTATATAAAGACTCTTCACGTGAATAGTTCTAATTTCCTTTGATGACAAATGACTAGATTTGTCTAACAAGGGAAGTGTTTTAGGTCTCCATCTCAGATTTTGATTTTGGCATTGCGCTGTTGCCCCGATGATTTCGGCTTTTTAAAATAATTATTTATTGAAAATAGTTTCACGTAAAGCACGTGAAAGTTGAAAAAAATATGATAAAACGATAGTTTTTAATAAGATAATATATCCCTTAAAATATGAACGGGATTGCTTAACATTAACTATATAACATTTTCGTTTTTTTTAATAAAAATTTTTCGATTTTTTGGGTTTTAGACCCATTTTTTACCCACTTAAACCATTTTGTGGGTCCTAATTTTTTGTCAGTATACTATTTGAATCATAAGGAATCTATCTTCAAATTTTTATTAAAATCTGAGATGGAGACCTAAAACACTTCCCTTGTAAAATTCTCTCTAGATCATAAAATATTACTGAAATTTAAGCTCCCAGGATCATAATTGAGCGTCCATTTCAATTATAATTTTAGTTGGCGTGAGTTTGTAAATATTTTGTTGATTGTAATGTGTGTATTAAGTTGTTGAATCTATCCCTAATAACTTACTGTAATATCTTTATATATTTATTCTTAGCTATTAAAATTTAAATTAAAAGTAAACAAAATAATAGACAGCTTCACACCAATTTGAAATAAGGATTTTCTGCTTTTTATGCCCGTCATATAAATCTAACGCGTACATTACGAAAACCTAGTTTAAGCCAGGCTGTCAATTATTTCTTAAATTATTGAAAACTATTAGTACCATCCAGATATTTTCAATTTCAACCCGTTTTCTGAACTCGTTTTATGAGCATTCAAATCGGCGTGCAACTTTCTTGTAAAGTATTAAAAAATTGGAAGATGCTCTTAAAAATCGGTAAAGTCTCATTTGGCGTACGCCGAATTAGTTCGTATAAATAGTACCTCACAAGGGTCACTTTAAAATCGTAAAAATTTAAAGTGCCAGAGATATTTTAAGATAAGGTTACAAAATTGAGCTAAAACAAGCACTCCAACTTGTATCGTAATAGAATGAGATCATTAAGCCGGCTCAAATCTAACGTTTTAGAAAGATATTATTATTTTTAAATAGTTTAAGACATGCCCACACCAACTTGTATGGTATTAGAATGAGCTCAGGAAGCATGCTCAAATATATCTTTTAAGAAAGATATTAATATTTTTAGATAGTTTGAGACATTTTTAGTTAAATTGCAGTAAACTCGTTTTCCTTATAAAGACGTAAAAATTTCCACACACGTTCAAAAATCGCAAAATCGTTATTTCGATTTGTCGTGCATGCCTAACTAAATTGTAGTAAAAACTTTTTGGTTACAAAGACGTAAAAATTTTCACGCTCGTTTAAAAATCGCAAAAATTCTATTTCGATTTGGTGTGAACAAGTTTTTCAATTTCACGTGGAAAACAATAGAAAGCGTTTAAATATTGGTAAATCGTAATTTTCATTCGGCGTGCCACTGAAATCTAACTAAATGTTGTATAAATTTAAAGCAGCAGAGGCAATTCAAAAGAAGACTATAACAGGGAACATGAGATTGAGAATGTACGTGGAAATCAATAACATTCTCACTCCAACTGAAGTAATTAAAATCGAAGCTCAAATGCTCTATATTCATATTATAATAAAATTTGAAAATTTAGCATAGTTTCATTCAAATATGCTCTAATCGTGTATGATTCATAAACAAATATTTACGTGGAAGTTCATATGAGCCTTTTAAACAGGGGAAGATCTTAATTTTCATTTGGCGTGCATTCGTTTAAATACCGCTGTCATTTTCAATTGTATCGTCTAGTATGAAACATGTTTTAAATTGTTGCAATTGACGTGATCAAGTTGTGGAATAGTTTTGTCAAAAATTCTTGAATCCTCAAACCTTATTCTTCCTGTTTGCTTGCGGTGTACTGAACTGCCCACTTTTACTGCTGCTGAAATTTAAAAAATTACAAATAGACCAACAACAAAAGACTTTTTTTCAGCAAAACTCTCATTAATAATTTACCTGTTCGAAATTACAACAACAGAATAGGATCTATCAAAAAATGAGCTCATTGCGTTCGTCTTTCCACTCATTCAAGCTTTATTATAGTGACAAAATAATGCCGAGAAATAACAACAGCAGAAAACAAAATAAACAGAACCAATATAATACCCAAATGGGTGTGCGTATGCTATATGAATATATTATTTTTCAGCTCAGTGAGTGAAAAGGGAAAGGAGCCTAGTGGATATGGAAAATAAATTAATATTACTAAAAGAGCTTTTTTTTCAAATGCCTAATCTAATGGATTTTTCTTTTCGCTTCGCTCATTTAAATTTAAATCGGAAACAATGTTATCTGATGGATTTGAAAGATATACTATTAAGCTTATAATTTATTTTCCAATAAAGAGGTCTAGGAAGTATTAAGAAAAAATCGACGAATATGACATGAAGTGCTTTTGATTAGTTATTGTGAAAATGTGAAAACTTGAAGAATAAGATGAATAATAATACAACTCACAATATTATTATTATTCTAATAATGATAACAACAATAGAAAATGAAGGGAAAAGTCGGTCGAGGAACCAGAAAATATTGAATAATCTCAAGGGACTTGCCGATTTTTTATGTTCGAGCTTATCCGCTTTGTTTTCAGCTAGGTCAGAAAACAACAAATAACACTAAAAGCAGAAAACAAACAAAAAAATTGCACATTCTTTCAAACACTCACTAGTTCTCTCAAATTTGCATTTCCACAAGAAGTCAATTATTATAAAGAAATCAACTCACCCAATCTGGAAGTTTATTGAGTTATATATTAAGAAAATTGTGATTAAATTAAGAATTTATTAGTTTTTTATAATCAATTGGAATAGTCACAAACATCGAGACTAGTTAATTAGAAAAAATGAAGGAGAAGGAGAATTATTTTTAACTTTTAAAGTCTACTTCTAATTATTTTGGATTCATCCGATGATGTTTTTTTTTATATTCTATAGACTATTTTTTGACACCGCATTGCAAAAATCTGCGTTTTGCGATAATTATAAACATAGAGTTAGAGTTTAGGGCCACTCTATTTATAATGGTTTTGCGATTTGAAAATTAACTATAATTATTGTTGCGGGCGGGTTGCGATCCATTAACGTCCAATAGCATTAGTATCTGTGATTGGTAAATGATACACGTGAATCATAACATCAAGACTTCAGCAATTCTCTTAACTATTCCTGGACGAAACACAACAAGGTAAGACGCCCGAGGACATCATCCAAACAATTGATTGAGAAGTCTAATGAATTCCAACGACCATTGGCACTCCACTGCCACGATCACTGCGTTTCTTTTCAAAAAAATGTGGACATCTGCTTCACATAGTGTCCGCCGGTCTTGCTACATGTCTATCCCAACTGAGCAGCTTCCACCTAATGAGCAAATCAACCGAAATCGAGCCATGGACCTTGGCGTGAAAGCAGATAATGTCGAGAATTTCCTGAGACGACCACCAAGTTTGGCAAACATAGAGCAACGCCGGAACGATGCTTTCTCAACGAATTCGAGTCGTTTAAAACATTTCCCATCAATACGATTATCTTCAGCTTCTACCATGCTCTCCTTGTCGGCTTCATCGAGATTCATTTGGAGAGCAAATGCGAAAACAGAGATCGAATTGAAATTAAATGTTTTACAATACTTTTTAAAGACTTTTAAACTTCCACATAGTTTTAGATAATCAAATATCACAGTATCTTTTTCATTAATATATAAGAGAACCATTACCGGGCTACAGAAGTGTAGTTGTTGTGTGAATAAATACCAGAGATAGGCGGAATTCCGGGGACCGAAATCGAAAAACTCTCATTTCTGATGAATACCGCCTATTGCAGTTTTCATAAAATCAAAAAATCTGATTCTTTAATTTTCTTTTTACTTTAATTTAAATCACTTTGAGAGTATATAGAGGAATGAGGAATGAGATTTTTTGAATTTCGGAACATTGATCCGGAATTCCGCACCATCTCTATTATACAAGCTTATTTCCATTATTTAGTTTTATTTAAATTCTACAACTTCCTAATATAAAAATATGCCTCAAATCGTACATCTATATATCTTTAAAAAAAGTAAAAATAAAAGATATACACATCAAAGAAAGCTATTGAATTCGTAATGTGTATTATTTAATAAAAGTATTTACTTCTAACATCTATTAAATTAGCTTTTCGTTTGAGTCATTATTATTATTATTTTTATGAAGTATTTCTTTCTTTTTTACGCGTTTTCGAAAATCATGGACACTTCTCAATATTCAAAAGAGTTTTGTTAATCTACAGGTTTAAAAAATGACAGAATACATTAAGGCCAAGCCCTCTAATTTTAATAAATTAAGTAAAGTGCTTAAAATAGTATTCCATAAAAATTGTATGCACATCAGGACAAAACGTGCTCCAATAAAATAAAACGACGTTCTCAAATTGGGCGCTCGGTTGCAAACTTTTGTTGCAATTGATTCATTAACTTTTTAGATGTGTCATTTACTTCAACCGTTATTTTTAAAGCTAGTTTTATAGCATTTTAAATTGTTTGAAAAATATTAAAATTGGTTGAAAGTAAAATTAAGCAAAAAAATTGTAAGACACGCAAAATTTTAAATGCACCATCCATAACTTTTTGGTTTCAAATGGAACAAATCGCAGTGATTTTTAACAGGAGCAGAATTTTAGGATTTTATGCTCTTTCACATGATGTGTATGAATTTCCTCGAATCTGACCTATTAGATGAGTTATGGAGAACGTGTATAAAGATATTCTAAAAATGTTCATGGAAGGCCTTAAATTATGATTAAACTTCGTCAAAACCTCAATTCAGCTGAAGATAATAAAGCTTAATTACCTGATTAGTTGAGATCTTGACGATTAATGGAATAGTGGAATATCAATGATATTTTATTCAGAAGAATATCAACATTACTAGAAGAGTATAGAAATGACTAAGCCGTTAACAATAAACCTACAAGGCTCAAGATGGGCTCAAATTAGCTCTTTGTTGTCGCTGTGGCGACAGTGCAAACTATTCTAGTCACATTCAATTAAAAATTAACGGACAAATTAAAATTGAGTACACGTTTTACGGAAAAACGTCAGAAAGAAAAACACAGGATCATAAAATCAATTTTCTTTAAAAAAAAAACAAAAACGGCAAGAATCTTCAAAAACCATGCCAACCAGCAATTATTTCCAAAATAAGATACGAATGAGCTCGATGAGAGAACAAATTTCAGTTGAAGAAATCAAAAGAAATATTTTCCAAAAAAAAACCCAGAACCAACATCTTTTTTTTCTTGAATAGATAAACAAATAAACAATTAGAAATTCCAGAAAAACTTGCCTTTCTTGTGTGCTCGATGTAAATAATCCAAAAACATTTGAAACGAAATGCCTCGCAGCTGTTGGAACCTTTGATAATGATGGCATTGAGCAGCGCCTGAAATTCAACAAATTGTTCAATTTTCCGTCTTAAAAATTTCTTTAAAAATAAACTATGTGATGTATTATAGTATTTTTTATTTACTATAAGACTGAATTTTATTACAATGTTAAAAACAACAACGATATTATCAATGAGGCACTATATAGTTTCTTGTTTTGATACCAGTCTATGTGACAATTTAACAAAACACAAAATGATTATTGAATAATATTTCAAAATAATATATAAATTTACATCAATTGTCATACAATATATTGTATCTTCAAACTGAACTGTTCAGATAATGGACTACAATCGGCGAAAAAAAAACTCAACGATAATATATTGAGAAGGTTTTCATATAATTTTCTACAAGAATTTTGATTATTTTTTGAAAAAAATATATTGGATTGAGGAATATGTTTGTAGAGTGTTTATATAATCTTTTGTTTCAAAACAATTTTCTTGTTGTCTGGTAAAGTTTATATAATTATTTGATAGAGCTTTTTCTGCTCTACAAAACTGTGTTTTTAGTTTGTTCTGAAATTTTAAATTTTCATAATTTTTCAAGCTTAGAAATAAACTATGGCAAAAATCAGCGACATCTGCTCTTCTTCACGTCGAGCAAAACGCGGTCATAAACAACGATTTTTGTACCGAATCGTCACGGGAGACAAAAATGGTTACTGTACGTCAATCTGAAGCAAAGAAAGGAGTGGATGGCTACAGGAGATACGCTAAAACCGAGAGTCAAGCAAGATCTAGACATGCTGCACTGAAAAATGCTCGACAGACACGCCACGGTCAACAAGAAGCTCTATGATGCCCAGCTCCGAGGCTATTCGACTGCAAAAAGCCGATCAACAAGTCATCTTGCTCCACCAATATTTATAAATAATCGCAAAAAAATCTTAAATGACCAAATAACGATTTTCCAACATTTAAGCGTGTACCGAAAGTTGTTACGCCTTTTCAGTAAAACATTGATTATGACAATTTAACTTGGCTTCTCTTAAACTATCTAAAAATATTAATAAATTTTTCAGAAAGTTAGATTTGAGCAGATTTACTGAGCTCATTCATTACTAATTTGGCGTTCTGGCTTTACATTTTATTTACAAAGCCTTTGATATTTCGACGGAGATAGGCTAATAAAAAGAGCTCAGAAAATGTGCTAAAATGTAATAATTTGTGATGAATGTGCGTAGACAATACCAATTTAAAGTAAACGTGAAAGATATAAGGCAAGCGTAAATAAGAGCAAATCGTCATTTACTATATATGGCGTGCGTTTTATTTACAGACGGTCCTACTCGTTACACGCCAAATGGTGAATACAAATTATAAAACGTAATTGAAACTCGCGTGGTTCTGTTATATCCTACAACTAGACAAAATGACAAAACTGTGTGCTCACGTGGAATACTGTAATATGGTTTGAGGCAAGACATTTAATTTTAAAGTGACACTGCAACTAGATTGGTTTAAACTGGGAAAAATGTATGCAAATGAAGATTGAAATGAATCTTAGGTTTTACACGCTCTAATTACAAACAAATATACTCTCGCCATTACAGTTTTATTTCCACGATTTACAGGCTCAGAAGATGTGCTCAAATATAATATTTTGTGAAGATTCTAATTCTTTTAGAGAGTTTAGGGAGAATGTGACAAAATGGCTTAGATAGACATTGTTTATTTAAAGTATACGTGAACGATACTACCTCGATGTGCCTTTAAACCATTTTGGAAGTTTCAAGCTCAGAAGATGTGCTCAAATCTAATATTTTGTGAAGATTATAATGTTTTTAGAGAGTTTAGGTGAAAGATGACAAACTGAATTAGACAATATCCACGACAATTGCACTCTTAGAAATCCAAGCTCGTTTAAGGGTTTCAAAAAAATTTTCTGGTACAATTTTAAGGTTTTTAGACACCTTATGACAAGTTTATTGATTTTGTGTAAAAACGTATTTGTGATTACTACGTAGATATTAAAAATGACTCTTAATAACGCGAAAAATGTAGTTTTCATTTGGTGTGAATTTCTATGTAAACTAAACGCGAAAGTTTTAAGATCAGCGTGAATATAAGATGATCGTTATTTACATATGACGTACGTTTAATTACAGACAACTATGTTCGTTACACGCTTCATGGAAATAAACATTTTAAATTTTCTTATTATTCTTCACGTCTAAAATAGAAGTCAAATTTCACGTAACTTTATCAGATTTACTCTAAACTATCCATGAACATTAATGTGTTTACTGAATATTGTCTCGAGCTTCTATTTTTATAGTTGCATTTGATGTGCTGGTTATTTTAACCAACAGGTCTTAAATTATACAAAAATCCGATTCCCTTGCTGAAAAAAAACATTTTTGAGCAGCTCTCAACTTTAAAGATGATTTAGACGTCTTTTGATGCATTCATTAACAGTCTATTGCCAGGAAAACGCGTCTTTATATTAGAGATAGAATTTTTTAAATGTTTTAAAGGAAAGTCACGTGAATTCGTAAAAACAGAACATCAGAAACGTCACTAATTTCTAAAATTTTTTCAGAATTTAAAACAACAGAGATTTTAAGAAGAACCTGATAACTTTTTAGATTTCATATTTTATGTGTATTTTTGATAAAAATGCGTTCAAACATTTTGAAATCATCACTTTCATTTGGCGTGGAAAGTGCGCGTCTAATAAATGAAAAAATAGCGCAAATGGTGCGCGGCCTTTTGCAATTTTGTGGAAGAGGAGTGGATTAGCTTCTCAAAAAAGGAAATCTGTTTATTTGCGGCACCAGCAAATGCCGATTCTATTCAATAATAACAGCACACCAAATGAAATGTATCGGTATCTAAAATTTTGACAGCGTATATTAGTATTCTACGTGAATATTCTGATGGAAGGAAGTTCTTTAATATAAATTATATATGAGAAACTTACTAGAGCATTAAAACATTACTGATTTAATTCATGTGGGCGCTTTAAATGGTCCTCAGCTGAAACTTGTGCATTTGGTGTGTACCAGTTTTCTGATTCCTGTTTTTAATGAACTATCCGAATATTAAATGAAACATCGGTAAACCTTCGCTGAGGAAGAGAAAGTATCAGAATTATTTTTTTTAATTGTTAATTTATTACGATTTCTGGCTTGCATCCCACTGTTACTGGATGATTTTGTCTTTATTCGATTATTAAATAATATAGAACCTCATTTTTACTTGTGATGATAATGATTTCATGAAAATCAAATGAAATAGTTCAATACGTGTGTCCTCTGCACTTTGTGCTTGGCGGTGGCTTGACTGTGTTTTGCACGAAATTGTTATCAAAACACGTGCAAAACTGCCGCCAGAGCATTCAATTCAAACCGAAAAAGTAACCAAAGTTTCATCAAAATTACACGAAGCGTCCTTACTCCAAAAAACAACATCAAATTATAACAAAGATTGATGACGTGTTTACGCTATATAACAGGATGAGTCTGTTTTCATGCAAAAAGCACCTCGCGTCCTAACAGGAGCACTTTTCGAGCAAAGCACAGTCAAGGAAGCGCCCAGCAGAAAGTGCAGAGTCGACGATATTTGAGAATCGGTTCACATTCGTCGACATAAGAAGGAATACTTTGGCCGAAACAATGACAATTATGTTTACATTCGTTGACACATGATGATCAGAGGAATCAGATAAGAGCAACATCACCACACGATGATAAGATGTTTCGATCCTTGAAATCCCAAAGTTCCACAACAAAATGTTATTTATGAAAAGAATGAAAATCACATGAAGATAAGATCTTTCGATAAGCTCATGGATTGCATTATTTAAGAGCGGCTTTTAAAAATTACAAAATCGAGTATTTCAGTTCCTGAATTAAAACACAAAAAGGTATCAATAAGCAAATATCAATTTTCATAAAGAATACCAAGTAAATATCTAAAACCAATGTTGTGACTTTGAACAATTGGTGTAACTTGATCTCATCTGATTGCTGCGATGAATATGAAAAGATGAAAGATCGGTTAAGATGGCTCAATTTAGTATTTTAATGAAAGTGAGTTAAAAATATCTTTCGAATTAGTTTGAACTAAGTAAACCGTTGGATTCCAATTAATGTGCATTTGTCGTTATTAATTAGTTTCAAATAAAACTTCCATTTGCTAAAACTGCACACCAATTAAAATGATAGAAATAGTGATGTGTTCAACTTAATTGTTGTGAGAGCATAGGTTTTCTAGATCCATGATAGCTTTGTGAAGAAAAATGGGTAAAGAAATTGTGCTGGAAAATCCTGTAGAAAGGCACGTCACAAATTGAAGAAAATCGAAGAAGTTTAAAAGCTGGAAGAATCTTGAAAAAGCTGGAAGAAGCTGAAGAAGCTCGAAGAATCTTGAAGAAGATCGAAGAATCTTGAAGAAGCTGGAAGAACCTTGAAGAAGCTGGGAGAAGCTGAAGAAGCTCGAAGAATCTTGAAGAAGCTGGAAAAAGCTTGAAATGGTTAAAATAAGAAAAGAAGGCTTAAAGATAAAGCTTGAAGACCCTCGAATAAGAATAAGAAGAGGAATCTTGAAGGAGCTTGAAGAATAAAAAAAGAGAAGAGAAGAAGAAGAAGAAGAAGAAGAAGAAGAAAAAGAAGAACCTTGAAAAAGATTGAAGAAGCTTAAAGAAGCTTAAAGAACCTTGAAGAAGTTGCAAGAAGCTCGAAGAAGAAGCTCGTAGAAGCTGGAAGAAGCTCGAAGAATTAAAAAAAAAAGAATATTGAAGAAGTTTGAAGAGGTAAAAGAAAAAGCAGAAGCTCGAAGAAGAACCTTGAAGAATCTCAAAGAAGAAAAGAGAAGAAGAATATTGAAGAAGTTTGAAGAAGCTGGAAGAAGCTTGAAAAAGCTCGAAGAATAAGAAAAAAAAAGAGAAAAGAGATGAAGAAGAAGAAGAAGAAGAAGAAGAAGAAGAAGAAGAAGAAGAAGAAGAAGAAGAAGAAGAAGAAGAAGAAGAAGAAGAAGAAGAAGAAGAAGAAGAAGAAGAAGAAGAAGAAGAAGAAAAAAAAAGAAGAACCTTGAAGAAGATTGAAGAAGCTTAAAGAAGATGGAAGAAAAGAGAAGAAGAAGGGAACAAGAAGTTCAAAGAAGAAAAGCAGGCTAAAAGATAAATCTTTAAGAAGAATAAGAAGCACGAAAAAGCTCAAAGAAGTTCGAAGAAGCATGAACAACCTCAAAGAAGCTCGAAAAAGCTAGAAGAAGTTCAGAGGAAGAAAAATAAAAATAAGCTTGTAGAAGAAGATTGAAGAAGAAGCTCAAAGAAGAAGAAGAAGAAGAAGAACATAATCGCGAGAATCAGAGATTTAGAGAAGAATTCAGTACCCAAATTTGCGTCATTTTATGATCACACGAAGAACGTTAAATGAAAACTACACTTTTCGCCTTACTAAGCGTGAAATTTCCACGTAGTGATAACAAAAAATAAAGTTACTTTGTAGTTTGAATACACTTGTCTGGAAAGTTCTAAAAACCTTAAAATGAGAAACTCAAACGAGTGCCGTTGACGTGGACGACACGTTTCGATAGAAGCGAATAAGTGATAATCACCCGAAAGTTACTGAACTTTATTTAAACATAGGAGAACAATTAGATTGGCGGAAGATGAGTATGATGATATCAATTTTGATTCATCTATTAAAAATATTTAATTTGTTGATTCGATTTCTGCGGGGTACACTATTCCGAAACACAAAGCCAACAAAGTTTTATTGACGTGACAAATTTTCCCGATTTTCCTCGTTTATGAAAAAATAAATTTAATGAAAGTCTTCATTTATCTATTCATACAGCTTTGAACTATCTGACTGTAAGTATCCAAAAACTAACAAAAATATTATGAAAAGTCCACCCAGAACCGCTTTAGTATTGAGTTTTACTGATTTTTAAACGTAAAATATCTAATAATCACTTAAAACTATATTTTAAAACTATAGAAGAAGAAGAAGAAGAAGAAGAAGAAGAAGAAGAAGAAGAAGAAGAAGAAGAAGAAGAAGAAGAAGAAGAAGAAGAAGAAGAAGAAGAAGAAGAAGAAGAAGAAGAAGAAGAAGAAGAAGAAGAAGAAGAAGAAGAAGAAGAAGAAGAAGAAGAAGAAGAAGAAGAAGAAGAAGAAGAAGAAGAAGAAGAAGAAGAAGAAGAAGAAGAAGAAGAAGAAGAAGAAGAAGAAGAAGAAGAAGAAGAAGAAGAAGAAGAAGAAGAATAAGAACTGAGTTGACGTGTATTCTGTTCTTAAAACGAATATAGTTATTTAACTATATTAAATTTCGCGTTATATATTATAACGTGTTAATTGTAAATCTTTTTCATATAACTTTTTCAGTCTTCTCTTGAACTATCTAAAAATCTGATTAGTTTTGTTCTAATAAAAGATTCGATAGGCTTTTCTGAGCTACTGTATATGCAACTTCCATTGGCATGCGATATTTTAAGATATGCAAATTTATGTTGACGATATGAAAGAGGAAATAAAATGAGACCAATAATGTATCAAAATTTTTTACACACCTAACTGAAGAACTTTTAAACTTCATCATACAGGGATGTCCAAGTGTCTAAAGAAAAAGGGTATAAACATCCATTGCTTCATTAATTAACCATTCAGTTATGCAAAGTGGTTATTACCATAAAATCTTTTCATTTGCTCTGCAAAACACATACATTAATGTTCGTTCCATAATATGTACTTTAATATTATTTGGGACTTGCACTAATTATATTGTGCGACACTTCATAAGGATTAAAAAATACATTCAAATCAGTTATAAAAATATTTTCTCAGCTATGATGCGCTTATTATTTATCATTTTTTATATTTAATAAATTCAAGAGTACGTTAACTGTAATGATCTGAAACAAGACCAGATAACGTGCACAAATCTAATTTTTCCGTATGATATTAATATTTTTGGATAATTTAAGAATTAGTTGAGAAGTTAATAAGATCTGCTCTTCTTCGCTTTTCATTGAAAGCAAAGAAGAGCCGACGCCGCTCGGAAAATATGCAGAGCATGGAGAAGGTGTCTTAGGCGTGTGTCTTAGTGTCTTAGGCAAAGAAAAAATCGTAGCTCTTCAAATCGCAGCTCAACATCTCGCTCGCCATCGAGCAACACGCGGTCATAAGCAGCGATTTTTGTATCGAATCGTCACGGTAGATGAAAAATGATGGCTGTACGTCAATCTGCAGCAGCAAAGAAATGAGTGGGTGGCTTCAGGAGATATGCCAAAGCCGAGAGTCAAGCAAGATATTCACCCAAAAATGAACATGATCTGCTTTTTGGTGGAACTGAGAGGGCATGCTGCGCTGGAAATTGATCGCAAGCAACGCCACGGTCAACAAGGAGCTCTATGAGCGTACATGGAACTATTTGACTGAAAAACCCGATCGACAAGGCCAAGGCATCTTGCTCCAAACCGCATGTTGCACAAGTCGTCAAAACCGTCCAAGAGCTCGAATGGGAGGTTCGTCAGCATCCAGACCTCGATTTATTGCCTTTTGTGCTCACTGTCAAACTAAATGAGAGGTGTTACCTTCGAGGACATCAAAAACAGGCTCAATAACTTCTTCGACACCAAACCGGGCGATTTTTGGCAGAACGGCATCAACAAATTGCTCGCGAGGTGGAAGGAATTCGTAAACAGTAACGGCAAATACATAATTGATTAATTAATTATTATAATAATTTTTGGTTCAAATAAATCTTTCTTAAAAAAACTTTACGAATTTATTCCTCAACCCAATATAATGCTAACATTTTTATAACTTACACGTTGATTTAAGAAAATACGCTTAAACATTTGTATAATTGAATATTCGTCTGGGGAAAACCCGCCTTAAACTAACATAAAATATTACTTAATTTCCAAATTTTTTCATAATTTCGGAGGAACGCTATAATAATTTCGCCAACTGCACACCAAATAGAAATTAATATTTTTCAATATTTAAACGTGTCTTCTTAATTTACACGTGTTAATTTCATATAACTTGACAAGTCATTGTTATTATCCAATCTTAAACTATCTAAAAACAAGCGCTGCTTACCGAAATTTGCAAAATTAGGATCTTTTTTGAGCCCCCAACTTAACCATTCAATTCGGTGCGCGGTAGTAATTTCCAGACCACCCATATGATTAAAACCGGCAATATTTGTGTTTACCCGTTGATAGTTGGTTAAAATATGCAAAATAGTGGGAAATGAGTTTGCAGTTCGCTTGAAAGTTTATAAAAGGAATAGTTTAATCGATGTGCTTGAAAAATGTCGGCACTTTGGTTCTCAAAAGTAACGATTTTTGTATAACTGAAACACATCAAAGGAAAACTATATTTTTCGCATATTTAAGCGTAATTTTCTTAAACAGAAATTTAATAAACTAATCTTAAAATATCTAGAAACCTTAAAATTGTGCTGGAATTACTCAAATGAACTTCCATTTCTAAATGTGCAGATTTGCCTATAACAGAGTGTAGAATTTCGATATTCAGAATCCCAAAATTCATTTATATTGACGATGAAGACTCTTCGGGTCCAATAATTGAGGTATTAAGAATTTCTTTTCATTAATTCATCAGAATTTCTGCAGAATGAAACGTTAACTGATAAATAAAATATTGAAAATAAAAATAATAAATTAAAAGGTAGTGTTTGCAATTGGTGCGAAGTCTTTTGCAATGAGGCGCGGTTTCTTGGCAGTGGAGTGCGGTTGTATTTTTGCTGATCACGATATAAAATTTTCACAATAACCTTTTAATTCCATCAGAATAACCGATCAATTGCAAATGACAATTTAACAATATTAAAGAGTGAAATATTAAAATACGCTAACAAAAATGGGGATGATTCAATACAAGAAAAAGGAAAGAACAATATAGCCAAAACGTAGATTCAAAAATCAAGCGACTAGATACTTTTACTTTTGACCCCAATGATTCAAATTGAGAAGAGCAACGACACCCATTAGTTTAATCAATTGCACATATAATAGCAAAAGTAAGAAAGACATCAAAAAGAGCAAGAACAACAAGATCTAATTGTTTATTGCATTAACAGAAAATAGATACACAATTTTTGCTCGAAATTTGATGTATTGAAAGTCAGCGCCTTCTTTGAATATAGACTTTTCAGGAAACTAACGAAAAATAGAGTTTATAGTAATATAATTGAATTTGTTTGTTCGTCGAATATTCAAGTATTGGAATAAAATCTGAAATCCACTTATTTTTCAAAAAAACACTCTCAATAAATTGATAAAAACCAAGCAGATGAAAAATTGAAAGAGGACTGAAAGACAAATGCAGTTTAGAGCCTAGTATAAGTCGGCCTGCTGAGGTATTGTTATTCCCATCAATATTTAATAATAGCAATAATAATAACACCAATAAATTGTGTGTCAAATTTAAAATGAATGAAATTACAGCGCTTACATAATTTCACAGCTCATTTGCAAATGCTCCATCACCATAGACGTCGCCGCGGCTGCTGATTGCTGCTCTTCACAATTATCATCATTCGATTGTTGCATTTACGTGAACGAGAACTGCCAATCGATTGAATAAACCGGTGCCAATAGAATATTGGGATGAATGGGTTATTTTGTTAGGGGATAAGAAGAGCAAACTCAATACATGAACAAGTTTGACTCAGAGTAATTGAATGCTGCGTTTTTACATTGAATTGTGTGGCAGCCCTGAGAAGCGATGCTGGAAAAAGAGTGTTGCGCATGAAATAATGTGTGCATCTCTTATCCAAATAAATGTACCAGAAGAAATGAAATAAACTTTTTTATTTTCGTGTTGCATTCAATTTTATTCGACAAGAATTTAAACCTTTCTGATGCAATTATTCAAAAATTATTTGGAGGAAGGAAATGCGCCCATTCAATTGGAGCATAGCGAAATTTGAATCAATGTTTACTTCATTTTCGTGTTGGTACTAAACTTGATATAATATTAGACAAAACATGCTTATATAAAGCTTTTTAATATTATATATTGTCCTTTTCAGAGATCGGTGCCTAATGGAAGAGAAAAAGAAGAATAACGGCCACACGGCCACAAACGACTTTTTCGTCAATTTCTCTTCAATGTGTGCTGCCTATAATTTCGTAAAAAAGAGAGACCGAGAACCTCATTCAATCCTAATATTTTCCTCTTCAATTAAGCGCCGATCTCTGAAAAGGACAACAATATCTTTATAAAAATTTATAATTGAGCATGATAACTGAGCTCATTTTATAACCATACAAGTTGGTGTGGAATAGTTTTAGAAAATTATGGATATTTTCAGCCAAAAAGTGCATAGAACATCAAAGTTGATAATATGTTGTGAAAATCCTATGACGCACTTATGCGGAACGAATAATTTATGCTTACAAGGGAAGTGTTTCAGCTCGGGCTCTCGGATTTTGATAAAACTTTGCAGATAGATTCCTTATGATCCAAATAGTATACTGACAAAATGTTCGGACCCACCAAACGGTTTAAGTAGGTAAAAAATGGGTTTGAAACCCAAAAAATTGCGATCATTCTATAAATAATGATTTTATTGACTTCCGAAACAGTGGGGACAACAGCGCAGTGGTAGAACGATGGGACTCTGCACTTTGCGCTTGACGGTGGCGTGATTGTGTTTTGCACGAAATTGTTATCAAAACACGTGCAAAATTGCCGCCAGAACATTCAATTCAAGCCGAAAAAGTAAACAAAGTTTGATCAAAATTACACGAAGCGTCCTCACTCCAAAAAACAACATCAAATTTTAACAAAGATTCATGACGTGTTTACGCTATATAACAGGATGAGCCTGTTTTCATGCAAAAAGCACCTCGCGTCCTAACAGGAGCACTTTTCGTGCAAAATACAGTCAAGGAAGCGTCCAGCAGAAAGTGCAGAGTTTTCTTGTTAGATTAAATAACATCCAAATCTTCAAGTATATCAGAGCAGAAACACGTCAAATAAAATAATAAAAATATGCGAGCTAAACTAATAAATGTAAAGATGTCGGGGTTTTAAAAAATTTTGTGAATATTATATTATTATTGTCCTTTTCAGAAATTGATGCCTAATGGAAGAGCAAAAAATTAGGGGCGGAGAAAAGGTCTTGTTTAGGCAGCCACACGGCCACTAAGGCCATCGAATCTCTTCCTCTTTTGTTTCTCATCAATTTTTGTTATCTATTTTTTGTTTATTATTTGATGACAAGAAATGAAATGTTTAATTTAAAAATGAAAATGGATGAAATAAAAATATTGATGAGAAACAAAAGAGGAAGAGATTCGATGGCCTTAGTGGCCGTGTGGCTGTCTAAACAAGACCTTATCTCCGCTCCTAATTTTTTGTTAGGTTCTTCCTTTAATCCTTGGGTTTCTTTAGACTTCCCCTTTAACCCGAGGGCGACTTGGATTCCTTTCAATAAAGTACAGCAGAGCAGGCGTCATAAATTAAGCACGCGTTCTAATTAAGAGCCACAATAAAATAGTTGTAATTCTGGAAAAGTTACATTTGTGCCGAAGCACGTACTTTGTAATATTTATGTTAAGGTGTGCAGAAGAGCACATATAATTGGGAAAATAGTTTAAATATGAGGAATTACTTACTGGTGTGTAATGGTTAGTAATGTATGTGTAATATTTTTAATGTCATGGAACAACCTTTAAATGGATGATGTAGTGTCCTTATAATTTGGTATTTAAAGTATGGATTGGAGTGTTGGTATGTTATATTTCATTTATTTGTAATTCTGCTTTCTATGTTCTACTTATCTAATAAATGGTTTAATTACCCAAGTTTGATGTAATACAAGAAAGGCACCGTCCTTTTCAACATTCTTTAATAAATATATGAATAGTACAGCTTCACTTCTTACAACCAATTCATTGCTGTTTTTACCATTCTCTCAGCAGAATAAATTGACGAAATTTCTCTTCAATTATTTCGTAAAAAAGAGAGGCCGTCCAAACGAGAACCTCATTCCATCCTAACTTTTCCCCTTCCATTAGGCACCTATATCTCAAAAGGACAAGATATAATTTATATAAAGTGATAAAAACGTTATTTATTAAATATTACACGCAAATCACCCGAATTTACAGAGTTTAATCGCATTTTACTCATTTGGTTAATGTGCCATAAAATATTATGGCGGTCACACCGCAAGTTTTTTGGCTGTGGCGTGCCGATCTTTGAAAAGGATTATAAGCAATCGTTGTTGCCAATATTATTAATCTGGGTGGTATAACATTAAAAATATTTAAAATTTTTTATGGTCGTAATTCCGGATTCCGTATTTTCAAATGTTATGCCGATATCCGGATTAAGTATTTCGATCATCTATCCATTCCAATTTTGGGAATATCGAAATTCTACGCTCTGTTATAGGCAAATCTGCAACATTCAGAAATGGAAGTTCATTTGAGTAATTCCAGTCCAATTTTCAGGTTTTTAGATATTTTAAGATTAGTTTATTAAATTTCTGTTGAAATGTTTTTGTTATTACTATGTGGAAACCTAAAAATTACGCTTAATTATGCGAAAAATGTAGTTTTCCATTGATGTGTTTCAGTTATACAAAAATCGTTACTTTTGAGAACCAAAGTGCCGACATTATGCAAGCACATTGATTAAAATATTCCTTTTATAAACTTTCAAGCGAACTGCAAACTCATTTCCCACTATTTTGCATATTTTAACCAACTATCAACGCATAAACACTTATATTACCGGTTTTAATCATATGGGTGGTCTCGAAATCCCTACGGCACATCAAATTGAATGGTTAAGTTGGGGGCTCTGCAAAGATGCTCAAATTGCATATTTCGGTAAGAAGCGTATGCTTTTAGATAGTTTAATACGGGCTAGTAACAATGACGTGTCAAATTATATCAAAATAGTACATGTAAATTAGTAATACACGTTTAAATATTAAAAAATATTCATTTGAATTTGGCGTGCTACGGCAGCAAATGGCAATGTTTCAATATTTTAACGTGCATTATTAGTTTACACGTATTATTTTTATATAACTCGACACGTAATTTTTCCTAACCTATCTTAAACTCTCTAAAAATATGCGCTTCTCACAGAAATTTGCAGCACGAGCATATTTTCCGAATCGCCAACTTAACCATTCAATTCGGGATACTACGCTTTAAATTAATTTTTAAGCAATTTGATGTGCATATTTCCATAAAAATAGTTAAGCTTGAGAATCAAATAGACGTTTTTCAAGCACGGTCATTAAAATATTACATTTACCAAAGGATTAGGTTAAAAATCAATCTGAGAAAAGCTGTAATAGCAAATAGCAAAATAAATATGCTTCTGAAAATGATCCGATTATCAAATGATACTTCAATTAATTAAAAAAAAACGCAGGAAGGTTAAGATTCCATATCCATGCGATAAATAGACAAGTGTATCTTCTAGAGTCACTACTACCTTTCCTCTATAAGTTATCGAACATTTATTCAAAATTTGCAATCAAATGATACTTTTGAAAATGAAAACCTCAAAATGGTCTTTGAACCCTCATTAGTGTGTCTTGTTTGTAAATATTTTTGTTATTTTTCCTTACCTAAAGCTCAAAAGCTGTAATTAACTTTTTACATATATATTGTCTACACCAATTATTAGTTGGACAATTATTTGAATGCTATAAATATATCAATGGAGATATATTAAGACATATATATTAGTTAAGATCAATTGAGCAAATTATCAAATAATATTGAAATGAATAGAATCTTCAAATCTAGGAGCTGGAACGAAAAGTTACTCAATTGTTGTAATTCTAGTGTTCAATGCATTACCAAGGAAATCTTTATTCAGCTCGATTCTAATAATATACAACCAAGTGTCAATATAAGATTTTGACATAATTAAATCTAGGATGGACCGTAAATAATATAATAGATAATATAACAATTATAATAATGATATAGGCGAAAAGAATGCGTGTTCGCTGGTCGTCGTCGCCAACTGTATTTGTCCGCACACAACATCAATAAAGCACGCCAAATGAAATACTTCAACAATGAGCCCCAGAAATTGTGCTTACGTTTAATATTTTGACAAGAATTTCCCATATATGGATAGCTTATGACGAGATTGACCAACTGACGTGACAATTCAAATCTCATTTACACGTAAAAGTTAGCAAGCTTCATTAGAAGTTTGAAAAATGTTCATTTTCTTTTGGCGTCTATATAGAGCAACATACATATTATCCATAATATCAAAATATGGACTAGAATTTTAGTAAATAGTCTTCATAAAAAAATCAAAATTGGTAGGTTTAATAATGTTTCATAGTAGGGGCGTGCCAAATGAAATATAATCATGTTTAATAAGGTATTGCAAGCTTCCACGTAAACATTAACCTATAAATTGAATAGAATATATGTCTAACACTTTCTTAAAATCGTCATATACTCCTATAATATGAGAATAGTTCACATTCTCTGAGCTTTCATTTTTTGGGCAATGCTACAAATTATTTTCAATAGACTATACGAATTTCAATTAAAAATGGAAAAAATAGAAGCTATTGAAATTTAGTGAAATGAGTATTTAAACATAATTAAATAAAATACATAACTTCTCAAGTGTAAACTATAATCGACCACTTTTTTTCGATTTGTGGTCATTTGGCAACTCAAACAATATTCTCTAAAACTGAAAAATTGCGAAAATGCTTGATGACGAATATTTTTATGAGCTCTTAATTAGTAAGTATTGTCCTTTTCAGAGATCGATACCTAATGGAAGAGCAAAGAGGTCTTGTTTAGGCAGCCACACGGCCACTAAGGCCATCGAATCTCTTCCTCTTTTGTTTGTCAACTATTTTTGTTATCTATTTTTAGTTTATCATTTGATGAAAAGAAATGAAAAGTTTAATTTAAAAATATGAGAATGGATAAAATAATAATTGATGAGAAACAAAAGAGGAAGCGGTTCGATGGCCTTAGTGGCCGTGTGGCTGTCTAAACAATACCTTTTCTCCGCCCCAAATTTTTTGCTCTTCCATTAGGCATCGATCTCTGAAATGCATAATAGACGTAAAAAATTGACAAAGTATCGAACAACTAGTCGTAATCCTTACATGGAAAATATATTTGCAACTCAAATCTTTCAAATTAAATACGTTTTATATGCAAAAGAATAATTGAATATCTAAATTTGAATTATTTAGTTACACACTTTTACGTAATGAAAATAGACAAAAATTCTTTACAAAATCTGATTTTAAATATTTTAATCATAGTCTTTGGTTAATATTCTAGTGACGAAATAAAGAAAAGAAAACAATATTCTACGAACATATTCCTTAATCAAAATCATATGAAAAAACAAAGTTACGAACATATTCCTCAATTCAAAACAAATTTTAAAAAAACCGTTACGAACTTATTCTCCAACCCAAAATAAAGAAAATCAAAACGTTATGAAATTATTCTCCAGCTACAAATTCAATGCTCCGAACTTGTTCTTCAATCCAAAATAATGGAAACAGAAACGCTACGAAGTTATTAAAAAAAACAAGGTACCAGGTAAAAAAATGAAAACACTTATTCTCCAATTCAATCCGACACAAATTTAAAAAATTCTATGATAAAGTTTAAAAAAGTTTTATCTCTACAATCTTAATATTCTTCAGTCCATATTAAAGGAAATGAAAACGCTACGAACTTATTACCCAATTCAAAATCATTGAAAATACTTCAGGAACTATCTTACAATTATAAAATTGTACCTAACAACAAACTTGTGACATTCCTATCTCAAATATAACTTAAATACTCGCTAAATTTCAAAATTTGAAATTTTAAGACAAAATGCAGTTAAATGGCTGCGACAGATATATAATGCGAATTAAAGATCAGCTGGTTTATGTTTTTGCAATTATCTGGGGACATGCAATGTTTCCCCATAAAGAATACATCCTATTATGTACTTTTGTTGCAAAACAGATGCATTTTTGAAAAACTTTGAGATACTTTATAATATGCAGAATTTTTGAAAGAAAATGAGAGTTTCCAGAAACTACTTTTGCCATCAAAAAGATGGAATAAAAGTTATTTTAAAGCTTAAATTTTAGAAATTTGATTATTTGATTCATTAAGACCTCTTCAATCTTTTACAATTATTGATAGTTCGAAAATAAGCTAGAAACCTTTTTATAAGAGATTTTAAATAAAAAAAAACATATTAGAAAGAGACATGCAGATAGGTTAAAGCTTAAATATCACAGAATTGTTACTATCAAGTTGCCTGCATTTTACATAAAACATGCCAAATGCAATTATAAAAATAGGAGCTCATAAAGTCGTCCTAAGGGAATGCTTAACAAAGATATTAATGTTCTCTGATAGTTTCGAATAAATCTGATAGAGATACGTGAAAACTGACACTTAATTTAAACGTAAAATATAATAAGGCGTGATTAAATAACTTAAAATGTTCATTTCCATTTGGAGTGAATAAAATTTAAAAAAAAACAATCGTTAGAAATAATAAGCAAAAACTACCCCATCAATTGTTAGCTCAAGTCGAGCTTCTCCTATTATAATTAGAATGAACTGAATAAGAAGTTCTTTGATATATAAAATAATTGCGGCTAAGAAGAGTGTGTTCTTGAGAAACTTGAACAACCTTATCTATCAATGAATAATTTACTCAAATATAATATAACAAAGACCTTATTTAAAGTGCAAACAATATAATTTAGAACTGAAACTAACCAGAAGCAGCAGCAGCAGCCAATTTTCGGAACTCCTGAATCGTCTTGAACAGAGCTCATTTTGTCGTAAACTCAGCCCAAGTTTTCTTAGCAAATGCCTTAATAAATCTAGATCAGATAAAGTGTAAGTAAATATAAACGATATTAATATTTATAGACAAAAAGTTTAAAAGTTCAAATGTGTAAAGTCTGGAAAATGAAAGTGGAATATTTAAATAATGGAAAATAAAGAAACAAAAACGTAATAAGAAAATCATAAGACATTATTAGGTATGCATTTAGAAAATAAAATCAAATATAATTATTTTGTTACTATATATATATATATATTGTTTGTCGTCACAATAATAATATGATTCAACTCAAATAATAGTATTATTACCTAGAAAAGTTTTATTTAGTTTAACATGAATAAAATGAGTTCAAAATCAGATAAGCATACGGCAACTGAATTTGTAAAAACGGGTGCTCCTATAAAGTGCTTCAAATAAATATTCTTATAGGAAATTTGGTATTTTTGGATATTTCTAGAGAAGATAATTATTAGAGTGAACCAAAATTTCTTTCCGATTTCCTATATCGTTTGTCTAATTGTTTTTTTTACCAAATAAAGATTTTTATATACATGTGTTATATATATATATTTTTAAAGCTCTTGAACAGATCTATCACAATATATATTAACATTTTAATTGGTGTTTTATTTAAAATTTTTATAACTTGTGGAAGAAACATGGAAAAATCCGAAATTCGTGTTATTTTACGCCATTACTGGAAACAAAGCTTTAACGCAACTGAAGCAGCAAAAAAGATATTCCAAGTTGAAGGCGACAATATGGTCTCGGATCGTATTGCGCGAAATTGGTTCAAAAGATTTAACGACGGCGACGCTGATCTCGAGGATAAGACCCATTCAGGCCGACCTACGACAGTGGATTCTGAAGCAATCCCTGAAGCTGTGGATAACAATCCAATAAGTACTCGCTAATTGCCGGCCGAGCTCGATATTCCTCAAAAATCAGTTGTACGACATCTTGGGAAATTCAACCGAGTACCTCATGAATTGACTGAAATTTTTCTTACAATGGACAGGTCATATTTCCAGAATGCCGGTGGATCATTGGTGCAAACGCCTGACAGAATGGGACCCCAGAGGATCAACTCAGAGGATCAACTAGACCATCATACGGGAAACTCCTCTTCATGCACATTGACCATAAGGAAAAGACTTCCTCTCCTGCCCTCCTATATGGCTCCAAGACATGGCCACTCATTTCAGAGCGCGTCTGCAAAGAGCAATCGACACTATTTGCTTCTATGCCGATTGTGAGACCATCAACATTGAGAGGATTGTCCACGGAAAGATCTTACAATGGGCAGGTCATATTTCCCGAATGCCGGTGGACCGTTGGTGCAAACGCCTAACAGAATGGGACCCCAGAGGATCAACTAGACTAAACGGACGACCTAAAGCGCGCCGGTCTGAACTTCACCCACGAACGGTCGACGACAAGATCCACCAGAAGACGGATAGGAATCCTGGAGACGAGAGCTGCATGGCCGACAGTGATGCGGCGCAGCCCTCGAATTGGAGAGAATTAGTCCGCTTCTCATTTCGAGAATGATTCGGACTCCAAAGTATACAAAGTAAGTAAAAAACGTGTCGAGACTTGCCGAAAACTTCTCGAAAATCCAAAAGATTACCGTTTTATTCGTAGAAATGTAACTTGTGATGAAAAGTGGGTCTACTTGAGTAATCCGGAGAGACAAAATCAATGGTTGGAACCCGGGAACCGGTAGCAAAATGTGATCGTTTCTCAAAGAAGACACTTCTGTGTGTTTGGTGGAATTTCAAAGGCGTAATTTACTTCGAGAAAGTTCCAAATGGTCGGACCACTGACGCAGACCTCTATTGCCCTCAACTTGATCGAATGTATGCGGTACTTTGCGATAAATATCCAGCATTGATCAATCGGAGTTACAACGTTTCCATTTAGCGTGAAAACGTTGTAAGACAATGGTCGCATTCTTTTATCTACAGCTTAATCTTAATTGGCTTCAAAAAGATGCTAAAAGTCCATGCAAACAAAACGAATCGGGTATCCCAATATTTTGTTCTTGTAAATTCACCCCCTACTAATCTAAATGCTATTTTTGAATCTATTCCTGTCAAACTGATTTACTAATTGTCATTTTATGTGTTATTACTTGTGAACCAAATACTTATTGATATTTGAGCGACCGACTTCTGGCGGATTCATATGTTCATCTTATTTTATTCCCTATCTTACCATTTACAATTTATATTTCTTAAATATTATTTTGGTGAATAATAAATAAATGAAACTCCAGTAAAACGCAATTGAATCTAAAAAAATTACATTTCCAGGTGGCGTGCACATGAAGTTGAGATTGACAACTTTATGGTTATTAAAAAATATTTTTTCTTGTGAAGAGGACGAGAGCAAGAGATAATGTTTATATATACAAGCCAAAAGAAAATTACGATTGTGAAATATTTAAACGCGTTTAATTGATTTTCACGTTTAAAAAACTAAAAAACTAATTTCAATTTTTGTAATCTCCTCTTAAAACACCTCTAGGGCCTTAAATTTTTTACAAAATATTACATTTGAGTGACCCTTTTGAGGTCTTGTTTTTACAAATTCATTTTTCGTGTAAATGCCTTTTAAATTTTGTTTTATTGAACCAAAATTGCCGAAATATTGTCAAAAATTTCTATAAATAGTAATAAATAATAAATATAGGCAATAAAATATAGCTTGGAATGTGCAGCTTGCAAAATACTTTTTAATAAATACTTTAAACTAGCTGGAAAACAAAAATAAATAAATAAATATATAGAATTCCTAATTGATGTCATTCATAAATTCTCGGATTATACGTGCAAATAATTAAAAAATAGTGTGTTTCGAAAAAAGTTAATAATAGTTCAGATATATCTTAAGAACCGTATTTCCAAATTTTTCGTGAAAAATATCTAAAAAATATTCAGATGAAACATTTAAAAATAGGCCAATTGTTATTTGCTATATTAAATTAGGGAGCCTGTGATGTTTTGTTGAAGATTCACAAGATATGTGAAAGATTGCCCACGAAAATAGAAATAACGATTTTACGATTTTAACCGTCTCTGAAAATTCTTGCGTGTTTTTAACAAAACTTTTTGCACGGTAATTAAAAAATGTCTTTCTTAAACTATCAAAAATTAATAATATTTTCGCACAAAGTTAGATTTGAGCACGCTAACCGAATACATTTTTATACCACACCAGTTGTCGTGCTTATTCAAGATTGGAATCTTCTAAAAGTCATTGTTTTTGTCTAAAACTATACATGTTTTTAAGTTGGAAATATTCCTATTAACCGTTTCAACAGAAAAGTGTTAAAATACAATATTTAAAAGATACTGTAACTTAATGAATTTCTTATATTTTGATAATATATAATGCTTAGTATATTACAGTAAGTTATTAGGGATAGATTTAACAAAAAAATATTTTACAAAATATTTACAAATGATAATTGAAATGGACGTTTAAATATTATCATGTGAGCTTTAATTTCAGAAACTTTTTATAATCTAGTGAGAATTCATAGTTTTCATTTGGCGTGCAAACTCTATTCCATTAAGATAAATTATTATTAAAAAAGTTGCACGCCTTACGGAAAAGACGATTTTTAAATATATGCACGTATATTACTAATTTACATATATTATTTTCATATAACTTATCACTTCATTGTTATTACCACACCATTTGTCGTGCTTGTCCAAGATTGGAATCTCCTAAAAGTCATTATTTCTGTCTAAAACTGCACATGTTTTTAAGTTGGAAATATTCCTATTAAAAAAATACAATGTTTAAAAGATACTGTTACCTAATCCTTTGTGGAAATGTCGTCAAATGCGTTGCTTCACGCAATAAACGACGCTCTATCGCACAATCACTTCTAACAAGGGAAGTCACTTTAGTGTCCGCTTGAGATTTGGATGAGATTTGCACCATTGATAGATTCGGATGCTCAGAGAAAAATTGCGCCGTTTTTGAAAACGGATTTGGATCTTAAAAAAAATAATAATAATAATTTCTCTTATAATTTTTTATAGTCTTATAATTTTCACGAATACTTTTTTTTGTCAAACAATTCTTAAATTATCCAAAAATATTTAAATCTTTCGGGAAACTTAGATTCGTGCACGTTTTCTGTACCCGTTTTCAGAGAATTTCAGTTGACCTGACAATGATACGCAACATTATTATTATCAAAATCTAAGAATATGAAAGGTTTGATTTGATCATTTTTGAATTATTTTCAATGGTCTCAAAGAGATCATGAAACAAATATTCAATTGATGTTAATAATTTCTCTGTTTTTCATTATATTTCTTCAAAATTCCTAGATTAAATCAGATTTATTACTTTTATTTTTTAGGAAACGAAAAATGGAATTGTCAATTTCTTTGATTTTGATAATACTTTCCTACCAAAACTGATAGAGTGTAACTTCCTGTTCTAGGCAAAAAATGACAAGAAAGAAATAAAACTAATTCATAGAAGAACATTCATCTGTTATATAGAATATTCGAGTAAACAATAAGCGCAAGACACTAAATAATTCAAAAATAAGTTAATTTATGTCAACAAAAATTGGCTTCTTTTGTTATTACTCTTCCATTGTTGTAACAAGTCCATCCGGAAGCCAGAGAGATAAACATGTGCTCATTGATGACGGACCATTCACAGAAATATTGGGTGACAGCCTTGGCAAGTGCAAAAAAGTGCAACACAGAGTGGAATTGTCAACGAATTAATTTACTATTAATTTCAATTTTTCATCTGTCGGTTGTTTATAACATGAATGCTCGGTAAGTAATGGCTATACGATTGAGTGGGCTAAGAAATTATTTGATATTTTCTTATATTTACGCTGGCCTTACTTTTCACGTGTACTTTACACAAATATTGTCAGTTTTCCTTAAAAAAAGTAAAAAAAATCTTCACAAAACATTCGATTTTACTATTAGAACGTTTTCCGATCTCTTTTTATTTGCGTTTCAGTTGACCCCAAGACAGAAAGAGTCCAGAAACACATTTGGAGGCGGAGCCAAGAAGGCTTGTGTTTTGGCAAGAAAAATGTGCCTTGATTTAATAAATTTTTTTCAGCCAATATTTTTTTGATATTATTTATATTAAAAAGTGTAAACTTTTAATACTCGTCTATTTAAATGTATGTTATATGAAAATGATAATTTCATTTTTAACTTACTAGGGAGGTCATTTTTGGACCCCAAACGTTTCGGGCTGAAACTTTGAATGGTGATAGCTGAGGACATTTTATTAGTGCACGCAAAAAATGTCCTGCACTGGAGGGTTTAAGTGGGTAAAAAATGGTCCAAAGTTACCAACTTCAAGTTCGGTGCACCGATGCTAGCCGTTGCTTTCATTATGTTCGATCAGCAAGATTTGATGATATTATACTGTTTTCTACAAGAATTTTGAGGTTGGTAACTTTAAACCTTTTTTTAACCCTCTTAAACCCTTCAGTGCAGGACAATTTTTTATGTGCACTAATAAAATGTCCTCTATATATCCCCATGCAAATTTTCAGCCCGAAACCTTTTGAATCCAAAATGACCTCCCTAGTCAGATCTTTATTTTAAAAAAATTGGACATAGATTCCTTTTGGCTCGATTAATATACTGACAAAAAATTAGAAGCAAAAAACGGTTTTATTAAGTAAAAAGTTAATTTGAAATCCAAAAATATTCCAATTATCCGCAATAATCTATTGCATTTCAACTGACACTGTGAGTTTTCCTAAATAATTGTTTAAAATACACGATTACATGGGGACAATAGCGTACAGGACGCGGGGTAACAGAACGAGGGTTATTTTTTATGGAAACACAGTCCACGTGAAAATTGACAAATATAATAAAATGATAGTTTTTAATAAGATATTGTCGATTTCAAATGCGATTGCTTGCAGTGGCTTTCATTATGATCGAATAAATTGTCCTCAGCAACTTTATTCGATGGTCTTATACTGTTTTCTACAGGAATTTTAAGGCTGGTAACTTTGAAACGTTTTTGAACCCTCTTAAACCCCCCCCCCCCCCGTGCAGGACAATTTGCTATGTGCACTAATAAAATGTCCTCAGCTATCATTCAAAGCTTCAGCCCGAAACATTTTGGATTCAAAAATGACCTCCCTAGTTAATATAAAATATTATTCATTTCAGAGATCGATGCCTAATGGAAGAGCAAAAAATTAGGGGCGGAGAAAAGGTCTGGTTTAGACAGCCACACGGCCACTAAGGCCATCGAAGCCGTGTGATTTTGTGCTGCGATTTGAAGGCGATTTTTTTTGACGTATCGAGGTCCCGAGTTTATCGGAAAATCCCATCGAATGAAGATGATTAAGGATTGTTTTGTTCACAGTTAATTTTTTCGGCCAATTCACGACTTGTTTGGCGACCATTTCCCTTCAATAGTGCCTTCAGATTCTCTTCGTCTAATTCTACTGGTCGTCCGCTTCGAGGCGTGAGCCTTCAAGGTTAAAGTCGTCATTTTTTGAACTTTGTGACCTATTTTTGTGCAGTAGACACGCCTAATAATAATAATCATAAAAATTAAATGAAAAAATAATATTTTAAAAAAGTGCGCCACAGTTTGCGGTGGTAATCGCATTTGGCGACAACTATAGATAAATTCATAATCGCCATGTTTTTTTCAGTGACATATATTTAGTTGGAAGAAACAAAAGCAATCAAATTAGATGCTCACCGGAACGCTGATTTGTTTTCAGTAGAAAACAACAACAAAATACCAACGTGTGAGAATTATTGATTCGGTGGTTTTAAATATTCAAGTTCTGTTAAACTTTTTCTGAAATAAATTAAAGGCATTTTTTATTAAGAAAAGAAAATAACAAATATATTCAACCCGCAAAATAGTGAGCATATTTTACATCCGATATCACTTCTCATTGAAACCTTTTGAAATTAATTCGAAAATTTTGAAAATGAATTATCAATTCCCTGAACTTTGATAATAGAGAAATTTTAATTTTCGTTTTGTGCGCCCATTGTATTACAGAAACGATTATTGCAAAATATCTGTTTCCAAATTGAATGATTAAATTGAGTTCAAAGAAAATATTATGATTCTGGAAGTTTTGGCAAGAAGCGCATATTTTTGGATAATTTAAGAATTGTTTGACAAAAAAAAGTACTCGTGAAAATTATAAGACAAGCGTAAAAATATGAAAATCATTATTTAGGCGTTAGGCGTGCACACGTTTTAAGATAATAGTCAAATTGTTTTTTCTACAGCTTAATTATGTCATTGGATTTGATGATACACTGACAAAAGTTTTGTCACAAATGTTTTTTCGGGTTTAACTTTTTTGTGGCTTGACCAAATTGGCTGATTTTTTGATATGATAGATTCATATGGTTGTAGATTATTTTAAAAATTCCCGCTTGTGATTACGATGATCCGTTTTACAGTGACAAGCGTTTATCGTAAAACGCGTATCTCAAAGATATTACGCACTTTTCTTGCACTGCATTTTTTAATAATTTTTAAAGTTCAATTATATTTTTTTCATAATTTATTGAAAATAGCAGTAATTGGCAACATTTTAGAGATGACTCCACGTAAAGAAACTTCAATTGCCACCCGGCAAGCTGTTATCAATATGAGGGAAAACGGAATGCGTGGTACCGAAATTGCCATGGTAATTTAAACCAAATTTGGCTACTATAACATTTTAAACACTGATTCACATAAAATATCAAAAAATCAGCCAATTTGGTCAAGTCACAAAAAAGTTAAAACCGAAAAAACGTTTGTGACAAAACTTTTGTCAGCTAGTGTATTCATTTCGAATTGTTGTGTAACAGTTATAAACATTTTGAACAGAAGCTTAATATCAGCGAGCTGGTCAACAAGGTGACTCCGCATCACCCACATTGTTTGCATTTGCCTTACTATCTATCCTCAACAGGGTAGAAGTTAAACAATTGGAACTTGCGGAACGCACAAGTAAACTGTATGGAATAAATATTGAACGGCTGAAGAGGCTCGCGTTCGCTGACGTCGTTGTTATCATTGCAAATGATACGGAAGAAATGAAACGAAGAATATCTGGCGAAGAAACACGGACTCGAGATTAATCCTGCGAAAACAATTATCATAAAAAACAATTTCGCTTCGGGCTCAGAAATCGAGATCGACGGTGTTGTCAGTCCTTTCCAAGAAGGTGCTCGATATCTAGGAAGCCATATCAGGATTGATAGAGGTTTAGCAGATGAAATTTCAAAGCTGTTGTATAACGATTTATTGTCGACTCGAAGAATCATATAACTTTACAATTGCACGGGCTATTTATACTCCAATGACACGCCATCTGGACTTCAATATATATAAACATAAAACACACGTAAAGATCTGGGTTGTGATAACAACGTGGTGATGTCACGCGATACGTAACAAAAGCGAACGAAATCTGCCTGGGAAACTCATCTCCATGCAAATTGAACATAAGGAAAAGAGGAAGCTCATGATGTAAAATGTTGTAAAATGTTATTCCTCCCCTCCTATATGGCTCAGAGACATGGTCACTCCTTTCTGAGCACATCACGTGTCTGCAAAGAGCAATCGACACCATTTGCTTCTATGCCGATTGTGAGACCATCAACATTGAGAGGATTGTCCACGGAAAGATCTTACAATGGGCAGGTCATATTTCCAGAATGCCGGTGGACCGTTGGTGCAAACGCGTAACAGAATGGGATCCCAGAGGATCAAATGGATCAACCAAAAGGGCGACCTAAAGCGCGCTGGTCTGAACTTCACCCAGTAACGGTCCACGGCAAGATCCACCAGAAGACGGATAGGAATTCTGGAGACGAGAGCTGCATGGTCGACAGTGGCACGGCTCGAATTTGAGAGAGTTAGTCCGCTTCTCATTGCGAGAAGGATTCGGACTCTAAAGTATCCAAAGTAAAGTAAGTATAAACATTTTGAACAGAAGCTTAATATCCATTTTTGTTACAAACACCACAATAAAAAAACGTTAATAAAGTGAACATGCTTATTCTAGCAATTTAAAAGAAAAAGAAAAAGTCCTAAAACATCGTTCTCCTAATTAAATAACTATCCGGTAACAATAGAACAAAGAATTTGTTTCATCAGCAAAATTCTTATTAAATTATTTAAAATAACAAATATTCACAAAACAATAACTTATATTACCCATTAAAAAAAAGAAGAATTTCTTAAACAGATTTCTCACGAAGATTATCCAGAAATCTGTTTTGTTCCTTCCAGCCTAGTCGCATAATATATTTTGACTTCATTCCTTTAAGAGGCCAAAAGAGTAAAAAAATGCTGATAATGTTTTTGGCTAGACGAATTTGAAATCATTGTGGGAACAAGTTTCTCTGGAGCAAGAAAAAAAGAAGATTTTTAAAAGATAACTTTGAATCATTTCAAATTTTCTATATCAAATCAATTGGTCTAATATAAAATAGTAAAATAATGTGAAATGCACAATTAGCCACATTTACAACACAAATTATATTTTATATTTATAGAGAGTAGGTGGGAGTAAAGGGAAGAGTTTCTTTTCGCGATTATCATTTTGGATGAAATTGAGAATCAATAGAAAATTGGTGTTAAAGTTATATTAAATTCTTGAAAACGTAAAATAATGACGGTTTCAACTCTAGGTAAATCTAATGAGCTAGACGTAAATTATTGAAAATCTGAATATTTGATTATTGCAAGTGAGCTCGAATAATTATATTAACTGGATTACTTGCTAATTTCCACGTATGTTTTATACACATTTTTTTAATCCAATGATCTCAGACGTTTAGAAATCGTTGTTTTTGCGTGGTGTCCTATAGTTCTGACGCGCAGTGTATGTGTAAAGTACACGTGAAATTTTGTTCAACAAGCTTAAAGATAATATTCAAAAGTGTAACAGATATTTTATAATTATTATACCCTTCTCAAAAATGATTTCCTGGACAGTCATTTGTTATAATTAATCGCTAGAACGTTGATTGAAATGTTCGATTCCGAAATGACCAAAGTACAAATTTTTTCATGAAATTATTTCTTATTTCAATGATCAAATTATGCATTAATGAGCAAATTTCAATGCTTAATTTGACTGTGTTAACAATGATTTTTACAAAACTTTCAGACGGATTCATTCTGTAAACATAATTATTTAATGCATGATCCTTTTGAAATTTGAAATTTTATAGTTTTTAACTGTTTTTCGATGTAATTAAGTTCTTGAAGAAAAGAAGATCTTAAAGAAAACTGTATCGATGAATATTTTTTGTATTGGGATATGTTATAGAGGAATTGTGACGAATCGAATGGTGCATAGCTTTTGTCTGTAGTAATAAAACTTTTCGAGATATTCCTGTTTTAATAGAACATACTTTATAGGCCCTAATCGCTCAAAATTACTTGAATTTTTGATTTCCTTTTTGTTTTCGAAGAAGCTATACACAGAAATATAGTCCTGGTCAGATATGTCATTTTAAGAATATTTTAACGTATATATGGCGCATAGAGGAGAATTATATGCGTCTTATAAAAACAGGAATTTCTCGAAAAGTTTTATTACTACAGACAGAAGCTATACACCATTCGATTCGTCATAGTTTGCTCTATGACATATCTAAATACCAAAAATATTCATCGATACAGTTTTTTTAAGACCCTCTTTTCTTCAAGAACATAATTACATCGAAAAACAGTTAAAAACCATATAATTTCAAAAGTCAAAAGGATCATGCATTAAATAATTATGTTTCCAGCATGAATCCGTTAAAAATTTTTGAAAAAATATTTTTTAACACCGCCAAATTAAGCATTGAAATTTGCTCATTAATACATAATTTGATCAACTTCATTGAAATAAGAAATAATTTCTTGAAAATATTCGTACTTTGGTCATTTATGAACCGAACATTTTAACATTGTTTTCAATCAACGTGCGCTAGTCAAATCATTCCTAATAGTTTTCCTAGTTGTTAATATTTTAATTGATTAACATGTCACTACTTAATAAATAAATAAATAATATAATCTATACTGTTTAGAACATAACATAACCAATCGGAAATATATAATTAACAAAAAGACGAATAAGCAAGAAAGAGCAGCAAGATTGCCAGAAGAAGGCTTCTTCAGCTAAACTAATAAACTCAATCAAATCTACAATTACTTTGCAGCGAAACAAGCTAAGGTAATTATTGGTTATGCTAAGAAACATAAATCAAAAGTCCATAATAAGCAATATTAGTACAAATTAATCCTTCCCCTAAAAAAAGGTACAAACTAATAGCAATAAATTTCCAAACCCGCTCAGAGCTTGATATCAGACATTTATTTTACGCTCTAAAAAACATTGTAACTTCATTAAAATGAACAATTTTGTCGTAAAATGATGATTAGACAATATTTTGTACAAACTCGTTTTTTTTTGAGAAAATGCGTTATCAAAAATTAATTAAGAATATAATAGATAGCGAAAGTATTAATATTACTGCAACACATAATTGGATTCATGGTGAGGCGCGAAGAAAATTGTGCACGCGGAAATTAGTTTTAGCTCGACTTCAATAAATTAATCAAACTATAGATGAAACGACGCCTTCCGTGGATGTTTGCGATGAAGGGTTTTCATCTAACAAATGCATTAACGAGCACAGCGAACTTTGCTCCGTTTCGTTCGGCTTGTTATTGTTGTTTTATTGTTTTTTTGAATGTCGGATGGATGGTGTTTAATTGTTATGTGGCTTTTCAGATTAATCATGCCATACTACCATAAGGGTTTATTGTCGTTTTCCTTTAAAAATAGAGGAAAATATCAAATAATGGGCATTTATTGAAAATTTCTAAGCACGCCAAATGAAAATTGCAGTTTTCAAATATTTCAACGCGTCATCTACACTGTCACCTGTAGTATTAAATACTATTTTCTGGTTTTTATATTTTTTTGCTTGTTCTAAACTATCTGAAAAACATTAAAATACCCATGGAGAGCGTTTCCGGATCTGCTCTTTTCTTGACTTCAGGTGATGTGTCTCAGTAAAGATAATATTGTAGGAACATCAATGATTAAAAAAAACTATAAAAGTGAATGTATCATTTTTAGATAGCTTGTATATTATTGTCTCAAATGAAATAGTGTGTTCTGGCGCATTTTATGAGCCAACGCGCTAATTGAGTTATGTTTTTATTAGATCTAAAAATTAATTTCCGCGTGTCTTTACGCATATTAAACTATAAAAAACTGGACAAACTTAAACAAAACTTTTATTCAAATAATTTCCGTCATTGATAACAACATTTTCCCAGAATTTGGGCAACTTATGGATTCCATCATAATAGAATATTTCTGGTTTGGCCGCAGTCCATTCATCTAGCCATTTTTTGACGTCTTGGTGATCTCGAAAGCGTTGCTCCGCCAGACCATGTACCATTGACCGTGATGATAAAGATTTATAATCCAACGGGGCAATGTCCGGAGAGTACGGCGGGTGCGGTAAGACTTCCCATTTGAACTCTTTCAGCGTATTCTTGACCGTTTGAGCAACTTGCGTTGTCATGAAGCAATATGACCTTTTCGTGTCGACCCGCCCATTGTGGGCATTTTACTGCAATTTCATGCCGCAACTGCACTAGTTGATGTTGATAGCGATTCGCAGTGATTGTTTCGCCAGGTTGGAGCAGCATAGTACAGAATTCCTTGTTGGTCCCATCATATGCACAGTAAGACCTTCTTCCCGTGGATTTTGGGTTTTGCGGTGGAAGTTGTGGGTTCACCGGGACTAACCCACGATTTCCTCCGCTTCCGATTTTCATAGTACACCCAATTTTCATCGCCAGTTATGATGCAGTGTAAAAAATCCCTCCCATCACTGATATATATATATATATATATATGAATAAATCTATCTGAGCTGTCCAAAAGTTCAAAAGATCAAAATTATCCGAAAAAATAATTTTTAAAAAAATTGTTGAAAAAAATGAAGCTTTGCGCCGCAGGATACAGTATCCGTAGATAAATTTTTCGCATTTCGTATTTCGCGTTCCGGTTTCCGCCCATTTTTGGATTCCGAATTCCGGATTCGTCATCCCGTTTTTTCAATTGTGGTTCCAAGTTCCGAATTCCTGATTCCGAAATTCAAAAATTCCTGTTTGAATGTAAAAACTGTCAGTCCGTGAAAGCGCGTCTGGTGTACATGCGCATGATCCAACAATCTATTGCGGATGAAATATACTTTTCTTTTCTTTCCTCAATAAAACGTTCTTTTTCGGAAGGTTCTGTTACATTGTTCTCTAACATTCTGCGTCGTTTCTTTAACATAACTCAATATTTTGCTATACAAAAACAATATTCTTCCTTGATTAAAATAAGTCAATTATGAACATAAAAAAATATCCGGAAATCGGTAAATTAATATAAAAACAAGAATATAAATAAAAACTAAGCATTGTTTCTGAAAAAACCACAGATTAATGCATTCCGAGCACAAATGAAGGGCATTGCTCACTAATTATAGAAAGTAACAAACATAATCAATGTGAACCAAATTAGAAACGTTGAGTTTAAGTTAATTAAACTTGAACAATCCAAGCATTTTCTAGTAAATCTTTTTTGTGAGTAAAAAAGATGACAAAATAAAATTGAGAAAACTATTGGAGTTACTCAAGTCATTAACAACGTTCGTTGCTCTAGATAACATAATATTTGAGAATTTGTTCGTCATTTTATGGTGAAATCAAAACTCAAAAGAAAAACCACATTATTTTTTGTGGAGTTTGCGTGCAATCTTGCTTCCTATTAGGCTCATTGATGAATTTTACACATATAAAATGTTCATTTATATAAAACATTTGGTTTGTCTTTTATTCATTAATAATCTATGATGATGATTGAGTCAATTATTTCGGGTAAAAGAACTTTACAAAATCAGTGGTCGTTTGAACTTATTGGTCTTTGGATTTCTAAAAGAATGTTTATTGAAAATATTTATTTTATAATTTTGAAGCGTAGAATTTTCACGTAATCATTTAAAGAGGGAAGTCATTTTTCGATCCTAAAGGTTTCGGGCTGAAACTGTGCATGATGAGGACATTTTATTAGTGCGCACAAAAATTGTCCCCCACTGGGGGGTTTAAGTCGGTTAAAAAGCGCCATTATTAGGGTGAAGCTGCTTTCTCGTACATTTCTTATAGTATTATCGTTAGGTCCTTGTTACTTGGGCTTGTTACTTCTATTAGGGTGAACTAAAATTTTATCCGATTTCCTATATCTTTTTGTTTAATTGTTTTTTACCAAATCAAGATTTTTATATACATATCAGTGATGACCATCACTGATATATATGTTATGTATATTTTTAAAGTTCTTGAACAGCTCTATCATTATATATATTAACATTTGTAATTGGTCTTGTATTTAACATTTTAATTTAAATACGGATAAACCGGCTATTTCATTTGCCGTGCTTTTTCTAAACCATTTGAAGACAACAGCTTCGGATGCTCATTAAACGCTCCGTCTAAAACAAAGTTTTCACAACTTCAAAATCGGGTGATTTCGGCCTCAACTATAAGAACCGTGAATGAGACCCAAAGAAGTTTAAAGACGAAGAACTTCAGGATCTTCTGGATGAAGAAACGACAGAAACACAAAAAAAGTTGGTAGTTTCCCTAAATATCACTAGGTAAGCTTGAAGACAAACAATTAATATATCATCAAATTCCAAAGATAAATTAAGGTCTCAATTATCAAATGAGTCTGTCATTTTTCTAGATGGCGTGGGGAAAATGTTGTATTAAATGATGGTAACTACTTCTAATAAAGATTCTGTTTAAAGAATATATTAGGTCTTGAAATTTATTTCCGCATTTTTTTACGCATATTAAACTATAAAAAAACTGGACAAATTTAACAAAACTTTTATTCAAAATAATTTCCGTCATTAATAACAAAAAGATATGCCAAGTTGAAAGCGACAATATGGTCTGGGATGGTACTGCGCGAAATTGGTTCAAAAGATTTAACGACGGCGACACTGATCTCGAGGACAAGACACATTCAGGCCGACCTACGACAGTGGATTCTGAAGCAATCCGTGAAGCTGTGGAGACCAATCCATCAATAAGTACTCGCAGATTGTCGGCCGAGCTCGATATTCCTCAAACATCAGTTGTACGACATCTTCACGTCCTTGGGAAAGTCAGTAGAACCTACCGAGAAGTACCTCATGCATTGACTGAAATTCAAGCTAGAAAACGTGTCGAGACTTGCCGAAAACTGCACGAAAATCCACAAGATTACCGTTTTATTCGTAGAATTGTAACTTGTGATGAAAAGTGGGTCTACTTCAGTAATCCGGACAAACAAAATCAATGATTGGAACCCGGTCAAGCGGCGGAACCGGTAGAAAAATGTGATCATTTCTCAAACTAAGGCACTTCTGTGTGTTTCGTGAAAATTAGAAGCGCCATCTGATTATCACCTTTTCCGATCCATGTGGTACCGCAGCGGGATCGAACAACTTGCCGATAGATGGGTTCAATCCATAGAGTCAAAAAATCTAATTGTTTTTCCTGTGTTTTAAAATTATATTTAAATTTTTAACAAAAAAATCGGGTTTTTCGTAAAAAAATTTGGGTTTTGCGTAAAATAAAATTCAATAGATGTTATTTGAGTACATTGTGCACATATGCGGATGCCCTCCAATTCGCAGATCATGGATCATGGTCATTGTCTTGTGGAAGGAGAATCCGCTTCCGATTGATCAATGCTGGTATATTTCTCGCCAAGGGACGCATACATTCGAACAAGTTGGTCTGCGTCGATTGTCCGTCCATTTGGAACTAGCTCGAAGTAAATTACGTCTTCGAGATTCCAGTAAACCTGCTAGCAACATTCTCATTGTCTATTTTTGAAATATTCTTGTCTGAATTAACCATTATCGTATCATCGGCTCCCTCATTTAATATTCTTTTTCTTTCATTCCTCTATTTCCCTTTTTGATCATCAATAATCTTTCAAACAACAATTAATTTATTTATCACGAGCTGCAAATAAAAACTTAAAACAAAAAAGCAATTAACTGTGTTATTTTTCGATGATCTGCATTCATATCAATTTTACCTAAACAAAAAATGAATCATTGCCATGAAGTGTTAATTGGCTGTTGTGCATAATGTTCTCGCCAAATGGCTTTTTTAATGGGATAATGTTTTAGCTTTATCAGAAAATATTTTCGAAATATAATTTGTCTTTGAAAATTTTTAGAGACAATTTAAACTTTTTTCAAAGACTTAATTGTGGGAATATAAACGTGTCGGATTTAAAAATACCCATATTAAAATTTGTACAATTGCATATTAGAATATTTTTGGGATTTGCTTATTTATCCAATCCAACGTCAGCTGAATGGTCATATGTTGGTAAGTGTTTATTGTAGCTATTAAAATACCAATGGATTTGTTGACAAAATTGCGCTTTATTATTACAGTGTGAGCCATAATTACCCATACTACTTTGAGTGCATGTAACTCAAAAACGAAAAGTCAGAATGGGACGAAATTAACAACAACATTTATCAATAACATAACAATTAATTATTTTCTATTTTTGTTCGACACGGCCGCCTTTCGCAGAAATTACGGCACGAAGACGTCTCGGGTAGGCTTCCAGCGTGGCACGCATGTAATCTGTGGACAGATTGTCCCATTCCTTCTCCAAAGTTTTCTTTAATGCATCCAAACTCGAATGGGGCTTAGCGTTGACCCTTTCTTGCAATACTCCCCAAACCGAGTAATCGAGAGGGTTGAGATCCGGCGATGAGGCCGGCCAATCCGAAGCCTTGATAAACCGCGGCATGTGCGTCTCGCACCACTGTTGCGTCTTTTTTGCCGTGTGCGCGGGCGCGCCGTCCTGTTGAAATATCCAGCTCTTACCGGCGAAGTGTTTTGATGCCCATTGAACCAGATTCTTCTCCAAAATGTCGTTAATGTACACTTCCTTATCGATTTTCACGCCCTTTTCCACGAAAATCAGTGGGCACTTCCCAGTTGAGCAAATTGCTCCAAAAACCATCACTGAGGCGGGGTGAGGGGATCGGTGAATTGTTCTTCCATTTTCGACAGCTTGTTGGGACGTCTGAGCAATCACTCGATGATTTTGGGCATTAAATTCGGCCTCCATGGTGAACAATTTCTTATCCGAAAAGACTGTCACCAAGTGCTCCTTTCTCCGCGTACCGGCAAGGAGCCGTTTTGCTTTCTCCAGTCGTTTCTTCTTGTTCGCTTCAGAGAGTATGGCCGCTTTTCTTACACGATACGGAGTCATCCTAAGCTTCAATTTTACAATCCTTCTTATTGACGTATTGCTTATTTTCATATCCCGTGACATCCTCCTTATGCTGCGGTGGGCATTTCGTCTGATCCTCATTCGAACCGCCTTAACTCTCTCAGGAGTGGTCACAGATACTCGTCTTCCTCGCCCAACACGATCACAAAGTGTACCAAGCTCTTCATATCCTTTGATGGCATCGTAGACGGTTTGCTTTGGAACTCCGAGACGCTTAATGATCTCCTTCGCTGTGAAATTCTTCTTATGCAAGTCAATAATTGCAGTGCGATGTACACTAGACATCGCCATTACCCTGAAACTTAACGGATTGATTTGAAATTTTACTATGTAGAAATGTTAATATCTTTCTAAAAAGTTATATTTGAACATGCTTACTGAGCTAATTCTACCATCATACAAATTGGGGTGAAATGAGTATTATAAAATTTCACGTATTAACTTCCGAATATTTTTTCACGTAATCTTGTCAAGAACTATCTAAACTATAGAAAATAGTGGTTATTTTTCAGAATGAGCGTGTTTTCTGAGCTCACAACCCAAACGATTAATTTGGAGTGTGTATGTGTAAAACAATTTTATTTGGAAAATGGCTGTTTCTTCCTACAAAATGTGACATATGACAAAGGATAATCAAGTCATCTGGAGAAGAACGATAGAATATAGATTGCTACGCGCATTTCTTCTTCCTTACTTTTTATTTTTTTTTTCGGCTTCCTAAATTTGATATTCACACCAGAATTGAAACTTTTCAAAAGCGTGATCCTGAAAATTATTAAAAGGGTATCCGGTTACCATCTATCACTGAAGAGACTCAAAACGGTTTTCGGGTCGGACATTCGTGCATCGACAACATCCAAGGCGTCATACAACTAATCGGAAAGTGCAACAAATTCAAACTTCCGTTGGTTCTCGCTTTCATCGATTACTCCAGCGCTTTCGACAAGATTTCCCATTCCGCGATAAACAACGCCCTGATCGAAGCTGGAACTCCTAACGAGCTCAAAGACGCAATCATGAACTACAAACGGCGGACTTGCCCAATTCGAGGTTCATGGAGAAATGATCGATGTGCCACTGGAACGAGGGTTGAGGCAAGGCGACTCAGAATTACCGACAATCTTTGCCTACGGTCTGCAAAAAATTGTCGACAGGGAAAGGAGATCGAGTCACTCATGTATCGAAGATGGACTAATGATTGACGGGAGAAGACTGGAACGTTTCGAGTTCGCCGACGATGTCGTGCTCATTGGAAAAAGCTGCAACGAAATCGAGGATCGTCTGAATCTTCTCGTGGAGGAAAGCAGACTTTGCGGCTTGGAGATCAACACAGGCAAAACCGTCATTCTCCACAACGACTACGCCCCTTCGACTCCAATCAAGTGCCAAGGCGACATTTGCACTTCAACCAGGGGCTTCGATACCTGGGCAGCTGGATCTGCATCGACGGCTCACTTGACGACGAAATAAAACGAATGACAAGAAAAAGAAGCTGATTTTTCAGAATGTGCTGCCCGCCATGCTATATGGCTCCGAAACATGGACTCCCACCAGAACTGCCGACTTCAACGATCCCTGAATGCATTCCTTTTCCACGCTGAGTGCAACCACGATTTTAGATCACGCTAAATTACAGTGGGCCGGTCACGTCGCTCGACTGCCGTCCACGCGATGGACAAGTACTGTCACGGAATGGACACCGAGGGTGCTCAGCGATCAAGAGGCCGACCCAAAGATAGGTGGGACAAGCGGGTCAAGGAGTGGGTTGCCGAATTTGTGGACTATGAATCAAGGACATGCACATCCAGAAGAAGAAGATTGGGAATGCTCCAGAAGAAAACGACGTGGTCTACATTTGGCGAGATGGAGATAGTTCGCAACCGCTTATGCGGTTGATTCGAACTCCAAAGTATTCAAATTATCCTCGCAACTTTTACGTTATTTTAACCAATCATTTTTTAAGACAAAATAACTAGGCTATCTTTAAACTATCTGTTAATATAGTTCTAAACGTGCATAAATATATTATTTAAAACCACGAAGCCAACCTAGACTTCCTTCAATTAAAATGGCAATTTTTTTTCCGTTTTCCTATATCTTTTTGTCTAATTGTTTTTTTTACCAAATAAAGATTTTTATATACATGTGTTATACATATTTTTAAAGCTCTTGAACAGCTCTATCATAATATATATTAAAATTTTTAATTGGTCTTTTATTTAAAATTTTTTTAAGTTTTAGAAGAAACATGGGAAAATCAAAATTCGTGTTCTTTTACGCCATTACTGGAAACAAGGCTTCAACGCAACTGCAGCAGCAAAAAAGATATGCGAATTTGAAAGCGACAATATGGTCTCGGATCGTATTGCGCGAAATTGGTTCGGAAGATTTAACGACGGCGACACTGATCTCGAGGACAAGACACATTCAGGCAGACCTACGACAGTGGATTCTGAAGCAATCCGTGAAGCTGTGGAGACCAATCCATCAATAAGTACTCGCAGATTGTCGGCCGAGCTCGATATTCCTCAAACATCAGTTGTACGACATCTTCACGCCCTTGGGAAGGTCAATAGACGCTGCCGAGAAGTACCTGATGCATTGACTGAAATTCAAGCTAGAAAACGTGTCGAGACTTGCCGAAAACTGCACGAAAATCCACAAGATTACCGTTTTATTCGTAGAATTGTAACTTGTGATGAAAAGTGGGTCTACTTCAGTAATCCGGACAAACAAAATCAATGATTGGAACCCGGTCAAGCGGCGGAACCGGTAGCAAAATGTGATCGTTTCTCAAAGAAGGCACTTCTGTGTGTTTGGTAGAATTTCGAAGGCGTAATTTACTTCGAGCTAGTTCCAAATGGGTGGACCATCGACGCAGACCTCTATTGCACCCAACTTGATCGAATGTATGCGGTACTTTGCGATAAATATCCAGCATTGATCAATCGGAAGCGGATACTCCTTCAGCAAGACTATGCAAAACCGAACACCGCCAGACAAACGAAGGAAAAGATCAAAAATCTCGACGCCATTGAACTTCTTCCTCATCCAGCTTATAGTCCGGACCTTGTGCCATCTGATTATCACCTTTTCCGATCCATGGCACACTTTCTTCGTGGTCGTAGCTTCAATGGCCTGGCCGATGTCGAAAACGGGTGCCGCGAGTTTTTCGCCTCAAAGAACAAGGAGTGGTACCGCAGCGGGATCGAACAACTTGCCGATAGATGGGTTCAATCCATAGAGTCAAATGGTCTTTACTTTGAAACCTAATTGTTTTTGCATGTGTTGTTAAATTATGTTTAAATTTTTAATAAAAAATCGGAAAAAAATTTTGGTTCATCCTAATATAAAAAAGCTAATAAATTTGTCAGTAAAATCTTAATATTGTTGTGTTCTTGAGAAAAGAATATGCAAAACCGCACACTGCCAGACAAACGAAGGAAAAGATCAAAAATCTCGACGCCATTGAACTTCTTCCTCATCCAGCTTATAGTCCGGACCTTGCGCCATCTGATTATCACCTTTTCCGATCCATGGCACACTTTCTTCGTGGTCGTAGCTTCAATGACCTGACCGATGTCGAAAACGTGTGCCGCGAGTTTTTCGCCTCTAAGAACAAGGAGTGCTACCGCAGCGGGATCGAACAACTTGTCGATAGATGGGTTCAATCCATAGAGTCAAATGGTCTTTACTTTGAAACCTAATTGTTTTTCATGTGTTGTACAATTATGTTTAAATTTTTCATAAAAAATCGGAAAAAAAATTTTGGCTTACCCTAATATATATATATAAAAAATAAAAATTTGAATTCCATCCCTATACAAGTCACAAATAAAAAAATTAAGTTATCGAAACATTCTAAAGATTAATTGTTCAATAGTAGTTTGTAAACCCAACCACTAATCTTATTTATTCCATTTCTTATCTTACAATGTTTGTTTTCTACCAATTTCTCCATTCTCTGAGTGAATTTTTCAGCAAAACACATTAATTCCCCCAAGTATCACCTGTAACTCAATTAATTATTATTTTGTCAACAAAGCCATCGTGCATTATTCGAAACATTTGAAATAAAACAAAAAAGAGCTCTATAATTAAATTAGTCAATAAAAAAAATGAATCTGATTTTTTCAGGCAATAATCAACTCGAAAATGTATGTTTTAATAAAGCGAACATAAATATAATTGCATTTGGTGCCTCTTGCTCTTTTATTTGGGTTGATAGTTTATGTTAATATCATTTATCTAGTTGATATATTTTAGGCATCTTCATTTGATTATAAATACCCTAAAAACGAACGTAAATGAATATGGTAATTGTTATTCTTCAATATATTGCCATTGTAATTGGGATTATATCGTATGTGTTTTTTATCAAGTATTTTGTATTATCATCGATGTTTCAATCATATGCCAGGTATGCTTTTGAATTGTTTATGTTTATGGATTTTACAATATTAAAAATTCTATTGAAATGTGTGAAAAATAGGGTGTGGTGCCTTCTTGCAGCAGCAATCGAAGCTTTTTCAACAATTAGACCTTGACGTTAGGTTTAACAATAACATATTCCTCGTAATAATAAGATGACAAGCTCATTTAACGCTTTATATCTTTATTTTGCCATTTATATGAATTGTTTGATTTAAAATACTCAAATTTCACTTTAACAAAAACTATTCAGAAAACGCACCAGATCCCATATGAAAGAATGCATTTATCTGTTAAATGACGATGAAAAATTATCGTTAAACTAATTTTATAAGAAAATTTAAATAAGGGTATGCAAGAAATAATATTTTAATAGAAAACTGATTGTAAGATAATTAAAATTTACTGTAAAGGGCAATTAATCAATGATTTTCCATCGCCATTTAATGGATAAATACGTTCTTGCATATCGACTCAGAGGCCGTATGCAATAAACTTTATGTTAAATGTAAAATAAAATTGGATTTAATTAATATACGATTAACAATTAAATTACAATAAAAATGTCGTTAAATAAAGAAAATTAGTATTAAAGTAATAATAATACAGTTAAATAAAATTTCTTGCATGCATGTTTTTGCTTTAACAAAAAAATTTTGTTTTACCATTTGATTTAATTTTTAAATACTTTCCTGCATACTGGCTCAGTAGAAATTGTAACGGATAGTTCAAACTCCAGAAACTAGCTTTATCTTAAAATTTTAAAAGTGCAAGTTGACTTTAAGATAAGTTTAGGCAAGTAGGTACGTGAAATAAAGGTATAAATACGTGATTTAATTTCGTAAATCTTTTCGTAAACATTTCCATTAAAGAATTTCTAAGAAAATCTAAAAGACCAAATCCACGTTTCGAAAAGATAACAATAGGTCAAGCTTGAGGCGTCAAGAAGAGTCAACCAAATGTAGCATAAAAGTTAACATGTAAGAGAAGCTTATAATATTGACATGAAAATTGGTTGGACGTGGATTTTTACACCTGGATTTCAAACGTGGATAAATCCGTTTCAAAATACAGTAAACATGTCAAATGAAAATTACGATAAGTTGTAATCTAATGCGCCCGTCAAAATTGACGTGAAAATTAGAGTTTTTTTTTAATTTCCACGTAGCTATAAGTTCGCGTGTAGACGTGGAAGTCCATAATTTTTTAAATACTGTAATATCATAATTTTCCTTTGACGTGCGTCTTAAATTATCTAAGCAACTGATTTTCTTACTGAAGTCGCAAACTTGAGTAATTTTTTCTGAGCTGCCAATTCAATCTGCAGGGTGCTTTATGCCAGCTTTGAGAATTCCATTAGGCCTGACAAAACCTAATCAATTAATTTGGGAATCGAACTTTTCACATAAACGCAATTTTACTGAATTTGAATGTTTTTCCAACATCTACGGGTAAATAGTAGATTTTTGATTTGGTTTTTAATATCACATAAGCTTCAAATATACCCTAAATATTGGATTTTACTCTCTTACAATCTGATCTTACTTGTTAAATGAGTTATTCATTTTATGATTTTAGTTTTGGCGTGCAGTTAGTGAACTGGAACTAATTTTTAGAAACGTGTAGACTTTAAGATATTGAGTGTCAGGTTATATATATATTTATTCTAAATTAAATATTATACAATAGAATATGTAATAACAAGTTTAATATATTATTCATTTCAGAGATCGATGCCTAATGGAAGAGCACAAAATTAGGGTCGGAGAAAAGGTCTTGTTTAGACAGCCGCACGGCCACTAAGGCCATCGAATCTCTTCCTCTTTTGTTTCTCATCAATTGTTGTTATCTATTTTTTGTTTATTATTTGATGACAAGAAATGAAATGTTTAATTTAAAAATGAGAATGGATGAAATAAAAATATTGATGAGAAACAAAAGAGGAAGAGATTCGATGGCCTTAGTGGCCGTGTGGCTGTCTAAACAAGACCTTTTCTCCGCCCCTAATTTTTTGCTCTTCCATTAGGCATCGATCTCTGAAAAGGACAATAGATAGAATTTAATGTCGGTGGTTCAATTTACGGCTGGCAGTAGAGAGATCGGCACGAGACTTTGAGAAGTTTATTTTCTTTAACTTCAACTTCAACTTCTTCTTCACTGAGTAAAAACTGTGCTTAAATACTCCATCCGTGACCTTCTCAACATCTGATCATCATTTGGGTTTGTTTTTCTCCGAAAACAGCATTTTACCGTAGAGATTCTAATTGTCCAGGACGTCTGTCTTTTGCCAATGGTCAAATGGCCACAGACGTCAGTGGTAGTAAACAGAATTGTCATTGTTTCAGCCAATTTAGTCCCTCTTGTGCTGGCGACTGTCCAACTCTTTCTCGACTATCGTCGACATATACCAGGGCTGCACGGAATTCCATCTTTCATTTTCCGTTTACCGTTTTCCGTTGCCCGTTTAAAAAAAAATCGATTTTCGTGAAACTCTGGTGTATACCAATTAATATCGGTTAGTCTTATTTGGGACAAATCGAGAAACTATTTCTAGAGGACAAACAAGTCGATGAGGTTCTGTCTGAGTAACCGATAGGGTGGAAACTCGGCCTGACGGTTAGACTAGCTGGGAGAGACAAAAAAGAACTTCTCCCTTTTCTGAAAACCATACAAACCGGAAAACTTAACCGAGAAGACGAATAAAGATAATTAGCTTCTGACGAAACACGCAGCAATCCAAGAAAATCTGCATGACATCCAGACAAGCTGAGAAACTCTTTCTAGCATCGGGGCAAGACTATATGTTTCTGCCTTAAAATCTGAAAGCCGGGAAACTTTGTCTGACAATCAGATAAATATAATCTGTCTTAAAACCTGGAAAGCGGAGAAGCTCAGCCTAGTAGACGAACTTCTGTCTGAAAACCTGACGGGCAGGAAAACTCTATCTGAAGACTAGACTTGGAAGACGGACAAGAAAAAAAAGATATTCTACCTTAAAACTCAGCAAGCCCGGAAGATCTATCTGACATCCAGAAAAGCCGGGAAACTCTATCTAGGATTGAGCTTCTGCCTTAAAAAATTTGAGCTTCTGCCTTAAAAATCTGGCTTCAAACTCACTTCTGCCTTCAAAATCACTTTGTCTGAATTGCAGGCAAGCTGAGAAAATCTGTCTGACATCTAGACAAGCCGGAAAACTCGATCTAGCATTCGGACAAGACTATGAGACAAATCCTGAAAGAAGGGAATCTACGTTTCAAAACCAATCTAGCCAGGAAGCTCTTTCTAGCCCGAGAAGCTCTTCCAGAGAGGACAACGCGCATCTTCTTAAAATTTGCTTGTGATCTCTTCAAGATCTCCCAGATCCTTGCGACGAAAAGTTTCCCCTTAACCCATGTTTTCAAACCTTCCATTAACATTAGAAAAACGTTGATTGTGCGTCAATGACAGCTTCGTGACTTTCAATCATTGAATTTGTTCAGCTGCCATTTTTTTAGAACCAGAACACTGCTCCAATAGTGTTTTTTCAAATATTCAATTTCGCTGTCTTCTTTTTACTTTGTGTGGGTTTAGAGAACGCTCTTTTTTACATTTTTCATCTGGTTTGTTTTAAATTTGAAGAAACATAAATGAATCCTCTAAATACTTTCCAAAGAAGATAAGAGTTTTGCATATTACTCAAAATAATAAAATCAGAATCTATTATAGAGGGTCTGTAATTGTGCAAAAAAAGTCGTTCAAATCTGTTAAATGAAATTTATCAATTCAATTATAGTATTAAACGTGAAGATACTGGTTTGATTCTTGCCTAGTTTAAGGTTATTTTAGAAACTATCATCATCAGCAAAAATATCAACAAACTTGAACAAGCCAATGAAGATTTTCTAATAAAAAACAATTAAATGAGTATTATAAGCTTATACGTTTTAGTTTCAGAATAATTTTAACGTACATTATTCTAACTAATTCTAAAATATTGTGAATTGTGCCTGTTTTAATGCGTAACTTTAAAAGAGAATATTTTCTGAGCTCTCAACCTAGACGCTTCATTTAGCTTGATTGAAACATGATTTACATGCGTGTATTATTAATCTATATATATATATACATCAATCGACACCTTTATATTAAATCTCTCAAATCTCAATTTAACAGGTGAAATGATGACGCACGCCAACTGAAAAAATCTCATTTTAGACCACCCAGATTAAATCTACCGTCGACATTTTTTATAGATTGGAATAGTTTATGAAATACATTTAAGCATGACCACGGAGAAAACTGGTATATACACGTAGAGTACGGTTATTTGATCTCAATTTTTCAATAATCAAACATTTCAATTGGCATGATGATGTGCAAAACTCTACGTGTTAGAATGCTTCTACAACTGAATTTGAAATGTTCATTTTTGGAATACGGAACTCGGAATACGGAATACAAAATAAGAAAGTTGTAGCATGATTTCATATAAAATTAAAGCCGAAACACATTGAAGGATCAGCAACTAAAGGCTTATTTCATTTTGCGATCACAGGCCAAATGAAAATGAACATTTCTTAAATTTCTAAAAAATTTCGCTAATTTGAAATTTAATGGATGTCAATCACTGCTTCAATCATTGACTTGTAAACCTTTACTTCTAAATACATTTCTTCTAAGAAACTTTTGAAATAATGATTCCTTTTCTGGATTAGCTTCAACTACACGTTCCTCCTCTTCACGTCGTTATTTCCATTTGGAGTGTTAATGTGTATTGTACTTTTCAGAGATCGGTGCCTAATGAAAGAGGAAAAAAATAGAAAAAAGTGAGGTTCTCGTTTGAACGGACACAAACGACTTTTTCGTCTATTCCACTTCAATGTGGGCTGCCCATTTTTTGAGACAACACACATTGATGAGAGACAAAAAGAGTGGCCGTCTAAACGAGAACCTCATATCTTTCTAATTATTTGCCTCTTCCAGTGGGCACCGATCACTGAAAAGGACAATATATTTTTATTAGAGTGAACCAAAAAAAACCAAAAAATTTCCGATTTTTTATTAAAAATTTAAACATAATTTTAAAACATATGAAAAACAATTAGCTTTCCAAGTAAAGACCATTTGAATCTATGGCTTGAACTCATCTATCGGCAAGTTGTTCGATCCCGCTGCGGTACCACTCCTTATCCTTAGAGGCGAAAAACTCGCGGCATCCGTTTTCGACATCGGCCAGGTCATTGAAGCTACGACCACGAAGAAAGTGTGACATGGATCGGAAAAGGTGATAATCAGATGGTGCAAGGTCCGAACTATAAGATGGATGTGGAAGAAGTTCAATGGTGTCGAGATTTTTGATATTTTCCTTCGTTTGTCTGACGGTGTGCGGTTTTGCAGTCTTGTTGAAGGAGTATCCGCTTCCGATTGATCAATGCTGGATATTTCTCGCCAAGTGCCGCATACATTCGATCAAGTTGGGCGCAATAGAGGTCTGCGTCGATACTCCGACCATTTGGAACTAGCTCGAAGTTTTGCTACTGGTTCCACCGTTTGACCGGGTTCCAACCATTGATTTTGTCTGTCCGGATTACTGAAGTAGACCAACAAGTTACAATTCTACGATTAAAACGGTAATAATGTGGATTTTCGAGCAGTTTTCGGCAAGTCTCGACACGTTTTTGAGCTTGAATTTCAGTCAATGCATGAGGTGCTTCTTGGCAGCGTCTATTGACTTTCCCAAGGGCGTGAAGATGTCGTACAACTGATGTTTGAGGAATATAGAGCTCGGCCGACAATCTGAGAGTACTTACTGATGGATTGGTCTCTACAGCTTCACGGATTGCTTCAGAATCCACTGTCGTATTTCGGCCTAAATGTGTCTTGTTCTCGAGATCAGTGTCGCCGTCGTTAAATCTTTTGAACCAATTTCACGCAGTACGATCCGAGACCATATTGTCGTCTTCCACTTCGCATTTTTGCTGCTACAGTTGCGTTGAATTCTTGTTTCTAGTAATGACGTAAAGAACACGAATATCGGATTTTTCCATGTTTCTTCTACAAGTTAAAAAAATTTAAATAAAAGACCAATTAAAAATTTTAGTATATATTATGATAGAGCTGTTCAAGAGCTTCAAAAATATCTTTAACATCTTTAACATGTAGGAAAACGGAAAAAAATTTTGGTTCACCCTAATATCACATTTCTCACTTTTCCATTGACAAAATAAAGCGTTAGCTTAACGTTAAAGAAAGTTTAACTATTGTCCGTTTATATTTTATAAATCATATAATCATAAACTCGAAGAAATGATGGTAGAAACATTTGAATCAAATATTTTTGCAAGCATAAATTCAGATTGGACAGTAGCTTCAATATTTTCGATAAAAGTTCGATAAAGTTCGATAAAAGTTTTTTCCATTAATGATAATTTTTGGCGATTTTTGATGAACGTGTTCACCACATTTTTCTCCACGAAACCATGGATCATTTAGAGAACATGTTATTCTAATCTCTGAGATGTTTAAAAGTATTAAATATACGCATTCAAATTAAGTACGCCTTTTTTGAAATTAACATGGTAACTACAGTAACATAAAATAGGAACATACAATTTTTTTCCCTTTTGTAAATCAGAAAAACTCTGCTTTTCGCGGAATAAAATTTCATTTTCCGGAGTACGGAATTCCATCCATCACTGATGCGTATTCTTCGAACATCGTCCCGTCGGATTATCCTCTCCCTCAGTCTTTCGAGATCATCAAGACGTCAAAAAATGGTTATATGGCCAAACCAGAAAAATTCTAGGTTTTTATTATGGAATCCATAAATTGCCCAAACTATTGGAAAGAATTCTATTAATAATGAAAATTATTTTGACTAAAAGTTTTCTAAAAAAAAAACGCGGAATTTAATTTCTATATCAGGGTTGCACGGAATTCCTTCTTCCCTTTTCCGTCTTCCGTCGTCCGTTTGAAAAAAATTGATTTCCGTGCAATCCTGTTTTATACCTAACAATTTTTATGTGATAATCAAGCTGTCTTGAGCACAGAAATCCACTCTCAAAAATATATTAAACATCATAATTAGTTTATTGCAGACAGTTGGTACTTTAATACCTTCCGGAAATTAACTGACGTTTCAAATATCAATTTCCCACAACATTTTTTTCTATGATTATCTATAATTTTAATTGAAGTTTGCATACTATGCATAGGTCATGTTTAGGTAATTGATAGTTTATTAGGTGGCAATTATGTTTGACACGTACTTATTTGTGTACTTACATTTTCCCGCCGACAAACGTGGGTTGTTTGTTTTAGAATTATAGGTAGATGATCATTTAAAAAGGGAAGAAGTTAAAAATCAAAGTTTTACTGGTTTCGGGATATAAATTTATTAGATTTAATTTTCGTACCTTATATGCAGATAACACGTCAACTTAATTAGGAAATACAAGAGCTCAGAAAAGCCTAGTGAAAGGCAATTAAGACGATTATTAGATAGTTTAAGAATTTTTTTCAAAAACTGGGGCCGGGATCCCTTTTTTTTTTAGAAAAATACCCAGGTTGGGGAACTTGTAATCCAATTTTTATCATAAAAGAACTTTCTATCAAGAAATTCCTTAACCAGATAAGAAGGTCCAATCATTTACACAGTCGGCCATTTGTGTTGTGGTTGACCGGCCGCACACCAATTCGAATGCACATAAAACGAGTTCAGAAAACCTATTGAAAATGAAAATTCCTGGAAGGTACTAATAGTTTTCAATAATTTAAGAAATAGCCGACAAGCTGACCTAAACTATGTTTTTGTAATGTACACGTAAAATGTATATGACAGGCATAAAAAGCAGAAAATCCTTATTTCCAATTGGCGTGCGGCCGGGTCGAAATCCATTCTGTGAATTACAAAAGAAGTTAATACTATCCAAGTATGCAACAGTTTTCAATGAAAGGAAACATGATTCGATTCGTGTGCAAAATTTCGACAAAATTTTTTCCCAAAACTCCCAAAACTCCCGTTCCCAAACTCGGAGGTTAAAATTGAAGTCAGGGACTTTGAATATTGGCTTTCTTATATCAATTGTAATCATTCATATCCTCATATTTTTGAGCGGTTAACCAAGATCATTATATTGTTCTGCCCAGTATTGAATATTCTGGGCTCCCAGTAATTTACGTTTTTATTAGAAATGGGTGGAATTCCGGATTTTGGAATCCATATTCCGAATTTCGAAAAATTATTTGTCATATAAACGGAATTTCGATTCCGAATTCCGCTTTCCAAAATGCAAAAATTCTTCCATTCCGGCCATCTCTGGTCTTTAAGCTTTAAATATCATTTCCAAATTCTGGAAACAAATTATTTGTCGGTTATTGAAACAACTTTTCCCAAAAAATATTGATTTTCAGACTCTCATTATTCCTGATTGGCTTCTCGAGAATAATATTTCTACTGGTGTACGGTCTTCGAACATATTATTTTCCAATTCTTGATGATGATAACGACCAATATTATGAGCAACGTAAGTATTTTTATAAAATTATATTGAAAACGTCTTTCATACTTTCATAGTACAGTTACACTAGCTGACAAAAGTTTTGTCACAAATGTTTTTTCGGGTTTAACTTTTTTGTGACTTGACCAAATTGGCTGCTTTTTTGATATTTTATGTGAATCAGTGTTTAAAATGTTATAGTAGCAAAATTTGGTTTAAATTACCATGGCAATTTCGGTACCACGCATTCAGTTTTCCCTCATATTAATAACAACTTGCCGGGTGGCATTTGGAGTTTCTTTACGTGGAGTCATCTCTAAAATGTTGCCAATTACTGCTATTTTCAATAAATTATGAAAACAATATAATTGAACTTTAAAAATTATTAAAAAATGCAGTGCAAGAAAAGTGCGTAATATCTTTGAGCTACGCGTTTTACGATAAACGCTTGTCACTGTAAAACGGATCATCGTAATCACAAGCGGGAATTTGTAAAATAATCTACAACCATATGAATCTCTCATATCAAAAAATCAGCCAATTCGGTCAAGTCACAAAAAATTGAAACCCGAAAAAACATTTGTGACAAAACTTTTGTCAGCTAGTGTATATAACTTTCTTCACGTAATTTATAAAAAATCATTATTTTGGGTTCAGAATATGTCCACCTTTGTGCCAGGAAAACGTCATTTGCGGGAAGCTTTTCTTTTCCTTTTCCAACTCAAGAAGAAAGCCACTGACCCGCAAAAAATGCTTGCCCAAGTTTACGGCGATGCTGCACCATCCATAAGAACCTGCCAAGAATGGCTTAAGCGTTTCGAATCCGGAGATATTGATGTCAACGACAAAGACCGATCAGGACAGCCAAAAAATTGGAAGACGAAGAACTTCAGGCTTTGTTGGATGAAGATTCGGCTCAAAAACAGGAGCAACTCGCGGCATCTCTCGGCGTCACGCAAAAGACATTTTCTCATCGATCGAAAGCATTGGGGAAGATTCAAAAGGAAGGAAAATGGAATTCCCTATGAGCTCTCAGAACGCAACAATGAACAGAGAAAAACAACTTCACAAATCTTGTTGGACAGATTTCAAAGAAATAATAACTGGCGAAAGGGAAAGTGGGTGTACTACGATAATCCAAAGCGAAGAAAATCGTGGGTTAGTCCTCGTGAACCGACAACTTCCACGGCAAAACCCAACATCCACGGGAAGAAGGTCTTACTCTGCATATTGTGGGACCAACAAGGAATTCTGTACTCTGAACTGCTCCAACCTATCGAAACTGTTGTGTATGCAAGCTTTATTACACAACCACTGTCAGCTAAGTGGTCGGGAATTAGGAATGAGTAAAAGAAATACAATAAATGTGGGATGACACAATAATAATGTCACGCTCCACAACACCTCCCCCGTTAACGAGAAAGCGAGTGAAAAGCGAAAAAACCATAACGAAAACCACACAAGCTACCCGAGCTTGAATATAATGGATATTTTACATCGTATTTTACATCGACCACACAAGCCAACGTAGCTTGCCAAAACAGTGGAATTACGTCCAAACGCCAAAATTAGAGTTGGAAATTGTCCACATGTATCACCATGCTAAAACGTCGGACAGTAACGGTCGGGCGCAACTCGCCGTCTCGCACTTCTTCGAGACAGGACCGCCTCTATCAACTCTGATGGACCCTTGTCTACCGCAACTCCTTTCTCTCCTTTCGTTGAGGTTGGTTGAGCTGTTTCGCGTTCAGGGTGGTTGGGGTGGTTGTTGTGGAGCGTTAACGTGAGTTGTTAACGTGAGTTACACGTTATTACACAACCGGGATTTTCCCGCGTGAGTTCGAATCTCATCCTGATCGCCAAATTATGTTGTGTATGCAAGCGTTATTACACAACCACTGTCAGCTAAGTGGTCGGGAATTAGGAATGAGAAAAAGAAATACAATAAATGTGGGATGACACAATAATAATGTCACGCTCCACAACAGAAACAATCACTGCGAATCGCTATCAACATCAACTAGTGCAGTTGTGGCATGAAATCGCAGTAAAATGTCCACAATGGGCGGGTCGACACGGAAAGCTCATATTGCTTCATGACAACGCAAGGCCGCAGGTTGCTCAAGCGGTGAAGGATACGCTGAAAGAGTTCAAATGGGAAGTCTTACTGCACCCGCTGTACTCTCCAGACATTGCACCGTTGGATTATCATCTTTTCCGGTCAATGGCTCATGTTCTGGCGGAGCAGTGCGATCATCAAGACATGAACAGTGGCCAAACCAGAAAAATTCTATTATGATGGAATCCATAAGTTGCCCAAACTCTGGCAAAATGTTGTTGATTATGTTGAATAAACGTTTTGTTTAAGTTTGTCCAGTTTTTTATAGTTTAATACGCGTAAAAAACACAGAAGTTAATTTCTAGGCCTAATAGTTTGAACAACTTCCTTGAAATAAAATCTCATTCATCGAAAATGTTCGTACTTTGGTCATTTCTGAACGAACATTTCAGTTGGCGTGCCGGTGATCCTCATTTGAACTGGCCGAATGTGGCAGAAACTTCTATAGCTCTTCTAATACGGTCCTTGAGAATACCAATTTCTTTGAATCGTTTTATAATGCTTTATGAGAAGTTCCTTTCAATGTTCGGAGACGTTTAATGATCTCACATTCTAATGAAATTCTTGATCCGAGATGTTTACTAGCAATTACCCTCAAAACAAAAAGCAACCAAGTAATATCAATACAAATGGATATTTTATTTCAGCACTCTACCTCGTGCTATATTATCTACACGGATTCAGCGCTTCAATGTGTCTCTGGACCGAACTAATATTTAGCATAGGTAAAGCTCAAATCCAGTTCTTGTTTGAAACAAAAGTTCCAGATCGTATACTATACCTTAGATATATTGAATTGTACCAATCATGCAAATACCAATTAATCTTCTTTGCCTCGATACTCTTGTCGATTGCTCTTTCAGCTCTCATTGAGCTCGGCCACCTGGGTTGGCTTGAAAACTACGCCATCACTATTCTTCGTGTCAGCATCAAGCTCATGGATGTCTTTTTGCTATCGCTTATTCTTATTATGGCGGTTACTGTCGTTGTAAGTTATTTTCGCTGGCGATTTAAGCATTTGAATTGTTTTCAGGTAGAAATCTATGGAATGAAGATGTCGCGGGAATATTATTTGAAGACGGTGGGGAAATTGTCATTAAATAGAAGATATGAGGTAAGATATTGATTGGTTAGTAAAAGGTTGAAATTTGTGTTCAGCTATCAACGTCATACAACGTAATGCAGTCATTTGCTTATTCGTCATTAATAACCCTCGTTCTTCGAATAGCCGGCCTGTTCATACTTTATCTGGTGGTAACCTTATCCGGAATGGAATTGTCCACAGACCGTTATAAATTTATAACAAACTTGGTAATTAAGAAGAGCACAAGCTTGATAGCAAAACAAATTTTAGTATCAAAACATAATTGTCGATATTTATTTGGTGATCCTTGTGTTAACAAATCGGAAAATGAAAGAGAAGATTTTCGGCTTCCTAGATAAGAACAAACAAGGAACCACTGTCAAATGCATCGATGGGTATACCATCAACAAATATCCGACGCAGAACGATTATTTTCAAAATTATATGAATCATTGGTGAATTTAATTCCACGTGTGATATTATTTCGGATACTGTAATATTGGATTATAGGCGATGCTGATGTTTTATAGTTTAAAGGAGGAGTTTTAGTTTTTATTTTATTTTATGAAAGTTGTAAATAAAGTCGATCTCTTTCTTTTTATTATTTGTTGTAGAGATCCCACATTTATTGCATTTCTTTTAACTCATTTTCCTAATTCCCTTAATGATCACTTCAGCTATGAATCTACCTCGAAGACGCAGCTCCGACCCATTCGCGCACTTTACGCCCATTGGAACACTTTCTAGTTTTGGACAACCTAATTTCCTCCACTTCATTTCTTCGATCAGCGTGATTTCCGCGCCAGTATCTATCTGCAAATCCAAGCACTAATGGTTACTTGACAACGGATGCATTTCCGATCCACTTCAGCTGACTGTACTTTTACCACATTCGCATGCTGTCTCTTGTTGCTCTTGCAATCTCTTTTAAAATGACTTGCCGCAATTGTAACATTTGACTTCCCTCTTATCCTTCCTTTTCTGTATCCTTTGTTTCTTCGATTCGCCGACCTGTGGCGTCTCTTTCGAGTCCGTTAAAGTTCTCGATTCCTTCATCATCCTCTCAACTCTGCACCATTCCGCATACAGCTCATCGATGGTTACCTGTGAACTTGAACGTTCCACAAAATTAATAAGGTGATCCCTCATCTTTTGATCCTTATTCCGCAAAGCCGTGATGAAATAAAAAACCTTGAAGTCGTCGATGGTCATCTCTTTAAGATAATGGATCTCAGGATATGTATATATATATTTATTCGAATTAGAATATATGCAATGGAATATATAATAATATACGATAATGTCAATCACTTCATATCGGTGGTTCAGTTTGCGGCAAGCGGTAGAGAGTTCGGAATAAGACCTTGAGCAATTTTTTCTTTTGCTTCAACTTATGCTTCCACTGAGCCGAAACTGTGCTTAAATACTCCATCCGTGACTCTCTCAACATCTGGTCACCATGTGGGTTTATTGTTCTCCGAAAACAGCAATTGCCATACGGTTTTCAAATGCCCAGGACGTCTGCATTTTTCCCATGGTTGTAAGCAGAATTGTTATTGTTTCGACCAATGAAGTTTCTCTTGTGCTGGCGACCGTCCAACTTTCTCGACTACCGTCGACAATCTCCGCGAATTTCGCATTCTCCACTACTCTATTAATTATATAGTATTCGATGAACAGGACAAAACGTTTTTCTTTTATAGTCTTCAATAGCTTCTAATTGTTTTTTTTTTCTTGCTAAGCTTCATACGACTCAGGTGCTCGTCTTGCACATTTCGGTAAGAGCGCACATTCTTGTTGGTGAAAAACCTCCAATTCGAGCTCGTGGAACATTCGTCCTGGCGTCGGGTTTTTAGTCGAATAGCTTCATTTATGCGGCGCAGCTGGACAACATAGAGCTCCTTGTTGATCGTGGCGTTTTTTTTCGAGCATTTCCCAGTTTCCTGGTAAAAATCGCTGTTTATGACCGCGTAGGGCGAGCGAGATGTTGAGTTGCGATTTGAAGGCGATTTTCTTTGATTTGTTCGCTGAGATCATGAGGTATTCAGGTCTCGCGTTTTTCGGCACATCGATAATTAAGGATTGTAAGAAGGTCGCCGAGGATTCCCTTTTAGGTGGTGGTTCAGTGGATAGTTAAGCGATTATTCAGTAAATACAATAAAGTACTTTCGTCGGCCTCTTCTGGCTCGACTGCTCCGTTCTCGGGAGACTGTGTGCCATTGGTGGTGCGAAGTGGGTTGTGCGGATTGTCGGCCTGCGGTTGTACGGCTGGATCTTCAGCGGCTGTGCGGCAAGCAGGACTCGACGTGAGCACGTGAACGTTGTTTAGTTGGATGAGCTTGTTGATCCCAACGGAAGTCAATGGATGACTAACCTCACTAAAGTGATCGGAAGTCCGATCGCTTAAATAGCGAGGAAGAGTTACGACACGTCGATTAATGTGTCACGGCACTCGCTATTTATTTCATATACGACGGAGCGTGTATTCAATTCCTTCTTAGTGCCCATTCCAAGGGAAGGGCCAAGTTGCCGTATAGGCGACAAGGATTGTCTTTTGATCACAGTTCATTTTTTTAGCCAATTCACGACTTGTTTTTGACCATCTTCCTTCAATAGTGCTTTCAGATGCTCTTCGTCTAATTCTGCTTCGAGGCGTGTCTTCAAGATTAAAGTCGCCATTTTTGTACAGTAGACACTGCTAATAGAAAAACCTTCTCCATACTTCTCCTTACACTCTGCATATTTCCCGAGCGATGTTTTCTTTCGATGAGAAGCGACGAAGAGCAGATGTCGAAAATGCTGGTTTTTGCCTCCTGGATAGTTCATTTCGAAGCCTGAAAAATGCTTAAGATTTAAATTTCCGGGCAAACTAAAAGCACAGTTTTGTAGAGAAGAAAAACCTATATCAGATGAATATATACACTTTTCCAAGAAAATTTTTGTGAAACAAAAGATAATATACAACTCTACGAACTTATTCCTCAACCAAATATATAATATTTGATGAAGAGGAAAAAACCTTATTCATTTATAGCGTAGTAATAGACTCTATAGTAATAGCTTCTACTTGTATTTTTCCTTTGGAAGCTTCATAAGGCTCATGTGTTCATCTTGCACATTTCGGTAAAAGTGTATATTCATAAATAGTTTAAGAAGTTAGACTTTTAACCAAATACCAAATTTTTCTGCAATATAATAAAATAGCACGTCAACTGAAATCTTAAACGTAGATGCTCATAATGCCTCTGTAATCAAATATTTGTGTATAATTCAATGTTTCCATATAATCATAGTTATTTGTTGTGTAACGAGCTACATGGCTGCATCGCTCAGAACTTCAGCATCGAATCCAAGACAGAGATAGAATTGTTTATTGAAACCGTTACAATACGTCTCCCCCCACCTACTCCCCTTCTTCTTAGCGACCCGAAGAGTAGTGTGAGAATCCGATGTAATCTTAATACTAAACGCCCAATAAATGGCTTACCTGGCGGACACTACCGAGAACACAGAACACATAGCACTTTAATTAACCTTTATTCGACTCCACATAAGAATGCAATAGATGAATATAGTTAGTTATGGAGCTAGGATAGGAGCTAACATCTCACCCACGGTCGGGGCGCTTCTCCCAAGATAGAAGCGATCTTCCCGTAGCCCTGTCGAGTGAGCAACTGACTGTCCTTATGATCCGTGGAGGCGGAGTCGTGTCTTCATCTGTGCCGTTCTGCATGGTGTTGTAGTGTCCCGACGGCATAGCGGTTGTGTCATCTAGGGTATGTAACAATTCCTACGTAGGAATTAATACGGCACGTTTAAATAATGGAAAATTATCAGTTTCATGTGACGTGAAATAGAAAACTGCTCATTACTTAAGTTTGTACTTAAAACTTATCTATTGTCCTTTTCCAAGATCGGTGACTAATGGAAGAGGAAGTTCTCGTTTGGACGGCCACTATTTTGTTTCTCATCAATGTGTGTTGTCTCATGGATAACACACGTTGAAGAGGAATATATGAAAAGTCCTTTGTGGCTTTGTGGCCGAGACTATAATTTTTTCTTATTTTTTTGCTCTTCCGATCACTAAAATATGAATGAGATTAAACTTCATATTCGCGCAGTAAATTCGATTGTAGACTAATATTTACAAGGCAACGACACAATTAATTATAATTGGAGTGAGAGTAAACTCACACGAATGACGAGGATCGAACTGTAACGTAGATGTGACTGTGTTTACGTATTGTCGCAGAATAAAATGCTCACTTATTTATTATTGTTTCGAAATATTTTTCTTATTTCTAATTTTTAGCGATGAATTGTCCAGTTGATCATTAAATAAATTAATTTTATCAATATTACGAGATATTTTATTAAAAAATTTACAAAATATTAAGAAAAGCAAGAAAAATATTTCGAAACAATATAAAATAAGTTAGCATTTTATTTTACGAAAATACAGTGTGAGCCATAATTACCCGTACTACTTTGAGTGCATGTAACTCAAAAACGAAAAGTCAGAATGGGACGAAATTAACAACAACATTTATCAATAACATAACAATTAATTATTTTCTATTTTTGTTCGACACGGCCGCCTTTCGCAGAAATTACGGCACGAAGACGTCTCGGGTAGGCTTCCACCGTGGCACGCAGGTAATCTGTGGACAAATTGTCCCATTCCTTCTCCAAAGTTTTCTTTAATGCATCCAAACTCGAATGGGGCTTAGCGTTGACCCTTTCTTGCAATACTCCCCAAACCGAGTAATCGAGAGGGTTGAGATCCGGCGATGAGGCCGGCCAATCCGAAGCCTTGATGAACGGCGGCATGTGCGTCTCGCACCACTGTTGCGTCTTTTTTGCCGTGTGCGCGGGCGCGCCGTCCTGTTGAAATATCCAGCTCTTACCGGCGAAGTGTTTTGATGCCCATGGAACCAGATTCTTCTCCAAAATGTCGTTAATGTACACTTCCTTATCGATTTTCACGCCCTTTTCCACGAAAATCAGTGGGCACTTCCCAGTTGAGCAAATGGCTCCAAAAACCATCACTGAGGCGGGGTGAGGGGATCGGTGAATTGTTCTTCCATTTTCGACAGCTTGCTGGGACGTCTGAGCAATCACTCGATGATTTTGGGCATTAAATTCGGCCTCCACGGTGAACAATTTCTCATCCGAAAAGACTGTCACCAAGTGCTCCTTCCTCCGCGTGCCGGCAAGGAGCCGTTTTGCTTTCTCCAGTCGTTTCTTCTTGTTCGCTTCAGAGAGTATGGCCGCTTTTCTTACACGATACGGAGTCATCCTAAGCTTCAATTTTACAATCCTTCTCATTGACGTATTGCTTATTTTCATATCCCGTGACATCCTCCTTATGCTGCGGTGGGCATTTCGTCTGATCCTCATTCGAACAGCCTTAACTCTCTCAGGAGTGGTCACAGATACTCGTCTTCCTCTCCCAACACGATCACAAAGTGTACCAAGCTCCTCATATCTTTTGATGGCATCGTAGACGGCTTGCTTTGGAACTCCGAGACGCTTAATGATCTCCTTCGCTGTGAAATTCTTCTTATGCAAGTCAATAATTGCAGTGCGATGTACACTAGACCTTGCCATTACCCTGAAACTTAACGGATTGATTTGAAATTTTAAACATTACATAAAAATTAAATTTAGAAAAAAATAATAAAAAATAATGCACCAAAAATGCGTCAGTCAAGTCAAATGTTCAGTACGGGTAATTATGGCTCACCCTGTACACTAGCTGACAAAAGTTTTGTCACAAATGTTTTTTCGGGTTTAACTTTTTTGTGACTTGACCAAATTGGCTGATTTTTTGATATGATAGATTCATATGTTTGTAGATTATTTTACAAATTCCCGATTGTGATTACGATGATCCGTTTTACAGTGACAAGCGTTTATCGTAAAACGCGTATCTCAAAGATATTACGCACTTTTCTTGCACTGCATTTTTTAACAATTTTTAAAGTTAAATTATATTTTTTTCATAATTTATTGAAAATAGCAGTAATTGGCAACATTTTAGAGATGACTCCACGTAAAGAAACTCCAATTGCCACCCGGCAAGCTGTTATCAATATGAGTGAAAACGGAATGCGTGGTACCGAAATTGCCATGGCAATTTAAGCCAAATATTGCTACTATAACATTTTAAACACTGATTCACATAAAATATCAACAAATCAGATAATTTGGTCAAGTCACAAAAAAGTTAAATCCGAAAAAACATTCGTGACAAAACTTTTGGCAGCTAGTGTACGTGAACACAGATCGCACACCAAATTGAATGGTTAAGTTTGAGGCTCAAAAAAGATGCTCATATTGTAAATTTCGACAAGAAGTGCATGTTTTTAGATAGTTTAAGACGGGCTATTAACAATGACGTGTAAAATTATATGAAAATAATACGTGTAAATTAATAAGACACGTTTAAATATTGACAAAATATTCATTTCGATTTGGCGTGCTCGTCATTCGTGTAAGTTTAATCTCACTCCTGAAATTACAATAAATAAAAATAAGATTATATATATATATATATATATATTTAACCATTACTTATTTCACGTAAATAAATAAACCCCAATAAAAACTATGATAATATTATTCCCATTTATTTATTATTTGGTTCTAGTCATTTCATAATTTCTCAATTTTCATAATCATTTCATTTCAAATTTTCACTTAATGGTTAAGGCAAAGGTTTTTTTGTTATTTTTTCCACACAATTACATAAATATGCCTTTAGTTCAACTTTCGTTTAAATATTCGTCCCCTTGGACCCAATTGGAAACTCACCAAACGATGCGATTCGCCGCCGAATCAACAATCATCCAACTCGCCTTGCGTCGCTGCCCTTCTCGACAAGTTCAGTTTCGACAAGGTTCTCACCTTTCAATGATATTTAGAAATATTTGGAAGCCAGTTCATAATGGATCAGCGCCGCCGTCAGAATCATTAGTAGCCATGTGCCGTCGGTGTGAAACAGATCTTCCCCTTGACAACGAACAGCCGGGGTTAATTAAAATGTGCGAATGCAGGAAATGCATGGCCAATTCTGATACCGCCACCGAATTGTCGCCGAAACCATCGACTGTCTATTTTGTAGACATGGATCTCCCGCTTGCGACAATGAGGAAGAAAAAGAAAAGGAAGAAGGTCATGAAGAAACCGAAGAAAGTCCCTGTTAAGAAGGATGCTGAGGAGGACTCGGATGTCTCGGCGAAGAAGTCAATAACTGAGAGGGAATCAAGACAAAACCTGGTTAGGAAAGCATGGGAAGAATCTGTGAAAAAATCTAAAGAGGAGTCTGTTAAACGATCGAAAGAGAATTCAATAAGAAGTTCGTCGGAAGAACAAGTAAAAAGTAAAGATGGTTCGGTAGTCGATGATGCACGCCTAAGTGCGATTTACTTGCAAAAGGCGAAAACTTCCGAATCGAGGGATGTTGGAATGAAGAATAAAAAGGTTCATTTTTTTAAAATTAAATATTGTAATAGCCTACTAATATGCTTTATTCAGTGGCATAATGGTAAAAAAAATGAGAGAATGAATACAATAGTAGTTTGGGTGTTTATCTAATAGTATATAACATATGGTACATATCAGTGATGGGAGGGACTCCGTTTCCTGGGACCCGGGATATTTCTCCACTTGGGTCCCGGGACTCGGGGCAGGGAACGGGACACCTTCCTTTTAGGAATATGGGGAGGACCGGAGAGAGTCCATCCCATCAATGGTACATATGGTTAATGTCAAAACTTGATACGTTGGAACAATACAGTTATTTCCCTCGTTATATACAGTGCTGTCCATAAAGATATGCACAAATGGTTTTTTGAGCATAACTTTTTCCATATTCATCCGATTAGTCTGAAATTTTCACAGTAAATGTATAAAATTGTAACGCAATAATGCAAAAAAGCAAATTGTATAATCATTATTTTTTTTAATTTTTTGAACTTTTTTGTTTTTTTTCAAAAATTAAGTTTTTGACCACTTTTGGAGTTTGGTATTTTTTTTTTCCAACAGTTTTCATAGTTCCCAGAATAGTTAGAAATTGATTTTTAGATATGGGTAAAGCCATAGGAGCCAAAAACGTGTCTCTTGACATCAAAAAAGCCGTCGTAAGAGGCTATGAACGAGACCTAAAAAATAGAGCTCTTTCGGAGCAGTTTCAGATCAATAAATCCACGGTTTCCTCAATTATCAGAAAATTAAACGAGTACATAAACCTGTGTTAAAAAACCTGTGTTGGCTCTAAACCGCCTGGGAAGACTCATGGAACCACCCACAGCATGGATCGCAATATCATAAAAGCATCCAGAGAGGACCATAGGAGAAACTCATTGGACATCCAACTGACCGTAGATTCCCCCACAGATCCAGCATCATCTAGAAGAGCCATCAGAAGATGTCTCCAAGCAGAAAGACTCCACGGACGGCGTCCAGTTAGAGTTGCATGGGCACTAGCTCATCTCAACTGGAGTCGTCAGGATTGGGAAAAACACATCTGGTCCGACGAATTCAAGTTCAACCTGTTCGGAAGAGACGGAAATGTATGGATTCGACGCCCGGTTAGGGCCAGGTACTCCCTGCAGTATCAGCTTCCAACCTGCATGGTGTGGGGATGCTTCTCAGCGAATGCTATGGGACCGCTGAGAATGATTCATGGGATAATGGATCGATTCCAATACGAAGACATTCTGTAGAACACAATGAGACCATGGGCACTGGCAAATGTGGGTCGTGCTTACTTCTTTCAACAAGATAACGACCCGAATCATACATCTCTCCATGTAAGCAATTGGTTCCAACGTCGTCGTGTGGATGTGCTCGATGGGCCCAGTCACTCTCCCCTCCTGAATCCGATCGAGCACATGTGGGAGGAAACGGAAAGACATTCCAAAGGTCTCCGGGCTACGCCGACCAGAAATTCGCTCAATTGGAAGCTGCATCGAAGTCGATTCCACTCTCGGTTGTGCACAACCTTCTTGATTCGATGCCGAGAAGATGTCAGACGGTTATAGATGCAAAAGGCTTTGCACCTAAGTATTGAACTTGTTTTTCAGTATCTCTCCAATTTCATTTAAGAATTTGGCATGTTTCCTTCGGTTCATTATAATGACCTGTTTTTGCGATTTTCGCGTTTTTCGAAAATTTGTTATTTTGTCATCAATTTTTGAATAGATTGTCTAATTTTTTGTCAGAACAATCACAATTACCGTTAAAACAATGTGACAAAATTTAAGACTGATCGGATGAATATGAAAAAAGTTATGCTCAAAAAGCCATTTGTTCATATCTTTATGGCCAGCACTGTATGTGCATAAACCGCTATACATGGTAGTATCATCGAATTCTCAAAGCTACGCTGAAGTGACTTCTCTTGTTACAATTAGAATATATATTAATTGAATGGTTTATGAATTATCTGAACTGAAATACCCAAAAAATTATTTTAAATAATAACATAAATCAATAATTACACTCAAATTGCTTGCAGACTGACATGTTCTTATGCGACACATCTCCGCCGGTCCTAAAAGCACCACCACCTTCACTCCATCTTTCCACGTGTAGCGAGCCCATTTCGCGACCAAAGACGGTTAAAGAAAAACTCACTGAGATTATGGCTGATTCTAAAATCGACTCTGTCATTGGCAACAATGTTGAGAGTGTTGTGGCAATTATAAGGTTTTCTAGTTGTTTTGCTTATTTATTTGTCAATATTTATTTGATAGACCACCAAATGACTTGAAAGATGTTCAGAATTTGACAAAATCTGATAATAATAGCGTGTCAAATGCATGCGAATTTAGCAGGACGGAGGATTTCAAGTCGTCGATTTCGAAGAGATCATTTGCAAAATCGTTTTCGATTCGAAAAATTGAAGAGGTGAGAATTTGTTTGGATTCTGTTTCCTTCTTCATTTAACATTTTTTTCAGATGTTCAACTCATCGGAGAATAACATGTGGTTGGTATTGGCTTTAATTGTTATGTTTGTTTTTGTTTATCGCAGTTCGGCCGAGCATCATACATGTAATTATGAATAAATTAATTAAACTATTGTATTTAATAATAAAATGTTGTAATTTGCAAAGATTTGTATTATGATTTACAAAATCATTGAATTAGGTAATTGGTTCAAATAGTTTCTCAGTACATAAGCGTCGAAGTGTTAGTCCATTTAAGACCATGTCATTATTTACAGCTCTTCTAACGTATTTTGATTAGTAAAATTTTTTTAAAATAGTGGCTATCATTTTTACGTTATTGTCCCTTTACTATACGTCTCCCTCACCTACTCCCCTTCTTCTCAGCGACCCGAAGAGTAGTAGTTCGTGTGAGGATCCGATGTAATCTTATGTTAATACTTAACGCCCAATAAATGGCTTACCTGACGGAAACTACCGAGAACACAGAACACCTAGCCCTTTAATAAACCTTTATTCGACTCCACATAAGAATACAATAGATGAATATAGTTAATAAGGGGCTAGAATAGGAGCTAACATCTCACCCACGGTCGGGACGCTTCTCCCAAATAGAAACGACCTTCTCGTAGCTCTGTCGAGTGAGCAACTGACTGTCCGTATAATCCGTGGAGCCGGAGTCGTATCTTTATGTTCCGTACTGCATGGTGTTGTGGTGTCCCGCTAGCTCGACGGCATACCTAAAATAAAACAAAGTTTTAGTTTTTTTTCTTATTTCTATTGATATGTTTCTTAAAATATCGTCTGGACGTTTGTTCCTCAACTGAATTAGTAGATATTTGAGAAGTTTAGGGCCGATCTTCTTCCATAAAATCAGCAGGATGACAATTTAGCGGATTGACAACCCTTTCAGATACGATGTTCAAGCTTACATAGTTGTCGTAGTGAGCTGAAAATGCTGATAAAGCACCATCAGATGTGCTCTCAATTTCTTGATTTATTTCCTGATATTTTATGCTAAAATAAAAATTATATTTCGTTGTTCATGTTGTTTTTCTTAGCGTAACGGTTCCTTTGCTCCTTCCTCTGGTGTGACTTCGTGTGAATCGTGATGAGGACTGGTGTGATTTCGTGATAAGGACTACTGTGAGGCTGTGAGATTAATATTAGGCTCTCCAAAAATTAGAAGTTAGGTACAATTGAATTTCTATACTACAATAAAATGAGAGTTGAATAAAAAAAAGCTAAAATAAGTAAATGTAGGTTAATGAAAAAGAAAAAAAAAACAAAATAAATTTCGGCAAGTTACAAGTTATGGAGGGGGTTTGTGGTAATGGTAATAGGATTGAGTTTGTTTATAAAATGGAGGGGGGGGGTTGTTGAAATACAAAAAACGTAAAGGAAACAACAATAAATGATATTAAAACAGTAAACAAATAAATGAAAATAAAAGAAATGAAAAAATAATGTGAATATATGTTGTATTTGGTATGAGTAAATACAGTGTGCGGCTCTTAAAAAACGTTTATTTTCAGCAAGACCTGCTAGAGTACTAGAAGGATATAAAAGGTCAATATGATTGTCGGAGAAGAAAAATAATGATCGGAGGTTTTCAAGCCATTTTTAAGTACCTTAACATATTTTTGGCGAGCTGAAATTTTTCGTGCATACTTTTAGACCCAAAACGAATATTTTTGCGAAGTTTCATCCCCTTTTGCCTTGCTAGTGCTATTTTAAACTCAAATTATTATTTTAATCTGATCATTTTCTTCGTAAATGGCTTGCTAGTTATCATGCTAGTCGATATATTTATAAAATTATTTTCATTTGTTGTTAAAACCAACATTCCTTTTTAAATTTACCGTGTACAGATTTCTGTTAAATAATTTACCTAATTTTTCTGCCACAAATATATCATCTCATTGATATATTTGTTGAGCTTAAATTTGTAACAGTACCTGTTCTGATATTATATTAATAGTTTCATTTGGATACCAATATAATTAAGGTTAGAAAAAGAATGAATAAACTATAATTATTTACAGTATTGTTACCAGATAGCTGTTATAATTAAATCTTTCCGATTTTATCATTAAATTATTGTTTTTAATTCCAATAACTCATAACTTTGGATAATAAAGGTAATTTTTTAAAAGTGCGGGATAAAAGGTGCCGCACCTTCAATGTGCGCATGGTTTTCGCGCACGCGCGAAACTCGAAAATATATTTTTTTCGAATGTTTTTTTATCGTTTTAGATTTATTATTTTTTGCGTCTCTTAGTATAAGATAGTCTGTAATCACAGTATATATTGAATGCGAATTTAATTTATTTGACCATTCTATGAGCATTTCATCTGCCATTAAAAATAATTGCCACATTATCAACTGATTTTACTGCAAATATTAATAAATTTTAAAAGTTCACGTAGATTTTCATAAAACAATCCACGTGAATGGAGTATGAGACTTTTCACGTTTCAATTATTATTCATTTCAGAGATCGATGCCTAATGGAAGAGTAATAAAAGAAGAGAAAATTATGGGGCCACAAAAAACATTTTTCTCAATTCCTCTTAAATATGTGCTGCCCATAATTTCGTAAAAAAAGAATGGCCGTCTAAAAAGAGAGGCCGTCCAAACGAGAACTTCAGTCCATCCTAATTTTTTTCCTCTTCCATTAGGCATCGATCTCTGAAAAGGACAATAACTAAATTAAAAAAAAATATTTATTGCAATTTTCGGTTCGTCAAGTAAAGATGCCTTTCCCGGAAAATTTTAATTATGACAGGTCCAACATTTTATGTTACCAGATGACTGGTATATTTTTTTTATTCAAAAGGCATCTTTATTGAATCAAAATGTGTCGTTTATTCGCGTAACTCTGTCACGTAATTTGATTTCATTATGAACATTATTGACTGAATTTTTAAAGAACTAATTGGGTTACAATTGACAGCTTTAGCTGTATTATTAACATGAATCCGGATTCCAGGTTTATCTATCTATCGAATCTTACAATTAAATGTAATTTTTCCTATTAAGCTCGATAACCGATCCTTACGCTACATTACAATTAGCTGCGGCCTGCTCTTTAAATAAGAAAAGAATTTTTCGTAACGATCATTTGAGTGATGAGGAGGAAGATTCTTATAAAAAGTTTATTCACGATCTTCATCGCACAGTGACGGAGGTTTCGGAAAAGAATACAAATTCTGATGAACTATTAGCACATGAGGAATTAAGACAGTTTATTAATGAATTACGCGCTGACGATGAGGCGAAAAAAAAGGAGCCAATGAGTGAATCGGTTCATAATGGAAGAATGAAGCATGATTACATGGAATGGGTATGAGCTAGAAATTTTAGGCACGTTTTTGAATGTCTCATATGACTGCATTTTAGGGATGTTATGGAATTCATCATATTAATATGCTGAAGATGAATATTACTCCACCTGGTAACTCACCGTTTGATCGAAACCCTCATTTCCGGCGAGATCTGACTCAGATCGAATATATATGTGATAAGAGGCGTGATTCTCAGAATAACAATACGTCGATATGCAGAATGTGTGATGTAAGATTGACAGATATGAAATATGACATTAATTTGAACCAATTTAGAGACGGTTAAGCGCATCAGACATGGAAAATATTAATGAGCAAGATGAATCGACGAGCACTGCTATAGATGATGATGATTGCTCAAACTGCTCCAGCAATAATACCCCGACTTCGAGTCACTCAACTGCGCCCGATTCTGGAAGTGAGGAAATTTACTGTCAGCCAGAATTACTGGAAGAAGATGAGAAAATAATTTCAAAGTTGAAAGAGATTGTGGAAAACATTTCTGAATTCAAAAATCAGTTGACGGGGTCTATTGCCGGGGAAGAGGAGGAATTCGACAAATTGTTTGACAGATTAAAGACGGTTAATGTGAAGATTTCTGAAATAATGGATAATCGTCGAAAAAGGTAAAAGTTGTATGTTTTGTGCTTGCTGAAGATTATCAACTAGGGAGGAATACTTGTTGGAAAGAATTGCGGAATACAGGGAAAGGATTAGTGTTCTCAGAGAAAATAAAGGAGTAGCAGAAGAAAGATTGGCAGATCTGATGGAAGATCTGAGATTGAAGAAATCAAAAATCAAAGAAAAGGAGATGATAATTAAGGAAAAATGTCAAGAGATCGAAGGTATTACTTAAATAGTATTCACTTAATTTTAGTTTTCTAGAACTTCGTAAGAATTATCTGGAAATCGAACAGATGGAATCTAAATTCAAGAAAGGTGGTAAAGGTCGATCTAAAAGGTTTGATTAAATTGATTTATTATTGTCGTCAAACAATATTGAGTCTCGTGGAAGAAAGTATTCCGAAATATTTGTCTCGTTTTGCCATAAGTCGGAAAGTTGTCAAATTTATGTTATAGGAAAATGTAGGCTAACGTATCTCTTTGGAGTAGCACACCAACTGAAAATTACGTTTTTCCTATTTTTAAATGCTTCTTGTAGATTTTTCTGCGATTGTACTTTTTAAAGATCGATGCCGAATAGAAGAGGAAATATGACTTTCTCGTTTAGACGACCACAGAAGACGTTTCCATCTGTGTCTCTTTTATATAATTAATGTATTGTTCTTTTCGGAGATCGGTGCCTAATGGAAGAGCAAAAAAAGAAAAATGATAGTCTTCCACAAACGACTTTTTCGTCTATTCCTCTTCAATGTGGGCTGCCCATTTTTTTGAGACAACCCTCATTGATGAGATAAAAAAGAGTGGTCGTCCCAACGAGAACCTCATTCCATCCTAATCTTTTTCGTCTTCCATTAGGCACCGATCTCTGAAAACGACAATATATTATCTCCAAAAATGGTTAACACACATTAAAGAGACGGAGATGGAATCGTACTTTGTGGCCGTCCAAACAAGATCATAATTTATTTCCGCTTCCCTTCAGCATCGATATTTGAAAAGTATAATGTTTAGATATTCATTTACACTGCGTGTGGTATACACGTAAATATAATACAATTGAACACAATTGACCAATAAATTAAAGCAAAAAAATAATAAAATAGGTAACGGATAGCACGCCAAAATAATGGATAAAAGCAGAAGCTCAGAAAAGTTACGTAAGTATAAAATTTTGTAAAAATTTAAAGCGATAGAGATATTTTAAGAGGTACCTGCAAAATTGACGTAAAAAAATTGACGAGATAAATAAATAATATGCCAGAGTTTTCTATTAACGTTTGTTTCAATATGAGTTGCAAGTTTAAATTACAGACATGCCTGATACTTTCTCACGCCTACTGATTAGCTATAAATTGTATCTCAGCAAATCCTCTATTATATAATATTTATCAAATACTTAGGAACTTAGGATACTTAGGAGTCCGTCGTCTCTGATAGAGAAGCTTACCAATAATCGCGGCTGCACCTCGCAATAAGTGGACAGGCAACCTTCTCCAGGACTTCTCGTGCACATAATTTGAGACCCAGAGTTTAATTGGGTCTTGTCATCTTGCTTTCGGTCTTACTTTTTGTCGTGTTCAAAGAGGTACCCATTCCCCTGGAAATAGGCAAATCGAGCACAGTGGCCAGACCACTTCAGTATCCTTCGCATTATTTGACGATGGACGTCTATTCGATTGCCTCCTGCGTTATGACAAATTGTGTTCATACACCTCTGCAGTCGGCTAGAATTTTCTGTTGTCAACGTGCATGTTTCTGCGCCGAACAGTAGAGCCGGGAGAACATTCTGGAAGAGAAAATCCTTAGATTTCTCATTGTAAAGATGGGCGAAAACTGGTTTGATCTTGGAGAAAGCACTCCACGTAGTCTTGATTCGTCTTGAAGTTTCCTCGCTCAAACAGCCGTCGGATCTAATGTAGCTGCCCAAGTATTTGACTCCTTCATCGACTTGGCACGAAATTCCTACGCTTGATACCGTTTCTGACGACGCAAACTTGTTACGCAGTACGATCTTTTTTCGGGTTAATAGTAAGACCGTGTTGCCCGGCGACTAATTCCAGAACCGACAATCTTCTTTCAATTTCCATTGAGCTTCCGCCGATCAACACCACTTGGCGAAGCAGTATCGCCTTGACGAACTCCTTGCTTAAGCGGCATATTTATTTCTTCTCCATGGAGGAGCTCCATGAATAGAGTTTAAGATGAGCCTTCTAGGGTAACATGAAAAGCAGCTTGTAATTTTCATGTAGAGTTTTGAAAAACATGATTAAATATTGTAAAAATGTCACTTGAATTTGGCGTGCTTTCTTAAAAACGATAAGCCATTCTGAAATATTAATGTAAGACTCATTTCCATTTCAACGATGTCAATTGTACCCGTTAGTTTGAATTTTCCAATATAATTTTTATATTATTATTTCATTTATTAAAAATTATGAAAATTGATGGAAGAGAAAAGTTCCTAATTGTGCCGAGACCAACAGTTTTGGAATATTTTATTATCCAGAACGTTAGCTTAACCTGAAGACCATAATTAATCAATTGATTGATATTAAATATGATTAGTTTAGAGGCGGCAGAGCAGAAAAGAAATATAATTTCGAGAAAAGCTTGAATCAGAAGCTTGAAAAACTGGAGACGGAGGTTCATTTGCTCAAGAAATTCTATGGACAAGATTCAGATACTATTTTGGACAGGAGAGATTGAGCAGAAGGTTTTCATAGTTTTCGGATTTTTTTTGATTTTCTGTTTGCAGATTTCTAATATCAACTGATTTCATATAGGAGAAAGAAATTGAAACTTGTTTAGATTTTTTATTTGTCAAATAGTTTTTTTTATTAACTGTTAAATAAATTTGTACCATAGTTAAATCTTCGTTAAGATATTTGAGGAAAATAAGTCGAACGTGTTGGGTGTTTTATTCGAAAAAGAGTATCATACAAATTGAACTACCATTGTTGCATATAGCTCTTAAAATAATCATTCTGAGTTGGATATTTATTAATTGCAGATCCGTCGAGGCACTTCACCGTCGTAACCTTTCGTGTATTCTTCTTTTCCGTTAATATTGAGAATTTTGCTCTTACACTTCGATTCGTTAAGAAGAGTATAAACAATTCAACATTCATAACAATGTGCGAAATCTGTGAGAAGAATAACATATTATTGAAATGAAACATGATCAGCTAAATATACCATATTTGAAAAGAATTTAACTTCATCTGTTGACAACTCAAAGTTTCCTATTTTCAATATTAAATAAAAGAAAATGAGTGAACCCAATTTGAAAAATAACGTAATGGAAGAGGAATAAACAAATGATTGCATTACATTATAAGATGTTGATAACTAAATGAGTATCCTTGTCAATTTTAGCTAATTGATTTACCTCATATCTCCTCGCGAGTGATAATTGACCAATTGATTTCGAGTAATATTCTCGAGAAATCTTCATTCCATAGATTTTAACCTTCAATAAATATTATTCGTTTTTAGTGGAAATGTAAACTTACAATAACAGTAAGCAACATAATTACAATAAGCGATAAAACGAACAAATCCATTAGTTTAAGGTAATAACTCAGAATTTTTATTTTATAATGCTCCAGCCATCCAAAATGACAAAGTTCGATTGCAGTTGACAAGCATATTACGAGGCATACGGCAAGTATGTAAATAATGGAATATTTGGTAGACTTGTGCAATTCAGGACCAATCACGGTTATTACCCAATCTGGAAAAGAAAAAGGATAGTCTATCTTAATATAGATTGTACGTATTATATAGTGTGACAATTATTTTAAGCATAATTTATGAAACTGAATCATACCAATTGAAAATTATGATTTATGAGTATTTAAACGCTTATATTGTCGTGATGTAGGTTATTGAAAGTAAATTTAACAGAACATTTTTAAAAAAGAATAACAAAATATTATATGTAATTTATTATAGTTAGGAAATAAAAGCGAAATAATAAACAATAGGCAAATTAAATTTACACATGTCCCAAGCGAGACCATTTTATTATTCGGAAAGCTCCTTTAAATCGACTTTCAATAACCTACACCACGACAATAATTAAGCTTCACGTGAATTTTTATGGTTCCCGTTGACGCAAAATGACTAAATATGTCTACAATTATCTATAACTTATACAAAATCTCTGAAATTTAAGCTTCACGAGAATCAATTTTTACAATTTCAATTGGCATGCTGAATCATCAATAAATTGGCCAGTTTAGTCCATCAAACGGTTTTCTGATCCCATCTTTAATATGATTAATTCAACTTACCAACACTGAATAATAAATCAGACAAAAGCAGCATTGTTCCACTGAGTCCATGTAAGAAATATAATCGCTGGTATAAACCTGTAATTATGAATATTCATAGCTAATAATTCGACTAATTTCACCTTGTTCGTGATATTCTTCATAATCGACATCATTGGAGAACGGGTAAATATAAATACGAATAATATAAACAAGAAGAAATGTTATTCTGCAGAAACCAACTAGGAATAGAGATATTCTGAAGGAATTAGGTTAAATAAAGTTTGTCAAGAAACGAATGGTTTGCAATGGAAGGGATATAAATTATCGAATTCGGGATAACAGTGGAAATTTGCCGTAATAGTGGATGTCGGAACTAGGAATGTGGCGGAGCACGGAATTCCGTCCATCACTGGCTAGTACTGGTCCTCAAGAACAAGCACAATGTGAAATTAACGAAAGTGTAACGTTTCTTAGTTCTATATGACTAATTTATAATTTTCACAATTATATTAAAGTTATTCTTCCAAGTCGACGTTAAAATTAAAATAAAAGTTTTTAAAAATTGAAAAAATAAGTCGCCAAATGCGATTACCACGGCAAAATGTGGCGCACTTTTTCAAAAACATTTTTTTCATTGAATTTTTATGATTTTTATTATTTTCCACATTTATTCAACGATTGAAAGAACATCTAAAACATAGTTTTCAATGTATTTAAGCAAAAAAGTATAGAACGAGCATAAACAAGAAAATAATCATGAAAATTAAATGAAAAAATAAATATTTAAAAAAAAGTGCGCCACATTTTGCGGTGGTAATCGCGTTTGGCGACGACTATATTTAAATTGCAAAATTGATTTAAAATATATTTAATTTACTGGAAAAGGTAATTAATCAATGATTTTCCATCGCCGTTTAACGGATAAATATGTTCTTGCAAGAATTAAATATGGCAAAATTGTCATTTTCATGTGGAATGTCCCATAGACTAAGAAAAAATGATCACGTTTGGACGGCCATACAGCCACAAACGACTTTTTCGTCTATTCCTCTTCAATGTGGGCTGCTTTTTTTTTTGAGACAGCGCACATTGATGAGAGATGAGAAGATGGTCGTCCAAACGGGAACCTCATTTCATTCTAATTTGTTTTGAGGAAGAATTTTAAATTCTATGGTGTAATAATCCGTGATTCTTTGCTGAAATGCATTTGATATTACGTCGGGAGTAATTTTCGCTTTTCATAGATTCAATAACATCCTAAAAATGGATGTTGTTATATTTGCAATTAATATGTAATACTGTTATAAACATAATTTGTGCTTTAATCGAGAATGTGACAAGACCTATAATTAACATATATTTCGATTCTCTTGTTAACTCATAAAGCGGAACAAGAACTAATATATGAGTGACGAGCACGACTCATGTAGTATAAAAAGTATTTTCAATTGGGAACTATGGACATGACCTACAGCTTAATGTTCCGGATAACTTATAAGTTTACTTAATTTAAATCGTTTACCTCTTTCTCAAAATTGCTTTTAGTAAAAACGTACATTTTAATATTCACGTATTGTCCTTTTCAGAGATCGGTGCCTAATGGAAGAGTAATAAAAGAGGATAAAATGATGGGGCCACAAAAAACATTTTTCTCAATTCCTCTTAAATATGTGCTGCCCATAATTTCGTAAAAAAGAATGGCCGTCTAAAAAGAGAGGCCGTCCAAACGAGAACCTCATTCCATCCTAATTTTTTTCCTCTTCCATTAGGCATCGATCTCTGAAAAGGACAATAACTTTCATTAATATTAATAATAGCTCTCAAATAACTTACTCTAACTAGATATTCTAAATATAAACAAATAAAGTAAAAAGGCGACAGTTGACATCGTAAAATAAGGAATGCTAACAATGTGCTCCGATCTGATATACACTATCTGACAAAAGTTGTGTCACAAATGTTTTTTTCGGGTTTAACTTTTTTTTGACTTGACCAAATTGGCTGATTTTTTGATATTTTATGTGAATCAGTGTTTAAAATGTTATAGTAGCAAAATTTGGTTTAAATTACCATGACAATTTCGGTACCACGCATCCAGTTTTCCCTCATATTGATAACAACTTGCCGGGTGGCAATTGGAGTTTCTTTACGTGGAGTCATTTCTAAAATGTTGCCAATTACTGCTATTTTCAATAAATTATGAAAAAAATATAATTGAACTTCGAAAATTATTAAAAAATGCAGTGCAAGGAAAGTGCGTAATATCTTTGAGCTATGCGTTTTACGATAAACCCTTGTCACTGTAAAACGGATCATCGTAATCACAAGCGGGAATTTGTAAAATAATCTACAACCATATGAATCTATCATATCAAAAAATCAGCCAATTTGGTCAAGTCACAAAAAAGTTAAACCTGAAAATGGATTTATTTAATTCATTTATTGGTCTCACTTCGACGGTCATGCCTGGATAGGATGATGCTCTCGTTTGGACGGCCATGCCGGCTGAAAGTGGTGCCTAAGATTAAGGGAATGGGGGTGGACAAGAGCGAAAGGAGGACCGAAAGCGCGCTGGTCAGAACAAGTAAAAGACATGGTTGCATGTTACACTCACCATTTCTCAACCACGCGAACCCTAAGAAGAAGAATTGGAATCCTTGAAGGAAAAAAACTTCTCCGCTAGAGAATGAGTCGAGCTCCAAAGTATCCAAAGGTGTGCTGCTCAGGATATGGTTGCGAGATTTTCCAACCACTGCTCAGCCCATAGAAGAATAATTGGAATACTAGAAGGAAGAACGGCTTGGTCTACGTTGACGAGGAAAAGGCGTTCGGGATGAATGGGCTCCAAAGTATTCAAAGTAAAATAAGTATTTATTTAATCTACTATCAAAATATAAGAAATTGAAAGGTTAATTTGATCATTTTTGAATTATTTTCAATGGTCTCAAAGAGATCATGAAACAAATATTCAATTTATGTTAATAATTTCTCTGTTTTTTATTATATTTCTTCAAAATTTCTTGATCAAATCAGATTGATTACATTTATTTTTTATGAAAATCAAATTGGAATTGTCAAATTCTTAGATTTTGATAATATTTATATATAAATTTATATATAATGATTCTTCTGTACCTAAAAATATTATTTTTAAATGCAACAAAACAGGAAATTGAAAAGAAAATATTTAATTAAAAATCTATTTGGAGAGATCAAATGCTAATAATCGTGATTCCCTCATTTCGTATCACCCAATAAGAGTATTCAAATGTATATATACACTAGCTGACAAAAGTTTTGTCACAAATGTTTTTTTCGGGTTTAACTTTTTTGTGACTTGACCAAATTGGCTGATTTTTTGATATGATAGATTCATATGGTTGTAGATTATTGTACAAATTCCCGCTTGTGATTACGATGATCCGTTTTACAGTGACAAGCGTTTATCGTTAAACGCGTAGCTCAAAGATATTACGCACTTTCCTTGCACTGCATTTTTTAATAATTTTCAAAGTTCAATTATATTTTTTTCATAATTTATTGAAAATAGCAGTAATTGGCAACATTTTAGAGATGACTCCACGTAAAGAAACTCCAATTGCCACCCGGAAAGCTGTTATCAATATGAGGGAAAACGGAATGCGTGGTACCGAAATTACCATGGCAATTTAAACCAAATTTTGCTACTATAACATTTTAAACACTGATTCACATAAAATATCAAAATATCAGCCAGTTTGGTCAAGTCACAAAAAAGTTATACCCGAAAAAACATTTGTGACAAAACTTTTGTCAGCTAGTGTATATAGTCCTGTTCAGATATCGCGGAGCCTAATGCAAGAGGAGAAAAAAAAGAAAAATGTGGTCCTTTGTGGCCTTCCAAACGAGACTATAATTTTTCTCTTATTTGTTTGCTCTTCCATTAGGCACCGAAATTTACATTAAATAATATTCGCTGAATGCAAACCTGGAATAAATATGAAAAGTCGACGAGAGCACAAAAAAATAAAAATAAAATACCATCGCAATGAATCCATTTATAATTGAAACATATTGTATATAAATGAATATAGTTAACATGGAACTCGTACTGATTAAATTCATGGCAAATAGAGCAGCAAGACACATGCGACAATTACCTAATAGCAAAAAAATAGGTGGGCATAATTATATATTAGCATGAATATTTTAATCTCTTTCAAGTTGAGACTGCAATACTCTTACTTTGGAGTTATTGGCGAACTCGAATGAAATAAAATACTTACTGTAAGTCCAATTAATCGTTAATTATCCAAAATTTTCATCAGAGAGAAAGAATAGCGTTCATGGTTAACTTTTGTGACTTTTACGTTAAGTTTGCAATACTCGATTGAACTTTGATATTCCTAATATGAGAGATTTCTACTTGTTCCGCGTCCTTCAACCAGCCCGATTTTAATACGAATCTCAAAATTTGATGGCCACGATGTTTTACTGAAATTTCAATCTTATTCATCTCTCCAAACATGGCAAACATTTTTGTTTTAGTAGATCAACTGTTAATAACATCATTAGAGTGGCAAATGTGCCATGCTGTGAGCACATTAAAATAAACAATTTAGCATAATCTAGTATAAAATCAGTATTATAGTCGATAACCATAGACGATGTGTAAAATAAAAGTGGGATGAGGAGAAAAATTATGTGCACGAATATCTGAATATGGGCAATTTGCAGCTCCGACGCTGTCTAAACATACCTGCGCAATAAGGCTGATTAGGAAGTTTCTATGCCTCATAATAACCTTTCTCGAGGTATGCGGCCGGCAACTTTTTATAAATTTGAGCACGAGAACTGAACATGCAAATCCATATGAAAAGCATACGATTATGGATATAACGCCAAAAATAAATGCGATTCGAGTTATTAATCCCCTATAATTGACCATGAAACAATTTGAACAGTCTGTGAATATTGGAAGAGGTCCTCTCGTCTATAAAACATTTTGTTGTTAAGGATGATAAAAAGAAGGTTTATCTGGGAAACAACGGTTGAATGGAAATAGATTTTTATAAAACGGAATTGGAAGTTAATTTTTCTAAACGGGTAACGGAAAAGGGAAAATGGAAGATGGAATTTCGTGAAGAAGATTTAACTACTGGGATGGAATTAAGCTCTGTGGACCGCGATCCTATTATTTGGATTTGCATGTAGCGTTGTATTATTTTTATTTGGATTATTCAGTTCTAGTTAATACCCAAATTGAGTTTCCCCAAACCTATTAGATTGTATTTTGGACCCACTCACAATATTATTACTTATTATATTCACTTACTATTCTCCTATGGTTCGATAATATTACAAAACACTTGGCAAATCTGATTTTGTAATTTCTTCTTCTTTTGCATTTATTAAATTGCTGACAACTGAAGAAAAAGTGTATGGAATCTCGCAATATGATTTGGTTCATCTTTCGAAGCCGACAAGGTCGTATTTCTCATTTTACATAGAGAGCGGGGTTGCACTGCACGGAGATCCATTTTTTCTAACGGAAATGGAAGATGGAATTCCGTGCAACCATGTGGGAAACGTAAATCGATGATTAAAATATTATATAATTGACTAATAGACTAAAATAAGAAGAGGAAGAAGGAGTAGAAGAAGAATCAAAAGAGCTAGAAATAGAAGGAGAACTGCTGGAAGGAATAGAAAGGGTAGAAAGGCTAAAAAGACTAGAACCTCTAAAATGAGCATGTGAATGACTGGAAGGAGAACATTTAGAAGAAGAATGAGGACTAGAAGGACTAGAAGAGGAAGGTGAACGGCAAGAACGACTAGAAGGAGAATGTGAATGACTGGATGGAGAAGAAAAAGAAGAAGAAGAAGAAGAAGAACTAGAAGAATCAAAAGAGCTAGAAGTAGAAGGAGAACTGGTGGAAGGAATAGAAAGGGTAGAAGGACTAAAAAGACTAGAACCACTGAGCATGTGAATGACTGGACGGAGAACTTTTAGAAGAAGAATGAGGACTGGAAGGACTAGAAGAGGAAGGTGAACGGTAAGAACGACTAATATGAGCATGTGAATGAACGTCTAGAAGAAGAAGAACAAGAAGGACTAGAAGTATCAAAAGAGTTAGAACATTAGAAAGACGAGGAGGACCTATAAGATGAAATTCAATGACTACATGCAGAAGTAGAATGACTAAAGGGGCTAGAAGGGGAAAGGGAGGGAGGACTAGAAGATATTGAACAGGAAGAGGTAGGACCTAACGAGCTGGAAGGAAAAAGAGACCAGCAGGTTGACAAGGACTAGAAGGAGCAGGTCAATGACTAGATTAAGAAGGAGGAGATTTAGAACGGCTAGAAGGAATAGAAGGATTAGAAAGAGAAGGTGAATGACTAGAAGGTTCAAAAGGGCTAGAAGTAAAATGAGAAGAACTATAATAGGGGAGAAGCTGAAGTAGGGCTAGAACGACTAGAAGGAGAATGAGGACTACTGGTAGAAGGAAGTACAAGTAGGACGAAAAGAGCTAGAAGGAGATGGACTAAAGGGACTAGCATGACTAGAACAACTAGAAGGACTAGAAGAAGTAGCATATGAAGAAGAAATAGGACTAGAACGACAAGAACGATTAGAAAGACTAGAAGAACTAGAGGAGCTAGAAGGATTAGCTGAATGGCTAGAAGGAAAATGAGAAGTGCCGGAAGAAGGAGCGTAAAGAGGATAAGGAGGACTACAGCGACTATAACGTCTAAGACTAGAAAAATAGAGTGTCTAGAACAACTACCGAACTATTAGAAGAAGGGCTAGAAGGAGAGGGACTAGAACTTTACCAAAAACAACCAACCGCATTAATAAAAAGGTAAAAATTAATAAAAGCATTAATAAAAAGGTAAATCCTGATATTCCATTTCATTATAAGATAAGCCAAAGAATAATATAGAAATTGGATATAAAATATAATTGGAGTTTCGCAGGAAAACACCGAATTTGTGAGAAATTGTGCTTCGATTGATCGTCACTGCCAAATATCGAGACTCGAATAGCTCCACGATGGTTATGCCTGTCGCTAAAAAATATTAAACGTAATATTGTCAAGTTGTATCGTTTTAGGTATATGAATCATCACTTAATCACGCCAAAAACAGCTCTTCAAAAGAGCAATTTTAATTCCAAATTTCTTAAAAACTTAAAACATAAGATATATTTTAAGGAAAGTCTGAAAAAATGGCAGAAAATTTAGGTTTAAAATTCCACGTAAGTCTAGAAAAACCGTAATTTTCATTTGGCTTGCTCAATAAGAAATGTTTGCATTAAATTTTTGTTGCATTTAACGATGAAAGAAATTTCAAAGATATATCTTGTAGAATTTGTCACAAAAATTTTAAAATTTACCATAATTTTTTATTTCGTTTTCTAGAATGCGCTATTTATCACTCATTTTGCGTAGATAGTTGCATAATTACAATTATAGTACACTAAAAACATTATTAAATATGTCGAAATCAGTGATGGACGGAATAAAAACTTTACTTTCGGAACATGAAATATGTAATAGCGTCCATTACTTGCACGTCACCCGGAAATGTATATTTTATGAGATTTACATATTGGGTTGAGGAAAGCATGGAGCAAGATGACTGGGCCTTGTCGGTCGGCTCTTTTCAGTCAAATAGAATCATTTACGCGGCGCAGCTGGACAACATAGAGCTCCTTGCTGACCGTGGCGTTTCGTTCGAGAATATCACAGTGCACCATGTCCTCCCTTGGTGCACTGTGTGTGAATTTAATTCGAGCTAGTTCCAAATGGTCGGACCATCGACGCAGACCTATTACGCCCAATTTGATCGAATGTACGCAGCACTTGGCGAGAAATATCCAGCATTGATCAATCGGAAGCGGATACTCCTTCCACAAGACAATGCAAAACCGCACACCGCCAGACAAACGAAGGAAATATTCAAAAATCTCGACGCCATTGAACTTCTTCCACATTCAGCTTATAGTCCGGACCTTGCGCTATCTGATTATCACCTTTTCCGATCGACACTTTCTTCGTGGTCGCAGCTTCAAAGACCTGGCAGATGTCGAAAACGGGTGCCGCGAGTTTTTAGCGTCTAAGAACAAGGAGTGCTACCGCAGCGGGATCGAACAACTTGCCGAGAGATGGGTGCAAGCCATAGAGTCAAATGGTCTTTACTTTGAACACTAATTTTTTATGCATTGTAAAATTATGTTTAAATTTTTATCAAAAAATCGGAAAAAAGTTTTGGTTTACTCTAATAGATTTGAGCTCTTTTCTGACCTTGCTGTATTAGCCTTCCATTTAGCGTTTTAATACTGGAAAATTTTGATAGTTTTTTAATAGCTTTTCCTGAATAGCGCATGTACACGCCAACAGCAAGTATACGTGCCAAAATCTATTTTTTTAGAAATATATAATTGTTTTTTTAGATAGTTTAAGGAAAGCCTAGTTAATTTGTCCAAAAGAATGTTTTGTTGAAAAAACCTATCAGTTTTCAAACACGCTTAATAACTGTAAAATCGTTATTTGCAGCTTGTATGTAAATGTGAAGTTATTTTGCGAAGAAGCGTGAGCCTTTTCACCAACTTGTTAAAAATAAATAAAAAAGGGTAAACCGTTCTAAAAGTTTAAAAAATTTATATTTCTTAAATATTCCTTCAAATAGATAAAACAAAATTACCGGCAAGAATAGTGACAAAAATAATAAACAATGTTGCTTTGTGTTCAGCAAAGTATCCATAACTACAAATATTGAGCCATTTGAGAACCACGTAAATATTGAAGACTTCATTGACATAAAATTCGAACATCCAGTTACTAAACAAATTTTAATATTACATTTTTCTCCTCACCAGGTCAACTGAAAATAATTTTTTCTGATTGCATAATCATAAAAAAACGCAAAATGAGAAGATTCTTTAAAAATGCTCTCTGAACTTTAAAAATCTTTGAAATTTAAGTTAATACCATCATAAATAAGCTTTCATTTGTATCATTTCAACTGGTGGGCCTCTCTAATTCATTCTTTAAAATGTGAACATGCAAATAATATAGCGACGGTCTTTTCCTTAGATTATGATGGTATTTGCCGATTTCACATGAATCAAGGATAGAGGACGAATCATTCGGCCAGCTTTTGAGTAGTTTTTTTGTTACGGAGAGACTCATTAGTTTAATTTAATTTATTAATTCCTGTGTGCGTTCGTTGTGAGACACTTCAGAGGCCGATTTCAAGAAACTCGGGGAGTGGTAATGACGGAAGGTTTTATTAGGGTGCAATCCCTATTCACTTTACCTTACAATTTATCGAGTAACTCCTTTATTCACCCTCTGATATGTTAAAACAAGATTTTTACAATTTAAAATCAACCTACACAACGACATGATAGAGCAGAACTCGTTGATATTCCTTGAAATAAATTGGATATTTTTGTAGTAAAGCATATAAAGCTATAATATATACAATATTACTCAAAATTGATAGGATATAGGATACGATCATGCACAAATTCATCAAGAAATTCTGGTAGACAAATTTGTTTGTTTTCTATGAAAATATAATTGTTTCTCATCCTGTAAAAGATAATATAAATTATTGAAATTCTATTTGTCGCTTGTGAGTTCGTTAAAAATATTCGACGATCAAAATTGCGTTGGGTTTTATGAAGAAAAATTTTATTGGGTGAATGTATTGAGACTCATCAATGTATTAAAAGTTATAAATTAGTTATAGAGTGCGTCTGAAATCTATACAAGCTCATCGAGAACATAAATAATGATTACTATTAGGTCTAGAAATTAATTTCCGCGTTATATTTTGTATTTAATGTTTGGATTGGAGTGATTGGAGTGTATGCCATTTTTCATATTTATTTTTCATATTTTTGTACTTGTTGAATAAATGGTTTAATTACCCAAATTTGAGGAACGATTCAAAAGGCACAGTTCACATCGTAATCCTTGTTCTACTTCTTCTAGTCGTTACAGTCCTTCTCATTTTACCTCGAGCCCTTTTGAACCTTCCAGTCATTCACCTTCTCTTTCTAGTCTTTCTTCTTCCAGTCCTTCACCTGCTCTTTCTCATATTTCTATTTCTTCTAGTTGTTCTAGTTCTTCTCCTTCTTCTTCTAGTCATTGACGTACTCCTTCTAGTCCTTCACCTTCGCCATCTAGTCCCCGTAGTCCACCTCCTTCTAGCTCTTTTGGTTCTTCATTTTAATCCTTCTACTACTCGTCCTCCATCTCCTTCTCGTCGTTCCCTCTAGACTTTCTCATTCTTCCAGTCATTCCAGTCGTTGTAGTCCTAATTCGCCTTTTACTTATAGCTCTTTTGATGCTTCTAGTCGTTCTAGCCTTCTCATTTTAGCCTAATCATTCATATTCCGTTTCTATTTAGTCTAGTCCTCCTTCTCATCCTTTTAAACTCACTCCTTCCCCTTATAGACTGTCTCCTTCTGCTCCGTCTAGCCATTCTCCTTCTCCAATCTAGTCATTGACCTGCCCGTCGAGTCTCACTAGTTATTTTCCTCGTTCTTATCTATCTTCTCCTGCTAGTAATTCACATGTTCCTTCTTCGTCTTCTAGTCGTACTAGTTCTAATTGTCCTTTTATTAGGTCTAGAAATTAATTTCCGCGTTATGTTTGGTATTCAATGTTTGGATTAGAGTGTTGGTATCAGTGATGGGAGGGACTCCCCCCCCGGTCCCCCCCGACCCGGGTATTTCCCTAAAAAAAGGGGATCCCGGTCCCGGTCCCGGTCCCCGGTCATTGAAAAAGGGAAGTCCCGGTCCCGGTCCCGGTCCCCGGTCATTGAAAAAGGGAAGTCCCGGTCCCGGTCCCGGGCCCCGGGCATTGAAAAAGGGAAGTCCCGGTCCCGGTCCCGGTACCCGGGTAGGGAAAAATTGAAGTCCCGGTCCCGGTCCCGGTCCCGGGCATTGAAAAAGGGGAGTCCCGGTCCCGGTCCCGGTACCCGGGTAGGGAAAAATTGAAGTCCCGGTCCCGGTCCCGGTCCCGGGCATTGAAAAAGGGGAGTCCCGGTCCCGGTCCCGGTACCCGGGTAGGGAAAAATTGAAGTCCCGGTCCCGGGTTGGGAAAAGGGAAGTCTGTTTATATTGACAAAGTGGTGTTTTTTGATACAAATTGTTACATAATTTATAAGAGAAAGGTTCGCTCGTCGGTTGTTCTCGCTGTTCCTCCTCTTTAATTGTCACTATTACCGTTAAGTGATGGGGGACTCCCCCCCGGTCCCCCCCTACCCGGGTATTTTTCTTAAAAAACCGGGATCCCGGTCCCGGTCCCGGTACCCGGGTATTGAAAAAGGGAATTCCCGGTCCCGGTCCCGGTACCCGGGTAGGGAAAAATTGAAGTCCCGGTCCCGGTCCCGGTACCCGGGTATTGAAAAAGGGAATTCCCGGTCCCGGTCCCGGGTCCCGGGTATTGAAAAAGGGAAGTCCCGGTCCCGGTCCCGGTCCCGGGTAGGGAAAAATTGAAGTCCCGGTCCCGGTCCCGGTCCCGGGTAGGGAAAAATTGAAGTCCCGGTCCCGGTCCCGGGTCCCGGGTAGGGAAAAATTGAAGTCCCGGTCCCGGTCCCGGTACCCGGGTAGGGAAAAATTGAAGTCCCGGTCCCGGTCCCGGGTCCCGGGTTTTGAAATTTTCAATTTTTTTAAAGTCCCGCCCGCCCGGAATTCCAAAAAACGGGGTCCCTCCCATCACTGGTTGGTATGTCATATGTCATATTTATTTTTTATATTTTTGACTTATTGAATAAATGGTTTAATTACCCAAGAGGTAATATTCAATAGGCACCGTTCACACCATAATCCTCCTTTTTCTTCTAGTCGTTCTAGTCCTACTTCTCCTTCTTACAGTCCTTCTCATTTTACCTCGAGCACTTTTGAACCTTCTAGTCATTCACCTTCTCTTTCTAGTCTTTCTTCTTCCAGTCCTTCACCTGCTCTTTCTCATATTTCTATTTCTTCTATTTGTTCTAGTTCTTCTTCTTCTTCTAGTCATTGACGTACTCCTTCTAGTCCTTCACACTCGTCATCTAGTCCCCGTAGTTCTTCAAGTCGTGCTGGTCCCTCTAGTCCATCTCCTTCTAGCTCTTTTGGTTCTTCCTTCTAATACTTCTACTAGTCGTCCTCCATCTCCTTCTCGTCGTTCTAGTCCGTCTAGCTTTTCTCATTCTTCCAGTCATTCTAGTCGTTCTAGTCCTAATTCTCCTTTTATTAGGTCTAGAAATTAATTTCCGCGTAGTTTTTGTTGTTGATATTTTGCCAAAATAAAATTATTTTTATATAACGAATCTCATGTTATTTTGGCTTCTATAATATTATCTTTATTAAAACAAAAACAATATTATAACAACAACACCCCAACTTGTATGGTATAAGAATGAGCTCAAAGTTATTAATATTTTTAGATATTTTTAGTAAGTTTAAGACATGCTTAATTGAATTGTAGTAGAAACGTTTTTGTTAGAAAGACGTAAAAATTTCCACGCACGTTTAAAAATCGCAAAATCGTTATTTCAATTTGGCGTGCAACAATGAAATTATATATGCGTTGATTATCCTGATGCGAGTACAAAAGCACGTAGAATGGCTTAAGGGAGACCTCACGGATAGATCCCTGGGAGAGACCGCTGATGAGGGAGTTACATGGTGCTTTAAATACTATGTAGGGGCGTGGTTAAAGTGCGTTGCAGACTGATGTGATTTATTGTCGTCTAGGTGGAGCAGCGTATAGTTGTAACATTTAAAGTTTACTTTAGTGAAATTATGCTGTATAGTCGCGACTTGCTGGACTGTTTGTAACGCGTGCAGCAATAGTTATAATATTCTCTGCACACCTATGCCACAAAACCATGCAGCTTTGCAGCAGACAGTGCCGCAATTGCAAAAAACTCATCCCTCCTACTTTATTATTATTTTTTCAATATTTGATTTATTTATTGTTTTTTAACCAAAATGTTACTTTAATGGTTATATATTGTTACGAATAATATAATATGTATAATAGTTTTGTTTATACTCATTGAATTCTTTTATAATACATTTTATGTTGAAAAATTAAAAAAAATCCTTTTAGCTCTTTCAAAAAATTGTTTATACTATTTTAAGTAGTTTTAATAGACAGAGCAGAGAAGGAGGAATTGTTTGGTACCTGTTTCGTAAAAATTAATTAATTCCTTTTCGAGAAATCATCATTATCATACTTTCGTACTCTTTGGTTTGATCTCAATATTCCGTCGTTTTCTTTGCAATTGTATAATATTTAATAATTTCAGAATGCCAAACAACTCTCGAAATCATTATATGAACGATGAATACTCTACTATATGGACGATGAACACTCTGAGGTAATAAAGAATTTCTTTCCATTTATTTATCAGGATATCTTCAGAATTTCTGCAGAATGAACCGTTAACGGAATGAGGAAAACGTCATTTATGCTAAACGAAGACGAAAAATGTTCCAACGAAATGCTCGAAATTTTAGGAAGATTTGCAGAGCAGAGATAGGAGGAGTCCATGTGTGGATATATTTAAAGGTATTCCTTTTCGTGTTATTAATACTAGGTGAAGTATTTGGAGATTATCAAAACTATTCGTATTATCAGCTTTCTATTTAAATATTACTTTCTTCACGTACCGTATAAAAGTCATTATTTTGGGTTCAGAATATGTCCACCTTTGTGCCAGGAAAACGTCATTTGCGGGAAGCTCTTCTTTTCCTTTTCCAACTCAAGAAGAAAGCCACTGACGCGCACCAAATGCTCGTCCAAGCTTACGGCGACGCTGCACCATCCATAAGAACCTGCCAGGAATGGTTTCAGCGTTTCAAATCGGGAGATTTTGACGTCAACGACAAAGACCGATCAGGACAGCCATTAAATTTGAAGACGAAGAACTTCAGGCTTTGTTGGATGAAGATTCGGCTCAAATACCGGAGAAACTCGCGGCATCGCAAAAATCAATTTCTCATCGATTGAAAGCAATGGGGAAGATTCAAAAGGAAGGAAAATGGATGCACTATGAGCTCTCAGAACGCATCAAAGAGCAGAGGGAAACAACTTCACAAATCTTGTTGGACAAATTTCAAAGAAAGTCTTTTTTACACCGCATCATAACTGGCGATGAAGAGTGGGTGTACTACGATAATCCGAAGCGAAGAAAATCGCGGGTTAGTCCCGGTAAACCAACAAGTTCGACCGCAAAACTCAACATCCACGGGGTGGTTCTTACTGTGCGTGTGGTGGGACCAACAAGGAATTCTGTACTATGAACTGCTCCGACCTGGCGAAACAATCACTGCGAATCGCTATAAACATCAACAAGTGCAGTTGCGGCATGAAATCGCAGTAAAAATACCAGAATGGGCGGGTCGATACGAAAACTCATATTGCTTCATGACAACGCAAGGCCGCATGTTGCTCAAGCGGTGAAAGATACGCTGAAAGAGTTCAAATGGGAAGTCTTACCGCACCCGCCGTACTCTTCGGACATTGATCCGTTGGATTATCATCTTTTCCGGTCAAGGGCTCATGTACTGGCGGAGCAGCGCTTTCGAGATCATCAAGTCGTCAAAAAATGGCGAGATGAATGGACTGCGGCCAGATAAGAAAATATTATGATGGAATCCATAAGTTTCCCAAACTCTGCGATAATCGTGTTATTAATGACGGAAATTATTTTGAATAAACGTTTTGTTTAAGTTTGTCCAGTTTTTTATAGTTTAATACGCGTAAAAAACGCGGAAATTAATTTCCAGGCATAATAGTTTGAGCAACTTCCTTGAAATAAAAACTCATTCATCGAAATTATTCGTAATTTTTCCATTTCTAAACGAAAAATTCAGTTGACGTGCCAGTGATCCTCATTTGAACTATCCTAGTGGTGAACTAACGAAAACTAATGAAAAGTCTGACTCAATTAATACTTTAGAACCCATTATTTCTTCAGAATAAGATAGTATATGAATTTCTTAACATAACCACAATCGGCGCAAAGTCCCTTTATATATTCGGTTGCACTCCAAAAGGTATGATCTTAAAATGAGCTCAGCAAACATGCCCAAAAAAAACTTTTTTTTGTAAGATACTTATCAGTGATTGGAGGGACCCCGTTTTTTGGAATTCCGGGCGGGCGGGACTTTAAAAAAATTGAAAATTTCAAAACCCGGGTACCGGGACCGGGACCGGGACTTCAATTTTTCCCTACCCGGGACCAGAGATGTCGTTTTCGTTTTTCGTTTTCGTGTTTGGACCCCTCGTTTTCGTTTTTTCGACACCGTTTTCGTTTTTTCGTTTCGTTTACACGAAATTATCGTGTTCGTGTTCGTGTTCGTTTTCGTTTACACGAAATTTTCGTGTTCGTGTTCGTTTTCGTTTTCGTTTACACGAAAGCAGAAAACGAAAACGAAACGAAAAACGGAATGACCTTTAAAGTGTCCTAAAGATACGGTAGCCTCTTCTGTCACCGCAGTTTTCCCGCGAAATTTTCTTCGTTGTTTTGCCGTTTTACCCTATTTTACCGTTTCATTGGATTTCGTTCGACTAATCGATAACAAATTTTTGGATACATTAACTATCACAACAATCAAAATCTATAACAATAAAAATCATATATATCTAACAAGGTTAGCACATTAAAGACATTTGAATCTATGAAATAAAAATTCCATAACACTATCATAATCTTGGCCTAGAGATATTCTAAATCCGTTAAAAATAACATCATCCGAAATTCTATAAAAACTGTTGGATATCCAATTTGCCACTGTTGCGTACGACGGTCTCTTTCGGTTCCCATTTCTAGTGAAAGCTTGGCTCAAATCGGCCATCCAAGATTCCCAGCCGCTCCTTAATCTATCCTTAAATGGTTTGTTCACAGCAACTTCCAATGGTTGAAGATACTTAGTCAGTCCACCCGGTATAACTGCATGCTCCATATTTGTCATCCTTCCGTTTTCACAACACATTTTATGGGCCCGGCACTTTTCATGTGCCTATATTGGTATTGTCAGTTCACTGATCGTAAATCTTCCTATGAAGTTTTAATAAGATGTCTCATCTTCATCCACCCCCAAGTTGTTTATTTTATCTACTATACTATCAAGAGTGTTTCATTTTCATTTTTTTCATTTTTATCATTTATTTTTTTGTTTATGTTAATATAATAAACGGGGTTTGTTTTTGGTCTTAAACAGTTTTGCCTTTTTAAAGTGTACAATGCGTTCCGATATTTATCAATACTATCGCGAAAGTGACGAACCAGAAAAGCTGGCTTGCAAACGATGTGGTACGAAAATCAAGAAACGTCCCGACAAGTCAACCGGCTCTTTCTTGAACCACAAGAAAGAGTGCGAGAAGAAAGCTGAAGCTAGCGGCGAGCCTTCATGCAAGAAGCAGCGTCTTTTGGAGGATTTTACAACGAGGCTTGATGATTCAACACGCTTGTCTGAAGCAATCGTCAAGTTTTTTGCTGAATTTGGAATCCCGTTTCAAGCTGTGGAGTCGCCAACATTCACGGATATGATGCGACTGGGAGGTCATCAATTTCGAGTAAGTTCAAGCGTTTTCTCTGGTCATTATCGTGTGCTCGACGAAGTAGAAGACCTTTTTTGATTATGTTGTTGATTCATTGTTGTTATTCTTGTCTAAAATTGTTACGTGTTATTAGTTATGTCATAGTATAATAAACAAAAATTTTCGTTTTCGTTTTCGTTTTTGTCGTTTCGTTTTTCGTTTCGTTTACACGAAACTTTCGTGTTCGTGTTCGTTTTTCGTTTCGTTTACACGAAACTTTCGTGTTCGTTTTCGTTTTTCGTTTCGTTTACACGAAGATTTCGTTCGTTTCCCATCTCTGCCCGGGACCCGGGACCGTGGCCGGGAATTCCCTTTTTCAATATCCGGGACCCGGGACTTCAATTTTTCCCTACCCGGGTCCCGGCACCGGGATCCCGGTTTTTTTTAAGAAAAATACCCGGGTAGGGGGGGGGGACCGGGGGGAAGTCCCCCATCACTTAACGGTAATAGTGACAATTAAAGAGGAGGAAGAGCGAGAACAACCGACGAGCGAACCTTTCTCTTATAAATTATGTAACAATTTGTATCAAAAAACACCACTTTGTCAATATAAACAGACATCCCTTTTCCCAACCCGGGACTTCCCTTTTTCAATGACCGGGGACCGGGACCGGGACCGGGATCCCCTTTTTTTAGAGAAATACCCGGGTCGGGGGGGGGGGGGACCGGGGGGGGGAGTCCCTCCCATCACTGATACTTATATTTTAAGATAGTTTAAGAAAATCCTTGTCTGGGTTGTGGATTCCGAAATTGAAAACTCCCATCACCCGGAGCAAAGTGAAATACCACCTCCATCGATTCGAAAATTCCGCCCATCGAAAACGGGTGCCGCGAGTTTTTCGCCTCTATGAACAAGGAGTGGTACCGCAGCGGGATCGAACAACTTGCCGATAGATGGGTTCGAGCCATAGAGTCCAATGGTCTTTACTTTGAAACCTAATTGTTTTTCATGTGTTGTAAAATTATGTTTAAATTTTTAATAATAAATCGGAAAAAAATTTTTGGTTCATCCTAATAGATTTGAGCACTTTTCTGAGCTTGCTGTATTAGCCTACCAATTAGCGTTTTTATGCTACAATATTTGAACTCTTTCCACTCAAGTTTATTTCAAATGCTCTATTGTTATTATATTTCAATAGTTAAAGACTGAAATGGCCTTGTTCTCTAGTGGCTAATTAAATTTTATCATGTAAAAATACTCGAATCAAAAAAAATAATAAAAAATATTGTGTGCCAAGGATGAAGTGAGAATAATAACAAAGTTGTTTTCAATAAATCTTTCCTAATTTGTAACTTGTATTTTTTCACAAAGCGATACAACAAACCTTACAGGGAAAGTGTTTTAGGGAAACATTTGAAACATATTCTGATGAATTTTGGCAAAAAGTTAGAGATAACTGTAAATGATGAAGAACGAAGAAGCGCTAAATTCTATTTTTCTAACAAAAAATTAAACAACGTAAATGTATTTGTAAAAATAGTAATTTTTAGTTTCTATGAGGTTAATATTCATAGAACCAATAATTAATTAAATATTATTATTACATAATAAACATATATTTCTCAAAAAGAGTCATAATTAACTGTTTAAAAAACAAATAGGTTTTTTTTATGAATGCATAGAACAATGATCAACGGACATTTTTGATTTCGGCGTTTAAAGCTTTATCGCTTCCAATCTGATCAATTGGGTTGAGGAATAAGTTCGTAGCGTTTTTACATTTTCTTATTTTTCAACAATGGTTTTGTTGTTTGGAACAGTATATATATTGATCTGAGAGTGCTTTTTCTGCTCTACAAAACTGTGTTTTTAGTTTGTTCTGAAATTTTTAATTTTCATCATTTTTCACGCTTAGAAATGAACTACCCAGGAGGCAAAAATTAGAAGTTTCGTCATCTGCTCATTTTCGCTTTGTAACACGCGGTCATAAACAATGAACAGGAGATGAAAAATGATGCCTCTACGTAAATCTGAAGAAAAAAAGGAGTGGCTTCACATTCGTCGAAACCGATCTCGAATGGGAGGTTCATCAGCATCCACCGTACTATCGAGACTTTGCGTCATCCGATTATCATTTTCCGCTCTCTGTGTGCCTTTTGATGACGAAGAGGGCCTCGAAAACTGGCTTAACAACTTGAAAACAGGCTCAACAACATCTTCGACACCACATAATTGATTAATTGATTATTATAATGATTGTCATAAGGTGAAGCGAAAATGAAGGTAAATGAAAATGAAGGTGTTGAAATATTAAATCTCTGTTTAATTAAATAATGCGAGTATACAAATTATCATTGGTATGTCTGGGCTGTTATCAATTTTTTTTGTCTGGGCTGTTATCAGAAGTTTAAATTTATGTTATATTTTAGTGAAGAAAGTTACAGGGGGCATGAAACTATATAGGGGCGTGGTTAAAGGTCGTTGCAGACTGAGGTGATTTATTGTTGTCTAGGTGGAGCAGCGTATAGTCGTAACAATTACAGTTTACTTTAGAGAAATTATGCTGTATAGTCACGACTTGCTGGACCGTTTGTAACGCGTGCAGCAATAACTATAATATTCTGTGTATTATCAGCTCTCTACTTATATATAACTTTCTTCACGTGCTTTATAAAAAAATATTATTTTGGGTTCAGAATATGTCCACCTTTGTGCCAGGAAAACGTCATTTGCGGGAAGCTTTTCTTTTCCTTTTCCAACTCAAGAAGAAAGCCACTGACGCGCACGAAATGCTTGCCCAAGCTTACGGCGAAGCTGCACCAAGAATGATTGCCAAGAATGATTTCATCGTTTCAAATCGGGAGATTTTGACGTCAACGATAAAGACCCATCAGGACAGCCAAAAAAGTTTTAAGACGAAGAACTTCAGGCTTTGTTGGATGAAGATTCGGCGCAAACACAGGAGAAACTCGCGGCATCTCTCGACGTTGCGCAAAACGCAATTTCTCATGAAAGCAATGGGGAAGATTCAAAAGGAAGGAAAATGGATGCCCTATGAGCTCTCGGAACGCAAGGAGATCTGAGAAAAACAACTTCACAAATCTTGTTGGACAGATTCCAAAGAAAGTCTTCTTTACACCGCATCATAACTGGCGATGAAAATTGGGTGTACTACGACAATCCGAACCAAAGAAATTGTTGGGTAGTTAATAACAATATCCCCCATTTGAAACGGAAAAATAAGAAATGTGTAACAATTATGGAATTCACTAATAAAATGTGCTCAGCTATCACCATGCAAAGTCCCATGGATGGAGCCTTAACCAAAAAAATAATTAAAAAAGTTTAAAAATAATAAATAAATCTGCGCATAAGCCCGAAACCTTTTGGATCGGAAAACTGTTTCACTAGTAAGTTGAGTTAATTTCAATTGAATTTTAAGTGCTCTTTGCAGGAATTATTTACGGATATGACGAATATTTTAATTCAAATATTGTTCTTTTCAGTGATCGGTGCCTAATGGAATCGAACAAAAATTCGAATGAAATGAGGTTCTCATTTGGACGACCATTTTCTCATCTCTCATCAATGTGTGTTGTCTCAAGTAAATGGGTAGCTCATATTGAAGAGGAATAGACAAAAAAGTCGTTTGTGGCCGTGTGGCCGTCCATCGTAGGCTATAATTTTTTCTTCCTTTTCTGCTCTTCCATTAGGCACCGATTTTACGTCACGGTCAAAAATCTACGGGTGAATGTAAAATGCAAAGTCATACCCCTCTCGTAATGCCGCGTTATTATTGAATCGAGCACATTTCAACTATTTTTAATTGGAGTGAATTTGTATATAGGAATTGACTCTCAGTTATAAAGACCTACAATGGCCGGTTGCGTACACATTAAATTATTAGGGTGAACCAAAATTTTTTTCCGATTTTTTATTAAAAATTTAAACATAATTTTACAACACATGAAAAACAATTAGGTCGAGTGATCGAGCCGCAATTAAACACCACAACCGTTTCAAAGTAAAGTCCATTTGACTCTATGGCTTGAACCCATCTATCGGCAAGTTGTTCGATCCCGCTGCGGTACCACTCCTTGTTCTTAGAGGCGAAAGACTCGCGGCACCCGTTTTCGACATCGGCCAGGTCATTGAAGCTACGACCACAAAGAAAGTGTGCCATGGATCGGAAAAGGTGATAATCAGATGGCGCAAGGTCCGGACTATAAGCTGGATGTGGAAGAAGTTCAATTGCGTCGAGATTGTTGATCTTTTCCTTCGTTTGTCTTGTGGTGTGCGGTTTTGCTTTGTCTTGGTGAAGCTTCCGATTGATCAATGCTGGATGATTCTAGCCAAGTGCCGCATACATTCGATCAAGTTGGGCTCAATAAAGGTCTGCGAGTACTTATTGATGGATTGGTCTTCACAGCTTCACGGATTTCTTCAGTATCCACTGTCGTAGGTCGGCCTGAATGTGTCTTGTCCTCGAGATAAGTTTCGCCGTCGCTAAATCTTTTGAACCAATTTCGCGCAGTACGATCAGAGACCAAATGTCGCCTTCAACTGCGAAGATCTTTTTAGCTTCTCCAGCTGAGTTGAAGTTTTGTTTCCAATAATGGCGTAAAATAACACGAATTTCGGATTTTTCCATGTTTCTTCTACAAGTTAAAAAATTTTAAATAAAAGACGAATTAAAACTTTGAGTATATATTATGATAGAGCTGTTCAAGAGCATTAAAAATATATAAAACACATGTATATAAAAATCTTTATTTGGTAAAAAAAACAATTAGACAAAAAGATATAGGAAATCAGAAAAAAAATTTTGGATCACCCTAATATTATTGACAAAAATTTTATGTTGTCTCTTAAAGTTTTCTGTATTTCAACTCCACGATAACTGCAAAAGTGTCATCCAAGATACAATTAAGTCGCGCATACTAATTCACATACTAAATTATACTAAAAAAAACATACTAAAAATTAAACTGATATTTATGATGTTCTAGATAGTATTCTCTGAAAATATTTTATTCCCCTCACCTGGAATTGTAGAATACGCGGACAAAATTTCAAAAATCATTAAACATTTCATTTGGCGTGTGACTGTTTAGAAAGACCAAGTATTTATTAAATAAAGCATACAAACAACAATAAAAACAACCAACAACACAAATTACAATATCCTTACCCTTATCATAACATAAAAGAAAGACAATATCCCCCTTGATTCTCAAAACAATATTTATATAATTTAATTAAAGAAAAATAACAATCTTCTTAGCGAAAACTTGCTCGGACAATGGCAATACGGCCTCAGTTCGCCTTCCTTTATACAATCAGCTGTTTTTCCATACGTATTGGTTCGTTCAATTTTAGCTACAATCGACATTTTCTGAAACTCATCCACCGAGATGATCGTCTGGAATTAAACTTTAATCATAATATTCCGTATAACAAGCAACCTTAAACCGAGCTTTGCTTGGCTTATCCATTTCCACCTCGACATTATAAATCCTATCCTTATCGTTGTTCACATAATAATCAATCGAAATAGCTTTCGAGTAAACCATTTCGATACAAGATCCATCCACCTTTCCTTCTTTTAGAATCTTGTTCACTTCATTCGCCACGAAGACGCCAAAATCATTAGCTAATGAGGAAGAGCTGAAATGATGAATTTGATCTTGTCATGTGGTGCGGGTGGAACTTTGACTCCTGTTTCGTTTCAAATTGACATAAGCAATATCCAAATGGGATTGGCAGTGTTTTACACGTCCTTGGGAATGAAGGTTGTTCACGGAATAATGAGTGGCCTCTTTCATTTTTGATTTCAATCAAACTTGTGCTCATATAGTTGGAAGATGGCTGATGCTGTAAACGTTTTAGTTAATTGAGTTGTATATAATAAGAATATTATTCTGAATAGTATCGTTTCAGTTCTAAATTTTCACGTCACTTGCAATTATAAAAATAGGAGCTCATAAATCCGCTCTAAGAGAATATTCAGTGAATATACTCATGTTCTCGGATAGTTTAGTAAAAACCTGATAAAGTCACGTGGAAAGTAACACTAAATTTTGACGTGGAAAATAATAAGGCGCGATTAAATGTTGTAAAATGTGCATTTCCATTTGGCGTGAAATTTGTAATGGCTGAGACACAATCCAGGCTCCCTTACGAAAGGGTATAAAATTAATTGTTATGTTTCAATAAATAGTTCAGGCTTGGACTCAATGTGAGGCTAAAGAAGCAGATGAAGTTCAGAGCGATGCAACCATGCACGTCGTTACAAATTATCGTCCACGTTTTTCTGTAGCCTTTAGTTTTCTTCATATTGGAACAAGATCCCCTATCTATCAGTTCGAGTCGCAGATCAAGAACACTTTCTAACTCACACGGATGACGTTTTGAAATTCGTAAAATAAAATAAAACTGTGGCTTCACAACAGGGTTGACCGGACAAATGTTCGGCTTTATTGACTCAAAAAATATATTTTCCTATTCAGAGATCAATGCCTAATGGAAGAGCAAAAATATAAGTAAAATCATAATCGTTCATACGGCCAGTGGAAATTATAATTTTCCAATTTTTAAGCGTTTCGGATAATTGTTACGTCTTTTCAATAGAATATTGATGAGGATAAATTAACTAGGCTTGTCTTAAACTATCTAAAAACGTTCACATCTTTCCAGAAACATAGATTTGAGCACGTTTTCTGATATCGATCATACCAGTTGACGTGCGGCCACAAAGGAATTTTTCATCTATTCCTATTTTAAGAATGGCCATCCTAACGAGAACCTCATTCTCATATTTTTCCTTTTCCATTCGGCACCGATCTCTGAAAAGTACAATATTAAGTTTAAAAAATTCTTGAAATAATATATTAAAGTGAATTATTTCAACTGTCAAAGCACTTGGCTAGAAGACGTTAACATTTAAAAAAATTATTCTCATTTGGCGTGTGCTTAACAATATTTATTTGGCAAATGACTGAAAATATTTAAAGAAAACTTTTAAAAATTAAAGTCACATGAAACCTCATTCAAGTGTGGGGATTCGTGTTGAGCATCTCGGGGTATCGCGTAGCACCGTATGTTATACCACATCACGCTTCCATTATCACTCCAAATGGTATGGTTAAGTTGAGGGCTCAGAATATAATTTTATGTTTAAAACTTTGATAGGAATCATATGTTTTAAGATAGTTTAAGACGGGCTAATAAAATAACGTGTCAGGTTGTATTAAATTTATACGTGTAAATTAGTAAGGTACCTTTAAATATTGAAAAATAATCATCATCAAAATCTCTTCCATCAAATCACACATGCACGCCAAATCTAAATAGCGGTTTCGATATTTGAACGTGTGTGGAAATTTGTACGTGTTTATAACAAAAAAGTTTTTACTAACAGTTAATTAAGCTGGTTTTAAACTATCTAAAAATGTAAATATCTTTCTAAAAAGTTACATTTGAGCATACTTTCTGAGCTCATTCTATTACCATACAAGTTGGTGTGCCCTGGAATGTTAATTTTTGATTTATGATTAGATTAGGTCAATCAATATTCTAATTTTATCTTTGATCGTGATATCACTACAAGATTTTGAACTTACACATTTTGTTTTACGCAAAGTTTGATGTCTAATTGCTACTAAATATTATAATTAAAAAATAAAAAATAAGAAAAAAAAGAATAAAGATCATTGCCAATTCGACAAACCTTCAGAATATCTAGCAAAGTGGCGCGAGTATCATAATGAGTTTGAAGTTGCTTCGCATTCTCCCGCATCTGTCCCAGAAGATTCGTCGCGATCCTCAACTCCCTTGGGATTGAAATTGCCATCAAAGGATTATTCACGTCTATTTTCCCAAGCTTTGTTGATCGCACTTTTCCAAATCTCAATCCATGATCGCCCATCAGGAATACAAACGAGTTTTGGAACTATTATCAAGCTATAGGGTTTTGACGCGATATTTACCGTATTCTCATTCTTCTGAAAAAATTCCAAGAGGTCCTTGTCTGCGTGTGGAAGTTCGTCGGGATGATTATGACTGAATGTTGACATCCAAGCCCAACCGAACTTCAATTCTATAAAAATGGTAGAAAATCATAAGTGTTTTCATAGTTACCATCTGGATATGCGTCAATAAACTGCTGATAATATTCCAGAATTGGATGATGCAGCTCCCGACAGCCTTTGAGGTGATTCCGCGTGAGTTTGGTTCCACGTTTTTCGTATGCTACTTGGAATGGTCTAAAGTAAAACTTTTTATTAATTTGAAATGTTTTATTCAACCTCATGTAATGATCAATATTTGGCTTGTCAAATCCTTTACAATTTGGATAGTTGAGAGTACCATACATCCAGTCTTCTGCTAATAAGGTCTTAACGAATGTGTTTTATATTGTAGATTAAAGCTTGCATGTTAAAACTAATGAGTGCCCGCATCATTACCTGGTATCCATACATTCTATATTCGTCAAAGATTGAAGTATCATTATCTTTAAAATTTCCACAAAACTCTCGATGAGTCCAATCTGGTTGGATGGATTCTTTCCTGAACAATCTTCGATCAATTTCTTCCAGCTGTTTACCTGAATAATATAACCTTGTGAGTATTATTATCTACAGTAAATAAAACAACATTTATATTCAAACTCACCAAACCATAGAGGAACCCCATTTGGACGGCTATTCTCCCCAACCTTGTTCATGTAAGGGAATACAATTCCATTCAAGTTTTCAGTGAAGTATGATAGTGTTTTTGAAAGAGAGCTGAAGTACAGTTATTGAGAAGAATTAAAGATAATCGTATTACCGTATAGTTTGACTATATGCTAATGAATCAATGAGAATCACAAACACGTTGAATCTCTTCTTATCTTGCTCCAATTGAGTCCTAGAATAAATGGAGGATAGTGAGGACTTTGGGTATTTATCAGAGATGTGTGGAATTCCGGATTCCGCAATTTTATATTTTAATTCCGTAAAATTCACTTGTTGTGTTCCGGATCCCGTTCATTTTTCTATTCCGAACTGCAGATTCCGAAATTCCTATTTTCATTCTGAGTCCTGGATTCCGGATTCCGCAATTCAAAAATTGCCAATCCGCTTTCGAACTGTCATCTACTATTACGGAATGCCGTTACGTCTTTCGTGGTTCATTCAAAAGGTCCTACTAATGTTTAACTACTAGAAAATATGAAGAAAAAAAGAAAGATAGACTAGAGAATTCACGGTAGGAGGAGATGATTAAGAGGGGCGCCGTCTAGGACGCTAACAAATCGAGTTTAAAAAAGTACTCAAATATAATATTTTTTGAAGGGTTTTTAATATCTTGGCTCCGACTTAAAATGGGTTTCTGAGCACGTTTTGTCCTGGAGTGCAACTTTAACTTGGCTAGAAACATAAAAATAAAATGAGCTAAAGAAACGCGATCAAATCATAATTTTTAACAAGATAAAAGTTAAGAATCGTCTTGTTAACACGGTTTTATTAAAAAGACGTAAAACTTTAAAGACGCGCTTAAAAATCAGAGTTGGTGTTAACGTATGAATTCCATTTAACGATATTTAACGGAATAATAGGAAAATATAAGAAACCCAAGTTTTTCGAATCAAACAGCTTACCGTCTTTATGAAGAGAAGAACCTACTTGTTTTCTTTCTTAATAATCTGTGTGTGCAGGTATGCATAAACATCATTTTTCTTGTCATCATTCTTCTGACACGTTGTTTCCAACACTTCGCAGTCAACGGGCCCCGCTTCCTTCATCCAGTCGCTGATCAAATTATCATAATCTGATTTTCGTCGATGACACCTTTAAATATAATTTGCACCTCTTTCAGAGAATATTCCATTCACCTGGCTTTACAAGAATAGTTCTTCTGAAATTTCTCATGAATCCTCCATCCTTTATCATCCAAAATCGTCATTTTCTCAACCTTCTTGCAGTTCTTCGTCGGATCCGCATTCGGATTATAGTACTAAATGAAGAAATAAAACCAATTGAATAGCAAAAAACATGCTGAAATGTTACTTGCATGTACTCTTTGTCCCAAATATCATATTCCGGTAATTTACACGTATCAAATACATTTTGTGTTGAGTAGCTTTCCGAGATCCTACCCGGTTTATGGTTTGAATAAGAATTAATGTAGAAATAGAAGCAAATAATATATACAGCAAGGCAAGGCGTTATTATGAGAAAATTCATTTTATCTGAAATATCGAGTTGTTATAAGATATTTTTGACGAACATTATAAGAATACAAGTGAGATTTGCAAATTAAATGCAGGAAAAGTGCGGTTCACAACTGCACGATCAAACATTTTTGATACATAGACGTGTGCCGTAACAACTTAGCTGGGTGGTATAAATGAATCACGGTTTGAGTTGTTAATGTTGGAAAGCCGTCAATTGGAAATAATCACGCCAAATTTAAATAGTGATTTTCCGATTGTTAAGAGATTTTACGGGTTTTCTACGAGGGTGAACTAAAATTTAAAGCTTCAACGCAACTGCAGCAGCAAAAAAGATATGCGAAGTTGAAGGCGACAATATGGTCTCGGATCGTACTGCGAGAAATTGGTTCGAAAGATTTAACGACGGCGACATTGATCTCGAGGACAAAATCACAAAACCCTACGACAGTGGATTCTGAGGCAATCCGTGAAGCTGTGTACACCCATCCATCAAGTACTCGCAGATTGTCGGCCGAGCTCGATATTCCTCAAACATCAGTTGTACGACATCTTCACGCCCTTGGGAAAGTAAATAGACGCTGCAGTACCTCATGAATTGACTAAAATTCAAGATCAAAAACGTGTCGTGACTTGCTGAAAACTGCTCGAAAATCCACAAGATTACCGTTTTATTCGTAGAATTGTAACATGTGATGAAAAGTGGGTCTACTTTAGTAATCCGTTCAGAAAAAATCAATGGTTGGAACCCGGTCAAACGGCGGAACGGTAGCCAAATGTGATCCCTTCTCAGAGAAGGCAATTCTGAGAGTTTGGTGGAATTTCGAAGGCGTAATTTACTTTGAGCTAGTTCCAAATGGTTGGACCATCGACTTGATCGAATGTATGAGGCACTTGGCGAGAAATATCCAGCATTGATCAATCGTATATATTATTTTGTTTTTGTTTGCATAAAAATGTACCTTTTCTGAGACACTAACATTTAATTTGTAATTTGCACGCCAAATGAAATCTTTAAATGGCTGAGCTAAGAAATTATTATCACATAGAGTTCGATTTTTAGTTTATTTTAAAGAATTTCTATCAAAGTTTCGAGAACTTTATGTTGAAATTAACTCCAAGCAACTTGTAAGTTTGCCAATTTGCGTTCCTGCGCTTCCATCCATACCTGATTGTTTGTGTATACCAGAGATGGTCAGAATGAGGGTTTTTAAAATTTGCAAAAACGTCCGGAATACGGGGTTCGCCATCCGGAATTCCGCTCATCTCTGGTGTATACCAGAAAAATAATGGTGGTTGCAACCAATTTATTATTAAAAATTGATGGAGAAAGAAATTAAAGATAAAATACAAAGGATAAAAAAATTTCAAGCAGAACTGAAGGTTTTATAGCAAAAAAGAAAATAATGCACTAAGATGATTTACCCCCTAAGTTTGTTTTATTATAAATTTGTTTATAATCATAACAAAGAAAGAAACAAACTATTAAAGGGTTCCATATGACAAGAAGAATATTCTATTTATTGTCCGATATTATTTGATTAAACAATTTGGGAGCCTTTGTAGTTTAAATATGAAACAGGAAAAATGTTTTGCAATTCTCTGAGCTGACCAACAAATGACTGTATAATTTCGACCAATTTGTTGTTTATTTAATCTTCTATTCCTACAAATAGTTAAATATTATGAAATATTAATTGAATCGTGATTATGCTAATTTGGGATTTCAAATAATATTCCATATTTTTTATTTTTATACGTGGACTTCTTGTGGATTCAGGTGCCAATCATTTTTGTCTGCAAATGCAAAAAAACAATATTTGTGTGTGTTTAACAATTTTAGCGTCATATTAATCGCACAATTTTACGAATGTTTAATTAGGCTTGTCTTAAACTATCTAAAAATTTTAATATATTTCCAAAATGTTAGATTTGAATACTTTTTCAGTGCTCATTTTATTACCATACATAATTTGGTTCAAAAATATCGTTTGATTAAAAAAAAACTCGAATGGGAGGTTCTTCAGCCGTACTCTCCAGATTTTACGCTCTCAGTCAAACCAAATGAGGGGTGTTACCGTCAAAGGACATCCAAAACTGGTTCAACAACTTCTTCGACACCAGACCCGGCGATTTTTGGCGAAGCGGCATCAACAAATTGATCGAGAGGTGGAAGGAAGTCGTAAACAGTAACGGCGAATACATGATTGATCAATTGATTATTATAATTATTGTTTCTTGTTCAAATAAATATTTTTTAAAAAAATTATGCACGCCAAATCGACATAGCGATTTTGCAATGTTTAAACGTGTGTAGGAATGTTGACGTCTTTATAAGGAAAAAGTGTTTACTGCAGTTTAACTAAGAATATCTTAGACTATTTAAAAATATTAAAATATTTCAAAACAGTTCTGTTAGTTCCTCTGGATATGTATGAATTTCCTAATTTATTGTTTTGAACTTGGATCTCTTGCGGAATCAGTTGTTCATTTTAATTATTTGTTCTCCTGTTTTTTTGTATTATATATGGTGAATGAATAAAGTATTTATTTGAGCATGTTTACTGAACTCATTCTATTACCATACAAGTTGGGTTGCTCAACGAACTTATTCCGCAACCCAATACTATATATTAAACATTTATACCATCATAATGTTCACGTGGAATGCAAGAACAAGGTCTCATAGAAATCAAACGTTTCATTTGGCGTGCTCCCATCATCTCGATGCAAATCCTAGTTCCGCGCTTGGCTGGGAACGAGGGACCTCGTTCGTTTTGCATAATGATAGAAGTGTTCAGACTTGTTTTTTATAGAGTGACGTGCTTCATGAGAAGAGTTATTGGTATAAAACAGAAATGTGCGGAATGCTTCATTCTGAAAATTCACAAGTCATATAAACGTTGACACAAAATACCGCTAGAATTCCGGATTCCGCGTTCCGTATTTCATTTTTTGATTTTGATATCCGGATTCCGAATTCCGAACCGCCCATCTCTGGTACGCAATATTTTGAAAACATGTTTATTATAAAATATCTACCATAGATTTCTTTCCACGGCTAAGAAACCCAAAAAATAAAATTTTTAAACTATTCAGCAAATCACAAAAATGTTAGCTACAATAAAAACAAAAAAGAATCAATAACAAAAATAAAAATTCGAAGGAATATGCTCGATAGATAGTTGCACTAAATTCTTTTATACGTTTATTATAAACACATCATAAAAATGACATGAATTACACCCAATTAACATCATTAACATTTCAATTAAATAAAAAACAAACATTCGAGATTATGTATTAGATAGCCGATAAATAAGATTGCCGACGGACTATCCTATAATTGCCGCTTTAGAAGTCTTCATCTGCAATTTATTTTAATGGGATTGTCAAGCTGATATCTTCTCTTATTATTCTAATCTGAAAATTCTTTGATATTAATATTGATATTACAGAAGAAAACTGCGATGAAAAGCTGAAATTGAGGTCACATCGATCTTGTCTAAAAGGTCTAAAAGTCTCTTAAAGCATAAGAGATAATTTAAAGAAAGTCTGAAAAATTGACATAAAAATTAGGTTTTAACTTCCACGTGGAATAGTCTAGAAATATCGTAATTTTCATTTGGCTTGCAGGCAGGTTTGCTTCAAATTTTTTTGCATTTAACGATGAAAGAAATTTGAAAGACATATCTTGTAGAATTTGTCTCAAAAATTTTGAAATTAACAAAATTGTTTATTTAGTATTCTAGAATGTGGAATTATAAAAAAACAATTTTAGAGCTCCGTACGCCCAAACTGAAGCATCGAAAATGCACAAAAAATAAAAAAGTTCAACATTTAGTTTCTCGGCTCTGTGAGCACCTACAAGGTTGTGCTCAGGATATGTTGTAGAGCAAAAAATTCTGTATAAGATAATCTAACGCGCGTTTCTCAAAATGAGCACATTCTTCTAAAATGGAGCATCAAAATGTCAACATGAAAAAATTTTTTTCAAAAGCTTTTGCTCATTTTCTCGGCTCTATGAGCACGTAGCGCCTTGTGCTCAGGCTCATTTTATAGAACTTGATGCGCTGAATACGGTAATGCAAAAAAACCTGCACAAAAAGAGCTCCTTACGCTCAAACTGGAGCATCGACCATGTGCAAAAAATAAAAAAGTTCAACATTTAGTTTCTCGGCTCTGTGAGCACCTACAAGGTTGTGCTCAGGGTATGTTGTAGAGCAAAAAAATTCTGTTTCATGTTCAATGGGCGCATGCGAAGGCAAATAATAGATACACACTCTACTAACACAAAAAAAATCTAAATTATATTCCCATTATTTTAATCTTCTTGACGAAATTCCATCTTCCATCTTCCGTTTTCCGCCTTCCGTTTGAAAAAAATCGATTTCCGTGCAACCGTGGCGTGTATGTTAATAAAATGAGCTCTAAAAGTTTTCAAATCTAACATTCTGGAAATATATTAATATTTTTAGATAGTTTAAGACAAGCCTAATTAAACATTCGTAAAAATGTGCGATTAATATGACGCTAAAATTGTTAAACACACACAAATATTGTTTTTTTGCATTTGCAGACAAAAATGATTGGCACCTGAATCCACAAGAAGTCCACGTATAAAAATAAAAAATATGGAATATTATTTGAAATCCCAAATTAGCATAATCACATTTTTCCTGTTTTTCCTGTTTCATATTTAAACTACAAAGGCTCCCAAATTGTTTAATCAAATAATATCGGACAATAAATAGAATATTCTTCTTGTCATATGGAACCCTTTAATAGTTTGTTTCTTTCTTTGTTATGATTATAAACAAATTTATAATAAAACAAACTTAGGGGGTAAATCATCTTAGTGCATTATTTTCTTTTTCGCTATAAAACCTTCAGTTCTGCCGAAAATTTTTTTTATCCTTTGTATTTTATCTTTAATTTCTTTCTCCATCAATTTTTAATAATAAATTGGTTGCAACCACCATTATTTTTCTGGTATACACCAGAGATGAGCGGAATTCCGGATGGCGAACCCCGTATTCCGGACGTTTTTGCGAATTTTAAAAACTCTCATTCTGACCATCTCTGGTATACACAAACAATCAGGTCATGTATGGATGGTAGAACAGTAAAGTTTCTCTAAAATTTTGAAATATTATTAGTATAGCAGAGAAAAAAAATAAAAATATCAAATCTCTAATTTTGTGAAAATTTAAAAATTTTTAGAGAGTTTAAGGAAAATCATACAAATTTAAATAGAAATTATTAGCCTAAAGTATACGTGAATGCTGCTTGCTGCTTCTTTTCCCCAGCGCCACGAAAAAAAAATCTTTAAAGAGTTCTTCGATGAGAAAAGCGGGCACTCCAAATTAATTTGAGAATTATCCAATATTTATCACTATTATTTTCTCTTTCACGTAAATGTACCAAGTGAATTACTAACTCAATTTTACTGTCTAAAAAATATTAATCTCACCGAAATATTATATTTCAGCACATTTACTGAGCTCATTATTTCACAGTGTTTTCTAAAAAAAGCCGTAAAATCTTTAAAACACTCTTAAAAATCGGAAAATCACTATTTAAATTTGGGGTGCTTATTGCCAATTGACGGGTTGCCAACAGTGATTCATTTCGACCACCCAGCTAAGTTATTATGGCGATATTTTTTGTGTTGCTTTAATTTCTGGCACACGCTGAAGTTCATCAAAGCCTCAAACAATTGTATTTACGTGGATTTCGGTATTATCAAATAAAACCTCGACATATCAAACATTTAATTTCAAATTGATACAAACTTGTGCATTGTTAAAAATAAAAAAAACTAAATGATAAGCTTGTCTAATACCAACATTTCCGAAGAGAACGTTTGTAATTAAGTGATAACACGTCTATGTATAAAAAATGTTTGATGACTAAAGTGTGAACCGCACTTTTCCTGCATTTAATTTGCAAATCTCACTTGTATTCTTATAATGTTCGTCAAAAATATCTTATAACAACTCGATCTTTCAGATAAAATGAATTTTCTCATAATAACGCCTTTTCTTCTTGTATACATTATTTGCTTCTATTTCTACATTAATTCAAATTCAAGCCATGAACCGGGTAGGATCTCGGAAACCTACTCAACACAAAATGTATTTGATACGTGTAAATTACCGAAATATGATATTTGGGACAAAGAGTACATGCAAGTAACATTTCAGCATGTTTTTTGCTATTCAATTGGTTTTATTTCTTCATTTAGTATTATAATCCGAATGCGAATCCGACGAAGAACTGCAAGAAGGTTGAGAAAATGACGATTTTGGATGATAAAGGATGGAGGATTCATGAGAAATTTCAGAAGAACTATTCTTGTAAAGCCAGGTGAATGGAATATTCTCTGAAAGAGGTGCAAATTATATTTAAAGGTGTCATCGACGAAAATCAGATTATGATAATTTGATCAGCGACTGGATGAAGGAAGCGGGGCCCGTTGACTGCGAAGTGTTGGAAACAACGTGTCAGAAGAATGATGACAAGAAAAATGATGTTTATGCATACCTGCACACACAGATCATTAAGAAAGAAAACAAGTAGGTTCTTCTCTTCATAAAGACGGTAAGCTGTTTGATTCCAAAAACTTGGGTTTCTTATATTTTCCTATTATTCCGTTAAATATCGTTAAATGGAATTCATACGTTAACACCAACTCTGATTTTTAAGCGCGTCTTTAAAGTTTTACGTCTTTTTAATAAAACAGTGTTAACAAGACGATTCTTAACTAGACGATCCTTAACTTTTATCTTGTCAAAAAGTATGATTTGATCGCGTTTCTTGAGCTCATTTTATTTTTTATACAAGTTGGCGTGTACTTGGTGTTTTAATCTAAATTTTGTTCAAAACCCCATTTTAAGTCGGAGCCAAGAGGCTTTGGCAAAATTCCCGCTTTATTTTTTCATAGTGAGCGGTCAGTTGTTCTAATTGTAATATTCCACAAATTAAGTCGTATTATTTCTATAGCTGATACTACTCAAACTTTTCCTGTTTTGACAGTTTAGTTAAAAATCAGCTTTGACTGATTCGGTTGACTCTATTATTCTTGTTATTATTATTGTTTCTGGTACTACTATTTAATGGAGCGTCAAGAAGTAACCATGGTGTCCGGACAATGTATTGAAGACATGTCATAAAATGGATCTATTTCTCCTCCCGCTAAACACAAACGAGAAAGACCAATCGGCAAACGACCCAAACAATCTGAAACGCTCAATGCTCGCAGAAACTTCAAGCAAGTGGTTAATGAACTTGTTGCAAATAATCAGAGGTTAGAGGAGGAATTGAAGAAGCTAAGTTATAATTTTAATATTTTGTTAAAAACCGTTGAAAACATTCGTAAGCAATTGCACGCCAACGGCAAACAGCCTTCACATAAAAATAAAGATCAACGAATTTAATCACGCGTTCAACAAATTTATTCTTTTTCGTTCTTTTTTGTAAAACAGTATTTTGGCTATAATAGGAGAACTAGTCTTAATCTCAAAAATTAAAAATAGTGATTGAGTGAGTTAAAAAATCTGTTGTGAGATTATAACTATTATATTATTCTACCAATAAATATTGTCCTTTTCAGAGACTCTTATTTTCTCTTCCATTAGGCACCGATCTCTGAAAAAGACAATATATTCTTCTACGAAATTTTGTTGCATGACCGTTTTTCAATTTCGGAATCCGGAATTAGGCCCATCTCTGGTGGATAGCCACCCACCCATAACCCTGATTAGTAGACGACTGACTATAGCATCAAGGGAAGGAGTCGGGACTATAGGAAATGTACGAGAAAGTAGCAAGTCCTATCACAAAACATCAGAGAGAGCATATTGATAAGTTGAATGCAGAAATTCAACTGTTGATTGAACTATGAGAAGATCTTAATTAATCGATTGATAAAAGAATGTTCTCCAGAGATCTCTCATATATATTCTTCTACGAAATCCACTTATCAAGGAGAGAACGGCACGTTAAATGGAAATAATTATTTTCTTATTTTTAGGCTTGTCTTAAGACTTCCACGTGTTCTTCACTCAAATATTGCATCCCAACTTGTATGATAATAAAATGAGCTCAGTAATCATGCTCAAATTCAACTTTTTAGAAAGATATTAATATTTTTTAGATAGTTTAATGAATTATCCGTTAAATTGCAGTGAAAATTTTATCCTTATAAAGACGTAAAAATTTCCACACACGTCCAAAATCGCCAAATCGTTATTTCGATTAGGCGTGAATATTGACCACAACGGTTTTTCTCATTTTTTAAATCTTTATAATATTAAAAAAAACCTTCACAAAATTATATTTGAGTACTTTTTTAAACTCGATTTATTATCGTTCTAGAGGGCGCCCCTCTTAATCATCTCCTCCTACCGTAAAATTCTCTAGTGAATCTTTCTTTTTTCCTTCATATTTTCTAGTAGTTAAACATTAGTAGGACCTTTTGAATGAACCACGAACGGTATTCCGTAATAGTAGACGATAGCTCGAAAGCGGATTGGCAATTTTTGAATTTTGGAATTCGGAATCCAGGAGTCAGAATGAAAATAGAAATTTCGGAATCGGGTGTTCGGAATCAAAAAATGGACGGAATTCGGAGCGCTAAAAGTGGATTTTCGAAATTTGGAATTAAAATATAAAATCATCTCTGATCAATACCCAAAGTCCGCACTATCCTCCATTTATTCTAGGACTCAATTTGAGCAAGATAAGAAGAGATTCAACGTGTTTGTGATTCTCATTGATTCACTAGCATATAGTCAAACTATACGGTAATACGATTATCTTTAATTCTTATCAATAACTGTACTTCAGCTCTCTTTCAAAAACACTATCATACTTCACTGAACACTTGAATGGAATTGCATTTCCTTACATGAACAAGGTTGGAGAGAATAGCCGTCCAAATGGGGTTCCTCTATGGTTTGGTGAGTGTTTGAATATAAATGTTGTTTTATTTACTGTAGATATTATTACTCACATGGTTATATTATTCAGGTAAACAGCTGGAAGAAATTGATCGAAGATTGTTCAGGAAAGAATCCATCCAACCAGATTGGACTCATCGAGAGTTTTGTGGAAATTTTAAAGATAATGATACTTCAATCTTTGACGAATATAGAATGTATGGATACCAGGTAATGATGCGGGCACTCATTAGTTTTAACATGCAAGCTTTAATCTACAATATAAAACACATTCGTTAAGACCTTATTAGCAGAAGACTGGATGTATGGTACTCTCAACTATCCAAATTGTAAAGGATTTGACAACCCAAATATTGATCATTACATGAGGTTGAATAAAACATTTCAAATTAATAAAAAGTTTTACTTTAGACCATTCCAAATAGCATACGAAAAACGTGGAACCAAACTCACGCGGAATCACCTCAAAGGCTGTCGGGAGCGACATCATCCGATTTTGGAATATTATCAGCAGTTTATTGACGCATATCCAGATGGTAACTATGAAATCACTTATGATTTTCTACCATTATTGTAGAATTGAAGTTCGGTTGGGCTTGGATGACAACCTTCAATCATTATCATCCAGATGAACTTCCCCACGCAGACAAGGACCTCTTTGAATTTTTTCAGAAGAATGACAATACGGTAAATATCGCGTCAAAACCCTATAGCTTGATAATAGTTCCAAAACTCGTTTGTATTCCTGATGGGCGATCATGGACTGAGGTTAGGAAAAGTTCGATCAACAAAGCTTGGAAAAATAGACGTGAACAATCCTTTGATGGCAATTTCAATCCCAAGGGAGTTGAGGGTCGCGACGAATCTTCTGGGACAGATGCGGGAGAATGCGAAGCAGCTTCAAACTCATTATGATACTCGCGCCACTTTGCTAGATATTCTGAAGGTTTGTCGAATTGGCAATGATCTTTATTCTTATTTTTTACACGTTAATTATAATATTTGGTAGCAATTAGACATCAAACTTTGCGTAAAGCAAAATGTGTAAGTTCAAAATCTTGTAATATCACGATCAATGATGAAATTTGAATTAATTGATTATATATATATATATTTATGAGCGGGAAACCGATGCTCAAACGGGAAAGGTCATGTTGTTTTTGTGGCAAAACACTTCCGTCGTCGGTTGCACTCAGGTTTCAGATAAAATATATTCCCAACCGGTGCAAAACCAATGTAAAACCGGTCATATGCCGTAAACCGACCGTGCCGTGTTTGCTTGTGTATGAAAGTTCTAGCCTCGGCTGCGCTCAATCTTTCAAATTTTTTAAATTACGTTATTGATTTTAAAAATTTAGCATTAAATTAAGATCCTAAAATTCTATACTCATCAGGAGGGTTGCACGGAAATCGATTTTGTTTGAAACGGAAGAGGGAAAATGGAAATGGAAGATGGAAGATGGAATTCCGTGAAATCCTGATACCCATTACTTATTTGTAGAGCAACCTTCAGTCAATAATAAAGTATATGCACACAATACGCAGATAATATCTAATGGATTGTATTTTACGCGGTAACCAAAAAAGGCAAAGTTTGATTTTTAATTGCTTCCAATTAATTATTATAATGAGACGTTTGCACTCCAACACGGGGTGCCGAAAAAAAAAGCTTTTTGTTTTTATAAAAGTAAATTTTAAAGTTTCTCTCAATTATATATTACATAAAACATATTTTTTTATTTAGAAATATTTAGAAAATACATACATCCGTACTTTAAGCCTATACAGGGTTGCGCATAATTATCTCGCCATTTTTGAAAGTATGACACTCAAGAACCAAAAGTCAGAACGAGATTCAACAAATATTGTTTTGATACAACTAAAATTAAAGTTTAATTATTTCTGTTCAACACGGCCGCCACAGACTTTCCCATTCCTTGACCATTGTTTCCTTGCTCCCTCAAAACTTGAGTGGCGTTCCGCGTTGTCCTTCTTCTTGTAATACTTCCCAAACAGAGGAGGAGAAGAGGTTAAAATCATGTGAAGAACCTGGCCAATCAGTGATTTCCTTGATAAATCTTGGAATTTTCGTTTCGCACCACTTTTGCGTCTTTTTGCGGTATATAAAAGATGCACCAGCCTGCTCAAACACCCAATCCTTTAGATTAATTGGCCCTGGTGACTAAGTACTTCTCCAGGTTTCCCTTCTTTGTCGATCTTCTCTCCTTTTCCACGAAAAGAAGTGTTCACTTGCCAGTTGAGCAGATGGCTCCGAAAACAATAACGGAAGCGGGATGTGACTCCCGATGAACAGTCCCACCCATCTCAGAAACTTTTGGGGAACTATTGGCAAGCACTAGATGATTCTGAGAGTGGAATTCGGTCTTTATCGTAAACAGCTTCAGAAAACGCGGTCACCAAATTCTCTCCCGTTTGTGTACGGGTCAGAAGATTGTTTCCATTCTTGAGTCTTTTTTGTTTGTTGTTATCCGACAAAATAGCAAATTTTCTGATACGATAAAGTGTCATTTGAGCTTACTGTCTACACCTTCCATTGATCTCTTGCTAATATTCATGTAAGTAATCATCTGCCTCATGCTCCGATTTGGGTTTCAGTCAATGTTGAACGACCAACTTCAAGATAGCGAGGGGGAATCACAGAAGTTGTTCATTCACGTCCAGAGTACGGTCATTGGCTAAAACAAGCTCACTGTAACGTTATATGGAATCATATACGCTCCTTCGCGGCACCCTCAGACGCTCACTGATAAGAAGAAGGTAAATCTGGAGAAGTACTTAGTCACCTGGGCCAATTAATCTAAAGGATTGGCTGTTTGAACAAGCTTATTAAATTGTAAAAGAGGAGAATATATAGCTCGAGTCCCTAGCGCCGATTTTTTGTCCGCGCAACCATGTTATGAAGCCCCAATTTTTTTTATTTTAGGAATTTCAAAACGTCATCCGTGTGAGTTAGAAAGTGTTCTTGAGCTGCGATTCGAACTGATAGATAGGGGGTCTTGTTCCAATATGAGCAAAATTAAAGGCTACAGAAAAACGTGGACTAGAATTTGTAACGACCTGCATGACTGCATCGCACTGAACTACAGTTGTAATGTCTCGTTAGCTACACATCGAGTCCAATACATAAATTGAACTATTCATTGAAAGATAGCAATTAATTTTCTACCCTTTTTTAAGGGAGCGTGGCTTGTGTCTCAGCCATTACAAATTTAAAAGTTAAACGGTACTATTCAGAATAATATTCTTACAACTAACAACTCAATTAACTAAAACTTTTACAGCATCAGCCATCTTCCAACTATATGAGCACAAGTTTGATTGAAATCAAAAATGAAAGAGGCCACTCATTATTCCGTGAACAGCCTTCATTCCCAAGGACGTGTAAAACACTGCCAATCCCATTTGGATATTGCTTATGTCAATTTGAAACGAAACAGGAGTCTAAGTTCCATCCGCACCACATGACAAGATCTCATTCATTATTTCAGCTCTTCCTCATTAGCTAATGATTTTGGCGTCTTGGTGGCGAATGAAGTGAACAAGATTCTAAAAGAAGGAAAGGTGGATGGATCTTGTATCGAAATGGTTTACTCGAAAGCTATTTCGATTGATTATTATGTGAACAACGATAAGGATAGGATTTATAATGTCGAGGTGGAAATGGATAAGCCAAGCAAAGCTCGGTTTAAGGTTGCTTGTTATACGGAATATTATGATTACAGTATAATTCCAGACGATCATCTCGGTGGATGAGTTTCAGAAAATTTCGATTGTAGCTAAAATTGAACGAACCAATACGTATGGAAAAACAGCTGATTGTATAAAGGAAGGCGAACTGAGGCCGTATTGCCATTGTCCGAGCAAGTTTTCGCTGAGAAGATTGTTATTTTTTCTTTAATTAAATTAAATAAATACTGTTTTGAGAATCACGGGGGATATTGTCTTTCTTTTATGTTATGATAGGGGTAAGGATATTGTAATTTATGTTGTTGGTTGTTTTTATTGTTGTTTGTATGCTTTATTTAATAATTATTGGGTCTTTCTAAACAGTCACACGCCAAATGAAATGTTTAATGATTTCTGAAATTTTGTCCGCGTATTCTAGAATTCCAGGTGAGTGGAATGAAATATTTTCAGAAACTACTATCTAGAATATCATTAATATCAGCGCTTGAGTATGTATGCGCGACCTTTACTGTTTAGTATTTATGTTAATGATCTTCCGTCGGCTATCATTTCACCATCTGTATCAATTTCTCAATACGCCGATGATGTTAAGTTTTACTCGAAAATTATAAATTCTAATCATTTAGGACTTCAGTCTGCAATTTGTGATGTCTTAAACTGGGCGGAAGCGAATAAACTTCCATTAAATTGCTCAAAGAATAAAATAATATCTTTGCATAAAAAGCCGTGCAAACCGTATGGTTTACATAATTTTCAAATGCTTTTCCTCACTAAAGCCACTGTTCTATTTATTGTTGTATAAATCACATGTACGTTCTCTCCTTGAGTATGGTACGCAAGCATAATTTCCGACCAAAGTTTCTGATGTTAACTTGATCGAGAATGTCCAGAAGCGATTCACTAGGAAGCTTTATTGTAGAATCAATCGTAAGTATATTTCTTTCAACTATCCTGATTATCTTTCTTACGCAGAGCGCTTGAAGCTTTTCAATTTAGAAACTTTATCTAAGAGACGAGAAGATTTGGATTGCAAGTTCCTATCAAAAAACCTGTTGAGTAGGGCTCAAGTTAATTGGAGAAAACTTTTATCTATTAATGCATCTACAAATCGTAGTGGTATTAGATTAACGTTTAAGCCTCCATTGAAATCAATTCGTAGAAAGTTTTTTGTGGCACGTTCTGTGCAATTATTCAATGAAAGATGCAAGAGTTTATCGGTGAATTTGAAACGAAGGCTACATTTGTCGATTCTGGGGAGTCTTGAAGTTTCCCCTAATTAATGTTATTTATCAAATAGACAAATACAACTTTAGCCGTATTTAGTAGTTTCGTGTTTATTTGAAAATATGCATTTTTACAAAAAAAACTCTGGCATATTAGTTATCATCCCACCCTTTATTTATGTTATTTTTTTATGTTGCTATTATTTATTTTTATTACCTGTTACCTAATTTATTTGGTTCTTTCTTTAGATTATTTATTTAGTTATAATTTTATGTTTAAGTTTTTAATTTTCATTATATTTTAATTTAATTGTAGTTTTAATCACGTGTTTAGTACACGTAGCGTAAATAAATAAAATAAATAATAAATAAATTCTTGGCTGAAATCTTGCACTTATCGTGGAGTTGAAAAACAGAAAACTTAAAATGACAACAAACATTTTTGTCAATAATAATTTAATGTGTACGAAAAACTTTTATCTTAAACAAAAACAAAACCTTTGTTCAAAATAATTTCCGTCATTAATAACAACATTTTCCCAGAGTTTGGGCAGCTTATGGATTCCATCATTATAGAATTTTTCTGGTCTTTTTACTGCGATTTCATGCTACAACTGCACTAATTAATGTTGACAGCGATTCGCAGTGATTGTTTCGCCAGGTTGGAGCAGTTCATAGTACAGAATTCCTTGTTGGTCCCACCATATGCACAGTAAGACCTTCTTCCCGGGGATGTTGGGTTGTGCGGTCGAAGTTGTTGATTCACCGGGACTAACCCACGATTTTCTTCTCTTCTGGTTGTCGTAGTACACCCACTTTTCATCGGCAGTTATAATGCGGTTTAAAAAAGACTTTCTTTGAAATATGTCCAACAAGATTTGTGAAGTTGTTTCTAGTATACGACCCGAGAGAATAATAGAACAAATATAAATACATTAGAAATTACCCTATTTATGCGTTTCATTGGATTCCTCGACTCAGACAGTTATGTTCCATCATTTCGATCAAAAGAGAAAATATAACAGAAGTTGTTATGCACAAAATCTCATCAATTTATGTTGTTAAGCTTTTATTTTAAAGTGACGACATTAATTGATTAAATAATAGAGATACATCTGAATTGTCGTAATAACGAGACGTTTTAGAATAATTTTTCTTTTCTCACATAGCATGTTAGCCTGAAAAATACTAGATATCAGGGTTGCAAGGAAAAATATTTTCAAATGGAAAACCGTGATGGAACTCGAAAAACGGAATACGGATATAAATCTTAATTAGTGTATTATTAATTTCTAATGTATTTATATTTGTTTTTCTATTATTCTCTCGGGCCCTATACTAGAAATTAAGATTATCAAATAAAAAGTTATCCTTCAACATTCCTCTGGTATACGGCATCCGGTTGTTACGCTGCTATTAATAAAGATTTTTCAATTAATTAAAAAAGAAATAAATGGCAAAGTGCCAAGAATGCGTAGCGATGAGATCCTTGTTTTGGGTTCAGAATATGTCCACATTTGTGAAGAAGAAAAAGTAAAAAGCAATTTCTCATCGATTGAAAGCAATGGGGAAGGTTCAAAAGGAAGGAAAATGGATTCCCTCTGAGCTCTCAGAACGCAACAAAGAGCAGAGAAAAACAACTTCACAAATCTTGTTGGACAGATTTCAAAGAAAGTCTTTTTTACACCGCATCATAACTGGCGATGAAGAGTGGGTGTACTACGACAATCAGAAGAGAAGAAAATCGTGGGTTAGTCCCGGTGAACCACAACTTCGACCACAAACCCAACATCCACAGGAAGAAAATTTTACTGTGCATATGGTGGGACCAAGTAGAAATTCTTTACTCTGCACTGAATACGCTGACAAAATTTCAGAAATCATTAAACATTTCATTTGGCGCGTGACTGTTTAGAAAGACCAAGTATTTATTAAATAAAGCATACAAACAACAATAAAAACAACCAACAACACAAATTACAATATCCTTACCCTTATCATAACATAAAAGAAAGACAATATCCCCCGTGATTCTCAAAACAGTATTTATTTAATTTAATTAAAGAAAAAATAACAATCTTCTCAGCGAAAACTTGCTCGGACAATGGCAATACGGCCTCAGTTCGCCTTCCTTTATACAATCAGCTGTTTTTCCATACGTATTGGTTCGTTCAATTTTAGCTACAATCGACATTTTCTGAAACTCATCCACCGAGATGATCGTCTGGAATTATACTGTAATCATAATATTCCGTATAACAAGCAACCTTAAACCGAGCCTTGCTTGGCTTATCCATTTCCACCTCGACATTATAAATCCTATCCTTATCGTTGTTCACATAATAATCAATCGAAATAGCTTTCGAGTAAACCATTTCGATACAAGATCCATCCACCTTTCCTTCTTTTAGAATCTTGTTCACTTCATTCGCCACCAAGACGCCAAAATCATTAGCTAATGAGGAAGAGCTGAAATAATGAATGAGATCTTGTCATGTGGTGCGGATGGAACTTTGACTCCTGTTTCGTTTCAAATTGACATAAGCAATATCCAAATGGGATTGGCAGTGTTTTACACGTCCTTGGGAATGAAGGCTGTTCACGGAATAATGAGTGGCCTCTTTCATTTTTGATTTCAATCAAACTTGTGCTCATATAGTTGGAGGATGGCTGATGCTGTAAACGTTTGAGTTATTTCAGTTGTATATTATGAGAATATTATTCTGAATAGTATCGTTTCAGTTTTAAATTTGCACGCCACTTGCAATTATAAAAATAGGAGCTCATAAATCCGCTCTAAGAGAATATTCAGTGAATATACTCATGTTCTCGGATAGTTTAGGAAAAACCTGATAAAGTCACGTGGAAAGTAACACTAAATTTTGATGTAGAAAATAATAAGGCGCGATTAAATGTTGTAAAATGTGCATTTCCATTTGGCGTGAAATTTTTAATGGCTGAGACACAAGCCACACTCCCTTAAGAAACGGTATAAAAGTAATTGTTATGTTTCAATAAATAGTTCAGGTTTGGACTCAACGTGAGGCTAGAAAAATTTTACGTGTTTATAACAAAAAAGTTTTTACTACAATTTAATTAAGCTTCTCTTAAACTATCTAAAAATGTTAATATCTTTCTAAAAAGTTACATTTGAGCATGTTTTCTGAGTTCATTCTATTACCATACAAGTTGACGTGCACTGGAATATGTTAATTAGATTGATGATTAGAATAGATCAATCAATATTCTAATTTTATCCTTGATTGTGATATCACGGCAAGATTTTGAACTTACACGTTTTGTTTTACGCAAAGTTTGATGTCTAATTGCTTCCAAATATTATAATTAACGTGTAAAACAATAAGAATAAAGATCATTGCCAATTCGACAAACCTTCAGAATATCTAGCAAAGTGGCGCGAGTATCATAATGAGTTTGAAGCTGCTTCGCATTCTCCCGCATCTGTCCCAGAAGATTCGTCGCGATCCTCAACTCCCTTGGGATTGAAATTGCCATCAAAGGATTGTTCACGTCTATTTTTCCAAGCTTTGTTGATCGAACTTTTCCAAACCTCAATCCATGATCCCCCATCAGGAATACAAACGAGTTTTGGAACTATTATCAACATATAGGGTTTTTTCACGATATTTACCGTATTCTCATTCTTCTGAAAAAATTCAAAGAGGTCCTTGTCTGCATGTGGAAGTTCGTCGGGATGATTATGACTGAATGTTGACATCCAAGCCCAACCGAACTTCAATTCTATAAAAATGGTAGAAAATCATAAGTGATTTCATAGTTACCATCTGGATATGCGTCAATAAACTGCTGATAATATTCCAAAATCGGATGATGTCGCTCCCGACAGCCTTTGAGGTGATTCCGCGTGAGTTTGGTTCCACGTTTTTCGTATGCTACTTGGAATGGTCTAAAGTAAAACTTTTTATTAATTTGAAATGTTTTATTCAACCTCATGTAATGATCAATATTTGGCTTGTCAAATCCTTTACAATTTGGATAGTTGAGAGTACCATACATCCAGTCTTCTGCTAATAAGGTCTTAACGAATGTGTTTTATATTGTAGATAAAAGCTTGCATGTTAAAACTAATGAGTGCCCGCATCATTACCTGGTATCCATACATTCTATATTCGTCAAAGATTGAAGTATCATTATCTTTAAAATTTCCACAAAACTCTCGATGAGTCCAATCTGGTGGGATGGATTCTTTCCTGAACAATCTTCGATCAATTTCTTCCAGCTGTTTACCTGAATAATATAACCATGTGAGTAATAATATCTACAGTAAATAAAACAACATTTATATTCAAACTCACCAAACCATAGAGGAACCCCATTTGGACGACTATTCTCTCCAACCTTGTTCATGTAAGGAAATGCAATTCCATTCAAGTTTTCAGTGAAGTATGATAGTGTCTTTGGAAGAGAGCTGAAGTACACTTATTGAGAAGAATTAAAAGATAATCGTATTACCGTATAGTTTGACTATATGCTAATGAATCAATGAGAATCACAAACACGTTGAATCTCTTCTTATCTTGCTCTAATCGAGTCCTATAATAAATAAAAGATAGTGATGATTTTGGGTATTTCTCAGAGATGGCCGTAATTCCGGATTCCGGCATACGAAATTTTATATTTTAATTCCGAAAATTCACTTTTCATAATAACGTTAACGCCGGCACGCCAACTGGAAATTGCGATATTCGGATTTTTAAGCATGTCTAAAAATTTTTTGCGTAAAAAATTCAAGTCCTATTATGAATCAAATCGTTTCATGTTTTATAAACACAATTGGAAACTACTAAACTAATGCTACGTAAAAGGTTTTATCATAAAACTTAAAAATAAACAAGTTATTCAAGTAAACAATTATTTTATTCAGCATGAAATATATTGATATACACATTGCAACTGCTATATTTTTGTTCAAATATAGAAATTTCATAATCAGACGAACTAAAAATGTAGGAAACTAATTATTTGGTCGGGTATTGCTCTCAAAATAATACATTTTAGTTAGTACTTATTAACTCGTTAGATGTTACTATTTGACACGAATAGGTCATATTGATTCATGATAACGGAAGGTTGCATGTTGCTCCGGCGGTGAAGGATACGATGAAAGAGTTCAAATGGGAATTCTTACCGCACCCGCCGTACTTTCCGGACATTGCCCCGTCGGATTATCATCTTTTCCGGTCAATGGCTCACTGACGGAGCAGCGCTTTCGAGATCTTCAAGACGTCAAAAATTGGCTAGACTGCGGCCAAACAAGTAAAATTCTATTATGATGGTATCCATAAGTTAGAATAAAACTTTTTGATAAGATAAAAGTATTTTCAATTAGCTTAAGGAACGTCTAGTTAGTTTTCCGTAAACAATGTGTTATTTGAAAGACGTACAACTTTAAAGACACGCTTAAAAATCGGAGTTGGCCTGCGCGTAGGAATTCTACATGACGATATTTAACAGAATAATAGAAAAATAGGAGAAACCCAAGTTTCTGGAATCAACCAGCTTACGATTTTTATAAAGAGAAGAACCTACTTGTTTTCTTTCTTAATAATCTGCGTGTGCAAGTATGCATAAACATCATTTTTCTTGTCATCATTCTTCTGACATGTTGTTTCCAACACTTCGCAGTCAACGGGCCCCGCTTCCTTCATCCAGTCGCTGATCAAATTATCATAATCTGATTTTCGTCGATGACACCTTTAAATCAAATTTGCACCTCTTTCAGAGAATATTCCATTCACCTGGCTTTACAAGAAAAGTTCTTCTGAAATTTCTCATGAATCCTCCATCCTTTATCATCCAAAATCGTAATTTTCTCAACCTTCTTGCAGTTCTTCGTCGGATCCGCATTCGGATTATAATACTAAATGAAGAAATACAACCAATTGAATAGCAAAAAACATGCTGAAATGTTACTTGTATGTACTCTTTGTCCCAAATATCATATTTCGGTAATTTACACGTATCAAATACATTTTGTGTTGAGTAGCTTTCCGAGATCCTACCCGGTTTATGGTTTGAATAAGAATTAATGTAGAAATAGAAGCAAATAATGTATACAGCAAGGCAAGGCGTTATTATGAGAAAATGCATTTTATCTGAAATATCGAGTTGTTATAAGATATTTTTATGAACATTAGAAGAATACAAGTAAGATTTGCAAAAGAAATGCAGGAAAAGTGCGGTTCACAACTGCGTTATCTATTATTTAAAAACTTGCTCGTCGGAAATTATGATATTAGACAAGCTTTTGAATTAGTTACAAGTGTTCGAGGCTTTGATGAACTTCAGCGTGTGTCAGAAATTAAAGAAACACAAAAGGGTGGTCTAAATGAGTCACGGTTTGAGTTGTTACTGTTGGCAGCCCGTCGATTGGAAATAAGCACGCCAAATCTAAATAGTGATTTTCCGAATTTTAAGAGTGTTTTAAAAATTTTACGGCTTTTCTAGAAAACTTTTTTATCGACTATTTGGACAAGCAATTCTTAAACTACCCAAAAATATTAATATCTTGCCAAAAAGTTAGATATGAGCACATTTACTGAGCTCATTTTATAACCATTCAATTTGGCGTGAACAAGAATTTTCTAATATTACAATGAGTATTACAATTTGATCAGGGTTAATTTCAGAATGAGTTTCTCGTAAATTTGATAGAAATGTTTATACGAAGTCCCGCTGAGGCCAACGGAATTTGTAAAATAAGGAGAACATTAAATGTGCTGAAATATAATATTTCGGTGAGATTAATATTTTTTAGGCAGTAAACCGATTAAAATTGAGTTAGTAATTAACTTGGTACATTTACGTGAAAGAGAAAAATGAAAGAGATAAATATTGGATAATTATCAAATTAATTTGGAGTGCCCGCTTTTCTCATCGAAGAATTATTTAAAGATTTCATTTGGCGTGCGGTGTTATTGACAAACTTTGGATTTGTAAGCTGAAATTTGGTAGCCGAACGTACAGTCGAAAAAGATACCCTTTCTGCAAATTTCTTTAAGAAACTTTTTAGATTAAGAAGGGAAAGTAAATTATAAAGTGTCATGTTACATGAAATTGGCTGGCAAATTGCTCATATACAGTTGCACACCAAATGTATATAATGATTTTCATCGATTTACGCTTGCAAGCAGAGATGTCGTTTTTGTTTTTCGTTTTCGTTTAAACGAAAGAAGAAAACGAAAACGAAACGAAAAACGAATTGAGGTTCGGTCCAGCACGGAATGACGTTAAAGTGTCTTAAAGACCTCTTCTTCCAACGCAGTTTTCCCGCGAAAATTTCGTTTTGTTTTTAAACGTATACAATGCGTACCGATATTTACCAGCATTCTCGGGAAAGTGACGAACCAGGCAAGCTGGCTTGCAAACGATGTGGTACGAAGTTCAAGAACCGCCCCGTCAAGTCAGCCGGCCCCTTCTTGAGCCACAAGAAGCTCAGAGAGAAAAAAATTGAAGCCAACGACGACCCTCTTGCAAGAAGCAGCGTCTTTTGGAAGACTTCACACTGAGGCCCGATGAAGCTCTGATACCGTTCTTACTGCGCCGCATTGATTCATTCTGCAGGAAGCCAGTTGAATCTCTGCACTGGATGGCCGAACAGAAGAATACGACGACTGCGATCTCCTGCGCAAAGCTGCATTCTTCGATCCGCGCTTTGTTGGAAGGAAGGAACTGTGCGACGACGATGCCTGGAATGAAGTACGACACGCCGTAGAGATTTCAGTGGTAAGCACCGAAATTCAAGATTCAACTCCATCCTCCTCTTCGCGAAGCTCTGATACGCACTGTACCAGATATACTGCAGCCCTCAAGGTGAAAATCTGGTCTCAAGAACAAGATGCAACTCCGATGCGAACTGAAATTGCCGCATATCTCGGAGAGAAGCGATTGAGTCCGCCAGGCCCGGCTGCTGACTACAGTGAAGCGGTTTTGCAATATTGTGCGGCAAAGGACAACGACGGCGGCTTTCCTCTGCTGACTCGCGAAGCTAAGAAGTTCCTCTCTGTTTCTGTGAGCTAATCCGAACCGGAGAGAGGTTTCAGCAAATAGCACCATCTGCTTTCGAATGAGAAACATATATCCACCGTGGAGGTCCTGGTGACTGACCGTTCGCAAACACTTAGCGATGAAGAAGATGGAATTTGCGCGTGATGAAAGTTCGGAAGACAAGGAGTCGGATGAAGATTGCGATGTAAACGGAAACTTCGACGAAGTAGAAGACCTTTTTTGATTATGTCGTTTAAAATTTTTACGTGTTATTCGCAGTTATATCACCGTGTTATAAACAAAAAATTTCGTTTTCGGTTAAACGAAGATTTCGTTCGTTTCCCCATCTCTGCTTGCAAGCAGATTTCACGTGTACTTTACGCTTATAATTTCTATGTAAGTTTGCAAGATTTTCTTAAACTTTCTAAAAATATTAAAATTTTCTCAAAATCTTAGACTTGATCGCTCGTCAATTAGCGTTCCTGCGCTTTTAATTTTTACGAAATCTCTGCTATACTAATAGCATTTCAAAATTTTAGAGAAACTTTACTGTTCTACCATTCCTTCAAGACCTGAATGTTGGTGTATACCAGAGGGCATATGCAAGAACGTATTTATACGTTAAACGTTAATGGAAAATCATTGATTAAGTACGTTCCTAAGCAAGTGTAAATAAGTGTATGCAAGAAATAATATATAAATTGCAAACATTACTAAAAATATAGTTAGTTTATTAGAAAAGGTAATTTATCAATGATTTTCCATCACCGTTTAACGGATGAACACGTTCTTGCATACGGCCTCAGAGATGGACAGAATGACAGTTTTTGAATTTCGGAATCCAGAATTCCGAATAGAACAATGGTCGAAATACGTAATCCGCAATTCGGAATTCCGCCATCTCTGGAACAACAAAAGCTTTATTATTAAAATTTGATGGAGAAAGAAATTAAAGGTAAAATAAAAAAGATAAAGAAATTACAAGCCGAGCTGAAGCGAAAAAGAAAAATAGAAAATAATAAGATGATTTACACCCTAAGTTCGTTTTATTATAAATTTGTTTATAAGCACAACAAAGAAAGAAACAAACTATTACAGGGTTCCATATGACAATAAGAATATTCTATTTATTGTCCGATATTATTTGATTAAACAATTTGGGAACCTTTGTATTTTAAATAAGAAACATGAAAAATATTTTGTAATTTTCTGAGCTGAATAAACAAACAAAATGACAGTATAATTTTGACCAATTTGTTGTTTATTTAATGTTCTATTCCTACAAATGAAAAATTAGTTAAATATTATGAATTATTAAATAAATCTTGATTATGCTAATTTGGGATTTCAAATAATATTCAATGTTTTTATTTTTATTTTTATACGTGGACTTCTTGTGGATTCGGGTGCCAGTCTTATTCTTTGGTCTGGATATGAAAAATTATTTTTGATTATATCTAACAGTTTAAGCGTCTTTTTAATCGCACATTTTTACGAAAGTTTAATTTGGCTTGTCTTAAACTATCTAAAAGTAAAAATATATTTCCAGAAAGTTAAATTTAAGAACTTTTTCAGAGCCCATTTTGTTACCATACACAAGTTGGTTCAGAAATATCAGAAATATTGTTTGGCTTAAAATTATTAGGGTGAACCAAAATTTTTTCCGATTTCCTATATCTTTTTGTCTAATTGTTTTTTTTACCAAATAAAGATTTTTATATACATGTGTTATATATATATTTTTAAAGCTCTTGAACAGCTCTATCATAATATATACTACAATTTTTAATTCGTCTTTTATTTAAAAATTTTTAACTTGTAGAAGAAACATGGAAAAATCCGAAATTCGTGTTGTTTTACGCCATTACTGGAAACAAAGCTTCAACGCAGGTGGAGAAGCTAAAAAGATCTTCGCAGTTGAAGGCGACAATATGGTCTCGGATCGTACTGCTTTTTTGGTTCAAAAGATTTAGCGACGGCGACACTAATCTCGAGGAAAAGACACACCCAAACCGACCTACGACAGTGGATTCTGAAGCAATTCGTGAAGCTGTGGAGACCAATCCATCAATAAGTAATCGCAGACCTTTATTGAGCCCAACTTGATCGAATCTATGCGGTACTTGGCGAGAAATATCCAGCATTGATCAATCGGAAGCGGATACTCCTTCAACAAGACAATGCAAAACCGCCCACCGCCAGACAAACGAAGGAAAATATCAAAAATCTCGACGCCATTGAACTTCTTCCACATCCAGCTTATAGTCCGGACCTTGCTCCATCTGATTATCACCTTTTCCGATCCATGGCACACTTTCTTCGTGGTCGTAGCTTAAATGAACTGGCCAATGTCGAAAACGGGTGCCGCGAGTTTTTCGCCTCTAAGAACAAGGAGTGCCACCGCAGCGGGATCGAACAACTTGCCGATAGATGGGTTCAAGCCATAGTGTCAAATGATCTTTACGTTGAAACCTAATTGTTTTTCATGTGTTGTAAAATTATGATTAAATTTTTAATAAAAAATCGGAAAAAATTTTGGTTCACCCTAATAACTAAATATAAGACATAATTAAATTATAGGATCAATTAATGAGATCCACACTCCGCCGCTGGCAGCCAGTTGAGCCAATATCCAGATACATATATTTTATGAAAAACTATTAAATAACTTCCAAATTCTCTGTTCTAACGCGACGCATATATCTTATGCTATAAGAAAATCATTTCAATTTTAAAAATTGCAGATATGTTTGCTCGAATAGTGAACTAAACAAAAGTTAGGACCTTAGAATGTTTCTAAAATCCATTAAAGCGTAGATTTTGAGATTAAAGTTCACGTCAAATTAATTCGTAAAAACAGCCGTGTAGAAAAGCCATTAAAATCTGAAATTTCATAAAAATTTAAAGCTTAAGATACATTTTAAGAAAAACCATGGAAATTGACGTGGATATATTAAACCCCGTTATTCCAGACTAGTGACTGGAGCATCCGAGGTTCTTTAAAGTTTGGGAGTTGGAAATAATTTGATGACAACCCCCAGGTTCCTGAGAGTTATTTTTTCTGGAGATAATCCTCCCACACTCCAACTGCAACATTTTCAACTGAGATGCATTTGAGCTGCCCGTAGGAATTAAAGCACTAATATTTTTGATGTCCTAGATAGTTCCTAATATATACAATAGCTGACAAAAGTTTTGTCACAAATGTTTTTTCGGGTTTCACTTTTTGTGACTTGACCAAATTGGCTGATTTTTTAATATGATAGATTCATATGGTTGTAGATTATTTTACAAATTCTCGCTTGTGATTACGTTGATCCGTTTTACAGTGACAAGCCTTTATCGTAAAACGCGTAGCTCAAAGATATTACGCACTTTTCTTGCACTGCATTTTTTAATAATTTTTAAAGTCCAATTATATATTTTTCATAATTTATTAAAAATAGCAGTAATTGGCAACATTTTAAAGATGACTCCACGTAAAGAAACTCCAATTGCCACCCGGCAAGCTGTTATCAATATGAGGGAAAACGGAATGCGTGGTACCGAAATTGCCATGGTAATTTAAACCAAATTTTGCTACTATAACATTTTAAACACTGATTCACATAAAATATCAAAAAATCAGCCAATTTGGTGAAGTTACAAAAAAGTTAAACCCGAAAAAACATTTGTGCCAAAACTTTTGTCACCTAGTATCTATTGGGTTGAAAAACAAGTTCGTAGATTTTTTATACTGTATTTTGTTTCACTATAATTTTCTTGTTGTTTGCCAAAGTGTTTATATTTATCTGATAGCGCTTTTTCTGCTCTACAAAAATGTGTTTTTAGTTTGTTGTGAAATTTTAAATTTTCATCATTTTTTCAGGCTTAGAAATGAACTATCCAGGAGGCAAAAATCAGCATATTCGGCATCTGCTCTTCTTCGCTTTTCGTTGAAAGCAAAAAGCCGCCGAAGCCGCTCGGGAAATATGCAGTGTGTATGGAGAAGGTGTCTTAGGCGTGTCTACTGCACAAAAAATGATTCGTAAAGTTCAAAAATTGCGACTTTAATCTTGCCTCGAAGCGGACGACCTAGGGAATTAGACCAAGACCATAAAACTATTGAAGGAAGATGGTCGCCCAACAAGTGGTGAATTGGCCGAAAGAATGAACTATGATCAAAACACATTTCTTAATCATCTCCATTCGATGGGATTGGTCGAATGTTGGAAGGGGCGCCGGGATACCTCATAAGCTCAACGAATAAAATCAAAGAAAATCGCCTTCAAATCGCAACTCAACATCTCGCTCGCCATCGAGCAACACACGGTCAAAAACACCGACTTTCGTACCGAATCGTCAACAAAAGAAAAATGGTGCCTGTACGTCAATCTGAAGCAAAGAAAGGAGTGAGTGGCTCCAGGAGATACGCGAAAGTCGAGAGTCAAGCAAGATCTTCATCCAAATCCGACTGAAAAGACCCGATAGACAAGGCCCAGTCATCTTGCTCCACGACAACGCCAGTCCGCATGTTGGGCAAGCCGTCCAAGAGCTCGAATTTGAGGCTCTTAAGCATCCACCGTATTCTCCAGAATTTGCGCAATCCGACAATCACCCTTTGCGCTCTCTGTCAAACCAAATGAGGGGTGTCACCTTCGAAGGACCTCAAAAACTGGCTCAACAACATCTTCGACACGAGACCGGGCGATTTTTGGCGGACGGGCATAAACAAATCGATCGAAGGGTGGAAGGAAGTCGTAAGCAGTAACAGCAAATACATGATTGATCAATTGATTATTATAATTATTGTTTTTTGTTTAAATAAATCTTTTTGAAAAAAATTATGCACGCCAAATCGAAATAACGATTTTTCAATTTTTAAACGTGTGTGAAAATGTTTACGTCTTTATAAGGAAAAAGTATTTACTGCAGTTTAACTAAGAATATTTTAGACTATTTAAAAATGTTAAAATCTTTGTACAAGGTTCTATTTGAGCAGGTTTACTGAACTCATTCTATCACCATACAAGTTGGAGTGCTCTTATTCCTCAACCGAATAATTCATATTAAAAATTTATGCCATCACAATGTACACGTGGAATGCAAGAATACATTCATGTGGCGTGCTCCCCAATACTGCCGGAACTCCGGATTTCACGTTTCGTATTTCGGATTCCGGCCCTTTTCCGTTTTCAAATTCCAGATTCGAGAATCTCAATTTTGATTCCCAATTCTGGATCTCTGGCATATTAATAAAAAGTAAAAGTAATAAATCTGATTTGATCTAGAAATTTTAAAGAAATATAATGAAAAACAGGGAAATTATTAACATAAATTGAATATTTGTTTCATGATCTCTTTGAGACCATTGAAAATAATTCAAAAATGTTGAAATTTAGTTTTCAATTTCTTATATTTTGATAATAGATATATTTCAATACAAATATTGTTCTTTTTAAAGATCTGTGCCTAATGGAAGAACAATAAAAAAAAGAAAAAATTATGGACGGCCATATGGCCAAAAACGACTTTTTCGTCAATTTTCAGTGTGTGCTGTCCATTATTTCGAAAAAAGAGTGGCTGTCCAAACAGGAACCTCATTCCGTCCTAATTTTTTTCTTGTTCCATTAGGCACCGATATTTGAAAAGGACAATACATGGAAAAAAGAAATAATATACGAAATAACGATTCTCATATATTTACACTTCCCTTACAACTTTTACGTGTATTTTACACGCATATTGTCTACCCCAGTTTATCAGCTATTCCTTAAACTCTCTAAAAATATTAAAATCTTCACAAAATAATACGCTAATACACATCATCTCGACTCAAACCCTAATCGTTTCGGCCTCAACCCAAGTATAGCGCAGGCGGAATACGCCTGCGCATAACTCAGAACTTGATTGGGGACGAGGGAGCTCATCCGTTTTGGAGAATGCGTTGATCTCGAGAGCGCATCAGTTACTTTCTTCGAGAAGGTTCAGGCTGGGTTTTGCATCAGCACCTAGAGTGACGTGTTTAACTTGATGTGCGGAATGTTCGATTGCGAACTTTGTTTTTGATTCCGCATTCCGGAAATTCGCTATTCATATAAACGTTAACACCAAATATCGCCGAAATTCCGGATTCCCGTTAATTCATGATTTTAGAATTTTAAGATTAATTCCGAATTCTGAACCGTCCATCTCTGGTAAAACAGTTGTTCTAAACTTTAATACCGCAAGGCTATATTTTGGAAACATGTTTATTATAAAATATAAATCATAGATTTCTTCCTACGGCTAAGAAACCCAAAAAAGAAAATTTGTAAACTATTCAGCAAATCACAAAAATGTTAGGCACAATAAAAACAAAAAAGAATTAATAACAAAAATAAAAATTCGAAGGAATATGCTCGATAGATAGTTGCACTAAATTCTTTTATACGTTTATTATAAACGCATCATAAAAATGACATGAATTACACCCAATTAACATCATTAACATTTCAATTAAATAAAAAACAAACATTCGAGATTATGTATTAGATAGCCGATAAATAAGATTGCCGACGGACTATCCTATAATTGCCGCTTTAGAAGTCTTCATCTGCAATTTATTTTAATGGGATTGTCAAGCTGATACCTTCTCTTATTATTCTAATTTGAAAATTCTTTGATATTACAGAAGAAAACTGCGATGAAAAGCTGAAATTGAGGTCACATCGATCTTGTCTAAAAGGTTCATCTCAATTAACTTTCGATCTTCCGAACTGTTTCCAAGCCAAGCCTGGATCATATAAATATTTTTTTGCCTTCTCCCTCAATTGGTCAGTCGACTTTCGATTATTTTTTATTTATTTTAAATTCTCCCTTTTAATAAACATTCGAATTAACTGTCCCTCTTCTCAATTAACCTAAAATATAATAATACAACTTTACTCTTAAAAAGCTTTTTAAAATCAAGTTTGAAGACTTTTAAACTTTTAAGGAACCAGTTCAAAATTGTTAATTAACATCAATTTTGCAATGAGTTGAGGTTCATTTTTTGTTCAATATTAGATTGCAATTAATTTTCAAAATGAAATGTTTTTGCTTCAATAACACCTCAAAGTTTGCCTGACAATGCTGGTAATTAAGATGACAAATTGGTTGAATACTGAATATGTTTTGTTATTATAACAATGGGTTTGAAATGACTGATGATAGACTGTGCTGTTTTTCAAAGGACTGGTTTTCTATAATAGTTTGGCATCAAGGCAAATCAATGATTAGAGATTATACTGGTAGAACCCACTTATGCACAGGCAAAGATCAATTTTCTAAGAATTTTGAAGTCCAAATGTTTCGCAATATTAAAAACCTTTCAATAAAAGACTTCTAAATCATGCAAAAAAGATAATGAAAAAGAGTGATTATACGGGTGGGAATATTGATTATTCAAATAGGTGTTATCCTTAGAAATTAGGAAAACACGTATGAATCTCAAAACGAGAAGCTCAAAACTGTACTTGATATGACGAGTTGATAAATTTTGTAAATATTTACTCGGACAAAAGTTTGGCGCCTACATGCTGATGCACTCGATACTTTCTTACTTCATTAACTGTTAAGAATCTAAGAACTCAGCCTACAGAACGTCATTCCCGCTCTCTTACACTAGCTGACAAAAGTTTTGTCACAAATGTTTTTTCGGGTTTAACTTTTTTGTGACTTGACCAAATTGGCTGATTTTTTGATATGATAGATTCATATGGTTTTAGATTATTTTACAAATTCCCGCTTGTGATTACGATGATCCGTTTTACAGTGACAAGCGTCTATCGTAAAACGCGTAGCTCAAAGATATTACGCACTTTTCTTGCACTGCACTTTTAATAATTTTTAAAGTTCAATTATATTTTTTTCATAATTTATTGAAAATAGCAGTAATTGGCAACATTTTAGAGATGACTCCACGTAAATAAACTCCAATTGCCACCCGGCAAGCTGTTATCAATATGAGGGAAAACGGAATGCGTGGTACCGAAATTGTCATGGTAATTTAAACCAAATTTTGCTACTGTAACATTTTAAACACTGATTCACATAAAATTTCAAAAAATCAGCCAATTCGGTCAAGTCACAAAAAAGTTAAACCCGAAAAAACATTTGTGTCAAAACTTTTGTCAGCTAGTGTATATGGTTGCTAAAGTTGGTACATTTTGAAGAAGGATAGAGGTGCAGACTCGATATTTTTCTATGCCGGATGTGACGATTTTGATGTAGATATCATTGGGGACAGAGTTGAAATTGACTGGCCATATTTCACGGATGAATATGGTGCAAAATCATTACAGAATCATTCTACAGAATCGACTTTACAACAATATAATTAATCGCACTAAAGTACGCTTAAATTGTTAAAACTATGATAAATCCCTACAAAATCCTTTGCTCTACCTAGAAATATTAAGACTTGCTCTACGGTTGCGAAACTTGGTGCCCTTCTAAGGAAACTCTCCAACGACTCCAAAGAACTCTGGACATTATCTGCTTTCACGCCAATGTCGAAGGATTCATTTCGGTCGATTGGCTAGTTCGGAGGGAGCTGCTCAGTTGGGCTGAACATGTCGCAAGGCTGCCGGACACGAGGTGGAGCAGAATTCTTTCAGAATGGGATCCACGAGGCTGGTCAAGAGCAAGAGGGAGACCCAAAGGAAGGTGGTCGGACACAGTTAAGCTCTGGGTCGCGAAATTCGTCCACGAGAAGTCTACCACCCGGGCAACAAGGAGAAGAATCGGTATTCCCGAGGAGAAGACGGCTTTGTCAACATTGGCAAGGCGAAGCCGAACACTTTGGAGAGAGCTGGTCCGCATCATCGACGCAGTTGGAATGACGTCGGACAATCAAGTAATCAAGTAAGTAAGACAGAGTTGAAATTGGCTGTCCTTATTGCACGGATGAAGACGGAGCAAAATAATTACAGAATCATTCTACAGAATCGACTTTACAACAATATAATTAATCGCACTAAAGTACGCTTAAATTGTTAAAACTATAATAAATCCCTACAAAATCCTTTGCTCTACCTAGAAATATTAAGACGTTGCATGGTCGTCATTCTCCAGATGTAAACTATTTTGGCTCATTTGGACTGAAAAAGAATCAAAGAACCTACAAAACGTCATTCCCGCTATCTTGTATGGGTTCGATTCTGAGGAAGGACAGACTCGATATGTTACTTTGCCGGATGTACAATTTTGATAAAGGAATCAAGCGGACACGAAATGGGCTGGCCATATTGCACGGATGAAGATTGCCCAAAATCATGGGACCCTCGATGTGGCGGTAGAAGCAGAGGAACGCTGGGCGGACTCGATGGGTGTCCGATTATGTGCAAGAAACCTCCACCAGCGGGACGGCAACTGGAAATAAAGATATTCGTCTGATCTTCTCACGGTTTCTTCAACAAAACATTGATTACGGCAATATAAACTAGGCTTGTCTTAAACTTTGTAAAAGTTCTAATAAATTTCCAAAAAGTTAGATTTGAGAAAATTTACTGAAAAGGGAGGTCATTTTGGATCCAAAAGGTTTCGTGCTGAAACTTTCCATGGTGATAGCTGCGAAAATTTCATTAGTGCATACAGCAAATTGTCCTGCACTGGGAGGTTTAAGTGGGTTAAAAAAGGCTCAAAGTTACCAACCTCAAAATTCCTGTAGAAAACAGTAAAAAACCATCAAATTTTGCTGTCGACAATTTATTCGATCATAATGAAAGCAGCGCCAAGCATCGGTGGTCAAGTGGATAAGCGGTTCGTCATTCAACAAATTTCCTCCTGGCTCCTGGCCACCGAACCTGTGAAAGCGTTTGGCATAATCATAATCACCAAAATTTTTTCATAAATTACTTTTGAAATATTGTTCCATGAATTTATCGACATGGAACTGACAAACAATAGAACTGACGCTTTTACGTAATTTTTTAAATTGTAAGCCAGCTTGTAAGCTAAGCCAGCTTAATAAAATTTCCTCAGCTAAAATTTCCATGTAAAGTTTCAGCACGAAACCTTTTGGATCCAAAAATGACCTCCCTAGTGAGCTCATTTTAAAACAATACATGTTAGCGTGCAGAAGAATCAATGGAAGAAGTAGGAATTCTTGAGAAGAAATTGGAAGAAATGGGAAGAATAGGAATTCTTGAGAAGAAATTGGCTTGGTTGTCAACAGAGCACCGACGTCTGCAGATAACCTTCTTGGTTGATACGGGATAATCAAGTAATCAAGTAAAGTAAGTATCAAGTGCATCAGCCGTAGCTTCCAAACTGTCGGAGTAATTATGAACATCAATTATGGAATTATCAAATCGTCAGAATTCCTGGGTCAAGTATTGAGCTTCTCGTTTGAGATTCTTATGGGTTTTCCTAATTTGTATGGATAATGACACCAACTTGCATAATCAATATTCCCAGCTATATAATCACCGTTTTTCATGATCTCGTTGGAATTTGTCTCCTATTGACAGGCAGTTAATATGGATGCCATCTCAAAGATGGTGAAAAATCATTGGAGGTGAAAGCAAAAGAAGCCCGATGGAACGCTGGGCAGACTCGATGGACGTTAGCCCGTATCAACCGTGAAGGTTTCGGGCAATTTCTCTCCACACGTCGCGGGTCTGTATTGCCACGCTACTTTCTTCTCAAGAATTCCTATTCTTCTTCCATTGATTCGATAGTTTAATTGACGTAATTAATGTTTTGTTGAAAAAGACGTAAGAATTTTCCGACGCGCTTAGAATTCCGAATATCTTTATTTCTAGTGGAAGTTTCTTGCACATAATCGGACACCCATCGAGTCCACCCAGCGTTCCTCTGCTTCTACCGCCACATCGAGGGTCCCATGATTTTGGACAATCTTCATCCGTGGCCGTGTCCGCTTGATTCCTATATCAAAATTTTCTCATCCGGCAAAGTAACATATCGAGTCTGTCCTTCCGCAAAATCGAACCCATACAAGATAGCGAGAATGACGTTTTGTAGGTTCTTTGATTCTTCTTCTGTCCAAATGAGCCAAAAGTAGTTTACATTTGGATAATGACGACCATGCAACGTCTTAGTATTTCTAGGTAGAGCAGAGGATTTGGTAGCGATTTATTATAGTTTTAACAATTTAAGCGAACCTTATAGTGATTAATTATATTGTTGTAAAGTCTGCACTTGGGATTTTCTGGATCGTTTGCAGCATCGCTTATATAAGATAATTTGAAATATAACATTTTAAGACAGATTCAACTCCCAAGCCCATTACCAGTCCATAAATAATATTAACCAAATCTTTGATGATTAAAAAAGTCAATTGATATGAACCGACAAGTGATATTCCCTATCATTGATGCACTTTTAGACGTCAGCATGTTCATTCACATGATATTTTTATATTAAAGAAACATGTGTACTCATCAACTCTTATCGTTTCCGAATATTTTGTCAAGTTGGAATCAATTCCAATTCCGCCTTGATTTAATGAAACATTTTGGGCAATTGGAGAGATCTTTTCTGGCCGTTTTTTGCCGACGCGGAAATATCGATTTTCCGATTTTAAAGCGAGTCTGAAATTTTTTTACGCATTCTTAACAGAATATTGTTCAGGACCATACATTTAGGTTTCCATAAACTAGCTAAAATATAAATTTCTTCCGAAAAAACACGCAATATTCAATGGTCGTTCGGATTGACCAGTTAATATTGCGAACGTTTACCGAGCTCATGTTTTACTATCATCTCAGTTGGCGTGCCCACTTGTAGTATTTCCCTCCCCCAAACGTGATTTTTGTAGAATTCTGTAAATTGTAAGCTAGACTATTGTCAGGTTTGAATCTACGTCAGGTTTGAATTGACGCTGAAACCATTCTTGGCAGGTTCTTATGGATGGTGCAGCATCGCCGTATGCTTGGGCAAGCATTTGGTGCGCGTCAGTGGCTTTCTTCTGGAGTTACTTAGAATACTTAGGAGTCCGTTATCCTTCTCTAATAGCAAAGCTGACCAGCTCTCTCCAATCATCGCGGCTGCGCCTCGCAATGGTGGGCCAGGCAACCTTCTTCTCCAGGATTCCGATTCGCCTTCATGAGTTTCAGGAGGTGGACTTCTCGTGCACATAATTTGAGACCGAGAGTCTAATTGGGTCTTGCCATCTTGCTTTGGGTCTCCCTTTTTGTCGTGTCCAACCTCGAGGAACCCATTCCGTCAATTGTTTCGTCCACCGGTCACTTGGCAATCGAGCACAGTGGCCAGCCCACTTCAGTATCCTTCGTGTTATTTGACGATGGACGTCTATTCGATTGCCTCCTGCGTGGTGACAAATTGTGTTCATACACCTCTGCAGTCGGCTAGAATTTTCTGTCGTCAACGGCCATGTTTCCGCACCGTACAGTAGAGCCGGGAGCACATTCTGGAAGAGGAGCTCCTTTGTTTTCTCTTTGTCAAGGTGGGCGAGAAGTGGTTTGATCTTGGAGTAAGCACTCCACGCAGCCTTGATTCGTCTCGAAGTTTCCCCGCTCAAACAGCCATCTGATCTAATGTAGCTGCCCAAATATTTGACTCCTTCTTCGACTGTGCACGAAATTCCTCCGTTTGATACCGATTCTGAAGACGCAAACTTGTTTCGCAGCACGATGGTCTTCGTCGGGTTGATAGCTAGACCGTGTTGGCCGGCTACTAATTCTAGGATTGTCAATCTTCTTTCAATTTCCTTTGAACATGCGCCAATCAACACCAAATCGTCCGTGAATTCCAATCGTGTGAGCCGCTTTCCATCGATCAGAATCTCTAAATCCCCTTAAAAAATGAAACGAAGAGCTTCCCGCAAATGACGTTTTCCTGGCACAAAGGTGGGCATATTCTAAACCCAAAATAATGATTTTTATAAAGTACGTGAAAAAGGTTATATTTAAGTAGAAAGCTGATAATACAGAGAACATTATAAGTTTAAATTTGTTATAGTCGTCGCCAAATGCGATTACCGCCGCAAAGTGTGGCGCACTTTTTTAAATGAAAAAATAATATTTAAAAAGTGAGCCTTTGGCGACGACTATATATAAAAATTATTTTATTTTGAAAAAATATCCACAACAAAAAAAAACGCGGAAATTAATTTCTAGACCTAATAGAATTCTGGAAATTGTAAGCCAGACTATTGATAATCTCTACGTCAGATTTGAATTGAAGCATCAGTTGATCAAACTCTCCAAAATTATTATTTTGGCCTCTTGTATGTTACATATTCAATTTGCTGCGCAGAGGATCCCTGAAAAATTCACGTAAAACTTTTTTGGCAAAAAAAATAGTCTTCTATATTTTCCCTTTGAATTACAATTGTATTCATTGTCGTTTTACTCAAAAGCGTTTTTAAATTTAAGGATTAAAAAATGAAAGTACATTTCGAGCGTCATTTCTCGAGTGTTTATTATACCAATTATGCAAATAATTAACTTTCTATAATTATAGAAGGCTTAATTAAAAGATTGTTCAGTTGAAAGAAAAAGTAAGCCTTCTGTAAAAAAGTGTTCCCAAATGGCTGTGGTTCAAGGTCGACCGCGAATGTAATTATGATTAAAATTGAAGCTAAGCTGGTACACGTCAACCGAAAATGTCTATTTTTGGAAATTTGAATATATTTTACTGATTTTCGCGGGAACTTTTTTTTTTAATCGATTCAAGGTATTCAAGTGAATTCAAGCTTAAATACTTCAATAAAACATGTACCATACAATTCTATCAAACATTTAAAGATCTAAGACGTTGAAAACAAGATAACTATTTTAGTGTAGTGGGTGGCGTGCTCCTAGAATATGACGGTTTCCCAATTTATATTTTCAATCCGTCTTTCGGAAATTAACTTTTCATATTACCAAAATATAAGAAATTGATTGAAAATTCAATTTCAAAATTTTTGAATTATTTTCAATGGTCTCAAAGAGATCATGAAACAAATATTCAATTTATGTTAATAATTTCTCTGTTTTTCCTTATATTTCTTCAAAATTACGAGATCAAATCGGATTTATTACTTTTATTTTTTATGAAAATAAAATTTGAATTGTCAATTTCTTAAAATTTGATAATATAAATGGTTAACACCGAAATTTCATATTCTGCCTTTTCTAATTTTATTCCGAATTCCCGATGGCGGATTTCGAAATTCAAAAACTTCAATTCCGCCCATCTCTGGTACACACTGTAGCCGTCCAAACGAGAACCTCATTTTTTTCTTTTTTTTCCTCTTCTATTAGTCACCGATCTCTGAAAAGGACAATAATACAAATGCACGCCAACTGGTAAGGTTCTCAAATGGACCCAGTAAACTTGCTCAAATATAACTTTTTAGGAACATTTTAATATTTTTAGATAGTGTAAGACAAGCCTAGTTAAAGTACCGTAAAAAGTGTTTTATCGAAAAGACGTAAGCACACCACTGCCACGAACACTGCGTATCTTGCAAAAAAGTGAGGACAAATTGCAAAACCACGCCCTTCAATTTTTATTTGAATTCTTTGTTTTTTTAAAAATTCCTAAATCGTCTTTGAAACTTCAAACAAATTAACATCATTAATCAATAATTCTAAGCGGTTCTAAAACAAATTAATTCAAATTCAAAGAGTTTACGATTGTAAAAATATAAAGAATTTAAATATAAAGTGAAGGGCGTGGTTTTGCAATATGCGCACAATTTTTTTTCAAAACTTCCAGTAGTCGTGGCAGTGGAGTGCGTAAGAATTTCCAGGCCCTTCTAAAAATCAAAAAATCTCTATTTCCAGTTGATGTGCAAATGAAGAACACACATTGAACCTGAAGAAATGTGTTGTCTCAAAAAATAGACAGAACATATTGAAGAGGAATAGACGAAAAAGTCGTTTGTAGCCGTTCAAACGAGACCATTATTTTTTCTTATAATTTTCCTCTTCCATTCTATGTGAACTACAATATTTAATCATTTGTATTTTGTAGTAAAAATGGGAAAGTGCATTTACTCTTAAGCGTTATTAAAAATTCTTAAATGTTCGCAATCGGCGAGCACATGAAGTTAGGCAAATTAATTTGCACACCAAAAAATTTTTCAAGAGTGATTTTTGAATTGCCACGTAATAACAAGTAAGTTTCTATACCAGTTTAATAGACTTACCTTAAGCAATCGAAAATATTTTGGTTAGAAACCCTTAAACGATCTTGCAAGCTGAAACAGTGATTTTCCGAATTTAAGAGTTTTTTTAAAGTTTTTAAAGTCCTTCTAGGAAACATTGTTTTGGACAATTTGACAGGTTCTTCTTAAAAAAAACTAACCGAATCATTTCGAAAAGTTAGATTGGAGCACGTTAACTCTTCCGATCTTGAAACTCTAAAGTTAAGGAGATATTTTAAGAGAAGCTTGAAATGTTGCTGTATAAACTAGTTTTTGACGTGGATTTGCTAAAAAAAAATTGCAAAATCATCATTTGCAATTAGCGTGCTGTTATTAAATATGTGGTGTTATGATGAATCAAAGTATGAACGGACTGTTTAAATGTTTATTACAAGTTTACAATTTTTACTTCCACATTATTTTCAACGTAACCTTAACATGCATGTTTTAAACTATGTAGGAAACCGAATTTCTTAAGAGACAACACTATTTGTACCAAAAGTTTTGGTCTTTTTGGTCTTTTATTTAAAATGTTTTTAACTTGTACAGTGTGAGCCATAATTACCCGTACTACTTTGAGTGCATGTAACTCAAAAACGAAAAGTCAGAATGGGACGAAATTAACAACAACATTTATCAATAACATAACAATTAATTATTTTCTATTTTTGTTCGACACGGCCGCCTTTCGCAGAAATTACGACACGAAGACGTCTCGGGTAGGCTTCCACCGTGGCACGCAGGTAATCTGTGGACAGATTGTCCCATTCCTTCTCCAAAGTTTTCTTTAATGCATCCAAACTCGAATGGGGCTTAGCGTTGACCCTTTCTTGCAATACTCCCCAAACCGAGTAATCGAGAGGGTTGAGATCCGGCGATGAGGCCGGCCAATCCGAAGCCTTGATGAACCGCGGCATGTGCGTCTCGCACCACTGTTGCGTCTTTTTTGCCGTGTGCGCGGGCGCGCCGTCCTGTTGAAATATCCAGCTCTTACCGGCGAAGTGTTTTGATGCCCATGGAACCAGATTCTTCTCCAAAATGTCGTTAATGTACACTTCCTTATCGATTTTCACGCCCTTTTCCACGAAAATCAGTGGGCACTTCCCAGTTGAGCAAATGGCTCCAAAAACCATCACTGAGGCTGGGTGAGGGGATCGGTGAATTGTTCTTCCATTTTCGACAGCTTGCTGGGACGTCTGAGCAATCACTCGATGATTTTGGGCATTAAATTCGGCCTCCACGGTGAACAATTTCTCATCCGAAAAGACTGTCACCAAGTGCTCCTTCCTCCGCGTGCCGGCAAGGAGCCGTTTTGCTTTCTCCAGTCGTTTCTTCTTGTTCGCTTCAGAGAGTATGGCCGCTTTTCTTACACGATACGGAGTCATCCTAAGCTTCAATTTTACAATCCTTCTCATTGACGTATTGCTTATTTTCATATCCCGTGACATCCTCCTTATGCTGCGGTGGGCATTTCGTCTGATCCTCATTCGAACCGCCTTAACTCTCTCAGGAGTGGTCACAGATACTCGTCTTCCTTTCCCAACACGATCACAAAGTGTACCAAGCTCCTCATATCTTTTGATGGCATCGTAGACGGTTTGCTTTGGAACTCCGAGACGCTTAATGATCTCCTTCGCTGTGAAATTCTTCTTATGCAAGTCAATAATTGCAGTGCGATGTACACTAGACCTCGCCATTACCCTGAAACTTAACGGATTGATTTGAAATTTTAAACATTACATAAAAATTAAATTTAGAAAAAAATAATAAAAAATAATGCACCAAAAATGCGTCAGTCAAGTCAAATGTTCAGTACGGGTAATTATGGCTCACCCTGTAGAAGAAACATGGAAAAATCCGAAATTCGTGTTCTTTTAGGCCATAACTGGAAACAAGGCTTCAACGCAACTGCAGCAGCAAAAAAGATATGCCAAGTTGAAGGCGACAATATGGTCTCGGATCGAACTGCGCGAAATTGGTTCAAAACATTTAACGACGGCGACACTTATATCGAGGACAAGACACGTTCAAGCCGACCTACGACAGTGGATTCTGATGAGAGACCAATCCATCAATAAGTACTCGCAGATTGTCGGCTGTGGAGACCAATCCATCAATAAGTACTCGCAGATTGTCGGCCGAGCTCGATATTCCTCAAACATCAGTTGTACGACAACTTCACGCCCCTAGGAGAGTCAATAGACGCTGCCGAGAAGTACATCATGTATTGACTGAAATTTTTTTTACAATGGACAGGTCATATTTCCAGAATGCTGGTGGATCGTTGGTGAAACGCCTAACAGAATGGGACCCAAGAGGATCAAGTAGACCAAAAGGACGACCTAAAGCACGCTGGTCTGATGCCGTCAAACTCTGGATCTCAAACTTCACCCACGAACGGTCCACGACAACATCCACCAGAAAACGGATAGGAATCCTGGAGACGAGAGCTGCATGGTCGACAGTGGCACGGCGCAGCTGCTCGAATTGGAGAGAGTTAGTCTGCTTCTCACTGCGAGAACGATTCGGACTCCAAAGTATCCAAAGTAAGTAAAAAACGTGTCAAGAATTGCCGAAAACTGCTCGAAAATCCACAAGATTACCGTGTCATTCATTGAATTGTAACTTGTGATAAAAAGTGGGTCTACGTCAGTAATGCGGACAGACAAAACCAATGGTTGGAACCCGGTCAAACGCGGAACCGGTAGCAAAATGTGATCGTTTCTCAAAGAAGGCACTTCTGTGTGTTTGGTGGAATTTCGAAGGCGTAAATTACTTTGAGCTAGTTCCAAATCTTCGGACCATCGACGCAGACCTCTATTGCGCCCAACTTGATCGAATGTATGCGGCACTTGGTGAGAAATATCCAGCATTGATCAATCGGAAGCGGATACTCCTTCAACAAGACAATGCAAAACCGCACACCGCTAGACAAACGAAGGAAAGATCAACAATCTTGAAAGATCCTTGAACTTCTTCTACATCCAGCTTATAGTCCGGACCTTGCGCCATCTGATTAACACCTTTTCCGATCCATGGCACACTTTCTTCGTGGTCGTAGCTTCAATTACCTGGTCGATGTCGGAAACGGGCACCGCGAGTTTTTCGCCTCTAAGAACAAGGAGTGGTACCGCAGCGGGATCGAACAATTTGCCGATAGATGGGTTCAAGCCATAGAGTCAAATGGTCTTTACTTTGAAATCTAATTGTTTTTCATGTGTTATAAAATTATGTTTTAATTTTTAATAAAAAATCGGAAAAAATTTCGTTCACCCTAATACAATGTAATCAATATGACGTCAACTGCCCAAGAGAGTTTTTAAAAACACGCCTTCTGCACAATAAAGAGCCAAAAACTTTGTAACAATTTAAAGGGATTTAAGGAAAGGAATATTTTAACTTCCAAGTGGAATTCAAGAGCTTTCAATATTGCGTTATTTTCATTTGGCGTTATTACTTTAATATTTTCACCTTTAAAGAACAAAATTTCGCGTAAAATCATAAAACCTCACTTACATTTTAATTTACCTAAATGATACATTCCCCATTCACAAAAGCAATCAACCCAACATGGATAATTTCATGTTCAGTTTTTTTTACCAACACACCATGTCAATATCATGTTTTGTTTAACAAACCCATTTCCAAACAGATCCATATTAAACTTTCGCCTCGTCACCGATCAGTTCTGGATCGACCTTACAACATCAGTTAGCTTCCATCATTGTAATTCAATTTACAGCCGCTGATTCCCGCGCGCCTTTACACTATTTCGACGACGATGAGTTTGTTGACAAAATGCGCGCCGCCTCCGCCCCCCAACAAACCCAAGGGCGGTGCCATTCGTAGGCGCCCCCCTAGACACCTCAAAAACGCACGAATCGTATTGCCATTCGTCACAACGATGTCGTTCAAGTCATTATTGCTGCTCATTTCATGTTGCTTTATTGGCACAACCTTACAAAGATCATTGCTCTTCAAGCGAGACGCGCCAACGGTAAGTCTATCGAGTTTGTCGTTTAATCGCATCGGGATTATTTCCTCTCTTTTTTTTTTGGTTGATTGTTACAAGACTGGTTAGCCCGTGTGAATAGTACATTGATTGTTATATATTTTTTTGTGTTTTTGTGTTGTATTGGTAATCCGATAATTGACGATGCATAAGATGGGAAAGTGGCTGCAGCAAATTGTTTGCAATTTGAATTTGATAGGGATTAACTGATAATTTTAATTATATTTTCGATCATTTTGATATTTTTCGAAACTTTAAATGCCCGACAATTGGAATTCTAAGAAGACGAGCTCAAAAAACGTGCTGCACTCCACTGCCACGAAGTATGCCGAATATTGCAAAAGACCGTGCACCAATTCACTTGTTACTTGAAGAAGAAAAAACACATTTACTTTGTTGTTTAGTTAAAATTCAATCAGTGAATCAAATTCGATAAAGACACGCTTTAATAAAAAAGTGAAAGGGGGCGTGGATTTTCTTTCAATTGGTGCGCGCTCTTTTGCAATATGCGGCATACTTCGTGGCAGTGAGGTGCGAGCTGGAATCTAATATTTTGGGAAGATATCAGCATTTTTCGAAAGTTTAAGACAAATCAGACCAACTGGAATAACATACGTTTTTGTAGAGTACACGTGAAAATTGTATGACGAGGTTAAAATTCATAAAATTATCAATTCAATTCTGAGTATTTAATGTCTGTTAATGAGAAATTTTTGCAAAGAAATAGTTCTACGATTAGAAACAAGAACTGTTCATGTTCACTACAATAAGGAGAGCTAATTTAAACTCGAAATCTATGAAAGTTCAGACACATTTTTTAGTTTTTAGTAAATTAATCTTAGGAAGCACGCCAACTGAACTCGTTAAAGAAATAAGCTCGGATATGACCCTCTGATCTAAATTTCCATGACAAAGTTCAGGATTTCCCATGATTTAGAATAAATCGGCACCATTGACGAAAGGATAATTTTTAAATTGACGCGTGAGAGCTTTTAAAACACGTGTGAATATAGTAAAAAACTTTCATTTTGCGCATGGAAGTAAATTTTCCGAACAATTCACGTCAAATTCTACATTTTTACTGCTTATTTGTTTAGATTAATCATATCTTCTTTAATACAAAATCATCTCAAACGTCAAATTACAAATACAGGAGCTCTAAGAGCTAAATTTAGTAATGCTATTAATAGTCTGGATTATTTTAGAGAAAATCAAATAAAGTTAGCCTAAATTACGTTTTAAAAATTTTTAATTTAATTATAGTCGTCGCCAAATGCGATTACCGCCGCAAAGTGTGGCGCACTTTTTTAAATATTATTTTTTCATTTAATTTTTATGATTTTTAATATTTTTCACATTTATGCCACTATTGAAACAACATCTAAAACATATTCTTCAATTTATTTTAAGCAAAAACAGTATAGAACGAGCCTAAACAAGAAAATAATCATGAAAGTTAAATGAAAAAATAATATTTAAAAAGTGCGCCACACTTTTTAATTTTATTAAAAATTGTTTTTTCCTAATTTAGACGTTCACGCCACAGATGGGCATGATTCCAGATTCCGCATACCGGATTCTGTTTTTTCAAAAGTTATTCCGTATTCTGTCCATTTTTCCAATCCAAATTCCGGATTCCTGAATACAAAATTCAAAAACTGTCTCTGGTTTACGTCAATTGAAATGTTTTGTGGAGCGTGTCCTCATTATTATGCATCCCACTTTTTGTTGTTTTTTTTTGTTGTGTAAATTTTATTCTGTTCTAGTATTGATTTCAAGATTTGACCACGTTTAATGAGCTCATTCTATTACGATACCAGTTTGTGTGCCTATCAGGGTTGCACGAAATTCCATCTTCCATTTTCCGTCTTTCTGTTGGATGAATTTATTTTTATTTCTATGTTCCGTCTGAAAAAAAAACGATTTCCGTGAAACCCTGGTGCCTATGTATTATTAAAAAGAAGAAATTAATCATTAGTATTTTTAAATAAGTTATCTTGATTAGTACTCTCGCTTTCAACATGGGATTTATAAAGGCTTTATAAAGATTGAATTCAGTAGTTTTAATTTAAACACAAAATTTTGAATTCTGAATTTTAATAGTACGGAATTCTAGATGTTAAGTTAATACAAATATATTATGGAATTATGATTTTTGTATATATATATATCCACTACTATTATTACTACTATTAGAAATACTATTAGAACTACTACTAGAGTTTCATCGATTTGAACAGTTTAATAACATTTTCCAATTTCCCTTTGAAGATAAACTTCTAACAATAGTGGTTTGATTGTAAGATTGAAGATTCTGTAGATTTTGAATAATTATAGTCAAACAATTTAAATAAATATCTGAATCCTCAAAACATCACACCAATTGGAGTAATAAAAAGGAGAACACATAAAGCCCTTTTAGCATAAAATTTTATAAAGGTTTGAAGGTTACTAGATAGTTTATGGAAAGCAATTCTAAAGGCGTGAAAATGGGATTTTAACTTTCACGTTTAAATTAATGGGGTTAACTATTTTAAAATTTCAATTTCGCTTTGGCGTGAATAAATATTGTGGAATTTTGATTTAGAGAGTATAATAGAAATATATTTAAAGGACACAAGATATTACATGGATGAATCTCAACGCGTCGGTTGAGAACAAAACGCGCTTCGGCCACGAGAGAAATCTTAAAAACATCGATTTTAAGTATTCAGAAGAAGCCTAAGAGAGAGAGGGGAATATGTTTACTTTATGCTTTACATTTAAGCCTACCGAAAATGTTTTTTAAAAATACCAAAATTAATTTAATAATCCTATTATTTCAGTTTTATTTATTTTAATTACCTGGGATCTAGTGAGCATGAAAGTAGCTAATGATTTTATATCATTAGACTTTAATTTAGCTCTATATTTTATTTCAATTGTCGTGAGAAAGCCTGAGCTGCCAAGATTCGATTAATTCTTATTAAAAGTTTTTCGTCCGTCGCCGAAACGCGTTTTGTTCTCAACCGAGGCGTTGGGATTCAACAGTGTTAGAAACAAGTTCAATTGTTAGAAAAACTTCACATGAGCTATCGAAAAATTACATAACGAGAATTACATTCATTCTCAAATTCTAAGTCATCCCGAATTCCAAGATTGATAGTTCTTGATCACCACCGCCTCTTTGACTGCTGGACGCCAAATGAATCGTTGAAGCGGAGAGTTCAGAAAAACACTTAAATATAGTTCAACAGTAAGAGAATGTTTGGCAAAATAGGGAAGAAAAATAAGAAATTTTGGAATTAACACGTGTAAGATTATAATAACCGTTTAAATATTAGAAAATGTTCATTTTCATTTGACGTATTTTCTCTGACGTTCTCATAGTAATCTAAAAAACCGCTTAAATCCCATTTCCCTTTCCCTTTAAGCTGACGTGAATGAATTTTTTTAGAAAGGGATCGTTGTTACCTAACAAAAACACGCATCACAAGTTTAATTTGGGTTTTCTGAATGTCACGAATTACGACAAAAGGACACAGTGGGGTAACTATTAATAATTAGCTATTTAATAGGCGGAAGAGAGAATGTAAATATTTACCAAACTATTATGAAACATAGCCTAATTCACATTTAACATCTATTGTGGATTTTTTTATAAATAAAACTGATTTAAGATCCTAACTTCGCTAATTGTGATAAAATAGTTCACGTAGCAATCTATAGTCAAGATGAAAATTGCATAATAAGATGTGAATTCATGAGAATATTGACTTAAAGCAACATAATGGTTGAAGTGGTGGTCTCGGAAATGTCATTAATTTTCAAATTTTACTTAACTTTTGTCATTTTTTGGACATAAAACAATAACATTACTTACTACAATATTTATTATTTGCTTTTGTTACTAAAAAAACACGTCTGCAACAAAGTGTAGACAAATTGCAAATTGTAATTCTTGTTAAAATACAATGTATCACTTTAAAAACTTTGCGCCGGTGCGCCAAAATGCGCCAAAATTACGACACAGGCAGGTTTAAATTCGGATATAAAAGTATTCAGGACCAATTTAAATATTGGAACGGGTTCATTTTCCATGTCTTATTGTAGATTTTTGACAATTTGTTTAAAAAGCCACGTGATTCTACTTATATTCTTCCGTCTTTTAAAAGTTAACAAGGTGAGAGAACATTGGAGTTTTGACAACTCTTTCTCAGCTTATCTGCACGTCAATTGAAATGATCACGCCAAATTGAAATTAATATTTTACAATAGTTACCGTCTCATTTCCTCATTAGTTACCTCCAATACCTCCTCATTAAATTCCACATGAAAATTAAAATGCAATTTTCACGCCTTTAAAAATTTTTTTCCTTAAATTGTCTAGTAACCTCCAAGATAAAAAAATTATTTTACAAGGACTTTATGTGGTCCCATTTTTATTACTCAAATTGGTGTGAAATGATAAATATGTTTACTCAATTTCAGAGCCATTTGATAATTTAGAGAGAATTTATACAGATCGAATAATTTTCCCTTAAGATAAATCAAAAAGATCCTTGTGAGTCTTCATTACATATTTTTAAATATTCAATAATCATCATTTTCAATTGACGTGCTATCTGAAATATAATTATTGTAGAGAACTATTTGTGAGGCTCAAGGCATTTATTTATTCACCATAGAATAATTATAAAAATGATTTGCAAGAAAAGGGGAATAAAATTACGATGAACTGCCGACACCCATTTAACTGGGATCATTTATAATAAAAGAACTCCGCTTACCATATTCCCTTGAGAGCTTGATTCAGGGTTTTTTATTCAGTCAATTTTTAAGTTTGTTTCCATCATTCAATTCTTGTTTGTTTGTGTTAGAACTCTCAATTTCCCTGGATCTAGAATTACTAAAGCACACCAAATTGTATGGTAATAAATAGTAATCAGTAAACACGCTCAAATCTAACTCTGCGGAATGGTATTTATATTTTTAGGTAGCTTAAGAATAACCCGTCTAATTTGTCAAGAAAAGTCTTTTCTAGAAAAGCTATACAATTTATAAGACACTCTTAAAAATAGGAAAATCACAATGTCAATTTGGCGTGCTAAAGAAATCACAGAGCCGCTGGATGCGTGACAATAATAATTGATAATTTTATTTATTTATTTATTTTTAAATCTCCATATTCCTGAGGTACAATACCGCTAAAAGGTTGTAAACGCTGCGTTTTTCGAGCATAACTGGTTTTCCAGAGCCGGTATTCAGCCGAAATTTTTACCAGTTGTTTCTGAGAGCACGCCAAATTGAATGTTTAACTTGGGCGCTCAGAAAAAATCCTCATTTTCCAAATTTCGGCAAGAAGCGCATGTTTTTAGATAATTTAAGACGGGCTAGTGACAATGACGGTTAAAATTATATGAAAGTTATACGGATAAATTAGTAATAAACATTTAAATAGTAACTTGCATTTGGCGTGCTGAAAGTGTTAGAAAATTTGTGAACCAGTGCCATACGAAAATAAGAAAAAATAAAATAAAGTATTCGTAGAGTTATACTCGAAGAAACCCCGCGTTTACAATCTTTTATTGTATGTCTCAGATTCTTATGTCCAATTTCCAAAAATTCAAATTCCGGATTATGTGGTTGATCCCTTTTATCCGGTTTCTAAATTCCGTATTCCGGGAAACTAATTTTCTTATTTTAATTCTCAAATTTTGGAATTTTATGTTTGTCACTCTCTATTAATTTCAGCATAGATTGCTTTTATATTTTTTTTATTCTGAATTTTCTGCTGAATGAAATCTTTTGTCCAAATAAAAAAGAAGACCCTAAAGATAATCTCCAAGTACACGCCATTCGCAATAGTAAAATGACCTCAGCACGCCTACAGGATTCATATCAAAATTTAATACAATTTACTAGAAAAAATCCACGACAATATTATTTAAATTTGAAACAGTGAAATCGGATGTTGATTAAATTAGAAAAAACGTTTGTTTACCGGAACCGACGAATGATTATTTACCAAACAAGGCTCACCACTTGATCTCGCTCTTCATTATCACTTAAATCCATATTTGTTTAATCTTGCAGAATTGTACACACAAGACATCGGATGTCACACTTCAATGGTCTTACGATGAATTGAGTAGCGATTTGGTGTTCAAGCTCACCGCAAAGGCACCTTCTGGCGATTTCTACACCAGCATTGCCTTTGGTGATAAGAAACCGGTACCAAAACGAGAATGATTACGTGAAAATAATGAAAAATATTGTTAGACTGATACTATTAGTGTTTATGTCCGTTCTGGCCAAATTGGTTTAATCGACGGACACGTGACAACCGATGGAAGCATCGAATCCGATGAGAAGACGAACGTGCAAGCGTTGTCATTTGATCTCGAAGACGGAGTACTTACGGCTCAATGTTTATTACTTTTCTTCATTTAAAAACAATTTTATGATTTCCAGTCGCCAGACCATTGGAGACCATCGATGCAGATGATGAGGATTTAATCGGATGCATGGTAAATGAATGCTGGAATATGGAATGATACTGAATTACAGAATGTCTACGTGCCAGAGAGCTCACAAAGAATGATGAATGATAAGGGTTTGGTTTTGCACGAAAAGCTGACGGCTATTAGAGTGTGCGATGTGTCGACAACCTGCAATGAGAAACATCATGAAGGTGGGAATGGAAAATCGAATCGGGAATGGGATTCATTTTAGACGCGGTGGTTAAGAGACAAGAAGAAGCCATGTGTGCCAGTGGACCAAAATCGCAGAAGAATCGTGTTGAATGGAAAATGGCACAAGATAAGGTAAGAAGGGGGTTAGGAATAGTGCCGCACTTTTCTTTCTTCATAAAATTAAGAAATTGACTTTTTTAAAATTTAAAACGAATAAATTGTGTCAAATTGAAGTGGTCATTTAAGTGAGCATTACAAGTTTATAGCACGCGAATTGGAGATGCTCAGAAAATGTGCTGAAATTTAAAATTTCAGGAATTTTTGATGATTTAAGAAAGAACTGAAAGACTGGCGTGAACTAGGTTTTTGTAATGTACACGTTAAATTTGTAAGACGTGACCAGAAATAACCAGAAAATCTATATTTCCATTTGGTATGTTATAGTTTTAATTCCAGGATTTTTTTTTCAGGTATTGGCATTTTCAGAGATCGGTGCCTAATGGATGAGGAAATTTAGGACAAAATGAGGTTCTCGTTTATACGGCATCTTCTCATCTCTCAGCAATGTGTGTTCTGTCTCAAAAAAAAAGACAGAACACATTGAAGAGGAATAGATGGAAAAGTCGTTTGTGGCCGTCTGACCGTCCATCCGAAACTATCATTTTTACTTATTTTTTTGATCTTTCATTAGGTACCGATCTCTGAAATGTTCAATAATATTATAACGCATATTTGTAAATATATAGAAGACTTCTATTAGCGAATAACGTACTCTTTATGAGCCAATTTTATTCAATTTTAGACGATACATTTGTTAAATTTCAAAAATGGTAATAATAATAATATCCAAGAAATTGTATTTATAAAGCTAATTTATTGAATGTAATTGATCAATATTTTTCCATCCTGCCTTCAGGAGATCTATACTTTACTTTCTAAATTTATTTCTACTCTTTCCAAATCCTTTCCACTCCATTTCCATTCTCTTTCTAAAATTGTTTAAATTTTAAAGAAGATTACTACCCAATTCCATGATGAAATGTGCAATAATACGCCTTAGAAAAGAAAAAAAACGGAAAAGTCTTAGAAATCGGCACGCCAACTTCAAAGTCGAAGAAAGATTAACGAAATTTATCACAGCTTTGGAAATGAACAGTTAAACGTGTCTTACTAATTTACACGTAGCATCTATTCTGAGCCCCCAACTTAACTATTCAATTTAGGGTGAATCATTTTATTCCACGTAAAATTCTGAGTTTAGTGATATGCAAAACGCAAGTATTTCGTAATAGAATGACCAATTCGATAGCGCGCCAATGGAAAATGAATATTTTCTGATATTGAATTGAATCAATCGACTTAAATTCCGTTATCCGTCTACAGTACTTCGTTTTAATATGCGAAAATCGTCATATTCATATGGCGTGCTACAATATTTCTTGCATAGACTTGTGTCCATTTTTTTATTTTACCCAATGATCTTACATAAGTTTTTAACGGATAAATACAATTCACGCCAAGTGAAAATAGCAATTTAAGGAAAGCCTAGTTAAGTTTCAGAAAAACTTGTTTGTTAAAAATACGAAAAACATTTTCAGACACGCTTAAAAAGCGGAAAAAACGTTAATTCCTGTTTGCGTGCAGCAGAGTCTTGCAAAGTACCAGCTCAAAAAAAAAGAATCCGGCTCACTTCTGGTGTACACGTAAATATTTAATAATGAATTTTCTGAAAGTTCTGAAGAAAAAACGATAAAATATTAAAAGAGAGCAAGCGAAGGATCAATTGGGTTTCCCTGGAGATGTGGAGGAATCCTTGCTTACTTTAGAGCCCTTGCTTACTTTAGAGCTCTTTCTCCAGCCTAACTCTTTCCATTCCAAAAGGCTCTTCCTTTCTAAAGTAGCCGTTTTTCCTTCGATTCCAATTCTTCTGCTTAGGGTTCGCGTAGTTGAGCAATGGTGAGTGAAACATGCAAGCTTGATCTGACCAGGCAACATTCTTATACAGGATTCTGATTCGCCTTCTTTGGAGGTGGACTTCTCGTGCACATAATTTGAGTGAGACTCAAAGTTTAATTGGGTCTCGCCATCTTGCTTTCGGTCTTCCCTTGGCTCTTGTCCATCACCATTCCGTCACTCTTCGGCATCACCTTTCTGCCGGCATCCGGGCGACCTGAATCGTTTAAACTGTCTGCTCAGAAAACATACTCAGATTGAGTTATGAGTTTAATCAAACGGTATCTTATATAGTTTAGAATGTGCCTAAAACATTGAAGTTAAACGAATTCAGGAATTTCCACGTGAAAGATTATTATACTCACTTAAAAATTAGAAAATGTTCATTTTCATTTGGCATGCATGTTCGGCTTCTTCTACATGACTCCTTCCACGTCGATTGTGCCCAAGTTTGCGTTGAAACTAATTGCATCCATCGCCTTCTGTAGCCGTCTCGTTTGATCCGGGGATAGTGGCTAGGTTTCAGAAGCGTAGAGCAATACAGCTACAACGTTTTGGAAAAGAAGTTGTTTGCGTCGTTTCTTCCCATTAGCGGTTTGCATTACCAAAAGCCAGCATGCCTTGATTCCTTCCTATCGTCTCATCCTCTGCACTTTCCTCCATTCTGATACACCTTCACCCCAACTTGTATGGTTAAAGAATGAGCTCAATAATCATACTCGCAAGGGAAGTCACTTTAGCGTCCCTTTGAGAAGTTTATGAAACTTGGACCATTCATAGATTCGGGTGCGCTGATTCCAAATCCGTCAATATTCCTCTGATCCGAGATATGAGCCGCTAAAGTTTATCATTGATGTGCATGAACAACAAAATGTCCGACACAAGCAACCTTTTTAGAATGATATTAGGATATTTAGATAGTTTAAGACAAGCTCAATTAAATTCTAGCAAAAATTTTGCAAGAGATATTAAGTTACGGATGTTTAACCAGAAATAGCTACTCAGCATGTATGGTATTAGAATGAGTTCAGTAAGCATGATCAAATATAAATTTTTAGAAAGATATTAATATTTTTAGACAATTTAAGACAAGCTTAATTAAATTGAAGCAAAATCCTTGTTGTTATAAAATCGTAAAAATTTTCACACACGTTTAAAAAAAGCAAAACCCCTATTTCGATTTAGCACCGCCTCTTTCGGCGTAAATCTGATTCTGTCGACTGAAATAGAACGCGTGGAAGTGAATGAGTTGCGCAGAATAACGGTTTTCGTAGGATTTATTTCAAGTCCATTGGGTTTAGAATGTAAGACGAGTTCCTGCACTTTGTTCGCTTTCATTTCCAAGTCATATTGAAGGATTTGTAACTTTTCCAGCCTGCGCTGGCTTCAAGTTACTCACAATGTTTTGGAATCAGCGCCACTCTATTGTCACGATTACAGCGCATCGTACAAAAAAAAAGATAAAAAAGTAGTTTTTGCAACTTGTTCACGCTTATTTGCAACTTATACAGTTAATCGTTGCAGTGGCGTGGAGAATTTTATTTGTGACTCTGACATTTTCCTTTTATTATGGGATATACGATTTATTCGTTTTAAATAAATTAAGAAATTTCATTTTCTTATGCATGCCACCCTGATAGATTAATATGGTGGTCTTGGAATTAGATGTTCGTTTACCTATATGATTTTAGATTTTATGGGTAGTTTGACTTTAAATAGGTTAAATATAAGTTAAAATATCCTTCAAATTATAAAATAAATTTTAGGTGATCTTCTCATTTGATCAAAACGCCAAGAAAGGAAAATGGTGGAGTGCAATTGGTGTTGGCGAGGGCATGGCGGTTTGTTTCAACCATCTAACGATTTAATCATAAAACCCGTAGGATCTCAATATGGTTGTGGTGTTTGCTGAAAATGGTAAAATCAAGAATCAAGGCATCTACAGAACTGAAGGAAAGATGCAACCACAAGAGCTAATGAGCATCGATTTGGAGAGGCTTTCTGCTTCCACCAACAACAATCGCGCCCATTTTGAAATTGGTGTCGATAAGAAATTTGTCACCGAAAGAATGGTAAACACAATAACAGTTTCAAAAAAAAATCTTAATTAAAACTAACACAGGATTCTGAAGGCTGTGTGACATTCCAAGTTGGTGTGCTCGCCGGGCCATATCGCGCCAATTTTGGTATTGGAAAGCACAATAAAACACCGGAACGCATTCACGTCTGCAATTTGAACGCTTGTGGACAAATGGAGGAGAAGAAAACCACAACGACAAAGAAGCCGGCAATGGATCAATTGCAGCAGGATGAATTGGTGGAAAAGATTAGCGAAGGAGCTTCTGGCGAAATGCCAGAAGGCTCAGGAATGATTGACGAGAAAGTGGTTAGTATGAATGGGATAGTAATCAAATGTTCCTGTATTTGCAGGAGTTTTCCTCGACGGTGAATGTCCCGAAACAATCGGAAGACTCGGTGGAAGAGAAGGTTCTCACGAGTGGAGACGCCGTACCGGCAAAGAATATTGATGGTGAAGCCAAAAGTGCGTAAGATATTCGGAGAAGTTTCTTAGTTTTTTTTTTGGGAAGCGTGAGGTGTAGTGTAGTACTTCATTTAGGTTTTTCATAAGATTAAAATGCTGGGGATTAGAAAAAACGTAAAAAAGGAAAATTAACTAGTTCGTCGATAGCGTTGAGCATACCATTTGAATTTGAAGTTACATGAGCTCAGAAAACCATTTCAAACTTAACATTTAAGACAATAAACTAGATTTTTAGATAGTCTGAGACAAATCTGAATCAATGACGTGAAAAAAATATTTGAATTTACACGTTAGAATTTATAATAGACAATTTAATATAGTAAAATCATCCATTTTCATTTGGCGTCGACTAGTATTAACAAAGTGTCACGCCACTATTTAGAATAATTCTATTAAATGTACACTAGCTGACAAAAGTTTTGTCACAAATGTTTTTTCGGGTTTAACTTTTTTGTGACTTGACCAAATTGGCTGATTTTTTTGATATTTTATGCGAATCAGTGCTTAAAATGTTATAGTAGCAAAATTTGGTTTAAATTACCATGGCAATTTCGGTACCACGCATTCCGTTTTCCCTCATATTGATAACAGCTTGCCGGGTGGCAATTGGAGTTTCCTTACGTGGAGGCATCTCTAAAATGTTGCCAATTACTGCTATTTTCAATAAATTATGAAAAAAATATAATTGAACTTTAAAAGTTATTAAAAGTGCAGTGCAAGAAAAGTGCGTAATATCTTTGAGCTACGCATTTTACGATAAACGCTTGTCACTGTAAAACGGATCATCGTAATCACAAGCGGGAATTTGTAAAATAATCTAAAACCATATGAATCTATCATTTAAAAAAATCAGCCAATTTGGTCAAGTCACAAAAAAGTTAAACCCGAAAAAACATTTGTGACAAAACTTTTGTCAGCTAGTGTATATGAACAAATTTGCTGTCCAAAAGTTTAAGGACGTTCCGGTTACTGTAAATATACTGTATCACGCCAACTGCAATTTCAGAAATGCAAGCTTGTTTGAGGGTTTCTAAGAATATTTTTTAGTTCAATTTTTTGATTTTTAGATATTTAAAGGCGATTTTATTTAACTCGCGTGAAAGTTTATATGTTATTACTACGTTGAAATTTTAAAATCACGCGTAAAAATGCGAAAAATGATGTATATGGAAATACTTATTTTCTCATATTTACGCTTGTCTTACAACTTCCACGTGTAATTGACAAAAGTATTATGCAAGTCAGTTTGTCAGTTTTTCCTGAAACTCTCTAAAAATATTTAAACGTTCCCAAAATATTACATTTGAGCACGTTTTCTGAGCTTGTTTCATTAGCCTTCCAGTTGGCGTCCTGTATTACGCTAATTGTAAATGACGCAACCGCTTCTTATTATACGTTGCAATTAGAAGGAGAGAATTTTGTATCTAAAAACGTGAAATTCTTGCTAGCATATACTAACTTAGCTAGCCCTTTTACAAGCTCAGGTAGTATGCTTTCCAACATTTTAGTTTGTTCTTTAAAACAATAATTACCGATTAATTCTTGTAGATTTCCAAATAATCGACGGCGCTACATCAGGCCAAGTAAAGAAAATCGACGATGAAACTTCAACGCAAGTCAGTGAAATCAAGAAGATAGTTGAAGCTCCAGCTTGCGGTGACAATCACCTAGACCTCGACATATGCGATGCCTACTTTACCGATTACTTGCACAAGGTTGATGATTGGTCGAAGCGGCACGAGATGTCAATGAGTGAGCACATGTGGAAGGTTGCTCATTTGCTTTCAAACTCTGATATAAGCCGGGTTATGGTATTTTCAGGCGTGTACACTCTTGTCGCAGGTTGACCATGTGACAACAATGTGCTGCTCAATATTCAGAAAAACATGCGCGGCTCATTTGGATATTTAATCCATATGAAGAATTCAAAGAAACCGTCTGGAAAGTCTTTCGTTTCCTGTGTGTATGTATAATTATTTCCATTTTATCATGTTTAATTACAATTGTATTCATAATTGACCTCATATTGTATTTATTCAAATTCAACAACAAATAAACACTTTCTTATTGATTCTTACTCGATGCTTCCAATGATGTCTTAATGTTGTTTGATTCCTTCTGAAAGAAAAAATAATTAACAAAAAAACATTGATGATTAAATTGTGGAATGGTCAAGGTTGGCATAATTGGCTGGTTCTTTTTTTCTTATAATTAAATGCAAATGCATCTTAAATTGAATTTTAACTGGTAATGAAACCAGATGATGAAGGTCACTTGTCAAATTATTCAATGTCATTGAATCGAATCGGGCTGGGTACTTATCCACTGGGTAGGGGGATCGGCGTGAATCCTGGATGGATAAGCCCATCAATTTCTATTAAAACTTTAAGCACACTGATTTAAAATTACGATTTCACAAAATTCAAACGTATTTTACGTTAACACTCCTTGAAGATTATTGTGGTCCATTAATTGGGGTTCTAAGAGTATCTTTTCATTAATTAATCAGGATTTCTGCAGAATGAACCGTTAAATGATCATTAAAATATTGAAAATAAAAAAAATAAATTAAAAGCTAGTGTTTGCAATTTGTGCGAAGTCTTTTGCAATTCGGCGCAGTTTCTTGTGGAGTGCGTTAATATTATCAAAATATAAGAAATTTAAAATTCAATTTCAACATTTTTGAATTATTTTCAATGGTCTCAAATAGATCATGAAACAAATATTCAATTTATGTTAATAATTTCTCTGTTTTTCATTATATTTCTTCAAATTTTCTAGATCAAATCAGATTTATTACTTTTATTTTTTATGAAAATAACATTGGAATTGTCAATTTATTATATTTTGCTATAGTCGTCGCCAAATGCGATTACCGCCGCAAAGTGTAAAAAAAAAGCTTTTTCTAAATATTATTTTTCATTTAATTTTCATGATTATTTTCTTGTTTAGGCTCGTTATATACTGTTTTTGCTTAAATAAATTGAAGAATATGTTTTAGATGTTGTTTCATTCGTGGAATAAATGTGGAAAATAATAAAAATCATAAAAATTAAATGAAAAAATAATATTTCAAAAAGTGCGCCACATTTTGCGGCGGTAATCGCATTTGGCGACGACTATAATAGATTGACTATCCAATATTGACAAGACTCTTACGTTGTTCACGTAAATAAAGTATATATTCTTTTTACACAATTATGAATAATTTGTCTGAAACTATCTTAAAATCATCATCTATTCGAAGAATTTTAATATTGAGGACCTTATTAGAGACTTATTAGCACGCCAAATGAAAATGACGGAATTTTAAATGTCAAACAAATTTTGTTAAAATCCACGTGAAAGTTATCAACGTACTTCACTGTAGCTTATTGCAAAAGACATCGCACCAATTGCGCAAAACAACACTTTCGAATTATTGGGTTGAGGAACGATCGCAATCTACACAAATTTCGACGATATATTTAATCTGTGTGGTCTAGAATGAGGTCCAGCTTAGTGATTTTCAGATTTTTACCAGAGATTTTTAAGTTTTAACGGACTTTCTAGAAAACACTGTTTTTGACAATTTAAAAGAGTTAATCTTAAACTATCTAAAATTATTAATATACCAAATTGCTTTGAATTTAAAGCTTAAATATATGACACAAACTATACCAATCTAAACAATTTGTGGTCTAGAATGAGGTCCAGCTTAGATGTATTCCGTTGGTGTGTTTCATAATTTTTATGGCAGCAATACAAGCTTCTATTAAAACGTTAAGGCCTGCTCTGCAGCACGTCGTACTAGTTTAAACGTATTTATTCCAAAACAGTTTTTACATCATTTTGAAACGCATTATAAAACTATAGAAGAAACAGTTTTTACTGATCAAATATACCTTTTCTGAGCTCCTAATTGAAACGTTTCATTTTAACACTCCACTACTAAGAAACCGCGCCGCATTGCAAGAGATTGCGTGAAACAACTTTTCAATTTATTATTTTGTTAAATATTTTATTACAGGCATCAACAAATTCCTTCCTTTTCTGCTCTGTCTATTCAAATCACTTAAAAGATTATAAACTATTTTTTTGAAAGAGCTATTGGGATTTTTTTGAAGGTAGCGTATATATGGGGTTGACGAATAAGTTCGTAGCGTTTTTTCAAATTTTTTGTTTTACAACAATTTTCCTGTTGTTTGGCAAAGTGTATATAGTCATCTGATATCGGTTTTTCTGCTCTACAAAACTATGTTTTAGTTTGTTCTGAAATTTTAGATTTTCGTCATTTTTCTAGCTTAGAAATGAACTATCCAGGAGGCAAAAATCAGCATATTCGACATCTCCTTTTCTTCGCTTTTCATCGAAAGCAAAAATCAGCCGAAACGCTCGGAAAATATGCAATGTGTATGGAGAAGGTGTCTTACGCGTGTCGACTGCACAAAAATGGTTCGTAAAATTCAAAAAAATGGCGACTTTAATCTTGAAGACACGCCTCGAAGCGGACGACCTGCAGAAACAGACGAAGAGCATCTGAAGGCAATATTGAGGGATGATCGCCAAACAAGTCGTGAATTGGCCGAAAAAATGAACTGTGAACAAAAGACAATCTTTAATCATCTTCATTCGATGGGATTTTCCGAAAAACTCGATGCCTGGTTACCTCATAAGATCAACGAACAAAACAAAGAAAATCTCCTTCAAATCGCAGCTCAACATCAAGCAGCACGTGGTAATAAACAGAGATTTTGTACCGAAACGTCACGGGAAATGAAAATGATGGCTGTACGTCAATCTAAAGCAAAGAAAGGAGTGGGCGGGTCCAGGAGATACGCCTCCAGGAGGCAAAAATCAGCAGCTGAGGCTATTCCACTGAAAAGAGCCGAACGACAAGGCCAAGTCAACTTGCTCCACTACAATGCATTTTTACAGCCAATTGAACGGCGAATAAAAAGAGCTCAGAAAACTGGCTCAAATCGAATAATTTTTAAAGATTTTAATATTTCTAGGTAGTTTAAAGAATAGCTGACAAACTGACTTGCATAACACTTTTGTAAATTACACGTGAAAGTTGTAAGACAAGCGTAAAAATGATCAAATCATAGTTCCCAGTTTGTAGGTTAAAGTGTTCTATTAAAATATCTCCTAAACGTTAGAGCTTCTATGTTAGCCTTAAAAGACTTTTCTGTGTTTATGTTTATTTCTTTAAGTCATCGCAACAATTTTCAGAAATTCTTTTTATACAACCTGTTTCTTTATTTCGTAAATTTGTTGGAGGAACTGAAATTATCAGCTAAATATATGCATGCTAGAACAATGGGTTGTAAATTAAAGACGATTAAAATTGCTTTGTTCGCTGCAATTTTTATGACCGGGAGAAAGGATTAGTCGATTTTTAGGTTGTAGGACATCAAAAGTATTGAAAAGAACACACATGAGACTCAAAACTTTTCAGGGTAACAAAATGACAAAAGACGCGGGTTTAGAGCATCGTAGTGTAAATGAATAAAAAAGTATCATGACTTAATCGAGTTCCCCTGTTATCCAACTTTCGAGAATCTTGTTTTGCATACGCCCGCCAAGTGAATTCGTAAAGTCGTCGGCTCAGAAACGTCACTCTAATATACCGGAATGGAAATAATATTTTACCGAATCGAGCACATTTACTGAGAGTCTTCTATTACCATACCTGTTGGCATGTCGTTTTTAAACAAAAAATTGTTAACAACAATTTCTTACAATATCTAGAAACATTAATATATTTACAATCATACTTGGGAAAGGCCGGCCCGGGCCAGGCCGGGCCGGGTTGAAACGGGCCGACCCGGGACCGGCCCTAAAATAAAACAAAATTTTAGTTTTTTTCATTATTTCTTAATTATTGATATTTTTCTTAAAATATCGTGTGTACGTTTGTTCCTCAATTGAATTAGTAGATATTTGAGAAGTTTAGGGCCGATCTTCAATGTCAAATTTGTCAAATAAATTATTTCAAACAAAAATTCAATGTTTTAAAATATTTATTTTAACATAAAATATCATAAAATAAAAAATTTTAATAGATGCTTACACTTTTGTAAGAACCGACACTTAACTGTTAACCTCAAAATCCGAATTTAAATCAAGTAAACTAATATCTGATTCCATAAAATCAGCAGGGTGACAATTTAGCGGATTGACAATCCTGTCAGATACAATGTTCAAGCTTACATAATTGTCGTAATGAGTTGAAAATGCTGATAAAGCACCATCAGCTGTGCTCTCAATTTCTTGATTTATTTCCTGATATTTTATGCTAAAAAAATATTTATAAAAATTATATTTCGTTTGAATAAATTATGTTGCCAAATTTTCCGGGCCAGGGCCGAGGCATTGAGGGCCTGGCCGGCCCGCGGGCCGAAAAAATCGAAAATATCTGGCCCCGGCCTGGCCCGGCCCTAAATTTCCCAAGTATGTTTACAATAAGTTATTATCAAAATCTAAGAATATGAAAGGTTTGATTTGATCATTTTTGAATTATTTTCAATGGTCTCAAATAGATAAAATGAAACAAATATTCAATTTATGTTAATAATTTCTCTGTTTTTCATTATATTTTTCAAAATTTCTAGATCACGTCAGATTAATTACTTTTACTTTTTATAAAAATAAAATCGGAATTGTTAATTTCTCAGATTTTGATAATAGATTTAAACGTGTTCAAAACGCAGATCGTGATCTTTTTTGGGTGAAGATCTTACTTGACTCTCGGCTTTGGCGTATCTCCTGGACCCTCCCACTCCTTTCTTTGCTTCAGATTGACGTACAGCCATCATTTTCATTTCCCGTGACGTTTCGGTACAAAATCTCTGTTTATTACTGCTTGATGTTGAGCTGCGATTTGAAGGAGATTTTCTTTGTTTTGTTCGTTGATCTTATGAGGTAACCAGGCATCGAGTTTTTCGGAAAATCCCATCGAATGAAGATGATTAAAGATTGTCTTTTGTTCACAGTTCATTTTTTCGGCCAATTCACGACTTGTTTGGCGATCATCCCTCAATATTGCCTTCAGATGCTCTTCGTCTGATTCTGCAGGTCGTCCGCTTCGAGGCGTGTCTTCAAGATTAAAGTCGCCATTTTTTTGAATTTTACGAACCATTTTTGTGCAGTCGACACGCGTAAGACACCTTCTCCATACACATTGCATATTTTCCGAGCGTTTCGGCTGATTTTTGCTTTCGATGAAAAGCGAAGAAAAGGAGATGTCGAATATGCTGATTTTTTTGCTTCCTGGATAGTTCATTTCTAAGCTAGCAAAATGATGAAAATGTAACATTTCAGAACAAACTAAAAACAGTTTTGTAGAGCAGAAAAAGCGCTATCAGATATATACACTTGGCAAAAAAACAGGAAAATTGTTGTAAAACAAAAAATTTTAAAAAACGCTACGAACTTATTCGTCAACCCCATATACACGCTACCTTCATAAAAATCCCAATAGCTCCTTGAAAAAATAGTTTTTAATCTTTTAAGTAATTTGAATAGACAGAGCAAAAAAGGAAGGAATTTTTTGATGCCTGTAATAAAATATTTAACAAAATAATAAATTGAAAAGTTGTTTCGCGCAATCTCTTGCAATGCGGCGCGGATTCGTGGTAGTGGAGTCATTACCATATCGTAGCGCGTCAAATGAAACGTTTCAATTAGGAGCTCAGAAAAGGTGCTCAGATATAGTTTACCAGTAAAAAACTGTTTCTTCTATAGTTTTAAAATGCGTTTCAAAATGATGCACAAAATGTCTTGGAATAAATACGTTTAAACTAGTACGACTCATGCAAATATTTGAAAATGGTCATTTTCATTTGGAGCAGTCCTTAGAGCAGTCTTTAACATTTTATCTAAAGTTTTCAAAATGTCAAGAAAAACCTGTAATTCTGCCAAATTAAACTACCATTTTTTTGGGTTTTTAAGCCTGGATTAAAGTTTTTCTTAAACTATATAAAAAATCTTTCAAAAATGTTAAATTTGAACACGTTTACGGAGCTCATTGTTTTACCATACAAATTTGCTCTCATAACAATTATGAAAAACGCCAGCGGAATAAATCTAAACTGGACCGCCATTTTATACCACACAGATTAAATATATCGTCGACATTTGTGTAGATTGGGATATTTTGTGTCATATATTTAAGCTTTAAATGCAAAGCAATTTGGTAATTTCACGTTGAGTACTGATAATTTTTAAAAACAGATATTTCAATTGAAGTATTTTTTCGCTCATAACTGAGCTTTCCATTTGAGTTGAGGTTCTCACACCAAGTTGTATGGTTATAAGATGAGCTCAGTAAACGTGCTCAAATCGAACTTTGCGGCAATATATCAATATTTTTAGATAGTTTAAGGATAACTTTGTGTTTTCTAGAAAGTCCGTTAAAACTTTAAAACTCTCTTAAAAATCGCAAAATCACTATCTCAATTTGGAGTAATCTACGGTCACCTTGTATTTGCAATAAATATATCAAAAAACACCTCGTAAAAAGCCACGGGCCATATATCACCTTCAATATTGTTTTCACTTCCAAGTGTAACCTAATTGCTAATTACCCGTCTTAACTTGTTAAAATTGTGGAATAATCGAAAGTATACGACCTTTCACATCAAAACTTGCTTCAAACCAATTTCTCATAATTACAATAGATTGATTCAAATCCTTTTCTTCGAAAGTAATTGGCAAACCTCGATGAACTTTGAATATTCATTAAGTGGTTGTAAGAATGCCATGTTGATGGCGACGGTGATGTGGAGGGAAATTGCGCCAAGGTACATCCAGAATGGTCCTAATGTGCTGAAAATGGGAGAGCATTTTAAGGTTTTTTTGATTTTGATAATGAATGCTTGGAATTAATAAGGTTTGTTAGTTTGTAGATCATAGTTTTGGTTGTTTTTGTCTATTTATTTGTTTAAAAATACGTTTACCATATACGTGAGGAAAATAATAGGACAAATATCACACAGAATATGTGCGATTGTGAAAATTGGACATTAAAAAAACTAACAGGGGGTGTGTTTTAGGTCGCCATCTCAGATTCTGACAAAAATCCGCAGACAGGTCCCCTCATGATCCAAACAGTACACTGGCAAAACCCAGGAGCCACAAACCACTATCACTGGACAACAAATCGGTCTAAAACCCCGCGATTTTCAAGCACAAATTTTATATAGTTAATGTCAATCAATCCTGTTTATATTTTGAAGGTTATACTATCTTATAAAAATTTTCGTTTCATGATCTCGAAAGCTCTGCTCCGCCAGACCATGAGCCCTTGACCGGAAAAGATGATAATCCGACGGGGCGTACGGAGAGTACGGGTGCGGTAAGACTTCCCATTTGAACTCTTTCAGCGTATCCTTCATCGCTTGAGCAACATGCGGCCTTACGTTGTTTTTTTTTAATCTTTTTCTAGACCTAATATTTTTCTCGATTCTTCTAGGGACTTGTATGTTTCTAGTAGTGATGCTATTCGAAACATCTCTATTTAATATTCAATTACATTTTTTGAAAATGTTTCTTCAATTGTGAAGTTTAATAACGTATTACTGATTTCCACGTGGACTTATCTGTATCCTTTTGAGACATTGGTGATAACTAAATTCAATAGACGATCTAGAGCTTTTAATTTAGCGGAAATGTAATGAGCGGCGGATGGCGTGTTCGGTTTGCTTGTATTCAGCTTTGCTCGCTAGTATTTGCCCATGTCTTCGGCCTGGACCTGCTTGTATTCGGCCTGGGATATCTTGCCGAAATCTAGCCGAATTGAGCGGATGGCGTGCTCGGCTCGCTTGTATTCAGCTTTGCTCGTTAGTGTTCGCCCAGGGCTCGCTCGAATTTGACCAGGCTCGCTTGTCTTCGGCGAGACGATCTAGAGCTTCTAATTTAGCCGAATTGAGCGGATGGCGTGTTCGACTCGCTTGTATTCAGCTTTGCTCGCTAGTAATTGCCCATGTCTTCGGCCTGGACCTGCTTGTATTCGGCCTGGGATATCTTGTATTCGGCCAGACGATCTAGAGCTTCTAATTTAGCCGAATTGAGCGGATGGCGTGTTCGGCTCGCTTGTATTCGGCTTTGCTCGTTAGTATTCGCCCAGGGCTCGCTCGCATTTGACCAGGCTCGCTTGTCTTCGGCCTCGACCTGCTTGTATTCGGCCTGGGATATCTTGTATTCGGCCAGACGATCTAGAGCTTCTAATTTAGCCGAATTGAGCGGATGGCGTGCTCGGCTCGCTTGTATTCAGCTTTGCTCGTTAGTATTCGCCCAGGGCTCGCTCGCATTTGACCAGGCTCGCTTGTCTTCGGCCTGGGCCTGCTTGTATTTGGCATGTTCTCGCTTGTATTTTACCTGGACTTGCTTGTATTCAATCTGGGCTCACTACTTCGTCCTGGGATTCTTTTTATTGGGCTAGGTTCGTTTGCATGTATTTCTCTCGGCTCGCTTGTATTCAATCTGAGCTTGTTTGTGTTCGTCCAGGCTTGCTTGTCTTTGGCCTGCTCTCGCTTTTATTGCACCTGAGCTACCTTGTATTTCACCTGGACTGGCTTGCGTTCGGCTTGGAATATCTTGTATTTCTCATGATCTCGCATGTATTTTACCTGGACTTGCTTGTATTCGGCTAGGTTCGCTCGCGTGTATCTGTCTCGGTTCGCTTGTATTCGGCCTGAGCCACCTTGTATTTCACCTGGACTGGCTTGTATTTGTCCAGGCTCGCTTGTATTTGGCAAGGTTCGCTCGCGTGTATTTGTCTTGGCTCCCTTGTATTCCACCTGGGCTGGCTTTGCTCACTTGTGTTCGGTCTGGAGTTCCTTGCATTCCAACTGGGCTTGCTTGTGATCGGCCAGGATCGATTGGTTTGCCCTGGGATCGCTTGTATTGGGCAAATGCTCGCATGTATTTGGCCTGTTCTCGCTTTTATTCCACCTGAGCTACCTTGTATTCCACCTGGGCTGGCTCGTGATCGGCCAGGATCGCTTGTATTTGGCCTGGACTTGCTAGTATTCGCCCAGGGCTCGCTTGTTGTATGCGCCCTGGACCTGCTTGTACTCGGCCTGGACTCGCTTGTATTTGGCCAGGATCTCTTGTATCCCTCTTGTATTCGGCCTCCGCCAGAGCTCGATAGGATATCGAATACGAAATTTTTATTTTGTTTAGGTTTCTGGCTATATTTTTAAACGTATTTCAGGATTTTCTGAATAGTGTTGAGCTTCCATCGCGTAACATGAAATATTTAACCTGCCAAATCAGCTTTAAAGGATACGACTTTGATTGGCTTGATCCAGTTATAGAAAACAACACACCACGACAATAATTGTTGCACTTTTAAAATTCAAATGTATACAATTTCCAAAGTTCAAAACTAATCAACTAACTTGTAAAACTTTCTATCATTGACAAAATGCGATGGCAAATTATGCAAATAAGTGTTCCTCTTTCCTAAAATTACACAAATTTCTATAAATAACCCGTGCATATAAACCAATTGCCATTAGAACAATAATCGATGCCGCCAATATGTCAGTGAGAACCATTAAAGTGATCGTAATTGTTGATTGTATTGTAACCAGCAATTTCCGTTGTGTCAAAATTCCAAAAGCCTTTCAATTGAATAATTAAAGCATTTCTAGTTTCACTTACAGCGGCTATTGCACCCCCAATGTAGACGATTGCAATTGGAAGAAGAGCCAATCGAAACACTTGTCGATTATAAAAATAATTGTAGTGTTCGAGGATGAAATAGACGCATACTTCAAGGAGCATCGTGAACATCTGAAATAATTGTTTTTGCAAAGTTTCACGTGTGATTTTATATTATTAGATATTTTACAAAAAGATTTAGTCTGTGAAATGACAATTGATACCATATTTACACGTAAACATTAGTAAAATAGATTGCGTGGAGGGAGAAATAGTCTTTTTATTCAGTTTACACCCCAAATGAAAGAAAACCTTCTCAATACCATTGCACGCCAAATCGAAAATGCGATTTTGCGATTTTTAAACGTGTGTGGAAATTTTCACGTGTTTATAACAAAAAAGTTCTTACTACAATTTAATTAAGCATGCCTTAAACTATCTAAAAATGTTAATATCTTTTTGAAAAGTTAAATTTGAGCATGCTTACTGAGCTCATTCTATTACCATACAAGTCGAGGTGCCATTGAGATTTTCAATGTTGAAGATATTTCTCTTAAATTAACGTATTAATTAAATTGTAGCTTATACGTGAAAGAGTACAAGAAACGTTTAAACTTTAGAAAATGATAATTTTCAATTTTCTAATGACTCTTGCGAATTTCTACGTCTAAATCGGATTCGAATTGTCACGTTAGTTAATCAAACTCGTCTTAAACTATCCAACAATCCAAAATTATTTTCGAAATATTAAACGGAAGCACATATTTTTGGCTCATTGTTAAAGTATTCCATTTGGCGTGCATGTAGCTTTATTACATATTAGACGCCATTGATTGACAGTTTCAGATAGTTTCCAGTCGCCGTCTATACTATATATGATTTTCTAATCGCAGAAAGATATACACTAGCTGACAAAAGTTTTGTCACAAATGTTTTTTCGGGTTTAACTTTTTTTTATTTTTGTGATTCATATGGTTGTAGATTATTTTACAAATTCCCGCTTGTGATTACGATGATCCGTTTTACAGTGACAAGCGTTTATCTTAAAACGCGTAGCTCAAAGATATTACGCACTTTTCTTGCACTGCATTTTTTAATAATTTTTAAAGTTCAATTATATTTTTTTCATAATTTATTGAAAATAGCAGTAATTGGCAACATTTTAGAGATGACTCCACGTAAAGAAACTCCAATTGCCACCCGGCAAGCTGTTATCAATATGAGGGAAAACGGAATGCGTGGTACCGAAATTGCCATGGTAATTTGAACCAAATTTTGCTACTATAACATTTTAAACACTGATTCACATAAAATATCAAAAAATCAGCCAATTTGGTCAAGTCACAAAAAAGTTAAAACATTTGTGACAAAACTTTTGTCACCTAGTGTAGTATAGAATCCTTAAAGATTGATTAGAATACTGAAAAAATATTAGGAGCCACAAGACGGTTTAATTTTTTTTTTTTTTTGAAAAAAACGATTTGAAATCCAAAAATGTCCCCTTTATTCACAAAAATGTCCCCCTTTATTTGTCAGAATAAGCGATAAAGTTAATGAATATTATGTGAAACCCGTGATTTCATAAACAATAATTTGAAAATCCCTTAAGCATCGGGGCAACAGTTTCACGTAAACTGCGTGAAAGCCACAGCCCAAATTGTACGTAATAGATTGATCTCAGTAAAACTGCTCAAATATAACTTTTAAGAAAGATATTAATATTTCTAGATAGTTTAAGACAAACTTAATTAACTTGTAGTAAAAACTTTTTGTTATAAAGACGTGAAAGGTTTAATGCGCGTCATATATATTTTACGTGTTCATTACAAAAACTTATTTAACGCCAGTTAGTCAGCTTGTTCTTAAACTATCGAAAAATATTGATACCTCCGCGAAATTTTAAACTTCAGCGAGTTTCCTGAGCTTGTTTTAAGAGCATTCCAATTTCCGTGTTTGATCATCGCTATTTTTTGGGTTTAAGACCCATTTTTTACCCACTTAAACTATTTTGTCATTATACTATTTGGATAAATTTTTATCAAAATCTGAGATGGCTCCCTAAAACACTCCCCTTGTTTGTTTAAACACTATTTAAGCACATTTGGTGTGCATTACTGAATTTTCAAGACAAATCAACTTAAATTTCAAAAGTTATCTCTAAACTATGGCCTCATTTAAAAAAAACCCTCTTAAACTATCTAAAAACCAGCGCTTCTTATCGAAATATGAAATATGAGCATATTTTCTAAGCCTACAACTTAATCAATTCATTCGGAGTGCTAAACAATAAATAACATATTAAATTTTACCTGTAATATAACAGTAACTAATGCCGCCTTTGGCACATCGAACATTTCGAAACATGCTGCCGGCTTCCTTTGACAACTCGTCGTCTTTACACTCATTTAGTCTGAAAATTGGCATTTATTATAAATGTTCAAGTTTGGTATTGATTTAAATTAAACTATTCGCTTGTCTAAATCTCTAATATATTAAGGATAACACATTATATATTGGTGTTGTATTGTTGTGTCTATTCTGTATTCGATCTTCCATTATGACCTAGTTTTACCAATTGCTGAGTGGGATAAATTGGCCGTGGAAGAGAATGTTGTGTTCATGTTGGCTTTGGCGAGATTGTTAAATATTGGATACCATTTTTTGGAAACCCTGGTGAGATTGGAGAAATGAATGAACAACAATCGAGAATGTCAACGGAAGTACTTAAAGTCCACAGAAAGGTTGCTTAAATCTAATATTTTAGGAATATTTTAATATTTTCCAGAGATTTTAAGGAAAAGCTGAAAAACTGGCGTAGAAAATATTTGTACACAGCAAATATAAATGAAAATTGTCTAATATTTAAACGTGTCTTACTAATTTACACGTAGAATTGAAAAATGAAATTATAAAAATACAGGCTTTAATCAGATATTAATATTCTCGGAATATATGATGATTTTAAGATAGATTCAGCTAAATCATTAAAGGTGGCGTAAAAATACAGTAGTTAATTTATTTACGTATTATCTATTTATATATTTACCAATTACGTATTATTATTTACGTATTTGTTACGTATTTATATTTATTTATCACAATTTACATTTATTTATCACAATCACAATTAAATACGCAGAACACGTATAAACTTTGAGTGAAATTAATATTCGGATGTAAAAAATGTCAGGCCGTGAAAATGCGATCAGTGCACAAGCGCATCCAACAAATTATTGCGGACTGATATTGATAATTTGTAATTACAAGATAATTAAATAAAATAATGCAAATATCATCATATGCCGCTTCCAGATCCACTATTATTACTAAAACAAATCAAGTTCTGTTAAACTTTTTCCCAAATTAATTAAGGGAATTTTTATTAAGAAATTGAAATAAAAATATATATTCCATCCGCAATAGTGTCTTGATGATGATGCGCTTGTACACCCGCATTTTCACGGCCTCACATTTTTTACATCCGAATTTTAATTTCATTCATAAACTTTTGGAAATAGTCATTTTCAATAGGCGTGATATTTTATTTTGGTTTATTTTGACACATAATTTTAACTAGGCCATCTTAAAATTTCCAAAAAGTCATGTTTCTTTCCGTATTTTTCAAATTGAGCATTATTTCTGAGCATTGCAAGTTGATCATTTCATTTGGGTTTGTTTGTACACGTTAAAATTGGAAGACAGGCATGGTAGTAAGAAAATCAGAATTTCCTTTTTGGCGGGCGTTGTGACATTTTCAAATTTTGACTTTCAAATAAGCATCATCAGCTGACGACTCACGCCAAACGAAAATAACAATTTTTTTAATTATAATCTCTCTTAAATCTTCTTAATATTTACGGCAACATTATCGGCCTCTTTTAAAATAGCATTTAGCTTTAGATTTCTGCGACATGTTAAATTTTTAGAAATTGTGTGTTTTTAGACTTTTATCAAAAGCCAATCCTTAATCATCTTCATTCGATGAGATTTGCAGAAAAAACTCGGTGCCTGCATAACTCACGAGCTCAAAGAACAAAACAAGGAAAATCACCTTAAAATCGCAGCTCACCATCGAGGTCATAAACAACGATTTTTGTACAGAATTATCACGTGAGATGATAAATGATCCTATGTCAATCTGAAGCAAAGAAAGGAGCGGTTGGCTTCAGTAGATACGCCAAAGCTGAGAGTCAAGCAAGATCTTCCCCCAAAAAAGACTGCGTTTGGCGGAACTGGGAGGGAATTCTGCACTGTGAAATGAAAAACGCCAGAAACGCCACGGTTAACAAGGAGCTATATGTTGCCCATCTGCGCCTCGTAAATGAAGCTATTCGACGGAAAAGACCCGCATGTTCCAAAAGTCGGCAAAACCGCCCTCCAAGAGCTCGAATGGAAGGTTCTTCAGCATCCACTGTACTATCCTGACATTGCGTCATCCGATTATCACCTTTTATTCCCTCTGTCAAACCAAATGAGGGGTTTCACCTTCGAAGAACCTCAAAAACTGGCTCAACAACTTTTTTAACACCAGACCTTGCGATTTTTGGCGGAACGGCATCAAAAAATATATCGAGAAGCGGGAGGAATTCGTAAACAGTAACGGCGAATACATAATTGGTTAAATTATTATTATAATTATTGTTTTTTGTTCAAATAAATCATTGTGAAAAAAACTCTACTAACTTATTCCACAATACAATAGAAGTTGAAATGTCTTTGGTTTCCACCCGCAGTAACAGAGCGATGGGCTCTTTTAGATATTTCTCTAGTAATTGGATGTTTAATGAATTATCGACATTAAAATATTCTAAAATTTTTTAAAAGAATAGAGATAAATCCCCGTAAGTTTTAGATATACACTAGCTAGTGTATATCTAAAACTTATGCCATCTTTTTTGGACCAAAGTCCCCAACATACCTGAATAATCAAATTGTTGAGAAAATTGCGTTGCATCACGATGAGCTTTGCAGAGAGATGAGTCTTACTAATACTCGAATATGATAAGATTGCACAGATGAATGAGAAAATAATTACAAGAACTGATAGTATAAATTGAAAAAACATGGATATAGCGGTAGCTGGGAGATTGTAGTTTATAAGATAACAATTTTGGCAATTTAAATACTCCGGAAATGGGCCGATTGTCTAAGAATAAACTAAATATCCAAATTGCATAGAACCATACCTGATTGACATGTTTAATATAATCGTCCTGATGATTTATATCATTATAACATGACGCAAATGCGGGAATTGTGAGAAATTGAACAATATAAATCAGACGAATGAACGCTTTCATGAATACCTCCTCATTTTTCGATTTTCCGATCCGAACCGCCTCATATCTTGATTTGAATAGGATTGCGATTAAAACGCTGGTAACTAAATTAGAAAAATTTTAAAATACACTAGCTGACAAAAGTTTTGTCACAAATGTTTTTTCAGGTTTAACCTTTTTGTGACTTGACCAAATTGGCTGATTTTTTGATATTTTATGTGAATCAGTGTTTAAAATGTTATAGTAGCAAAATTTGGTTTAAATTACCATGGCAATTTCGGTACCGCGCATTCCGTTTTCCCTCATATTGATAACAGCTTGCCGGGTGACAATTGGAGTTTCTTTACGTGGAGTCATCTCTAAAATGTTGCCAATTACTGCTATTTTCAATAAATTATGAAAACCATATAATTGAACTTTAAAAAATTATTAAAAATTGCAGTGCAAGAAAAGTGCGTATTATCTTTGAGCTACGCGTTTTACGATAAACGCTTGTCACTGTAAAACGGATCATCGTAATCACAGGTTTTGTAAAATAATCTACAACCATATGAATCTATCATATCAAAAAATCAGCCAATTTGGTCAAGTCACAAAAAAGTTAAACCCGAAAAAACATTTGTGACAAAACTTTTGTCAGCTAGTGTACGTGATTAAACACATTGGGTCCCCCACGATTCAGATAATTGTGCTAGAGCATTACAATTGAAAATGAACATTTTTTAATATTGAAATGTATCATACAGCTTTAATTGCAGACAATCTTTTTCTTCATTTTGACAAATAGATGTTAAATTAGATACCAATTTTCTTACTCAAAAATGATATTTGTGAACCTTTTCAGAACTCCCAATTAAATCGTCACATGTTCATGAACTAATAATTCCAACCTAGACATTGTTTTTTAGCAAATAGTTAAGTATATGAATAAATTTTTCGATGTTTAAATTCGCTAACATTTCAGAAATTTTATCAACATAGATTATATCAAGTGAATATTTCGCGTATCAATTACCTAAATTGTTACAATACTTTGTTTCATAAACAATATCAATGGTAATAACTCGGGTTTTATGTAAACTACTAAAGGCTTGAAACTGATGATTATCTATCTTTATTAATAAATTAATCAAGCCATTTTTAATCCGAAATACCTAACTCATTTCTGTCTTAGGGTAACTTTTCGCCCAAAAACTACTTTACTACATTTACTTTACTACAAAAACAAATTTTGATCTTGTTGCCATTTTTTTATTATTATGATTACTACTATTATTATTTATTGTTGTTGTCTACATTTGTAACAATATATAAATATATATAAATAAACAGCAATTTAGCACAATTATGAATGTCCAATTTTATTCTTTAATTGTACCTTTGACGATTGATTTCAATTTTTGAGTTACGTTTTTTGTTTTATTCGTTGATAATTGGGAAAATTGTGCTCTTAATTTTGTTGAGGTTCTATTGAGGCCGAGTTTCAAAATGAGAGGTTTTTTTAATATGGTGGATAGAAGTTTAAACATTATCTTAATTATGCTAATCTGCACGCCAAATGAAAATGTATATTTTTCTATGTTCTTCGTTTCCTTACGTAGAAGATCTTAGATGGTCTAGATATTTTTTGATATACACTAGTTGACAAAAGTTTTGTCACAAATGTTTTTTCGGGTTTAACTTTTTTGTGACTTGACCAAATTGGCTGATTTTTTGGTATGATAGATTCATATGGCTGTAGATTATTTTACAAATTCCCGCTTGTGATTACGATGATCCGTTTTACAGTGACAAGCGTTTATCGTAAAACGCATAGCTCAAAGATTTTACGCACTTTTCTTGCACTGCATTTTTTAATAATTTTTAAAGTTCAATTATATTTTTTTCATAAGTTATTGAAAATAGCAGTAATTGGCAACATTATAGAGATGACTCCACGTAAAGAAACTCCAATTGCCACCCGGCAAGCTGTTATCAATATGAGGGAAAACAGAATTCGTGGTACCGAAATTGCCATGGTAATTTTAACCAAATTTTGCTACTATAACATTTTAATCACTGATTCGCATAAAATATCAAAAAAATCAGCCAATTTGGTCAAGTCACAAAAAAGTTAAACCCGAAAAAACATTTGTGACAAAACTTTTGTCAGCTAGTGTATTTCCATCGACACATTTCTTCTTATGTTACACACTCATTCTTGCTCCAGACCAGAGACGTTGCCAAACAAAATTCCCCTCAACAAAACATTTCCAATAAAACCTAATTACCCAAATTCCTGTCATCTCCAAGTTTCTCACTATCACCAAAAAAACTGTTCAAATGATAACAGTACTATGTCTCGACGACCTTGCGACTACACTTAAATTATCAATGTATATCAAATGATTGGCTCATGTTCAAAGAAAAAAAAGTTTTTTTCTATTCAATTTGATTTCAAATAATGATTTATGAAGTGTTCTTGTATTCTATTTTTGGAATTATCGCGTCTCGAATTTCGTGTCGTTTAAAATATGAGTAAACTGCTTTTTTGTCTATTTATTTTAATATTAATGGGTTTTTTTAAAGAAAAAGTACATAGTTTATGTGTTGCTATATATGCCCTTGATATTTTAAATAATTGTTTATTTTTAGCTTATTAGTTTTTATTAAATTGGTTCGGTTTTATTTAATTGTCATTATTTGAAAAATAGTAATCAGATTAAGCTCATTTTGTAGAAAGAAACTTGTTATTTACCGTATATTTTTTAATCAATTTACTATAAAGTGAAAAATCTTGATCATTCATATATATGAGTATCATTCATTTTGAGGATTAATATCTTCACAACTTTAACGAGTTTCGCTGACATATATAGATTATATAAGAGGCAAAGATTTTCTCTTTACAATATTATAACAATGTGAACATTTATTTCAAAAATCGGAATTTTTCGTGCAAAAGATCATCAACTCCTATAATCGCCTTGAGGCGATTTCAACCATTGTCACTTCAATATCTCGACGATTTTAGCGATTTTTGTTAACTTATATTGATATTATAATAGATGAAGACTTGTTCTTTCTAGTAATAAAAAATTTTATCAGTTATTTCAAAAATCAGGAAATTTTAAGTAATAGATCATCGACTCGATTAACGTCTTGAGGCAGTTACAACCATTGTCAGTTTGGTGATCAATATCTCGACGATTTTAACGATTTTAGCAGAATTATTTAGATTTTGTAATAGAGACAGACTTGCTCTTTTTAACAATGTAACAATTAAATCAACTAATATAAAAAATCAGAATTTTTCGTGCAGTAAATCATCAACCCTATTATCGCCTTGAGGCAATGACAACCATGGTCACTTTGATGCTTAATATTTTGAAGATTTTAACGATTTTTGTTGACTTATATAGATTTTATAATAAACGAAGACTTGCTCTTTATAGTAATAAAATAATTTAAACGTTTATTCAAAAAATCAGCAATTTTTGCGTCAAAAATTATTAACTCGATTTTCGCCTTGAGGCAATGACAACCAGTGTCACTTTGAGGATTAATTTCTGCGCGATTTAAAATATTTTTATTTGATTATTTAGCTTCAGTAATAGGAAAAAACTTTGCTATTTTTAATAATACTACAAATTATACAATAATTCCAAAAATCAACGATTTTTGTGTAAAAAAATAATCAACTATATTATCGTCCTGAGGCAGTGACAACCATTGTCACTTTGGGGATTAATTTCTTAACGATTTTATTGTCTTATTTAGATTTTGTATTAGAAAAGGACTTGCTCTTTATAAAAATATTACAAATTATACAATTATACCAAAAATCAACGATTTTCGTGCAAAAATAATCAACTATATTATCGTCTTGGAGCAATGACAACCATTGTTAGTTTGATGATTAATATAATGATGAGTTTAACGAATTTTACCAAATTATTTAGATTTTGTAATAGACAAAGACTTGTTCTTTATATAATAAAACAGTTTTAACAATTATTTTCAAAATTTGTTTTTTTTAAGTGAAAAATCTTAAGCGCGACTATCGCTGTGTGAGAAGGACAACCATTGTCAATTTGTGGATTATTTTCTTAACGATTTTAACGATTTTAACGAGTTTAATATATATATTTAGATCTTGCAAAAGAAAAAGACTTGTTTTCAATAGTAATAAAATCTATTTAACCATTATTTCAAAAATCACGAAATTTCAAGTAAAAAATGTTTAGTGTGTCTCCCTGATAGGAAATGACTACCATTGTCGATTTGGGGATTAATTTCGGGACTGTTTTACCTATTTGTATTGTCTTATTTAGATTTTTGTAATAGAGAAAGACTTACTCTTTATAATAATAGTACAAATTATACAATAATTCCAGAAATCAAAGATTTTTGTGCAGAAATAGTCAACTATATTATCGTCTTTAGGCAGTGACAACCATTGTCACTTTGAGGATTAATATCTTGATGAGTATAATTAATTTAACATAATTATTTAAATTTTGTAATAGACAAAGACTTGCTCTTTAAAGTTTTATAACAAATTAAACCATTTTATTCCAAAATCATTGATTTTTGTCTAAAAATCATTAACTCGATTATCGTTTTGAAGCAAGGAAGCAATAAAATTCGTTTACTGCGAAAAAACTTAAAACATATTTAATCATGTTGAATATACTTATCATTACCTTACTCATATTGTTTTCATGATGCTAAACATTACGAATAATCTGTAATCGTCTTTAATGCTTTTATGTCATCCGATCTTCCCAGTGGCGTGCGCTCACCAATGACTGCGTCGTTTACTTTCTTTAATAGCAAAACAATTTTATAAGGTCAAGTTCTACTGCTAAACTCTAGGTTTTAGTCACTTAATTCCTAAAATAATCTTTAAATATTGATTAGAGTTATATTTACGTATGTAGAGAAGGTATTTAGATTCATGGTTCCGAAAGTAAAAACTCTCACGCCAACTGGAAATAACAATTTTTGGATTTTTAACCGTGTCTGAAAATTGGTACGACTTTTCAGTAAAACATTTTTACGACAAATTAACTAGGCCTTCATTAAACTGCGAAAATCTGTTAATATCTTCAAAAAATATTGGATTTCTGAACATTTTCTGAGCTCGTTTTAGAACCATACCAGTTGGCGTCCTCATGTCTAATATATCTTATAAAACAGCAATTTTTTATTTTTAAATGGCCGACAAGAATTATTTACACCAAGTTAGCATTGTCTTTGAAATAATGTTATTTATTAGACTTATATTCTAACAACTAAAATGTTGTTTGCGACGAAACATATCATGAGAGCTACGGACGGTAAGACCAAGGTTTTCGAAATTCTCTTGTTAACTTATTTCGTTTAAGAATTGCGCTGAAATGTTTAAATCTTTTTTTAATCTTTATTTATGTTATTTTATAGATCATAGAGATTTTTTTGAGCTTCAAGCATGTCATAATTTCATTTAATTCCATATTAAATCAATTTTAAGAATTTTCTACAATTCTGAAACTTATAATCACATTTATAAATAATTGTGACAATGTTCTTTTTCAATAAATAATTCTTTCCATATTTTATGGCAATTAATATTACAGAATAATTATCATAAGTGCATTATTTATGAATAAATTTGTTCTAGGAATTGAGTAAACTCTAAACAATCATATATGATTGATAATTCGTTTTTAAAAATAGTTTTCTATATTTAGTCAAGTTGAGTTGTCATCAAGATTACGTATATCCGGTTGATTCTTTAATATTTTTCTACCAAACTGAAAATAATTTTGAATCATAATTTTATTCGTGTGAATCTAAGTGTCGCATGCCAAATGAAAATGACAATTTGCCAACATTTACTCGTTATTGGTAAGTTTACACGTTTAAATGACAAACTACTTGTGACGCTATTATGTAGGATGAGTCTTGAACTATTAAAAACCATATTATCTGCAAGAGATAATTGATATGAGCATAATTGCTGAATGCTCGGTTGAAGTTTTTCATTTGGCATTCTGACTTGGAAGGATTTTTTTAGAAACTAGATTATTTCATGCGCGCCAACTGAAAATTACAATTTTGCCATATTTAAAAGTTTAATTAAATTCTATGTGAATTTCCACGTTAAAATTTAATTTTTACATCAATTTCACAGAATTTTCTTAAAATAGCTTTCATTTTTTATAAAATTTTATTATTCATTTCAGAGATCGATGCCTAATTGAAGAGCAAAAAATTAGGGGCGGAGAAAAGGTCTTGTTTAGACAGCCACACGGCCACTAAGGCCATCGAATCTCTTCCTCTTTTGTTTCTCATCAATATTTTTATTTCATCCATTTCCGTGTGGCTGTCTAAACAAGACCTTTTCTCCGCACCTATTTTTTTCCTCTTCCATTAGGCATCGTTCTCTGAAAAGGACAGTAGATATAAAAGTTTTTTCTGAGCTCCTGTTTTTAGCCACTCATTTGGTGTGCTTATGTCTGCAATTTTACTATAATACCTGAGCTCATGCCGAATACATTCTAAATGTTTTCCTCTTCCATTAGACACCCATCTCTAAAAAGAACAATAGGATCTTAAAATTCCAATCTTAAACCTTAATTATAAAACATTATAAAACTCATACGTTAGCTCGTTCTATCAGCATTCCAGTTAGTTTGCAAAAGTTGGTGTGGAATGTAATCACGTTTTAAACTTTTCCAATAGATTTAATAGAAATAAGCCATAAATTGTTTTCTACTATAAATCAAACAAAATATTCCCCCGTTTAACAAGACAACAAGATAATTGGAAATGAGCCAATTTTGTTATCTTTGCATTGCGAAAACAACTGAATAAATGATCAATTTGATTATAATAATTCTCATTGTTTTGCGTCAGCAACGTGCACAATACTACGGTATTAAAGGGCAACGAAATGTTATAGGAAAACAATACTAAATTGTCTATATGATGATAATAACAAAAAGTATATCTTGTATATATCTTGACTTAATTAATATAATATGAGAATATTTAATTTTGTTTTGATTTTTATTCCTTTTGTGTTCATTTGGTTTTGTATAAAAATGAAGAATTTAAATAGTGAGCTCATCTTTCAATTTTCTCAGATAATGCAAATAAAAAACAACTGGAGATTTTAAGAGCGTTTGAAACTTTATGCAAACGTTATTTTATTTGTTTTACTTTTTTTTAATTTGCACTATTTTATAGGCTGTATTAAATTGTAAACATTAGATTATGATTAGTTTTTCTGCAAAACATTCATTTGGCTTAAAACTTTCACGTTTATTGCAAAAGCAGAGATGCGTAAGATTTAAAGCGCTGTTATTTTTGATAGTCTAGGAAGTTATATAGTTAACATTGAATATTTATTTCCATAGGAATGCTTACTTGACATACTAGAATAGAAAAAAATGCTTAATATTTTAAACCCCAAACAATTTTAAACAATTTAAGATATTCTATTATCAAAATATAAGAAATTGACGATTCCGATTTTATTTTAATAAAAAATAAAAGTAATAAATCTGATTTGATCTAGAAATTTTGAAGAAATATAATGAAAAACAGAGAAATTATTAACATAAATTGAATATTTGTTTCATGATCTCTTTGAGACCATTGAAAATAATTTAAAAATGTTGAAATTGAATTTTCAATTTCATATATTTTGATAATATCATATTGCGTAATTAAATTATCGAAGAGACGACTTTCCAATAAAAAAAGAAATATAATTCACCACTTCACTTTGATTTTACTGAAAATGAGACAAAACTGTTTTAAACAAAAATTAAACCAAGCTACATGCTCGATTTCTAAAATTTTGAGAGCCTATTCTAGTACTCCACGTGAATATTCAGATGGAGTTAAATATTCAAAAGGAGCTATATATCAGAAACTATCAAGTCCATAAAAAACAGCTTCCATGGGGCGGTTTAGATTCTTCTTGGTTCAAACTGTTGCCCGCCAACTGGAACGCTCATAAAACGTGCTCAAATCTAATATTTTGCGAAGATTTGAATATTTTTAGAGAGTTTAAGGAATAGCTGACAAACTGGAACAGACAAAATTTGTGTAAAGTACACCAAAAAGATCTGAGACAAGCGTAAAAGTAAGGAAATCATTATTTCCATTGGCGTGAAGTTGGAGTGCACAAACAGCTTCAAATCGTGATTGATTTTAGACCACCCAGAACAATAACATAGTCGATATTTGTAGTGTCTGCTATTGTCAATATATAAAAATATTACCGTAATGTAATTTTCATTGGCTTTTGTCAAATAATTTGGTTGTGCAGAGCTACGCCTGCATCCTCAGAACTAGTACAATTACCTTGAGTTAGAAGATAATGTTTAGGAAAAATTAGCAAAAAAAAATTAAAATCACAACTTCCTTATTTTGCTGAATTGCTCGTTTAATGAAGAAGTTGCATTTTACGCGCAACACGCGTAACTGAAGTCGTGAAAACAGAAGGTCCGGTCCGGACATCTTATCTGTGCTACCATTTTCTAAACATTTAAAGGTTTTCAGATAGTTTAGAGATCACCTGTAGAATTGAAGAGAAAATAATTGTTAATTTGAAGAGCGGGAGCTTAAATTACGCGCTTAAAATTGGGAAAAAACAAAAAAGTTTATACTACAATTTAATTAAGCGTGTCTTAAACTATCTAAAAATAATAGTATCTTTCTAAAATGTTATATTTGAGAATGTTTACTGAGAACATTCTTTTACCATTCAAGTTAGGTTGCCTAAATTTTCATTTGGCGTTTTTTACGTCAACGTCAACTTGAAATACCTAAAAAAAAACCTTTCATTCTACCTCATTTTTTAGTTAATATCATTTTAATCATGTTAAGCTTGCCTTTTATCAAGTTCAGTTGGCGTATTTGACAAACAATTTTACTCCAAATCTGAAAAAAATCAATAATCGCCGCTAGCATATAATTCAATTATTTTTATTCAATGATCGCATTTAAATCCGAATTATCTTTTATTATTCAAAGAGCAGGAGTCAACTAAAAGGATATGACAAAAATAAACTCTATTATGACGTAATGAGCATGTTTATGGAGTTTGAATTAGGTAAATTATTTGATTATTATTTGATTGACATTGTTTTCCGCATTTATTATTGTTATTTTTATTATAGGTCTATTTTAATACAAATTACGAGTAAATTCAGTTAAAATTGATATTTTCAATCTCAATTTTTCCGATTTTGTTTTCACTTCACCTTTAGAATCTGATTGTGAAATCAAAAATACACCGATCAAAATATTTTACAAGTTATTTCAGTGTCCGCATGAGATTTATATGAGACTCGCATCATTGACAGAAAAGAATTTTAATCTGGAAAAAATGGCGCGTAATTTAAACTTTCCGAATTTAGGCAAAACGTACTTTAAAATATTCTTTCAGCGTATCTTTGCTTAATTCTCCTAAACTGCTATATTTTTGTAGAAAGTTTAGTCGAAATTCTAAAAGTTAAAAAAAGCAGCAATCTTGGAATTTGGGCGGTAAATTTGAATTTTCCACGTATTTTTCCACAAGGCGGGAAATGTACTGACAATTTGCTGATTGCAATTTTTCGCTCAACAAAAAATTGCGCCAATTTTGTAATCCGAATCTATGAATGGTGCAAGTCTCATCAAAAAATCAAGCGGACGCTATAGTGACCTCCCGTGTCAAATTTTTGAAATCATATTATAATAGACGTGAATATTCTAATTTAGATTTTTTTAAACATAATACACTCCACTGCCACGAAATTGTTGCAAAAGACTTCATGGCAAAATCATAAATTGCACGTAATATAATATTAGGTGCGGTTTTGCATTGTCTTTATGCAGGATTATCGGCTTCCGATTGTTAAATGCTGGATATTTCTCGCCAAGTGCCGCATACATTTGATCAAGTTGGGCGCAATAGAGGTCTGCATCGATCCGACCGTTTGGAACTAGCTCGAAGTAAATTACGCCTTCGAAATTCCACCAAACACACAGAAGTGCCTTCTTTGAGTAACGATCACAGTTTGCTGTTTGGTCGGGTTCCAACCATTGATTTTGTCTGTCCGGTTTACTGAAGTAGAACCACTTTTCATTACAAATTACAATTCCGGTAATCTTGTGGATTTTCGAGCAGTTTTCGGCAAGTCTCAACACATTTTTGAGCTTGAATTTCAGACGTACTTCTCGGCGGCAGCGTCTATTGACTTTCCCAAGGACGTGAAGGTGTCGTACAACTGATGTTTGAGGAATATCGAACTCGGCCGACAATCTGCGAGTACTTATTGATGGGTTGCTCTCCACAGCTTCACGGAATCCACTGTCGTCGGTCGGCCTGAATGTGTCTTGTCCTCGAGATCATTGTCGCCGTCGTTAAATCTTTTGAACCAATTTCGCGCAGTACGATCCGAGACCATATTGTCGCCTTCAACTTCGCATATCTTTTTTGCTGCTGAAGTTGCGTTGAAGCCTTGTTTCCAGTAATGGCGTAAAAGAACACGAATTTCTGATTTTTCGAAAAAATAGGCGCGGTTTCGTGGCAGTGGAGTGCATAATGTCTTTAAATTTTAAACATAATGTCTTAATTTTTACATCCGATCAACTTAATATCAATTGAAAATAAAATAAATAATCCAACAAAACCGCGGACAGTTTGCAACCGAGCGCACAATTTGATTAGGCCTTGTTATTTTATTGGAGCGCGTTTTGTGCTGATGTGCTATATGCAAATTTTTCTTAACAAAATCTGAGATTGCTACCTAATACGGGAGCACGCCAACTGGTATGGTAATAGAACATGCTCAATAAAAGTCCTCCAATTTAATTTTTCAAAACGATTTTTAGATTTTTATTATAAAAATATTTGAAATTGAAAATTCAATTTCAACATTTTTGAGATATTTTCAATGGTCTTAAAGAGATAATAAAACAAATATTTAATTTATGTTAATAATTTCCCTGTTTTTCATTATATTTCTTCAAAATTTCTAGATTAAATCAGATTTAATACTTTTAATATATAGTTTAAAATACACATTTCTAAATTTGCTTGAACAATTCTTTGTAAAGTGGCCGTAAACGCGATAAAACACTCTTTAAAATGTGAAACAATTGATTTTCATTTGGCGTGCGTGAGACGATGACGACTCACCGAAATGAAAAATGGATGGGTTTATTTAAGCCATTAGATGTTCATTTAATAAAAGAACTTTATGTTTACATGGATTTTCTCTCAAAACCGTTCATATGTCAAGGTTTTTTTCGTTTTTACAAAAGAATTTCAAAATAGTAGCTTATATAATACTTAATGGTAAACTGACGGTAAATTTTTTAATAAAAGAGAAAAATAATTTTGTGATTATTTCGGCCAACTCTTTTTTATTATTCTAAAACAATTCTAACCGCGACAAATGGAAATTTAAGACTTTACACATTTAAAACGCGTTTTTTTTTATATTCACGTGCACGCCAAATGGTTGATTTGGTTGATAATGATTTTGACATTGGATGCCGTATGCAAGAAATTATTTATCCATTAAATGGTGATGGAAAATCATTGATAGTTTAAATTTTCCAGTAAATTATATACATTTTTTAAAAATTAATTTGGTGAGTTCTATAATAATTCTTATTTAAAAACATTTTCTTAGAAACGTAGTTTATCAATTATTTTCCATCGCCGTTTAACGAATAAATAATTTCTTGCATACGGCCTTTGGTCTTACAGATTTCACGTGTATTTTACAAATTTTTTTCTCAATCACAGTATCTCAGCTATTCCTTAAACTCTCCAAAAAATAATTAAACATTCACCTAATATTAGTTAGTCTTAAGCACGTTGTCTAAGCACCTTTAATTAGCAAACCAATTGGCGTGCACGTGAAAGTAACCAGTTAATTGAGCTCTCATTTCCCCCTGGTTCTATTTAAGTTTTTCTTCTATGAATCATATTTCTTATACTCAATCCTTGTTTATATTAAAACACAAAAACAGTATGCTCCATTCTAACGTGATTTTTCCAGCAATTAGCATTATCAAAAACATCTTGTCCACTTTTTGCTTGATAACAACAATGAGTCAAGAAAAATGAAACGTTTACGCAATTTTCGTTTATTATATTTGCAAGCTCGGCATTTTTTGATGATTTGTAAACAACTAAAACTATTAATATCTTGTCGGATGGTTAGATTTGAGCACGTTTACTGAGCTCATTTTATAAAAAAATTTTGAAAAAAAAAAATTAATAGTGATTTCGTTAACAGCACGATGTTATCTGGCGCAAATCCAGCACAAAACCAAGCGTGACAACTTTAAAATTAAAACATGACTAACTCTTTTAACCAAAAATCAGGGAAGCTCTGATATATTTCGAATGAACTTTGCTCTAATAAAGATATGATTTAATCTTCTCTTTTGAATGTTTTTATGCATCAGAATTCAATTCCTTTATTAACAAAAATTAACCATCTAAAGAACATTAATCCAATACAAATCTTCACCAATGTTTTCATCAATAAAAACACAGTTAAACGCCAATTGGTTAGCTGTTTCTTAAACTATCGAAAAATAGTAAGATCTTCCGAAAAGATGAACTTTAAGCAGGTTTTCTAAGTTTGTGGTTTTATCATCGCATTTGGAGTGAATAAGCGACCACCTTCCTGCACGGGAAAAATTATTTCGGGTACCAACGTACGTGTACATCGTGTTGGGACCAACTTTCTCTTTTTATAATTGTCTCAACGCACAGCGGTTCGCAATGATACGTCAAAAAACTTGAACATTGCTAGGAGGGCGTTACAATAGTGAAGTTATGGTAATTTTCTTATTGAAAGACTTTTTTCAGTTACTTTCAAAAGCTTTAAAATGCCTATTTTGGGCTAGGCTATTTTAAAATTAAAATAGTTGGCTTAAAACTTGATTAACTCTTTTAACCACACTTGGGAAAGGCCGGCCCGATTGGAATCGGGCCGGCCCGCATTTTCGATTTTGCGGCCCTAAAATTAAACAACTTTAAAAAAAGTTTTTTTAAAAGTTTTTTTTTCCTTTTTTTTTAAATTATTGATTTTTTTAAATTATGAGTGATTTTCAATTTAGTAAAAATATTCTTTAGATGGTTAAAAAATATACCAAAATTCCCAAGTATGCTTTTAACCAAATATCAGGGAAGCTCTGATATATTTCTAATGAACTTTGCTCTAATAAAGATAATATTTAATCTTCTCTATTGAATGTTTTTATCCATTAGAATTCAATTCCCTTATTAACACAAATTAACCATCTAAAGAACATTAATCCAATACAAATCTTAACCATTTAATCAATTTTTTCATCAATGATCAACATTCTTCAAAAAAAACAATTCCCATATCAGTAAACACTCTTGCACATTAAATTCCAGAATACTAGCTAGTAATAATAATAATATAAACATTGTGCAAAAACGAGCGTCAAATAATTTTAATGGTCGTCTGCTTTCGAGAGCTTTCACTTTGGTTATCAGCTAGCACATGACATATAGATAAGAGAATATCAGGAATTGATTGCACACACTTTTCTTGGTGCAATTAATTGCAGCTCATTTTGGTCTCGAATTCTGCTGACCGCTCGTTGATATGATCTCATTTGACATCGATGCACAGTTTTTTATTTGTATTTCAGTGACGTCTTCATGTTCTTCAATACTTTATTGTGCAAAAATCGTTTATCAGTGTGAATGCTTGCGTAGTTTAATGTTTTTTTTTGTTATTTTATCGATCTGTTTTCATGTGCTCTCGAAATGTAATTTCTGAGATACGGTAGACTGTGCTGATTGGATAAGGTATTTGTTTGGTCTTTGGTAGATCGGCGTTAAATTGAAACTCATATAACCTTATTTGCACGGAAAATTAATCGGTACAACCTTGTAGCCTCGAAGTTTTGCCCTGATTCATTTTCCATACCAAAAATCACCGAATTAATCATCATCATCATCACAAAAAAGTTTCTTCCGTTTTCCGCTCATTTTTAATTTCATTTTACGCCATATCACATCGATTCCACTAAGCCCCGCCCACTCTAACCAAGTTTTCCCGAATGATAATTGGAGTCAAAGTTAACTTTGTAATAATATTATTCTACAAGTGTGTGGACCAGTTCAATTACATCAGTTTTCATCATTTTATACTTTGTTCATGGTGGATGATTGTTGGATGTGCCAAGTTACATCATCTTTCTTTTATTTTTGGATATTTCTTGTCTTGTTTGCGTTGCAATCTGACCGAATTATTGTTTTTCTATTATTTAATTATACTGTAATGAGGAATATAATGTAATTAAGATTATTAAGCTTGTAGGTTTAGTTAAAGTTTAGAAAAGCGAGTAAATTTAAGTGAATCTGGAGTATCTTGGTCAAAATTTGTAATTGTGACAATTCAAGATTCCTGTTTACTCTTTTTTTTAATAGCTAAGAAATAATCATAAGAAACTTTAAAAAATTTAGATTAAAGCTCATTTTAAATTAAAGAATGCACCTAGTAATTACATTTTTCAAGAATTTTACCGAAAATGTAATTAGGGAAATTGGGTGATTTTTTTTAATATTTACGAACTTTACCGTGATGTTAATTATATCAAATAAAAGCCCTTTACAATACCTTTTGATTTTTGTTTCTCAAATTATTTATTTTCTACAATATTCCAGATTTACCTAAAATTTTAGATTTTTTTGGAAAATAGGTAAACTTTGAAATTTCAAGAAAATATAATATTGTGTATATCAAATGAAAGCATTTTTCGCGATCTATTGATTAAAAAATTACTGAAACAGTCGATTTTCTACAATTTTAACGTTTTACCTAAAATGTAAGAATTTGGGTAAATTTGAAAATCTCTAGGAAATATATTATTATGTATATGAAACGAAAGCTCTTTACAAGATCTACCTCAACCCAAGTATAGCGCAGGCGGAATACGCCTGCGCATAATCTGTTGGTATTACTAAAACAATCAAATTCCCACAATTTTAACGTTTTACATAAAAATTTAAGAATTTGGGTATTTTTTGAAATCTCAAGAAAATATATCATTATTTATATCAAATGAAAGCTCTTTACAAGATCTATCCGTTAATTTCACTGAAACAGTCGATTTCCTACAATTTTAACGTTTTACCTAAAATTAGGTGAAATAGGTAATTTTTGAAATCTCAAGAAAATATATTATTATACATATCAAATGAAAGCTCTTTACATGATCTATCTATTAGTATAACTTAAACAGTCGATTTTCTACAATTTTAACGTTTTACCTAAAATTAGGTGAAATAGGTAAATTTTGAAATCTCAAGAAAGTATATTATTATGTATATCAAATGAAAGCACTTTACATGATCTATCTATTAGTATAACTTAAACAGTCGATTTTCTACAATTTTAACGTTTTACCTAAAATTAGGGATTTTAGGTAAATTTTGAAATCACAAGGAAATATATTGATATGCATATCAAATGAATGCACTTTACAAGATCTATCCATTAGTATTACTGAAACAGTCGAATTCCTACACTTTTAACACTTTACCTAAAATTAGGTAAAATAGGTAAGTTTTGAAAACTCACATAAGTATAGTACTATGTATATCAAATGAAAGCTCTTTACAAGATCTATCCATTACTATTACTGAAACCGTCAATTTTCTACTGTTATAATTTTTTACCTAAAACTTGAGAATTTAGGTAAATTCTCAAATCACGAGAAAATACATTATTACGCACATCAAATGAATGCACTTTACAAGATCTATCCATTAGTATTACTGAAACAGTCGAATTCCTACACTTTTAACACTTTACCTAAAATTAGGTAAAATAGGTAAGTTTTGAAAACTCACATAAGTATAGTACTATGTATATCAAATGAAAGCTCTTTACAAGATCTATCCATTACTATTACTGAAACCGTCAATTTTCTACTGTTATAATTTTTTACCTAAAACTTGAGAATTTAGGTAAATTCTCAAATCACGAGAAAATACATTATTATGCATATCAAATGAATGCAATTGACAAGATCTATCCAATAGCATTTCTGAAAAATGAAGTTCCCACAATTTTCCCGATTTACCTAAAATTAGGTAAAATAGGTAAATTTTGAAAACTCACATAAGTATAGTAATATGTATATCAAATGAATGCTCTTCACAAGATCTATCCAGTACTATTACTAAAACCGTCCATTTTCTACTGTTTTAATGTTTTACCTAAAATTTGAGAATTTAGGTAAATTTTGAAATCACGAGAAAATACATTATTACGCACATCAAATGAATGCACTTTACAAGATCTATCCATTAGTGTTACTGAAACAGTCGCATTTCTAAAATTTTAACGTTTTACCTAAAATTTGAAATTATAGGTAAATATTGAAATGTATATGAAATTGAAGCTCTTGATTAGATAAACTGATATTGACTAGTATAATCGGCAATTTTCATTTTCAATTTGAAGAAATTTTCTCAAAATCATTTTTCTCTTAAACCTCCTCCATCCTAATATGATAATAAATCATTTATAAACTATTTATAGTTTCATTTATTAATTTCTACCGTTCAATGAACTCTTTAACGTGTCACGAGAATGCCGTTAAACATCTTAACTCAACTTTAGATCATTTTTGTGTTTTTTTTCCGGAATACATAAAAAAAACACCATAACACATTTATTTCGTCGTTGTTATCATCGTTTAATGGCTACTTTTTTGTTGGTATTTCGTTTTATCATTTGTGTTTAGGATCGATTCAAAGTTGGCACAAACATGATGCGATCACTTTTACTTGTTGCAATCGTTTCATTATCGATGACCACCTGTGAGAAGCTCAATGATTACTCGGAAAGGGAAGGACTCGCGGGGCATGGCGGCATTTTTTCGGTTCGTTTGTTTAGCAACTTGGAGTTTAGGTCTTCTAGTTTGACGTGTTAAAGTTAGGGGGTTTAAAGTTACTGTACAATGTTGTTTGTTATTTTTTGTATCGAAAGCTTTTCGCGAAAGCTATTGTGATGAGCATATACGCTGTCTGCCTCGCATTCCTGTCACGAATTTTGAGCGAGAAGCAGAGGCTCAACCGTGACTCAGGTTTCTAGTGAAACGTATTCATTCCAAACCGGAGCAAAACCGATGTAAAACCGGTCATACGCCGGTTAACGGTCAGTCCACATTTTTCCTGTGGTAGAGGATATTCTTTTATAGTTTACGTCTCTCTCTCTCTCTCTATTCTCTCTATTCTCTCAATGTTAGAGCGTTTTTAGTGGAAACTTGAATGTGAAGCCCTAAAATCTAGTAAAATTGATAAGAATTAAGATGATTTGAATATGATAAAGCAATTAATAACGTTATAACTATTATACTATAATTTATAAAAACCTAAAAACCGTAACTTTCTTTAAATAAAAAACTAACAATTCTAGGCTCTTGACTGGACCGACTATGAGCTGGCTCTTATCTCATCTCTTCACGCAACTGCCAGCTATCCGGAAATAATGAGAATTGTAAAGGTAAGAAAACAAAACAAACATTCCCTATCATCACCAATATGTCAGGAGAAACTCATCGATGCTGATATCAGCCTTCATGAGCGGCGTCGAATCGAAAGAGCTCTTAAATCTTTGCGCCCTCCGCCTGTGTTTAACAACTTTCTTGATGAGGACCAGACTAAAGAGGTACTTTACCTACTTTTCATCAATTGTTCTATATAAAAGATATTAAGGCGCGAAAGGCTCATGGCGAACACCGTATTGATGACGTCATTGGAGTGATTGCGTCCCGTCTCGGTGAGCTTGACCGCGATGAGCAAGAGCAGGCTATTAGCTACATGAGACAGCACACACCGGAATGAGTCGATGATTATTTATTGGCAAATGATCAGTTTAATCAAATCATGTGTATATTCTTCCAAAATAATGTTTTATATCCCATTTAGATGCGAGCCACTATATTTTTCTAAGCTAGTCATTATTGTGAACCACACGGGTCAATCGGTTGCACTAATGTACCTTTTTAGAATGTTTTTATATTTACAAATTATTCCTAAAATATCCCGTTTTATTGTATGTTTTCTTTTCTGTACATTTATGCACAAATAACCAATAACTAATAGATATCTTGTTTGATTCATTTTCATTAATATCATTGAATTGATCTCATCATTGTGTATATTCGAATAGTTTCTTGAAATGTATAGAATTCAGATAAATGATTATGTTAAGAGTGAGCACAAAGTTGTCGATGAATTGATTGTATTGTTTAATTGTATTTATCGAATAACCTTGTTGGATGTTTTATTCTTATTCAATTATTGATAATAAAACTCAGCGTTAATTCATTTTTCGGGAATTTTAGGTTTTTTTAAGGAGGGATATGGTAAATTGAATGAAAGAACAAGATTAATTGGAATATATCATAAAGAGCGGTTAGAGTATCTCTGTAAATACAGATTTCAATCTTCTTGTCGCCAGTTTTACGAAATTACAATTTTCCAAGAAACTTGAGGGCTAATGGCCACAACCAGAATTTCGCTAAATTGCGTATTCCGTATGTCGGCCATTTTTTCGATTCCGGATTCGGGATTCCGAAATTCCAATTTTGATTCCGCGTTTCAAATTCCGGATTCCAAAACTCAAAAACTGTCATTCCGCCAATCTCTGGCCACAACAGAGACAAGACGAAGGCGAGCAACATCGTTGGAATGAAAGCTTGCGGATGAGACACTCGGTCGACTTCTGGTAGCTAAGGATTTCACGAAGAGCATTTGATTCCGGACGGTAGCGATGCTGCTTGTTGACTCCTTCGGTGGCTTGATTCTCAACCGGCGTTGTGACAAATTACGATATAAGGACTCGAGCACTACACATTATCGAGTCGCGCCATGATATTACATTGTTGGAACTTCAAGCAGATATTAAGAAGATTTTGGGCACGAAGAGCGACCACAGCTCGTGATTCAAAAAAGAATCGACGTGATGACTATGACAAGCCAAATAAATAAAATCAAGAAGGAGCCTGAATCCACTTCGCCATACTATCGCTGTGGAGGTAATCATTGGAGTAAGGAAGGCCGATTCATCGGTACGAAGTGCACGCCATCTGGAAACAACGATTTTTTGAATTTTAGGCGTGTCTGAAAATTGTTACGCCTTTTCAATTAAATATTGTTTATGAAAAATTAACTAGGCGTTCCTTAAATTTAGGGTGAACCAACATTTTTTCCGATCTTTTTGCCTTATTGTTTTTTACCAAATAAAGATTTTTATATACATGTGTTATATATATTTTTAAACTCTTGAACAGCTCTATCATAATATACATTGGAATTTTTAATTGGTATTTTATTTAAAATAAAAAAGATATGCCAAGTTGAAGGCGACAATATGGTCTCGGATCGTACTGCGCGAAATTGGTTCAAAAGATTTAACGACGGCGAGGACAAGACACATTCAGGCCGACCTACGACAGTGGATTCCGAAGCAATCCGTGAAGCTGTGGAGAACATCCATCAATAGGTACTCGCAGATTGTCGGCCGAGCTCGATATTCCGCAAACATCAGTGGCACGATATCTTCACGCCGTTGGGAAAGTCAATAGACGCTGCCGAGAAGTACCTCATGCATTGACTGAAATTCAAGCTCAAAAACGTGTCGAGACTTTCCGAAAACTGCTCGAAAATCCACAAGATTACAGTTTTATTCGTGGAATTGACTAATTTGAAATGAATAGTGGGTCTACTTCAGTAATCCAGACAGACAAAATCAATGGTTGAAACCCGGTAAACGGCGGAACCGGTAGCAAAATGTGATCGTTTCTCAAAGAAGGCACTTCTGTGGGTTTGGTGGAATTTCCAAGGCGTAATTTACTTCAAGCTAGTTCCAAATGGTCGGACCATCGACGCAGACTAGATTGCGCCCAACTTGATCAAATGTATGCGGCACTTGGCGAGAAATATCCAGCATTGATCAATCGGAAGCGGATAATCCTTCAACAAGACAATGCAAACCGCACAATCCAAAAATTATCACCATGGCACACTTTCTTCGTGGTCATAGCTTCAATGACCTGGCCGATGTCGAAAACGGGTGCCTCGGAGTGGTACCGCAGCGGGATCGAACAACTTGCCGATAGATGGGTTCAAGCCATAGAGTCAAATGATCTTTACTTTGAAACCGAATTGTTTTTCATGTGTTGTAAAATTATGTTTAAATTTTTAATTTAAAAAACCTGAAAAAAACTTTGGTTCACCCTAATAAAAAAGAATTTAAAGTCGAAAACCGTGAAAAATAGAAAAGTTCGTAAAATTTTTTGGAAAAAAAGGGGCGTGGCAAATTAAGAAATAGAAGAAGCATTTTATATTGCAAACTACACATACCTATCCATATTTTTTATTTTTTCATATTTTATAATATTTTTAAAATGTATGGAAATATTAAAAATTAACATTTCAGAGCTCACCATATATTTATTGTGGTTTTCAAAGATCAGTGATAATGGAAGAGGAAAAAATTCGAATGAAATGAGGTTCTCGTTTGGACAGCCACTCATTTGTGATGTGTATTGTTCCATAAATACATTGAAGAGGAAGAGATGGAAAAGTCCTTTGTGGTCGTGTTGCCGTTCAAACGAAAAAATAATTTTACTTATTTTTTGCTCTTCCATTAGGCACCGACCTCTGAAAAGTCCAGCACTCCACTGCCAAGAAACCGCGCCGCATTGCAAAAGACTTCGCACCAATTGCAAACACAACCTTTTAATTTAAGATTTTTATTTTCAATATTTTATTTATCAGTTAACGTTTCATTCTGCAGAAATCCTGATGAATTGATGAAAAGAAATTCTTAGTACCTCAATTAGTGGAACAGAAGGGTCTTCATCGTCAATATAAGTGACTTGTAAATATTGAAAATATTAAAAATAAAAATAATAAATGAAAAGGTTGTGTTCCTGCAATTGGTTCGAAGTCTTTTGCAATGCGGCGCGGTTTCGTAGCAGTGGAGTGGCCCAGTATAATAATAATAATAATAATAAAAAAATACCCAAATACCCATCAACCAAAGTAAATAAATAAAATCTTCATTTCATATAAAAATTTTGCTCAAACAATAACAAAACAACATCACGGCGACGTCTTCTCACTAGAATTCTCCGGCGGCAGCATAAGCTCCGTCATTAATCGATCAATAGAAGCTAATCCAAACAACTTGGCTAAATGCACATCTTCAATCAAGTCGCGAGCAATCGCGAGCATCGGCGGCAATAAAAGTAGAAGATTGGCAAATCGTCGCGGCATATCTCTGTTGGGTGAGATTTGTCGAACATGCCGTTCAAATGATTCGAGCACTTTTTGCCTCGTCTCTTCAACTTCATTATATGATTGTCCAATGTCCTTTGCTACTGAAATTTAAATGAATTTGTATGGAAGTTAGGCTTGGTAGAAACAGTCTTCTATTTAATGATTAATATCTATTCTACGTATCCACGCCGCATTTGACGCTATTTTAGAAGAATTCATGAATTTTATAATAAGTGAGCTCAAAAAACCCAAAACTCAAACTTACACGGATCAAAGAAAGCGATCGCTTTCAACGCCACATATTCAATCTCATTCATATTGAGAAGCCTCATCGGCTTGGTTAGATTATCCACAATTCTCGCTGCAACTCGACTAAAATCCATTCATTTTCCACACAATTCCCACTCCAAAACCTTACTTCACATCCGGCACCTTTGGACTATCCTTGTGCAGGCAAGTTTCATTGGTTAGCCACACGGCGTCATTCAGATGAATACTTCGGAATGCCGCGCACATAACAAGGTGTTGCGCCGAAAAATGCCTAAAACGCTCATTTAAATGCATTGGCATTCTCATAATCGAATTATAACCGCAATAGTGCGATTTGGGTGCTCATGTCCAATCGTTGAAATTGCTCTAAACTCTTCGCCCATTCGACCATAAGGTTTAGTTGCTGATTCATCGAGTCGGTGACGTCTCCGGTGGTCGCTTGTCGTCGTGCGTCTGATGTCTTTGTGATCACGGTGGTCCTGTTTAATCGAATGTTCATTTTGGTAACTATTTTTGATTTAGGGGACGGCTTACTCAATGCTTTTTGGGTTTCTGACAAAATTTTCAATTTTCAGATTAATTTTTATTTCTTCGTGGAATTGAAAAAAACGCTCACATACTGAATGAAAATGATCATTTCTCTATATTTTAAATCTGTATTACAAGTTTACATTCTTTTATTCCAGAATATTTTCCACGTAATCTAAACACGCGTGTTTTAAACTACACTAGCTGACAAAAGTTTTGTCACAAATGTTTTTTCGGGTATAACTTTTTTGTGACTTGACCAAATTGGCTGATTTTTTTGATATTTTATGTGAATCAGTGTTTAAAATGTTGTAGTAGCAAAATTTGGTTTAAATTACCATGGCAATTTCGGTACCACGCATTCCGTTTTCCCTCATATTGATAATAGCTTGCCGGGTGGCAATTTGTGTTTCTTTACGTGGAGTCATCTCTAAAATGTTGCCAATTACTGCTATTTTCAATAAATTATGAAAAAAATATAATTGAACTTTAAAAATTATTAAACAATGCAGTGCAAGAAAAGTGCGTAATATCTTTGAGCTACGCATTTTACGATAAACGCTTGTCACTGTAAAACGGATCATCGTAATCACAAGCGGGAGTTTGTAAAATAATCTACAACCATATGAATCACAAAAATAAAAAAAGTTAAACCCGAAAAAACATTTGTGACAAAACTTTTGTCAGCTAGTGTATGTAGGAAACCGCATTTCTTATCAAACAACACTATTTGAGCACCTTTTTGTGCTTCCTTTTTAACGTTCCATTTGAAGTGCGAAAAATATAGTTGCCACTTGGTTTCGATAAAATCACACATAGGGCAGTTCTCGACAGTCTCAGAGCGGGTGTGCCGTCTCATCCCTCCAACGTTTTCAAGGAAATTATGAAGGATGAATGTGCATAGATCGATGTTCACGGAACCCAAATCGATATTCCCTTGAACCGTTGTGCCTCAGCATCTTTGTTCCTTTGTTTACCAGCAGATGATGTTAGACAGGGTCGATTTGTTACAAATGGTGCAGCTGAATGAGTTTGGAATCCGTCTGGATGGCGAAAGGCTGCATCGATTGGAATTTGCCGATGACGTCGTATTGATTGGCCTTTCATCAGAAGAGATTGAAAAATGCCTCAACATCCTGGTCGCGGAGAGCAAGAAAATTGGACTAGCAATTAACGCTTCGAAAACTGTGATCTTGCACAACTCACACGTTCAGCCGAGACTCATCGAAGTTGACGGAGCACAATGTCCAACTGCAGCTCACACGAAGTGCGGTTGACGGTTCACCGAATGAAAAAATTTCAAAAAGAATCAGAGCTGGATGGGCTGCGTATACGAAATGCAAAGATCTGTTTCCTGATCTCGATCAAGAAGGGAGACACAAGCTCATCATGCAGAAAGTCATTCCAGAAATGCTATACACTAGCTGACAAAAGTTTTGTCACAAATGTTTTATCGGGTTTAACTTTTTTTGTGACTTGACCAAATTGGCTGATTTTTTGATATGATAGATTCATATGGTTGTAGATTATTTTACAAATTCCCGCTTGTGATTACGATGATCCGTTTTACAGTGACAAGCGTTTATCGTAAAACGCGTAGCTCAAAGATATTACGCACTTTTCTTGCACTGCATTTTTTAATAATTTTTAAAGTTCAATTATATTTTTTTCATAATTAATTGAAAATAGCAGTAATTGGCAACATTTTAGAGATGACTCCACGTAAAGAAACTCCAATTGCCACCCGGCAAGCTGTTATCAATATGAGGGAAAACGGAATGCGTGGTACCGAAATTGCCATGGTAATTTAAACCAAATTTTGCTACTATAACATTTTAAACACTGATTCGCATAAAATATCAAAAAATCAGCCAATTTGGTCAAGTCACAAAAAAGTTAAACCCGAAGAAACATTTGTGACAAAACTTTTGTCAGCTAATGTATGCCGCAGAAACCGGGACTCCCTTCTCGGAACATGTCAGTCGACTACAAAGAATGATCAACGCCAACTTATCACGAACAGCTTGCTCAACACACATCGACAACCGCATAATTGCGAAAATGAAGAAGCTGAGATGTCGCTCGTTTACCATCCACAAGATGGACAAGGATCGGGACAGAATGGGTTCCAAGGTGCGAAAAAGAAAGATGGTCAACAGCAGTCAAGGAGGCGGTGGTGAAATTCGTAGACCTGGAATCAAGAAACTCCGAAACAGGAAGAAGGCGCATCTGGATCTTTCGGAAGAAGACAGTCTGGTCAACAATGACACGGGCTTGTCGACTCAAATGGCGAGAGATAGTTCGCGTTGACTGCTGCTGACGATACGAACTCCAAAGTAAGTTGGAATTATTGTGGCCTTAGCAAAGTTCCAACAAAATAAAAATAAGCATTTTTCATTTTTAAACGAATCTTGAGTATTTATTCATAGCCCTCAAATTTTAAAATATTTTAAAATTTGGAATTGACCAGGCTAGATGAATGAATCAGTGGTATTTTGTTATGTTTTGAACCTGACAAAAATGCAATCATTATGTGCACGTCGATTATTTAGAAAATAAGAACTACATAACATCAACTTCCTTAGTTCATAAAATCATGTCATTTGTGTAATCATTTTAGCAAACCCTCAAAGCAAATTTCTCATTTTCCTGATTCCCAAATAGAATCGCTTACCTCAATTGCCTCATTGTTGCCTCAACTTTCAACAATTGATCCAGTAGCGGATCATCAAGAACCAATCCTTTATTATTGACAGGAAGTGTCGGTCGTATTCGGTCGCGCTCCATTTGAACAGCATCACGCCTCATTCCACGCTTCAGACATAGTTCGAAGCGACATTTTCGGCACGCATTTCTCTTGGCTGAAAGTTTATTGTAAAATAATTTATTTATATTAGCGGGAAATCAAATATTAACGGCACGACAAATGGAAATAATGATTTTCTTATTTATACGCTTGTCTTACAATTTTCACGTGTAGTTTATACAAATATTTTCAACGCCAGTTTGTCAGAATTTCATTAAACTCTCTAAACAATAGTAAAATCTTTACAAAATATTCGATTTCAACACTTTATTAGTGTTATTTACGTTGGCGTGGAATGGTATTCGAATTAAGAGAAGACAGTCTGACCGCTGATAACAAATTGAGACGTTTTGACTTTGCACGCCGAAACTTTGTCACAGATTGGAAAACAGTGAGTCCATTTACGGATTTAATTGTCAATTCAAACATGTTCTGATAATTTTTTCTGATGAAAAGAAGTTTCATCTTGACGGACCGGACAGCTGGAATTCTTATTGGCGTGATTTGAGGAAGGATCCAATGACATTTTCCAAGAGAAACTGTGGAGGTGGAACGTTCATGGTTTGGGGACTCTTCTCGTCAACTGGACCACTTGATTTGGAATTCATTTCACCTCGAATGAAATCTGCGGACTATCAAGATGTCCTGGAGAAACGTTTAGTTCGATTTCTGGCATCCAGTCAAGCTATTGCCTGGACATTTCAACAAGAGAACGCCGCCATTCACTATTGCTTCAACCAACGACGAAGTGGCTGATGTCAAAGAATATCACTGTTATGGACTGGTCCCAGATCTCAATCCAATTGAGAATCTCTGGTCCGTCCTTGCTAGAAGATTTTACCATCAAGGACATCAATTCAACACCGTAGCGGATCTGAAAGCCGAAATTCTTCGTTAATTGTCGCTGATCGATACAAATCTGATTGCAAGCATGCCAAACCGAATTAATGAGGTTATTCGGATCAATGGATCAGCAACAAAGTATTAAATAATAAAATTAATCAATAAATGTTTCTAATTGTAGTGTTATTTACTAGTTTAAAAATGATGTCATATAATTGTGACCTCTGCACGCCAACTGGTATAGTAATAAAACGAGCTCCATAAACATGCTCAAATCTATTATTTTGTGAGCATATTTAGATTTTTACATAGCTTAATAAACACATTTCTAAATTGGCGTGAAGATTTCCTTCTAAGGAAGACGTAAAAAATGTAAGACACTCCTAAAAATTGGAAATTAGTCATTTTCTACCTGGCGTGCCTCCCTCTGTTTGTGGAAAATGTATTGTAGCGTAGCGGTAATACAACCGATTTTAATGCAATTTTATGGAAATAGGTTTTTCATGCCGGGGAATCCACTGGTACCACTTTTTTCAACTGTTGTCCTACAGTAATATACGGAACAGCTGGTTAGTAGTGGTGTCGCAAACTTTCGGACACCAGTGTCTATGGAGTAGTACACTATATAAACGTAGTAGAACCTAGTAGTATATAGTATATATCGTAGAAAATTTTTCATCTCAAGAACTATTCCAGCATTCAGAGACATATGTAAGAAACTTTCTTCTATCATGAAAGAGAGGCTATTCAGTCAATTCGGGGAAGTCTCGAAACTTACCTAATATTATTTTGTTTGGTGGCTGTTTTATGTAAATTACTAGTTTTAGTTCAAAATAATTTTGTTTCCTCTGGCATATTTATTATTAAAACTTCCTTAGATTACAAGTTAAACGAATGTTTTAAGGTTTCCCCTTTTTATTCCCTATGCACTCCAGCACCAAGAAACGCGCCGCATTGCAAAAGACTTCGCACCAATTGCAAACCTATTAATTTATTATTTTTTCCCTTTTAATTTATTATTTTTATTTTTAATATTTTATTTATCAGTTAACGTTTCATTCTGCAGAAATCCTGATGAATTAATGAAATGAAATTCTTTGTACCTCAATTAATGGATCAGAAGAGTCTTCATCGTCCATGTAAGTGACTTGTAAATATTGAAAATATTGAAAATAATAAATTAAAAGGTTGAGCTTGCAAGTGGTGCGAAGTCTTTTGAAATTGCGGAGCGGTTTCGTGGCAGTGGAGTGCCTATGTTTTCCCAGCATTTTCCCCTTTTTTGAACTATTTAATTTTACCTATTTCATTTATTTTCTGCTGAACTGGTATACTTTTCTTCACGTGTCTGGTACACGTATTTTAAATAAATAGATAGTAGATCAGAGGCCGTATGCAATAAACTTCATGTTAAACGTAAAAACAAATCGGATTTAATAAATAAATCATTAACAATTAAATTAAAATGAACATGCACTCTTTGAACTCTTCAGATACCACATTTGGAAGAAGACGACGCCGACATGAACGGCATCGTCTCGTCGCAAACTAAACTAACTAATATATGCCTTTTCTAAAATACGGTTACACACCAGGGTTGCACGGAAACCGATTTTTTTTCAAACGGACAACGGAAAACGGAAATGGAAATTAATTTTTCCAAACGGACGACGGAAAACGGAAATGGAAATTATTTTTTCCAAACGGACGACGGAAAACGGAAATGGAAATTATTTTTTTCAAACGGACGACGGAAAACGGAAACGGAAATTATTTTTTCCAAACGGACGACGGAAAACGGAAATGGAAATTATTTTTTCCAAACGGACGACGGAAAACGGAAATGGAAATTATTTTTTTCAAACGGACGACGGAAAACGGAAACGGAACTCAAAAAACGACGGAAAACGGAAAACGGAAGATGGAAGATGGAATTTCGTTAAGAAGATTAAACTATTGGGAATAGAATTTAGATTTTTTGCTGCTAGGAGATCGTGTATCTTTTATTTGCCTTCGCATGCGCCCATTGAAAATGATTTCGACGGGAAGAATACCAGAAGATGGGAAAATCGCCAAAGTGAGTCTCCTACGAAAGAGGAAGGATGGTCTAGAAGATCATCGACAATATCCATTCTGTTCATTGAAAAAACGAATGAATTCAAATTCCCCCTGGAACTAGCTCTAATCGACTTTTCGGCTTCTTTTTTCAGATATCAGAATCCATGGAACAACAATCAATATTCCTTTCAAGAGATTGGTGTGTCAAGTTGACTCGATATCCCCATTTCTATTCGCATTTGCTCTCCAAATGATTCTCGATGAATCCGACAAGGAGAGTGTGGGAGAAGCTGAAAATATCTGTGTTGATGGAACGTTTTTAAAACAATTCGAATTCGCTGACGACACAACAAAGACGATAATCGTACACATGTTTCTGAGGACTCCATATTAAGCATTCTACAAATGCAATCTTCTAGTTCCTCACATTCCAGCAAAAGAAAAAGAAGCTAACTCATTATCGTTGCTCGAAACTTGGTACTCATCTCAGGAAGTTCTCTTCAATAACCGCCTTCAAATGACCCTTCGACATAATCTACGTTCACGCCAAGCACGATGGCTCGATTTCCTTTTATTTTTTAGTTACGAGAAAACTGCTCATTTGAGTTGCACATTGGTCGATACATGAAGCACGAAGCCGAACACTCTGGAGAGAGCTGGTCCGCATCTCGACGCACTTGGAATGACGACCGACAATTAAGTAATCAAGTAGTCAAGTTTGGAACTGAAGAAAAGGTGTCTAGAAACTCGCAAGATGATCCCCAATCGGATTGGTTTCTCTCGGAACCGTGACATTGCACATTTTAAATACAGACCGGGGTTCCACGGAAATCAGTTTTTTCAGACGGACGACGGAAAACGGAAATGGAAATTATTTATTTGAACCGGACAACGGAAAACGGAAATGGAAATTAATTTTTTCAAATGGACGACGGAAAACGGAAATGGAAATTATTTTTTTGAACCGGACAACGGAAAACGGAAATGGAAATTAATTTTTTCAAACGGACAACGGAAATCGGAAACGGAAATTTTTTTTTTCAAATGGACGACGGAAAACGGAAATGGAACTCAAAAAACGACGGAAAACGGAAAACGGAAAATGGAAGATGGAATTCCGTGCAACCCTGTTACACACCAATTAAAAATACACTTTCAGTCGTGACGCTGATTCCGCTCGTCACGACAGCCCTGTGTTTAGCAGATGAGTTTTCTGCTTTTTAAATAACAAAATATTTTTTTAATTGATATTTAATACTGTTCGTCTCTAATTTAATTCGTAAACGATAGATTTGATTTAACATTGATTTAACAAATGATTTAATTGTTAAATACGTTCTTGCATATGGCCTCAGTCTCTCTTAGCTAAATTATAAATATAAATATGCCAGAGGAAGGAAAATTTTGAAATTTTCGAATCGCTACGTGGCAAGACCATTATAAATATAGAGACACTAAAGACAACTCTCTCTCTCTCTCTTTTTTTACAATTTTCTCGGCGCGCAGCGGTTCGCAATGCGCCGTCAAAATACTTAAAATTGATGCATCGGGTATTGCCGCAATTTCGGGCCCGATGTAAACGAACATAAGCATATATTTGAGCAATTTTAATGAGGAAAGTTTTATTATCGTGCCGTGCGCCATTTAAAGAAAGCCGCAAGATAATTTTTCTTTGGGATCTGATTGTTTTATAATGACTGCACTTCACCGCCACGAACAATGCGTATATTGCAAAAAAGTGTGGACAAATTGCAAAACCACACCCTTCCCTTATTATTCAAATTCTTTATTTTTTTAGAATCATAACTTCTTCGAATTTGATTTAATTTGTTTTTACAATCGTTTAGAATTATTGATTAATGGTTTATTAATTTGTTTTAAAGTTCAAAACGTTTTTAAAATTCTAAAAAAACAAAGAATTTAAATAAAACGTGAAGGGCGTGGTTTGGCAATTTGTCCACACTTTTTTGCAAGATACGCATTAATCGTGGCAGTGGAGTGTGACTGTATATGTCTGCATAAACTATTCTTCAACTTTTACGTCTCAATGTTCATGACTAACCATTTTATAGCGAAATTATCTACCCACATGGTTGTTAAAGCATCCACACTGAAAATATACCTTGAGGTACTTGAGAATGTCTCTAAATCAATTGACACCAAATTATAGTTGCTTTTACCGTCGAGGTGTTACTCCCTAAATTTAAGTCTACCAGTTAATTTAGAGACTTTTCTAATTCATTTTCGTTATTTAAATAGAGGCGAGTATTCTGACGTTAATTTGTGAACGGAACAATATGTTTAAATCAAGAAATAACACGTTAGCATGTAGCATGTAAACTGGTATCGTTATAAAATGAGTTCAGTAAACGTGATCAAATACAACGTTGCAGAAAGATTGTAATATTATAAGGTAGTTTAAGAATAACGAGAATAGTGTTTTCTAGAAAATCCTTGTAAACTTTAACACAATCTTAAACATTGGAAAATTACTATTTCAATTTGGCGTGCAAATTCGAAACACAAACGTGGACTAAAATTAACAAGGACACAACCCAATTCAGAATAACTTGGTGTGCTTATTAGAATGACCACGCTATTAAATTACTCCAAAAAATAACTTTTCGCAACATTCTTTCTATTTAGTCTCACACTTTACTATCAATTTGCTTGATTTCGTTGCATAACATTAAAACTCTTATTTAAATACGCAAAAGTAAATAAAAATGATAATCTCTCGGCTCATCGGCCTACAAGAGGATTATTGAATCAGAAGCAGAAACAAACACTGTTTATAAATTTGATATGATAAGTAAATAATGATGAATGCTCAAAACTACCTTTATCGACTTTGCATGTTTCTCCAAAACGGCATGTATAAGCGTGTCGTTTTCGAATGGTCCTTCGAAAGAATCCTGTAAAACAGATTGTTTATTTATTATTTATAACTTGTGATGAAATTCTCATTATTTATTTAAAATGCGTTTTAGCAGACATCATCATCCATTATAATGAGGAACCCTTTCACATCTGTTTCATCTAGTACATCGTTCTCAGAACATTTGATGCTCAATGGCATTGTTGTCTTTAATGGGCTCTGTTTCGATTTCTTTTAATGTTGTGTTTTTACTATTATTTCGTTCTTTTTTCTAGTAACTTTTGCTAAAAATTAGCAGATAATTCTATCAAATCAATTTTTTGGAATTCATCATAACAAACTTCATATTAATTAAGATTCTACTTTATATCAACATAAAACTAAAATCGTTTTGAGCTTTTCCTTAAACTCACGCCAGTTTTGATTGCGAAATACTTTAAATTCCAGCACGTATTTCTAACTTCTACGTATTTTTAGCATCGTTATTACGGTATTATTTCTATTTTCTTTAGATATGAAAGAAAATATCAAGTTGATTTAATATTAATAAATATAGTAGCTTTAATGATATCATAGAATCTCCGTACTGTCCGGTGTAGGTTAAAGTTTAAACTTAAATAATTGACAAAAAATCTTGAAAACCTTCGCATCCCAAGAAATGCGTAGTGTAGGTGCGTAGAAACAAAATAAATAATCTGTTGGTCGCAGTTTTATAGTTATTTGGTTTTATGATTTAGTTCTTATGCTAATAAATATTAGAAAATAGTCATACAAATTTATTTTTCATACAATAAATACGTTTCGCAGATATTTCTCAAATTAAACTGTAGAAACTCTTTAATGCGCGCTAAATTTAAATTAACATTTTTTTCAATATTTAAACCTGTTTTACCAATTTACACGTATACATTTCATATAACTTGACACGTCATGTTTACTAGCTCGTCTTAAACTTGCGATTCTTATGAAACATGAGCATATGTTATGAGCCCCCAAATTACCCATTCCATTTGGAGTGTTCAATGTATTATTTATTTTTAATTTGTATGGTTTTCTATCAATTAAATCACCTATAAACTCGATTTTCAGAAAAGTGAATTGTTTTGTACGCAATGAACTGAATGTCGTAAAATAAATTGTATCAGCTGGTTCTTACACAGATTGAATGGTGAATTATACGCGCATTTGACACGCAAGAACACAGAAGTTTTAATAAAATTTGAATAACGACGAACCTTTACAACCATCACAACTCATTGCTCCATAATGTTTCCCAGTCGCTTTATCACCACATATTGCACAAACTGCATTATCAAAACTATTATCTGAGCTGGTTGTAGCTGTCGCAGCTTTTGTGCTCATCTGAAAAAAGGCGAAAACAACTATTCAAAAAATAAATAAAGGCGATTTTAGCAAGAAAAAAACTATAATGAATATTGATCATGGTAAATAAGTTCTTTTGATAACAAGTGCTGAATTATCAATATTATCGAATGACACTGGTGTCTGATTTAGATGGATGATTTTTCTATTCTATTATTACTTTGGTTTTGTAGCTAATTTTCAAGAGATGCTCTTTGATAGAAAGTTTGCAATTGATAGAAACACTGATTGGTAGCAGAAAATTTGTTGAATAAGTTTTTTTTTGATAATTATTTTTTAATGTGTTTCGTCTATTCGTTTTTCTTCTATTTTTCCTATTCAAAGTTAGTCAAATTAGTTAATTTGATAATTAACCCAATTATCTGGAATTATGTCGTCAGTTAAATTTATTTGACCGTGGAATGTCGTTAATTATAATATCGATGTACGCAATCGGTTTTATTTTTATTTTTCATTTTGCTCAACTTTTATTTTTTTTTTTAATTTATTGCAACAAAAGCTTCTCCTTCAATAGCCTTCTAATTTTTATGAATGTACTTATCGATTTCTGCACTTGAATCGATTAAACTATTATACACGCACTCTCTTCTGTTATATAATATCTATTATTGTCTCTCAAGAATTGCACTTTGCACGTGAGTCTCTAGGTATATTATTTTAATATTCTGAAAGAGCAAACTCAGTTAGTTTCATAATGGTGTTCTATGGCCATAGCTGTTATTGCCTTGTCTCAGTTGTTTCCATTTATCGATTTTAAATGAAAGGCTACTCTAAAATATTTTATAGCCTTTACAACAAGATATTGAGCCCATTCGCTCTATATTTTATTTATTTCTAACTATTAAATTAACATTGCAGTGTGGTTTCATTGAAAAGTGCATGGTTGGAATTTTTAGAATAACAAAGAATTTATAGAATATTGGTTTGACGTAATTTTTCATGGAATATTAGTCTATATTAATGTTTTTTGTACTTCAGAAGTGATTTAGTCTCCGGTGTGAGAATATAATAGAAATATAACGTCAAGCCAACGGGAAATAATGATTTTCCGATTTTTAAGATTGTCTGAAAATTGTTACGTCTTTTCAATAAAATATTTTGTACTAGAATTTAACTAGGCTTTTCTTAAATTATCAAAAATATATGTTAAATGTTATTATCGATAATCTTTTTTAATTATAACAGTTTTTGAACGTATTAAATGAGCTTAATGAATATAATGAACATAATATTATTCATTATTGTGCAATTAATTAAACAAATAAGTAATATAGCGACACCGTTCAATGAAAGGAAAAAATAAAAATTGAGAATAAGAACATAATAGAAATAGGTTAGATGAACTATTAGATTGATTATATGATATAGTCGTCGCCAAATGCGATTACCGCCGCAAAGTGTGGCGCACTTTTTTAAATATTATTTTTTCATCTAATTTTTATGATTTTTATTATTTTCCAAATTTATTCCCCGATTGAAACAACATATAAAACATATTTGTCAATTTATTTAAGAAAAAACAGTATAGAACGAGTCTAATCAAGAAAATAATCAAGAAAATTAAATGAAAAAATAATATTTAAAAAGTGCGCCACACTTTGCGGCGGTAATTGCATTTGGCGACGACTATACCATAAACGTACCACATTAGTTAATCGTACTATTAAGTTACCACATTTTTTGCCATCATTAGATTTTGTTTTATCTGTCATGGTTTTTTTCTCTTTTCTTTCCATCAATCTTTTATTTCGTTTTCCTTAGTACAATATGGTTGTCTAGCTGTTTCGATTTATTGATTGAATCGCAAAGTTTGTTCAATCAAGTCGTTTGGTTTGTTTCTCTATCGGAAGGAATGATGAAAATGACAAGTTATTATCATTTACTAGTCGCTGCAGATTTCGTATTTGTGTGAAGCAATGTGTTTAGCGGCTCACATGTGTAGTGCACATGGCCTCGAGAATGATTTTGGTGTGTGGAAGTGTGTTTTATTTATTTATTGGTTGCTTTTGTCTTTTTATATTTCGAAAAAATCATTAAATGTTTCAATATTGTATCGAAAACTTCTTTCTGAGTTTTTTAAACAGTTCGTTTTAAACGATGAAAGTAAAATATGATGCAATAATGAGTAAAATCCCTTTTTTTTATGTTAGAGAAAATAAATATTCACTTTTTTTGCAATTTTAGAAAATTTAATCCTTTATTAAACCAGCTGAGTTTTGTTGAATAATGTTCGTTGTGTTTATTTATGGAAAATTGCAATTATAAATATAAAATCTGCTAAAATATTAAGTGATTGCATTGTAGAAATTGAGATTTATCTGATGCATTAGAGCTAAGTGGTTTATAATGCCGTGTAATGACTAATTAAATTTATTTAGAAAATGTATGTGGTTCATCCTCCAGTATCATCAATATTTTTACGTAATAAAACGTCTAAAGCTTTTACATTTTATTGTTAGGAATGGGACCATCCTTGGGACCACGGATTGTTTCCGAAACGTCTTAATGAATTTAATATCGACATAATTAATCTTTAATATATTAAATATCTCTTAATTAAATCAAATAGTGCAGTGCTTGTTTAATTGAAATGTTTCCTTAATTGATATCCCATGTTCCAAGTTCCTTTCTAAAATAAGCATGATTTTACTAAATCTAATTTTACTAATTTTAATTGTTATATTAAAATGGAATTTTCCTTAACTTGGATGTGGCGTTGTATATCCTTTCTTTATTTTGTAATGAAAGTTACTTAGGATGGAGTGTTAAAAATGTTAATATCTTGTAATCATTAATTATTAAAGCTCGGTTTCATGTATTTTGTAATTAGGTAGACATAATTATTTAAAGGTTCCTTACTTATGATTCTATCAAAATAGTTATTCTGTATACGCCGAGTTATTTAACTATGTTAATTCCGTCACTTCCTGGGTGGTGACAAAAGAAATTCATACTTTTTTTTATTTTGTTTCCCAATTGTCTCGGTATTTGTCTCGGTATCTCGGTATTCTTTCCCTATCTGTTGTAATTAGGTAACCATAAGAATTTTAATGGTTACTTTCTTCATTTAATTAATTTATTCAACGTTGATTCTCCCTTTTAAATATATTTTTTGCGGAAATTGGGAAATAAGATTTCATTTCTGTTTCTAAATTGTCTGAATTCCTTTTTGTTTTAAATAGACGAGTTAGTAGGCGTATATGTTAATTTTATGAGAATGAGATGTAAGGTTTTCCCAGAATGATAGTTATTAATGTAAATCTCTTATGAAATAGAAAATATCTTTTTTATCCCCATGTAAATATTATTTATTTAAATATTGATGAAACAATAATTTATTGATATAACTTTTATAAAATTATAATATTTATATTTAAACCAATTTCTTAATAAAAATTGTTCAGGTTTATTCTCTTGTATTTTTGTTTATTCTCTTATCTGGTATAATTATTGTCGGATATCTCTCGAATTGAACGTGGCTTTGTTATAACCAACCATCAGTCATTTTACCCATCTTCATTATTATGATTATTAAAATAATATTTAATCTACCATTGGGCAAACAGCTGAGCTGGAGCAAATAGAGAAACAGAGTGAAATAATAGTATATTTATTCCTCTTGCATTCATTTCATATTTCCCTCAACGAATTGAATATACATCGATCACCTGTTCGTTTCCAGGTCCACAGCATTCATTGAATATTGTCTTCGTCTCATGAATGACAGCAGTCGATTTGTTTCCGCTTGGATATTCTTGTGTGGTGCTCATTCAGTTTGTATTCTCATTTATTGTGGCTTTATTTTATCCGATCTGTGCACTATTTTTTCATTGGGAAAGAATGAGTGGAGTAGAATGGGCTGAAACGGTTTGATTATTGACACAACGGATTTTTATTGGCCCTTTTTAGGCTTTGTTTATTTGTGGTTTTGGTCAATAGATTGTTTTTTCTGTTGAGGAGAAATTTGAACATCTTTTTGTTTGCGAATAATTCAAGGTGATATCCGGTTGTACTTGAATTCAATTGATTTTTAGTTTCTTTTTATGAAGGCGGTTATTTTAAAATTATTAATAGAACAAGTCTATGTGAAAAGGTTAGTTATTATATTTTCCATTCGTTAATTTTTTATGTTTTTTTTTTCAAATAGTATGTGCCATTTTGTTCTTTTTTCTATGGTGAAGACTGTGAAAAGTCGTAACTGAAAATTTATGAGAATATTGATTGAAGTTTTCAATTTTGTATTTTATCATTGTTTGATTTTCATGTTTCCAATTTTCGTGAGGTAGTTGTCTGACTTTTATAGTTGTTTTCAATTGTGTTTGGATTTTTTTACGAAACGATGAATTGAAGTTTGAGTAGTGTTTGTTGGGAAAATAATATTTTTAATTATTTGTTATTATTTCCTTTATTATATTGAATTTAGCATTTCAAAATAGACGATAATAAAATATAATTTAAAGAAGTTCTTTCAAAGATAAAAATGATTTAGATTACTATCTACATAATATAAGCATGTTTCAATATATGTTTTTACAATTTTACAGACTAATATATTCTTTTCCGTTTTAAAGCTCCTTCCTTTTCCATCCCAGTTTGTATTTTTCCACTGAATTATTAGGTGAAACTTTTTACCGTTTCAGTTGATGTTGATTTTTAATAGAATGGAGATACTTTGAATATTACGTAGATAAACCAAACGGTTTTACCTTCGATTATTTCTATCAGTTTTCTATGTGTGCGCGAGGAATGACGAGAATGTTGGGCGAAACCATTTGATTAGAAGTTTGAAATTTCTACAAGCTGAACTGTTTGCCTTGAACTTTTTCCTTCGACTAAAATTGATGGTGTGGGTGGGGGTTGTGAAGTATTACTGTTTCGAATAATTTAGATTTTGAATGAGCGACGAGTTTATTGATATAGGAATCTGTCTCCTCGCCGGCGTGGGGACTAGGACCACATAGTTAGAAAATTTCAATATTGGTTATTATAATTTTCAAAGCTCATCAGTATATATATATATATACTATTGCTAGTTTTCAAAATAATTTAATGCAATTTTGATTATAGTATCTATTTGTTTGTAAAAGTTTTTCGTGAACATCTGCGGCTCGAATCATTTTTTAATTGTTATAGTAACATCTGTAACGATACAGTAAACATCTTGTTGATTTTATATTGAACTCTGAGTAAAACTTATATAAATAAAGCAGTAAAATTATTCAAATAGTATTCTTTCTAATGATTCGACACTGGGATCATATGTATTTCATAACTAGTTAGTTTGAAATGTGAAAGTTGGTTTTTCGCTGTTTTTAATTATTATTACGGGAGCCGTTGTTTTTTTTTTAATTAAAAAAAATTGTGTCTAAATAACAGTTCTATAGAAGCAATTTAATTAAGATAGTATAATTTTAACCAATTTTCTCGATTAAACGGTCCAGGTGCGGCTAGATAGAAAATGAGACCGACAAAACCTGTTGGTACCACTCACCGCGGTTTTATTATGCTTTCATGTAATTGAGCAATCCTATTAAAATCTAGTCGATTGTTGCTGTTTTAAAAATATGCGAGGTATATTCAATTTCAAGTGTATAATGGAACCTAATCGTAATGAGATTTCATTATATATCAGTTAGTTTGTGATTGGTGGTGTGATATTAGACATGTTGAAGATAATTAATCAAGAGAGAGAGATTGATTGAGCTGAATTATGATGATGTCTTGAAATAGTTTAAATATTTCCTATTATACATGTTTATAAATATATAGTGAATTGTTTAACAGCTTTTTACTTATTAAATAAGCTTATTAAGTAATTTTTGTCCCGTAAATGTTAGTTTTTTTTTTTAATGCAAGACGGTTTTTATGGTCTCAAAGTTATGGATATTTATTGGAGTTATTAATTAAAACAGTAGTTATACTAGGTTTAATTGCGTTTTTGTTTATCAGTATTTTCCGTCTTGACAAGAGTTTATATGTTTATTTATTTAATTCGAGGTAAACAAACACTTTGAATATGTTTTGAATAGAAAATATAATTGAAGTGTTATTGTTGTTGTTTACTAAAGTTTTTTTTCAAATATTCTTCTAACCAACTGGACAATTTCCCCCATTTCTCAAATTTCACGGAATACTTATCAGTTGGTTTTCTTCGTATTTATTATCAAATAAATAGTATCTGCATGATATACATTAAATGATTTCAAAAATGTTTATTTTATTAGTATCGTCAATTTAAATTCCCAATTGTTACTAATAATTAATATTTTATTGATTTCTGTACACTTTCATTTGTTGGGCTATTATTCAAGATTAGTTTTGTTCAGTTCGTTTGCGAAGGGTGTGCCAATTCTTTTTTTAAAGATTGCAACTAAATTTTGATACAATATTGATTTCTAGTTCTATATTGACTATTTTTTAACGAACTTGTGTTATTTCGAATTAAATTTATTCATTTTTTTTTGAATTTGGCATTGCCTACTCTGGTGAATCCGAACGCGTTGGTCGCAAACTATACGCGCTACGTTTGTAAGAGCGATCAAAAAATTTTGTTTCATGTCGTTTTCGGAATGCACCGTTCGCGAGAGCAATTCTGGACGGCCAGAATTTGAATTGCTCTAATTTGGTGTTTTTAGTCGGCGACCGAAGCGCGTTTGAATTAGAAGCGTTTGGATTCACTTGTGCTTCGCTTACTTGGATGATTTTATATGCTGCTCCCATATAAAAATATTTTATAATAGTTTTTTTTGTGTTTATTTATAACAAATTTATCACATAACGGTTAGTAAGTGGTTATTTACACGAAGCTTTGAATTTAAAATGTACGGAATTTATATTAATAATTGAATAAACATTTAACTTCCATTTCTCTTGCATATTTATAAATAAGAATGATAATATCATTAAACTAGTACTTAACTATTTTTGGAGCGTGACGATTAAATGTAGTGGGACTTTGAATTGCGGCGTGATAGAAATGTTCAATACTCTGATTAAATGGGGTGAAAATTTTGAATTGAAAATAGACAGTTCGGCTCCAATTAAAGTCATAATTTGTTTCCCTGAAGAAAATAAATATATCGTTTTAAAATTTTGGTCAATAAAAAATAAAAATAAATAAGAAGTACATTTTTTAAAATTTTTTAGCATAATTTAGAATAATTTATATCCTAATCTACTCTCCTAACCGTATTGATTAAGCATTTAAATAAAAAAAAATAACGATTATAATAGTACACTCGTCTTATTTCTCGTTTTTTGAATATACATAAACACCATCTGTTTTTCTCAGCTTCTTCCTTTTGTTGCTATGAATAACGGCTTTTCAAGCGTTTGATATTATTTTGCTTTACTATATTTTATACATTGTTGTCAAGCGATTAGTCACACATGGCAAAGATTTTTTTATTTAGTTCATGTTGTTGTAAATGTAAAATGTAAAAAAAAACTTTAATCGGAAAATGATAACTTGCTTTATTTATTTTTTCTTGCAGATATGAATAATATATCAAACATAAATTGGAATGTGGAGAACATTCTCGACAATTTGAACATTGAATCGGATGATGATGATGATTCTAGTGCTTCGGAAAATGAGCAACATGAAAAGCAGATGGAGAAGATTGATTGCCTGAAGATGGTTAATTTTAGTACGAAAGGTTTGTAGGATTGGATTTATTTTATGGTTGAATTGAGATGTTTTTTGATTCGTTTCCAAATATTAATCAATGAGTTATTGGATCTAGCTGTCTTAAAATTTAAGGTTCTTATTTAGAAGATTAAATTTTTGAATTACTAATGCAGAATTTCTTTGATAAATTAGTTTTGGTTTCTTCTTTCCACTTTCCAATTTTAATATTAAATATAATTAAAATGACAAATTAAACATATTTTATAAACAAGAGAAGGATCTTAATATAATGTATTATAAAATAAAAGAAGGTACCGTTATAGGAACACTTTTAAATTAAAATTTCGATTATTATCTGCATAAATGGTCTTCTGCTCTTAAAATGCAACTGTGTAAACTATATTCAACGATTTGTATTAAGTTTGTGCGCTTTAAAATCGATAGTTAATTTTTTTCTATTTAAATTTAATCATTCATTCAAAATCTGTTTTCTCCTATTATTTAAAATCAGAGAAATGAAATGGATAACGGTCAGAATAGTTTTTGCGAATGTTACTAATTATAATGACCATTCGAGACAAGAATGACACTCCCTTTCATTTCACTCAAATTTTATTGAATGTATTAAACTTAATTACGATTTCGCTTATATTCTTGATTACATTACATGAATTGATCCGGGAATATGTACCATGCTTGTTGATTAATTTGGGTGTGGTTTGCATTTGTAAAGTCGACTGTGACTTTTGTTTCTCTTTTTGAGTGATCTGGATTATGTGGATCAAAGTAGGAGGTGCATAGTAAGGAATATATAATTTCGCTCATAATGAAATCCGTTTTGTCTAGATTTCGTGAGTTGGTGGCGAGTGAGTAGATTGTTTCATGACTTTTAGAATTTTCTATAAAATTGTTATTCAGTTGATTAAATTTATTATATAATTAATAGGTATAGTAAAGTGGTAAAATTTCAATTATGAGAAACTTTGTTTAATATGACAGGTTTGAAAATGAGCGTTGTACTAGATTAGATTAATTTTTCGTTTGTACCTACTTTACTTTGGATAATTTGGAGTCCGAATCATTAGCTCTCTCCAATTTGAGCGACTGCGCCGTTCCATTGTCTACCATGCAGCTATTTTCTCCATTATTCCTATCCGTCTTCTAGTGGATCTTGTCATGGGTCGTTCGTGGGTGAAATTTGAGATCCAGGGTTTAACGTTATCAGACCAGTTGGTCTGGTTGATCATCTGGGATCCTATTCTGTAATTCATCCGGTCCAGTGTTTCTCTCAGAACTACATCCAGACCTCCATCGTCGTGGGAATCGTGATTTTCAGTTTTTTATATTTTTATTTTTGAGGGTTTTTGTAATTTTTCCTCAGATTCCGTGGAGGTGGCTTATTCCAGAACCACGCATTGTGCATTTGCCGCTACTTCACAGGGTTGGGTGATGATTAAATTGGCCTGTTTTACGAATGGTGGGAAACTCCATTCGATTTGTAGAAGAACAGTTACCCTTCATCACCACGATGAATCCTGAAGAAGGGTGCATTTAACATGAAATTTTTAATAGAAATTCTGAAGTTTCCCATCTATGTTATTATTCGATTAGAAACGAACAGATTTTATGATAATACTTTACCTCCGATTTCTCTTTTAGTTGTGGAATATGGCGTAAATAATTATATATATATATATATATATATATCCATTTTGAGGGAGTTTATGTCGATGAAGCTATACTTAATTTATTCCATATATACATTACTTTGAATAAAATTAGTAGAATTCTTTCGGTGTACATTGTAGTTATAATTCCGTTTCTCTTTGTTAGTTTTTCTCTCGTATACATTAGTTTATTTTTCTTTGTAATTGTCGGATAATGAATTCACCAAATATTCAAATAAAATTGATTTCGAAATGTATCCTCATTTCATCATTATTGCAGTTAAGTCATATGAAACGAGATTAAACGATTCGGAATCGGAAGATGACAACGATTTCGACAACGTCATTGATTTTTCGGACGCTTCCGGAGGTTTTGCTTCATCTATTAATGGAATAGTTTTAAGAGGGGTTTTTTTAGATTTCACAAAGAAGTTGAATGCAGCTAGGCATAATTCAGTTGCTCCGAACTCGTCTCAAAATCGGCTTTTAAGTAGGATTGTTCTTATAGCGACATGGAGTAGATGAATTTTTGTAGGAGATGCGGAATCAAAGGCAGATACGAATGAAGATAGGAAAAGGAAGCGAGTTAAAGATCGTGCAGACCGTGCAACTGTTGAGCAGGTGGGATTTTGAAAGTTTACCTTCAATATTAATAATCACAAGATTTTAATAAGTCCATATCACAGAACCAATAGGTGATATTTGACAAACAACTTTTTCAAAAGATATTAATGTTTTTATAAATATTAGATGTGTTTACAATGGTAATGATGGTCACAATTAAACAGTCAATGTTTTGTCCAGTCAAGGCTACAAATAATCAAATTTGATTTAATTAAATAAAACTTATTCAGTCTCTCATAATTGATTTGAACTTCAGGTACTTGACCCAAGGACGCGCCTCGTACTGTTTCGACTCCTGCAACGTGGAACCCTCGAGAAGATTGACGGTTGCATATCAACGGGTAAAGAAGCGAATGTGTATCACGCAACCAGTGGCGGAGATTCCAGTCACGATTATGCTGTCAAAATTTACAAGACGAGTATTCTGACGTTCAAGGATCGAGAGCGCTACGTGACGGGAGAGTTTCGGTACCGTCATGGTTATTGTAAATCGAATCCGCGTAAAATGGTGGCTGTCTGGGCGGAAAAGGAGATGAGAAATTTGGCGCGTATGCATGAAGTGGGATTGCCGGTTCCGAAGCCGCATTTGCTGAAAGGACACGTTCTTGTGATGGACTTTTTGGGAAAGGATGGATGGCCAGCACCGCTGCTTAAGAATGCAAATTTGACGACAGAGGAAGCGGAGCCCATGTATGTGGGATTGGTGCGAGATATGAGGCGATTGTATAGGGAATGCCGGCTTGTTCATGCAGATTTGAGTGAGTTCAACATGCTGGTATGGAATTCGCAGGTAATTCAATTGTGAATTTTTTATAGTAAAATTATCGGTTTTAGTTGTGGATTATTGATGTATCACAATCTGTTGAGCAAGATCATCCTCATGCGTTGGAATTTTTGAGAATGGATTGTAATAATGTTAACAAATACTTCAGGTAATATTTAACATTAAATTTTTTTTTGTAAATAAATAGATAATACTTTAATAGATGCAGAGATTGAATTTCTTAAATAATATTAGAGAAATATTGAAAATGTCATTAATTTTGCTTTCAATTTCTCATTTTCGAAGAATCGTTTAATTTTCGTTAAAAAAATCTGGAAATGCAAGTAATTTTTTTCAGAGAACTTGGAGTGAAGGTGCTTTCAGTGAGACGATTGTTTGAAGTCATTGTTGATCCATTGATGAGCAGTAAAGAAATGGAGACTATAATTGAAACGGAAAGGTTTGCAATTTTTTCATTCTTCGATTGATTTTCATTTTTTAGAGCACTCGAAAACAATCAAGATGATACGTTATTTATGAATGCATTTATTCCACATAAACTTGAACATGTTCTTCATTTTGAGCGTGATGGAAAGTTGGTGAAAGAAGGGGAAGAATTGAATAATCCGTTCCAGAATATTGTTACAAAGGTTTTTTTTAAATTTTATGTTGTAGATTATGATTATGCGTGGAATTTAGATTGATTTGAAAGGTGACAAGTTTGGTGACTTAGATGTTGATGAGGAAGAAGCCGAGTTGAAGAAGAATAAGAAGAAGAATCGCGACGAACCAACGGAGGAAGAGATTGCGGAGAAGGAAAAGAGGATAGCCATGCATACGAGGTATGTTTTTTTTTTGAAATTAACAATAAGGAATATTTTACTTAATGTAAGAAACATCTTGATACTTTACTGTAATTTAAGTATGTTTTTTTTTTCGAGTTTTATTTCGAGAAAAACTACTACAGTTGAAGTGACCATATTGTTGGAATAAATTGTCAGCTGCTCATTTTTTATGACGATTATTGTCTGGTTCACATTTGTTATGATTTCAAAGACTAGGAACTTTCGCATTGATATCATTGAGTACGAAATGTTTTAATTACAATTATTATATTTGCGAAATTATACTTCTGATTTGGTTAGATATTAAGGTTTAATTTTGTTTTCTAATGATTAAAAAACTAATATTTGTATAGTTCTTGGTTTAATCTAATTTTCGTCCTTGATTCCTACTGCATTCTCTATATTATATGTCACTCCAAATCAAGATTATCAATAAATTATGATTTTAACATGATAACTTTGTTCTAGGAATCCATAAGAAAATGTCCTTCCTATAGATTATAATTGTGAACCTAGATCCAAATGTGGAAGGAATTTACGATTTTCTGAATTGAGAATGACATTAATAGTGCCAAATGCAGTGCTTTTCCAAGACTAATTCTCATATAATCAAAAATTCATTCTTTAAAAGAGTACGGTTACAACGAAAATATCAATTAATTGTGACAATAAAGAGAGGATGTTTACACGAACTTTGGATCTCTTGAAACTTTTTGTACCGATCTCTTGACGATATAAACTATGAGTGTTTGAATAAAAGTAGTGGATATCACTTTTAATGAAATATTTTCCATTCCGAATATAAGTTTATATTTGTATATATATATATATATATATATATATATATATATATAGGTTTAAGAAACAATCCGCAATCTGAAATCCGGAACGCGAAAGACGGGATTCTGCCCGTATCTGATGTTAGAGTTTATATGCAAATTGAATTTTCGAAATTCGGTATAACATTCAAAATTATAGAATTCCGCCCATAAACTTATAGTTTCGCAGAAACATTTGAAACCAAATATCGTTTTAGTTTGTCTTTATCATTTCTTATTAATCCTTGATCCGCTGTCATAGATATAAACGACTGGCTGGTAATTTATCAAATATTTAATCGATGTTGATGATATATTAGTGGATTATGTTGCGCAATTATTACTTTTCTTGGTCATTTGGTTTTGTAATAGTTTTATTAGTTTACGTTCGAATTATTAGTTTTAATATTGTCTCGTTTCAGAACGCGTGGTGAAACTACAGAAGAGCGAAAACAAAGGAAAGCGGCTATAAAGGAAGAGAAGCGCGAGAATCGAAAGGACAAAATTCCAAAGCATGTAAAGAAAAGGGCCCATCGTCAGCATATGAAATAGACATTTAATTGGTATGGTTGTTTTTTTTATTTTTAATTGGAGAGGTCGAGTATATAGTCGATGGATGTTGTGAGGGTGGATTGGTACGACTTGAATTGATCTCGTCTCGGATCTGCGCAGAGGGAGGGGACAGATAATGATATTGTTTTTATGATAATCGCTCATTTCGGCTGTGTCATGGATTCTCATGAAATAGTCTCTTTGTATTAGTATAATGGTTGCATTGGATGATTGTTATTGGTAGTACGGCTAACGTGATTGTTTTGTTTTGGTTATTCGGTGAACTATGATTCAGGAATATTTTTAAAATTGTAATAGTGTTTTTTCTTTCGGATATTTAATATTATTAATCGTTTCTGTTTTATCATACGGGCTAATCTTTTTTTATTAAATAAGTTTATAGCTATAAAGAGGATCATCTTGCCGTGTGAAGGATTTTGATATCATTATGTTTTATAGTTAGTTTAGTTTAAATTACATAATATCTTATTGTATGTTTTAATAATAAGTTTCGTTATGTTAAGAAGTTCTCTTGTTAAATTTGGAAACACCGTTTTAAGGTACTCGTAAAGTTATCATCGTAATAAGTGGGTTCAATGGAAAATTATATTATATATCCTATTAGTATCGAAAATTATGATTACTTTTTATGTTTGCTTAATTGGAAAATTTAGTAAAATTCTTTTATCTTATTTTGTTGATAATCTAGTTGTAACTTCCTTATACCTACTTCAATATACGAGTTTTTAATATTTTCTAAAATAAAAAGGATTGTTTTAAAATTACTAGGTTTTCTATTTCAATTAATCGTATTCATCCTAGTTTGTTTTGTTTTCAAAAAATCAGATTTTGTTGGAATTAAGTTAGTCTAATGATCTAATTTTTCCCTTATTTCTAGTCATGGATTTGAAAATGTATGGGTTTTACGACAATTTTCCATCTTTTAATGACTAATCGATTAAATTTTGTTTCCTTAATTAATCTGTGTCTTTTTCGGGCTGTTTACAGTTGATTTGCCATTATAATTGCAATCATTTGAGGTGTTTTTGTTAATTTTATTAAGTAGTTGAAACTAACTATAGTTGTTTATAATCTCGCTTCTTTCGTCACCTATTTCGTATGTGATAATTATAATATAGATCCCTTTGCATGTCATTTCGGACGCAACTTAAAGAAGATTATGGACGGTTTTAATAGGATTTGTATTCGTGGGTTGAAGGCAACCAATCGATCGGTTCGAATAGTGCTGACATTTTGTTTGATTTGTGTTTTTCACGAGACATGAATGGAATAGGGCTCTATTGGTTTTTATTAATACCCCTGGAGAGTTAAACTAGACTGAGCCAATGAAGAAGACGTTGTCGGTTGAAGATTCAATGTCAGAGAAAGAGAGAGGGGTTGCAATGAAAGATTTATTTTTTTAAGATGATGCTTTTATGTTTCTCTTTTTACAGGATTACAACGGATGCTTGATATGATGGTTTAATATTAATATCATTGATTATTAAAATTGTTGTTGTTATTTTGTTTTTTTGCATACAGGTATTGTTTGATTTAATTTTTGTTACTGTTTTGCTTCTTGTTAATTGTTATATTTCTTAATAATGTTAATAGTAATATATGGGATTTTGTTAATCATCTTCTTATTACTTGGTCATTCTTACCATGCTCATATATTTGTTAATAATTGTTTCTCATTTTTAATTTTATTTGTTTTTTTAGGAATATTACTCGGCTTTAATTTTAGTAGGATATATTTTAATGGATTTGAAAATGAACGCTGCAGAGTCTGAAGAAGTAAAATTGGAGAAATAGAATTTTGCAATATTTGGAGTTTTGTAGATTCGACGACGAAAAGAGTATGCTGAGAGAAAGGTGAGGGAACGACATGCAATGCTGAAAAAGGAGGCTGAAGAGAGAAGGAAGAAGACAATGGAACATCGGGAAAGGTTGGATTTTTTTTCGTATTTGGAGTGGTAAAAATTTAAAAAATCCCCTTAATATTTTTACCTTGAAACGGGAGATTGAGTTTTAATTTTGAAAGTAAAAAATAGTTTAATATTTAACGTGGAAAATTGAATATGTTGCGTGTTGGAATATTTGTCACTAATTCATTTTGATTATTTAAAAATAGATTTTAATTTTTTTTGGATTTACTTGTAAATATATTTATCGTCCTTTATATAAATTTCATAGCACATTTCTCTACAGTGTTATTTGTTATTGTAAATAACTCACAATATTCTAAATAACAATGAGAACATTAATGATAAAAATGGTCTGTAATTTGCCTCACAATAATTATTTAGTCTCATTCTTGAGGTTTCAGTTTAAATATATTATTTGCCAATTTAAATTATAAATCACATAATTATTTATTAGGTGTAAACTAGTAAAGTAAATTGAGAAACTATATATATTCTAATATGCGATTTAGCGACATATAGGAAAATATTCAAACATTCACAGAGGAGCTAAATAGCAGTAAAATTTGTCTACATTTGACTATATATACACCAACTTAAATGTTTGATTTTTGAAATTTTTAGAACATATTATCTCCACATGAATATTCCCAGTGGGTTTTTGATTCAGACAATATATCAGGAACAATCCCAATAAACAAAAAATATCGCCGCTATAGTTTACCTGGGTGGTCTAGAATAGTTAACGATTTACGCTGCTACAGTTGGCTTATATATATATATATATATATATAAAGACGAAAACCTTTTCAATGTTTCTCAGTTCAAGCTTCTTTGTTTGGTCGTTTAGCATTTATTAGCAACAGATCCAGACGATGTAATGAAGATAAATTATTTTGGTCCTCGTCCTTTTTGAAAAGAAAACGAATTTCGGAAATAACATGACTAGCTTGTGTTTTTAGAAGTATGTGTTATCTCGATTGAACAGGTTTTTATTTAAAATTTATATCACAGGATTTTTCAGAATCGAAAAGTTTTCCAGTTTAATAATTAAGAAATAGTTGGTATAATAGAAATGTAATTTTGAAAATTTTGTAAGCTTCAAATCACGTAATAGATTTATGTACTTTTAATCGTAGTAGTTTTAAGCTGATAACTTTTAGCTCAAATTTTTAGAAATCTGGAATTATTGAGGTTTATAAACCGAGGTATATAAGCATGACATGACAAAAAAAAAAATAAAATGAAACAAAGTTATAATTCCAGTTTATATTTCATATTGAATATCAATTGGTTTTGAAATTTGTGTACTACCTTGCAGCGAAATTTCTCATGGAATAGAACACTATCTCGAAATAAAAATGTGTCTATTGAAAATAGTTGATGGTCAATACAATTTTATAGAGCATATTGCCATTGAATTTAAAAACTTTAATCTAAATAGTTATAATAAAGGATAATATATCTTAATGACAACATTGTAGAGTGGAAAGTGTATTGAAACGCGAACAAGAGATGCTACAAAAAAGAATGCAAAAGCTAAATGAAGACGAGGAACGCAAGAGAGCAACACTGGCGAAGCAGCACGAAGCGACGTCTCGGATGGCAAACATTACGAAATCGCCGAAATCGTTTGCATTCGGCTCATCGACCCCTCGTACATTAGCTTATTTGGATAACTTGCCGAAGAGTGAGCAGCTGTACGACAAAAAGCTGAAACCCATCGGAAATGGGTCGACCTCGATTAGTCCTGCTTCATCGGTTAGATTTAATATATTTTTTGTTGCATGAAAAACGGTTTTTAAGAGCCCGCAAAGTAGAAACGGAAGATCTTCAAATAGACCATGGATTCATTCACCGGTTAACAAATCGACTAATAATATGAATATGACTATGTCGATGTACGCTCCTGGGTCGTCGTCGGCGCCATCAACCAGAAATCGACCAGTACGGCCTACGGAGGTTTTTATTTAAGTTTCCGTTATGTCTAAATGAAAATATTCAGAATAAGGTTTCTCGAAGAACTCCTGGGCCACAAATCCCGTCGGCTATGACGCAATCTGTGTACACACCATCGAAGCCTCAACCGTTGTCGATCAATAGAACGCCGACATCGCGAGCACCGAGAACTAGTATGGGAACAACACGTAATAGAAGAAAATAAGAACATATAAATTATTTTTATTATTTTAAGCAAATGCCAATAAGCGGTTAACGAAGCCACCAATGCAAAAGAAGACGGCTTCAAGTGACGTTGTTAAGTCGGCTGAGATTAGGAAGCAGGGATCAAAAATGCAAAATGTTTCTAAGAAAATGGAAGAGAAGAAGCCGACTTTAGTTGAGAAAGTTGAAGAAAAGGCTGAAAATGAAGTGGAAAAACCAAAGGAGAATGTAAAGGAAACCGTTGAAAAGGTTGAAGAGAAAATTGTTGAAAAGACGAATGAAACTACTGAAAATAATATCAATTCCACTGTCGACGATATTGAAGAAAAGCCAGAAGAAGTCACCAATAACATTGAGGAACCTCTCGAAAAAATTGTTGAGACAGTTGAACCAACCGTCGACGCTGCCAACTATGTGGAAGAAGTGAAGACTGAAGTTAAGACAGAGGAGGATAAGATTGATCAAGTGGTTGAATGTTCTGAGGTCATCCCTGTTGATACCAAGGAAGAGAAGGAAAGTGCTGAAGAAACTGTTACGGTCAATGAAGAAGCAGAAAAAGTTGTATTTGATCTTCACATCAAACAGGATCTGGATCAACTTCCATTGGAGAATAGGCCAATCGAATATGAGCCATCATACAAGGTTTTTAGTGTTAAATAATATTAATTGTAAAAGCTTTGTATTTAGGAACAATCGGATGATGTTGAAGAAGAAGGCGAGCATGGTGCTGAAGAAGCACCGGTTATCAACAAGGATGATATTCAGGAACTTGTCTATCCACACAATGATTCTCTGTCGAGAGAAAATGATGTCCAGGTTGAGAGTGCCACACAAGAAAAGACCGGCGCCGATAGTGCTGACGACGACGACGATGATGATTATAAGAAGGAAACGTCGATCGGCGCGCCAGTCGAGCCGCAGAACAATAGAGATCTTGTTGACGTGTTTGGCAACGATTTCATCGGCTCACGAAATGAGCACGAGAACACGTACGCCACCGCTGATGAGGAAGCCGATAGTGGCAAAGCGTCGCCAACTTCTTCGGAATCATCATCCACCACCAACGAGGTGACGCCGAGAACCGTTGTGATCGAGCAGAAGAAGACGGCCCAGGAGATTGAGAGGGATGAGCGCAAAGCGAGACTCGCTGAGCTGCTTGCAAAGTCGAGAAAATCGTACATGCCGACTACAACTACACAATTGCCTGGATCTGTCGTCACTAACGGTATGTATATTTTCAAAGTGTTTTGTCTTTGTGTCCGATGGAAAGAGCGCATGAGAATTTTAAGAACGATGTGTTTTTTCAGTGTAAATTTTACCTTAAAAATTTTTCGTTTTAAGTAGGAAGTGTAGAGTTTTTTATGTGAATTAATGAAAAAAATGCACATGCAATTAGTATAGATTCGCCAGCTACGCCAACTTCGCCAAAGCTATCAGAAGAGAGAAGTATCGAGAGTGGAGCATCAGAAATGAAGGAAAGATGCGAATCGGCGCATCAAGAAGCGTTGGAAGATTCGGCACCGACTAGGAACGGTGAGCCGCCATTCATATTGAGTTTTGTGTTGATTTTGTGCAGTGATTAATAGGTGATACGATGCTCGCTGGCCGTACTGCTTTGTTGATTTATTTTAAAAATTATTAACTATTATTAATATTTACTTATCGTGTGACTAATATTATAACCGTAGAATTTTTCAAAACAGTGTTTATTATTGGTTTTGTGAGAGTTAACGCTTCCATGTGTTGTGTTCGAATATATTTCGTTGCTTGGGGATATGGACTAATGTGCTATTGCACGCCAAATGAAAATGGTACATTTAAATCGTCATTGTATGAAAATGCAATTGTTGTTTATTAATAAGAAAGTTTCTAGTAACACAATTTTTATTTTTAGCATTTACCCGTAAATATTTCAAAATGGGTGTAGTTACAGTGACGATTATAATCTAACTTTCAACCAAATTCATTTAGCGTGCTCACTTGACTAAGTAATGATTTTAATGTTACAGAGACAGGAAATGGTCCAAATGATATATTGGCAAAACTGGCGGCATCGAAGAATCTCACGTCACTCCAAAAGTTGTTGCAGCGAAAGCAAGGAAGCAATCCTTCGTTGCAGGTAATTAGAGAGTGCACGGACGGTTTGAATAACTATTTACAGACAACTGAATCTACTGGCGGAGAAATTTATCCATAAATATATATTATCATAGAATGTTATCCATAAATTGTTATTAATTGTTTACGGGTTGTAAGCAGGGTATGTTTAATAATAATAATAAGAATGTGTTTTTCAAAAATGTTTTGCAGATCTTACCTCATATGGGATGTAAATTATGAAAAACCATAAGAGATTATCAAGACGATGGTGTTGATATTAACAGCTCATTATTGATTACAGTTGATATGTTCAGTTTCCTTACTATTTTTAATTTCAGTTGTCATCCTTTCTCAGAATCCTTAATTTTGACAAGATATTTATATTGCATGCTCATTTTAATTTGTCACCAAAAAATGTATGACTTTATTTGATTTTTTGTCTTTAGCAAAATTTTTGTAATTTTTTTTTCAATGGTATATTAAATATATCATGTTATTTGGTATCGAATGTGAATATTGTTATTTTTGTCAAATGTAGAATGTGACAATAAATGATTCCGTGTTCAGATTTTTAAAATTTTTATTTGTTGGAGTAAGTTTAAATGTATAATTTTTCAGTGGGTGGATTTTTGATCTTTAACTGCACGCTAAAGTAAATACTCGGGTTGATGAACGGCTTAGATATATTACAGTACTCACGCCAAATCGAAATATCGATTTTACGAATTTTAAACGTGTATGGAAATTTTTTACATTTTTATAACAAAAAGTATTTACTACTTTTTTTGATTAAGTTTGTCTTAAACTATCTAAAAATCTTAATATCTTACAAAAAAAGTTAGATTTGACATTATTCCATATTTAAACGTTCCACGCAATAATTTCATAAAATTGATTCGCCTTTATTTAAATAGTTGTCTTAAACTATTTAAACAATTATATTTTACAAAGAAATTTACAAACTGAACACCATTTCTGAGCTTTGGCATTCCAATTTACAAGGACATGTACATCCGGAAGAAGATTGGGAACGACGTGGTCTACCTTGGCGATATGTAGTCGTTCGAGATGGAGGGAGATAGTTCGCAACCGCTTAGTCGGTTAATTCGAACTCCAAAGTATCCAAAGTAAGTAAGTGCGTAATTATACCGATTGGATTATTTCCCCAGGCGGAAGTTTCTACGAGAAACCATCTAGATTCAAGGAAATATCGCCGGAAGAATTATTATGGGTGGTCTGAAAAGATTTACGGAGAAACATCGATCATTGCTTCCAATGAAAACTAGCTACATCAGAGTCCGTATGCAAGAAATATTTATCTGTAAAACGGTGATGGAAAATCATGGATAAATTTACTTTTCCAGTAGATTTCAATACTAATTCTTATAAACTTATTTACATTTTCTTCGAAACGTAGTTGATTTTCCATCGCCGTTTAACTGATAAATAATTGCTGCCATACGGCCTCACTCTCAAACTACATTATATTGTCCACACACTATTGTAAATAAATCTTAATTAATGGTATCGACAATTTAATCGCTAGAAGATTTTATATAGTCGTCGCCAAATGCGATTACCACCGTAAAATGTGGCGCACTTTTTTAAAAATATTATTTCGCATTTGGCGACTACTATATAAATTATTTAATCTTCTGAATTTCGTTAAGCTTATGAGTATTTCATTTCTCCAATTGTCCGAACCTTCTTTTCATTGTCATTATACGTTTTTATAGTTAGGAATGCAGTATACACAATCGTTCAAGTATACAACTGTTTTTTTTATTTAGCTATACCTATTTTTTCTTTTTTAATCTATTGTAGTGACTGAGGCAGTAGCATTAAGCCACGCCCTTTTGAGAAAGACTATAAAAGCAATTCTTATGTTTCAATAAACAGTTCTATATCTGTCTTGGAATCGATGTGCAGCTAGCGAGGCATGACAGCTGAAGTTCAGAGCGATGCAGCCATGTAGCTCGTTACACTATAAAACCCGCAGAATCATTGAAATACCGTAGCCTTCGTCTTATGAGCGCTTAAGTTCTGTTGCTATTTTTCGTGATCTTAGAGCATTTACACGTAGGAATGTAAAACTTATTGAAATGTAGTCTCTTGAAACACCTTGTAATCCGATTTTCCCGACATTTTAGGTTTTTCTGAGCTGCCTTCTTATGCATTTTATATCTTTCATAAAAAAAGATTCTCATTTTTGCGGTTATTGGGGCCGTTCAAAACATACTATAATTTTTTCTTATTTTTTTGCTCTTCCATTAGGCATCGATCTCTGAAGGGGACAATCTTCTCGCAAGAAGAACCCTATAATACTCCTGGATTTCCTGAAATTTAAAAGATTCAAGAGAGACTCGTCAAAGACTTCAATTTATTAAATGTATTTATTATTGAATTTAAGAAATAGATTATCATTTTTTCCAATTTTATCATCAATTGTTCTTCCGTATTTTCCTACAGTACACATTCGGTCAAGCAAATGTTCAATATTATTGGCAGGTGCTAATTTTTGACATCCTTGTACTTGATTTGCCGATTTTGAAGCCAATCATGCGCAGAATAGCGCGAATGTCTGATTTTACTGAAATTAAATTATTTGCAATTTTATTGGTAACACGTGGATATGCTAAAGCTTCTAAATTTAACTGCACGCACACCAAACTGGTAGGCAGTTTGGAAAACGTGTAGTATTTTATGAAGATTTTTATATTTTAGAGAGTTTAAGGGATAAATGACAAACTGGGAGAGACAAGGTTTGTGTAAAGTACACGTGAAAGAAAAACGTCATTTCCATTAAGTCCGTTGCCCGCCAACTGAATTTGCAAATGCAGAACCTCAGAGGTGTCACTTAAAAATTAAAACTAAAAGCGCCAGAGAGAGCCTCCAAAATTGACGTAGGAATTAGTTGTTAAAGTTCACATTGAAATCGATAAATTTTGCGTGCATTTGACGTTCATTTGGCGTGCATCTGGAATACTACAAAATACCATGCACTCCGCTGTCACGGAGCATGCCGGATATTGCAAAAGACCGCGCACCATTTGAAAGAAAACACAGACTTCTCATTTTATTATTCTTTATTTAAACAATTTTTAAAATTAAATCGTATTTTCATGAAATTTGAACAACTGATTGAACTGGAACTAAACCACAAAGAAAATCAAATTCCAAAATAAAAGTTGAAGAGCCTGCTTATTCTTTCAATTGGTGCCCAGTTTTGCAACTTCATGGCTGTGGAGTGTATGTGAATATACTTTTTACAATAAGCGATTAGACAATAATATTCTTTCCGTGTCTACTCTCCTAATTGAAATAATTATTTTATGATATTTACGCGCCCTTCAATTTTCACGTAAAATTTACAATAACTTAGTTTAATTCAGTTTGTCAATGAATTCTTCAATTATCCAAAAATTATTAACATGTTTCGGATAAACTAGATTTGAGCAAGTTTTCTGAACAAATTTTCAGAGCACGCGGAACGAAAACAGAAAATTTAAGCGTGTTTTGCAAATTTTTACGTGAAAACTACTAAATTATTTCTCACCTAATTTTATTAAGACTGTCTTAAACTAGCTTAAAATTGCTCTACATTTTTAAGGCTACATTGGTTTTAATGTTCTCTTATTTTTATAGTTGGATTTGGCGTAAAAATGTATTTAACAAGGGAAGTGTTTTAGGTCTCCATCTCAGATTTTGATAAAACTTTGCAGATAGATTCCTTATGGCTTGATTAGTATACTGTCAAAAAATTAGGACCTACAAAACGGTTTAAGTAGGTGAAAAATCGGTTTGAAATTCAGAAATATCCCGTTTACCCACAATAATGGAATAAAGCTAATGAATTTTATTTTAAATTGTGCGTTTTCATAAATAATGATTTAAAAACCACTGAAGCATCGGGGCAACAGCGCAGTGGCAAAACGACTCTGCACTTTGCGCTTGACGGTGGCGTGACTGTGTTTTGCACGAAATTGTTATGAAAACACGCGCAAAACTGCCGCCAGAACAGTCAGTCACCGCACAGCGTCCTAACAGTTTGCTGCAACTTTGCGAAAAGCTATCGGAGAGCGTCCTAACAGTTTGTTGGAACTTTGCGAAAAGCTATCAGAGAGCGTCCTAACTGTTTGTTGCAACTTTGCGAAAAGCCATCGAACAGAGTCCTGTCATTTCTGTGGAATTTTGCTCACAGCTTTTGGGTTATTTCACCTCGTTTTAATATTGGTTTATATCCTATACGTTAGACATAACAGCATACTATTTATTCACCTATTTATTTATATAAATAACAAACAATAATTAATTTAATTGAGCTTCTTGTATCGATTCAGATAGCTCCATTGTAGTGTTTCGATCTTCCTTGCCACGACGTACTATATAGATTACGACAGCGAAAGGGGTAGGAATGCGGAAAGGTCGTTCGCTGTAAAATAAGATTGTAATAAACACATTGAAGTCCCGGTAGGGAAACATGGTGTCCCGGTCCCGAGTCCCGGGTTGGGGAAAAGGGAAGTTCCACTCCCGGGTCCCGGGTCCCGGATCTATTAATTTTCAATTTTTTAAGATCCCGACAGCACGGAATTCGAAAAAGCGTTGTCCCTCCCATCACTGATATGTATAAAAATCATTCGAGGGCTTCTAGATCTTTTAAACCTATTTTTTAAATATGCTAAGTCAGTTGAAAATTAAAATTATACTCATTCATTTGTTTAGACGTATAAATGTTTGATAATTTGCATCCAAAGAAACAATTTGAATCACGTCTAATCAAAAGAAAGAGCACATTATTAATTTCAATTGATATAACATAAATAAAAATAATAGTAAAACCCGAATTATTTACCTCTGTATCAAATGTGCCTTGATTGGGATGACGGTTGTCCTAGTCTTTAAATATGTGCTCCTAAAATTATCCAATATATATTAGTTCGCCTTTACAAAACTTACAATTTGTGACCACTAATCTGGGCATTCTTCCTATTTATATTGAAATTGTATTATGTTGTTAATCTCCATATTGATAGTTGTTGGTAAAATCTAAAATGGATATATCCTTAAATATAATTGTAGACTTACTTTCCAGCCAGACCTTCGGAACGCCTTACAGTATTGAATCCATCCTTGATCGGACCATTCATCCCAATTTGTAGTCTGAAATATTGAAATTAATATAAATCCTAATTAATGTTCTTGATTACCTATGATAGGAAAACAAACCATTAACCCTGTTGAATTGATCCAATCCATTGGAATAATCTCGTAGATAAACCTAATATAGGTTTAAACGGCTTCGAATATGTACAAGTCATCAGAACTTGTAAGTTAAGAATGAAATGAAAAGAAAAACTATTCAATAAAAACAATAACAAGTCAAAACAATAACAACTATAACTCATAAACAATGTCATCGATTGTTATTGAGCTCGTGATCAAAACATCAAATCAAAACAACAATTCCACCCAAACCGAATAAACCGAAGTTGATTACAATTAGACGATGCGTCCTCACTCCAAAAAACAACATGAAAATATAACAAGAATGTTGACTGTTCACTCGATTTGTTCTTTGTGTTTACGCTATCTAACACGACGAATGTGTTTTCATGGAAAAAGCACCTCGCGTCCTAAACGGAGCCCTTTTCGTGCAAAACACAGTCACGCCACCGTCAAGCGCAAAGTGCAGAGGACGGGACACGGAACAGCAGGGCGAGGGTTCGATTCTTCTTGGGGGTGATATGTTTCTATTTCTATTACTAGTCGAATAGCTCTGGGCCGCTTTTTTACTTTTCAAGATTATAATGATAATTTACCAGATAATCGACATTTTATACATTCGAAAAAGGATATGATGTTCCTTTTTTCGATACTGTATTTAAGCGGCTATTTTTTTTTATAAATTTTCATTATATTATAAATTATAAATTTCAATGAGCTCTTCTGATTTGATTGTGGAATACATTTATGCAAAGCATAAAAACCTTCAAAACGTTCCCAGTCTTTCACGAGAACATCTAAAAATTGCACAGTCAATTTTTTCTATATTGGAACAAGCTGACAGCGGTTTTCTGGAAATTGAAGAGGACTATCATCTGATTCCGAACGACGACGATGTTGATGAAGGTATAAACCGATATAAACCATGTATAAACCATGTTTACTAAATGGTTGCAGTTGTGATTCCAATTCTTCAGATCTCGTTCGTTTTGGTGAACAGCTCGTGGAAACAACAAAAGTCACGGAAGTTGTAAAGTACTTTGGCTCTTCCAAAAAACGATACAGGAATGGAAAGAAAAGGCCTTCGTTGGAATCTCTTAATAACCGCTATTCTTTCATTTCTAATGAGCACCATGTTAAAAAGCTCCGTGAATACGAAAAAAATGGTATTTTCTGTATTAGTTAAATTTCAATCATACTATTAAAGGTGGAGTAGTGACAGATCGCCGGAATAATTATTCCACAATATCGCAGATGCTATTCGAAATGGTGCAGGAGAGCATAGATAAAGGTCATATCCTTCATGATTCTACCTTGCGGTATATGATAGGAAAAATTATGAAAGATAACGAAATTGATATGGCCTTTCCGTGTTCTAATTCTTGGATCAATTCTTGGAAGCGTGCACATGGAATTTCTTCCCGCAAGATCACGAAGTTTGTGTCTGTGATACGACATAAGAAAAGAGATGAACTATTGGCCAGTGCAGAAAACTTTTTGGTTGTGGCAAATCAGGAGTTGGAAGCATTTTCACCTAGAAGGATCTTTAATGCAGATCAAAGTGGTTTTCAATTGGAAATGAACACTGCGAGAACATTGACGTACACAGGCACAAAAACAGTTGAATGCACTGTGAACACTGTGAGTTCCACTACTCACAGCTACACAGTGCTTCCTGTAATATCTGCAGAAGGAAAACTACATCCTCGTCTTTTCGTAGTTCTGAAAGAAAACAACGGAAGATTTCCAAGAAATTTTCGAAGTTCTTTTTCCAACTTGGTTGTTCGCTGTCATACGAGCCACATTATGACAAAACCGTTGATGAAGGAATTTTTGAACACAGTAATTTTCGATGAATGGGTTCCGGCTAGCTCGTTGCTTATTATCGATTCATGGAACGGATGGAAAGATGCAAACGGTTATTCGGACCCAAATAATGAAGATAATAAATTAAAAACACTGCAAATTCCTGCTGGTTGTACAGGTATGATTCAACCCTTGGATGTCGGTGTCTTTGGAGGATTCAAGAGTGTTATAAAAATCATCACGGAGTATGCACGGTTATGTGAACCAAGCTTTCAAATACATCAAAGGTCTTCCACACTTCAGGTAACTAACTTTTAGATGCTTGATTATAATATGTTCATAGGTTTTGTCTTTAATTTACCGTCAGCTTTGTTCACCGAAACTCCACAGTTGGGTAAAGTACAGTTGGTTTGCTAGTGGATATAAAGTCGACCGTCCAGGATCTTTTTATACACCGAAGCAACTATTATTCCCAAAAGAGATCCCCAACGGCTGTGAGATAAGTAACTGTAAAAATGTATCTTTTATACGTTGTCTTTATTGTGAAAAATTTTTATGCTTTCAACATATGATTGTTGAGAATCATTATAATTGTTGATTTAATAAATAATACATTTAAAGGTTATCATATAAATCTTGAAAAGTAAAAATAAAAAAGCGCCACAGAGATATTCGAATATAGAATGATTATTAATAATAATAGAAACATACCACCCCCAATGAGAATCGAACCCTCGCCCTGCTGTTCCATATCCCGTCGTCTTGCCACTGCGCTGTTGCCCCGATGTTTCGGTGGTCAATAAAACCATTATTTATTAAAAACAGGTTCACGTAAAACACGTGAAAAAACGATAGTTTTTAATAAGATAGTATACCCCTTAAAATATGAACCGGATTGATTAACATTAACTATATAAAATTTGCGTTTGAAAATCGCGATTTTTTGGGTTTTAGACCCATTTTTTACCCACTTAAACCATTTTGTAGGTCCTAATTTTTTGACAGTATACTAATCAAGCCATAAGGAATCTATCTGCAAAGTTTTATCAAAATCTGAGATGGAGACCTAAAACACTTCCCTTGTAAGGTATTAACTCCCAAAATTTATCATTAGAAGCACGCCGCCTGCTTATGTCAATCTTTCGAAATTTAAAACCGTATAACTAGCAACAACGTGGAATATTCTGCATAATTTGAAATGATTCATAGTTATTTTCAGTTCAAAAATAAATATATTGAGTTAAGGAATAAGTGAGCCAGTTTTTGAGGTCCTCTTCGCCATGGAAGGTAACACAGAGAGCGGAAAAGGTGATAATCGGATGGTGCAAGGTCTGGAGAGTACTGTGGATGCTGAAGAACCTCTCATTCGAGCTCTTGGAGGGCGGTTTTGACGACTTGTTCAACATGCTGTCGTGGAGCAAGATGACTTGGCCTTGTCCATCCGCTCATTTCAGTCGAAGAGCCTCATTTACGCGGCGCAGCTGGGCAACATAGAGCTCCTTGTGGACTGTGGCGTTTCTTTCGTGCATTTCCCAGTTAAGCAGAGCCTCCCAGCTCCACCAAACGCAGATAATGTACTTTCTCGGATGAAGATCTTGCTTTTGGTGTATATCCTGGAGTCACCCACTCCATTCTTTGCTTCAGGTTGACGTAAAGGAACCATTTTCATCTCCCGTGACGATTTGGTACAAAAATCGGCTGCTTCTTGCTTTCAATGAAAAGCGAAGAAGAGCAAATGTCGAAAATCCTGATTTTTGTAACTTGGATAGTTAATTTCTAAGCCTGAAAAATGATGCAAATTTAAATTTTTAGAAAAAAAAAACTAAAAACACAGTTTTGTACCCCGGGTTTTGAAATTTTCAATTTTTTAAGGACCCGCCCTCCCAGAATTCCAAAAAACGGGGTCCCTCCCATCACTGATATATACACTTTGGCAAAAAAAAACAATAAAAAGATAATATAAATACTCTACGAACTTATTCCACAACCCAATAAAATCAAGTTCTATTACTAAATTAAGACCTAATGCGCACGCCAACTGGAATAAACGATTTTCCGATTTTAAGCGTGCTTCAAATCTTTTGCTTATTTTCAACGAACATTTTTTTACTACAATTTAACTAGTCGTGACTTAATCTTTCTAAAAATACTATTATCATCCCAAAAAAAGATTTTAGCACGTTTACCGGGCTTATTATATTATCGTACCAGTTGGCGTGTAATGCGTTAAATGAGACCTCGATTTTCTAATTGCGGGTGGGGTGTAGAAGTCTTATGCCTCTACATGAAACTATGTCGATGATAGTCGAGAAAGAGTTGGACAGTTGCCAGCACAAGAGGGACTACATTGGCTGAAACAATAACAATTCTGTTTACAGTCATTGCCAAATACAGACGCTCTACGGCAAACTGCTCTTTCGGAAAAACAAACCTACATGATGATCAGAAGGTCACGGATGGTCTATTTAAGCAAAGTTTCTGCTCATTCAACTAGTGGAAGTTAAAGTCTCAGGGTCTGGTGCCGATCTCTCTACTGCCAACTGGTTTGATAATAAAATGAGCTCAGTAAACGTGCTCAAATCTAACCTTCCAGAAAGATAATAATATTTTTAGATAGTTTAAGACAAGCTTAATAAAATTTTAGTAAAAGCTAATTTGTTAAAAAGACGACAAATTTTTCAGACAAGCTTAAAAATCCGAAAATCGTAATTTCAAGTTGGACTGAACCACCGATATTAAATTCTATCTGTATTACGATATTTGTTATTGAATATTCTATTGTAGTAATCATTAATTTGGAATAAACATATTTTATTTAAATTGAGAAGCACCATCTCTAAAATTGCAAATTCACGCCAAAGTGATTTCGCGATATTTAAACGTATGTGAAATTTTTTACGTCTTTATAACAGAACAGTGTTTACTACAATTTAATTAAGCTTGTCTTAAACTATATAAAAATGTTAACATCCTTCTAAAAAGTTACATTTGAGCATGATTTCTGAGATCATTTCTATACCACACAATTTGGGGTGCAAATTGTATGGTATGTCTGTCTGATCATTGGTGTGCTTCGGTTATTTTTAATTTTAATAGATGCTAACTCAACTTGTCCTATATTTCTTCTTCTGGCTTTAATCCATCCCACCCTCCGCCCAAACATCAACTCACGTGTTCTTTTCACCACAGTCACTGTTAGTAAAATAGATAAAGTAACTATCGATCCATGCTCCTCTGCAATCGCCATCAAAATAGGGCCGAGTGTATTCGTTATCGATGGGTTCATATACGTCAAGAATGTCGAGCTGTACGCTAGAACCGGAATACAAAAACAAAAGAAGTGTATAAAGACCTGAAATGATTTATGCCATCTTTTTTGGACCAAAGTCCCCAACATACCTGAATAATCAAATTGTTGAGAAAATTGCGTTGCATCACGATGAGCTTTGCAGAGAGATGAGTCTTACTAATACTCGAATATGATAAGATTGCACAGATGAATGAGAAAATAATTACAAGAACTGTTAGTATAAATTGAAGAAACATGGATAAAGCGGTAGCTGGGAGATTGTAGTTTATAAGATAACAATTTTGGCAATTTAAATACTCCGGAATTGGGCCGATTGTCTTAAATTTAAATATTCTCTTAATTTAATATCCAAATTGCATAGAGCCATACCAGATTGACATGTTTAATATAATCGTCCTGATGATCCATATCATTATAACATGACGCAAATGCGGGAATTGTGAGAACTTGAACAATATAAATCAGACGAATGAACGCTTTCATGAATTTTTCCTCGTTTTTCGATTTTCTGATCCGAACCGCCTCATATCGTGATTTGAATAGGATTGCGATTAAAACACTGGTAACTAAATTAGAAAAATTTTAAAATATATTTTATTTTCACACCATGGCAGACAGCGTTCAAAAAACTAAGAAAAATACTTTTTTGGTTAAGATAAATTAAGTGGTACGTGTCTTATTGGCTCACACTAGGGAGATCATTTTTGGATCCAAAAGGTTTCGGGCTGAAAATTTGCACGGTGATAACTGAGGTTATTTATTATTACAATTATTTATTATTTATTTATTATTATTTATTATTATTATTTATTATTTATTATTACATATTGTTAGGTTAAAACTCATGTCAAAGATGTTGCTCATTTTTCTTAAAATTACTTTCATTAGTATAATCTCATTACTTGATTATTTGTTTCGGCAGCCGTTGGAAAATGCCGTCTTTGCACAACTCCAGCTTCAGCAACAGCAGTTCCTGGAGACGCTGCAGAAGCAACCTCTTGAAACAATTGCTTCACTTCGGAGGGAACCGACCGTAGACAGCACCGCGGTCAACGTTCCGATATGATCCAGACGCCGACGACACCTTTGACAAGCGGTTCGCTCATTGTGAGGACACTCTAACAATCGAGGGGTAGACGATGCAGCTCGTGCCCGTCTCATTGTCTCTAAGTTAGCTCAAAAGGATTCTTCTCTCTTTAGAAACCACATTCTGCCGCAGAAGCCGTCAGATGTATCGTTTGCCGACACGATAGCCGTTCTGAAGAAACTGTTCAACGATACGAAGACATTGAGTCTGTATTCTATTAATTTAAAAATATTTACTCAGATGATTCAAATGGGTTAGTTTTATTTTGACGCCACTGCACCATGGTGTGCCCTATTACCTACCACACAGAAAAGTGCTTCCAATCATATAATGAATAGATTTGTACTCCGTGAAGTACCCAAAGTGACAAACACCGAACCATGGCATAACAGCATAGCCAGCGTATATTTCAACAGAATACAGCATACACATTAGATTTCTATAATAAAATATGGCGCAGTAGAGAGAACGGCACCACACTCTGAGCACTTGAACTTTAATTTCAACTTAAACTATCTAAACAAATTATTACCTTTCTGGAAGGTGAGATTTGAGCACGTTTACTGAGCTCATTTTATTATCAAACCAGTTGGTGGGCGGCTGGCAGTGGAGAGATCGGGATCGGCACCAGACCCTGAGCACTTGAACTTGAACTTGAACTTGCACTAGTTGAATGAGCTGAAACTGTGCTTAAATAGTCCATCCGTGACCTTCTCAACATCTGATCATTATGTGGGTTTGTTTTTCTCCGAAAACAGCACTTTACCGTAGAGATTCTAAATGCCAAGGTCGTCGGTCCTGTGCAAATGATCGTAAACAGTCTTGTTGTTGTTATTTTAGCCTCATGCATACTTCTCGGACCGGCACGAGCCAAAGACCTGCGTCGCACCGTCGACATAATGTATGAATTTCTAATCACATATTTGACTCCTGCCAAGATGACTCCTGTTTCCATTGTATTAGGTCCGTACTTGTTGTTAATCTATTGGTTTGGCTGAGGCACTAGCACCAAGTTACGCCCCTTTGAGAAAGACTATAAAATCAATTCTTATGTTTTAATCAATAGTGCTATCTCGGTCATTCCATTCCCAGTAGTTTAATCTTCCTCACAGAATTCTATCCGCCATCTTCCATCTTCCATTTTGCGTTTTGCGTTTTCCGTCGTCCGTTTGAAAAAAAATGATTTCCGTGGTAGGTTTCCGTGCAACACTGGTAGGTAATAGGGGACAGTAAAAAGATGAGATGGGGTGATCATATTGCATTCTCAAAGAAAGTGCAAATCATGACAGAATGGGATCCTCGACGTGGCGGTGGAAGTAAAGGAAGATCGAAGAAGCTTTGAGCAGGCTCGATGGGTGTCCTATTATGTGCACGAAACATACACCAGCCGAATCAATGGAAGAAGAAGAATAGGAATCCTTGAGAAGAAAGTGGCTTGGTCGACAATGGCGAGACAGAACCACGACGTTTGGAGAGAGATGGTCCGCAAACTTCAAGGTTAATACGGACTAACCAAATAACTAAGCTATTAGGTCTAGAAATTAATTTCCGCGTTTTTGTTGTTGTTGATATTATGTCAAAAATTTTTATATAACGAATTTTATGTTATAATGTTCTCTGTATTATCAGCTTTCTACTTATATATAACTTTCTTCTCGTACTTTATAAAAATCATTATATTGGATTCAGAATATGTCCACCTTTGTGCCAGGAAAACGTCATTTGCGGGAAGCATTTCTTTTCCTTTTCCAACTCAAGAAGAAAGCCACTGAGGCGCACCAAATGCTCGCCCAAGCTTACGGCGATGCTGTATCATCCATAAGAACCTGCCAAGAATGGTTTCAGCGTTTTAAATTGGGATATTTTTACGTCAACGACGAAGACCCATCAGGACAGCAACAAAAATTGAAGACGAAGAACTTCAGGCTCGCGCGAAGAAAATGGTAGGTTAATCCCGATGAAAATTCTATTATGATGGAATCCATAAGTTGCCCAATCTCTGGGAAAATGTTGTTTTTAGTGAGGGAAATTATTTTGAAGAAAAGTTTTTTAAAGTTTGTTATTATTCATTTCAGAGATCGATGCCTAATGGAAGAGCAAAAAATTAGGGGCGGAGAAAAGGTCTTGGTTAGGCAGCCACACGGCCATTAAGGTCATCACGTCTCTTCTTCATTTGTTTCTCATCAATTTTTGTTATCTATTTTTTGATGACAAGAAATGAAAGGTTTAATTTAAAAATGAAAATGGATGAAATAAAAATATTGATGAGAAACAAAAGATGAAGAGACGTGATGGCCTTAATGGCCGTGTGGCTGCCTAAACAAGACCTTTTCTCCGCCCCTAATTTTTTGCTCTTCCATTAGGCATCGATCTCTGAAATGAATAATAAGTTTTTTATAGTTTAATATGCATAAAAACGCGGAAGTTAATTCCTAGAGACCAGGGTTGCACGGAATTCCATCTTCCATTTTCCGTTTTCCGTTTTCCGTCGTTTTTTGAGTTCCATTTCCGTTTTCCGTTTTCCGTCGTTTTTTGAGTTCCATTTCCGTTTTCCGTTGTCCGTTTGAAAAAATGAATTTCCATTTCCGTTCTCCGCCGTCCGTTTGAAAAAATAATTTCCATTTCCGTTTTCCGCATTCCGTTTGAAAAAAATTGCTTCCATTTCCGTTTTCCGCCTTCCGTTTGAAACAAAATCGATTTCCGTGCAACCCTGCTAGAGACGTTTGTACCCTGACGCTCCAAAACACTAATAAACACGTGTTTATAAATACTATATATATATATAATACAGACGTAACGGAACTCGGAATACGGAACTCCATCCATCAATGGTCGATACGAGTCTTTGCTTCATTTCTATCATAATAATTTAGCAATAAATTTTTGGGCTAAATGGAGGCATGAATAAGAGTCCATAAATCTTACAAGGGAAGTGTTTTAGGTCTCCATCTCAGATTTTGATAAAACTTTGCAGATAGATTCCTTATGGCTTGATTAGTATACTGTCAAAAAATTAGGACCTACAAAACGGTTTAAGTAGGTGAAAAATCGGTTTGAAATTCAGAAATATCCCGTTTACCCACAATAATGGAATAAAGCTAATGAATTTTATTTTAAATTGTGCGTTTTCATAAATAATGATTTAAAAACCACTGAAGCATCGGGGCAACAGCGCAGTGGCAAAACGACGGGACACGGAACAGCAGGGCGAGGGTTCGATTCTTCTTGGGGGTGATATGTTTCTATTTCTATTACTAGTCGAATAGCTCTGGGCCGCTTTTTTACTTTTCAAGATTATAATGATAATGAAATCTATTATTTATTAAATCAACAATTATAATTATTATCAAAATCATATATTGAAGCTTTTGAAAAAAATTTCAATATAAAGACAACGTTGTCACAGCTTTGAGGATGTTTTTAGACTAGTTGCTCGATTTATAATATTTACCAGATAATCGACATTTTATACATTCGAAAAAGGATATGATGTTCCTTTTTTCGATACTGTATTTAAGCGGCTATTTTTTTTTAATAAATTTTCATTATATTATAAATTATAAATTTCAATGAGTTCTTCTGATTTGATTGTGGAATACATTTATGCAAAGCATAAAAACCTTCAAAACGTTCCCAGTCTTTCACGAGAACATCTAAAAATTGCACAGTCAATTTTTTCTATATTGGAACAAGCTGACAGCGGTTTTCTGGAAATTGAAGAGGACTATCATCTGATTCCGAACGACGACGATGTTGATGAAGGTATAAACCGATATTTCAAATGAAAATAACACTTAATTATAGATTGGGACTGCGCTGAACCATGTTTACTAAATGGTTGCAGTTGTGATTCCAATTCTTCAGATCTCGTTCGTTTTGGTGAACAGCTCGTGGAAACAACAAAAGTCACGGAAGCTGTAAAGTACTTTGGCTCTTCCAAAAAACGATACAGGAATGGAAAGAAAAGGCCTTCGTTGGAATCTCTTAATAACCGCTATTCTTTCATTTCTAATGAGCACCATGTTAAAAAGCTCCGTGAATACGAAAAAAATGGTATTTTCTGTATTAGTTAAATTTCAATCATACTATTAAACTTTAATGCAGATCAAAGTGGTTTTCAATTGGAAATGAACACTGCGAGAACATTGACGTACACAGGCACAAAAACAGTTGAATGCACTGTGAACACTGTGAGTTCCACTACTCACAGCTACACAGTGCTTCCTGTAATATCTGCAGAAGGAAAACTACATCCTCGTCTTTTCGTAGTTCTGAAAGAAAACAACGGAAGATTTCCAAGAAATTTTCGAAGTTCTTTTTCCAACTTGGTTGTTCGCTGTCATACGAGCCACATTATGACAAAACCGTTGATGAAGGAATTTTTGAACACAGTAATTTTCGATGAATGGGTTCCGGCTAGCTCGTTGCTTATTATCGATTCATGGAACGGATGGAAAGATGCAAACGGTTATTCGGACCCAAATAATGAAGATAATAAATTAAAAACACTGCAAATTCCTGCTGGTTGTACAGGTATGATTCAACCCTTGGATGTCGGTGTCTTTGGAGGATTCAAGAGTGTTATAAAAATCATCACGGAGTATGCACGGTTATGTGAACCAAGCTTTCAAATACATCAAAGGTCTTCCACACTTCAGGTAACTAACTTTTAGATGCTTGATTATAATGTGTTCATAGGTTTTGTCTTTAATTTACCGTCAGCTTTGTTCACCGAAACTCCACAGTTGGGTAAAGTACAGTTGGTTTGCTAGTGGATATAAAGTCGACCGTCCAGGATCTTTTTATACACCGAAGCAACTATTATTCCCAAAAGAGATCCCCAACGGCTGTGAGATAAGTAACTGTAAAAATGTATCTTTTATACGTTGTCTTTATTGTGAAAAATTTTTATGCTTTCAACATATGATTGTTGAGAATCATTATAATTGTTGATTTAATAAATAATACATTTAAAGGTTATCATATAAATCTTGAAAAGTAAAAATAAAAAAGCGCCACAGAGATATTCGAATATAGAATGATTATTAATAATAATAGAAACATACCACCCCCAATGAGAATCGAACCCTCGCCCTGCTGTTCCATGTCCCGTCGTCTTGCCACTGCGCTGTTGCCCCGATGTTTCGGTGGTCAATAAAACCATTATTTATTAAAAACAGGTTCACGTAAAACACGTGAAAATTAAAAAAAATATAATAAAACGATAGTTTTTAATAAGATAGTATACCCCTTAAAATATGAACCGGATTGATTAACATTAACTATATAAAATTTGCGTTTGAAAATCGCGATTTTTTGGGTTTTAGACCCATTTTTTACCCACTTAAACCGTTTTGTAGGTCCTAATTTTTTGTCAGTATACTATTTGGATCATAAGGAATCTATCTGCAAATTTTTATCAAAATCTGAGATGGAGACCTAAAACACTTCCCTTGTTAGAAGGGTAGTTTATTGTCATTGATTAGAGATTTTCAGCAAGATAATTCCCGCGATGTTTTTGGCTTCTCTAGAAATAGTCGAAGAAATTGTTAAAATCATGTATATGACATGCGCAAAGAAGGCAAACACCGGAGATACATCATGGAGCAGGAACTCGTGGGGTCCCGCCTCCTTCCCTTGATGCTTTAGTCAGTCGTCTACTCAGCAGGGTTACGGGTCGGTGGATACTCTCGGTGGTCACCGAGCCGAGTCGAGAAGTGAGCAATTCCCATGTTCCCTAGTTCATCTGTTCTCGTACATTCTGTATTCTGTTTTTAAATAAATGTTATTATTAGATTGAGTGCTATCGATCCAGCCATGGTAAGCCCTCTTTCTGGTTTTTAAGTAGTTGACATGAGTCTCAACTCCAAACAATACTCTTCGGGTTGCTCTAATATAAGGACGAAATAATAAAAGCGAAGTAAAACATCATATGTCATTGTACTATTTCCAATAAAAATGAAAGAAAATTTTAGAAAAGAAGGAATTTCTTCCACAACTTATGGTATCACGAATTATAGGAAACGAGAATAACTATCATCAAAAAGAAAAGGATCACTTTCGATATATTTTTATATTCCCGCTCTAATCAAATACCGTAGTTCACATTTTGATAAGAAATATAAATATTATTTTAATTATTTCCTGTCTGACTCGAACTTGTATCATTTATCTTCCACGCCTTTTTGCCAATATTCTGTGAAAGTGACGAACAATGTCTCCTCACTGCAAACAAATCATATTTTCCCTTCAAAACCCAATTAGAAAACTTTTCTTCTTAAGAAGGTCAACTGTGAGCAGCATTGTTATCGTCGCCACCGAACCATGCTGAGAAGCAATAGCTACGAAAAACTTTGTCAAATCTCTTAATATATCAACGTTAAAATCAATGAATAGTGAGGATGCGAAGAATAAAAGCGGCGTCACCAGGAACGTGACATGCACAAATACCTGAATAATATTCTTATATTATTCATTTCAGAGATCGATGCCTAATGGAAGAGTAAACAATTAGGGGCGGAGAAAAGGTCTTGTTTAGACAGCCACACGGCCACTAAGGCCATCGAATCTCTTCCTCTTTTGTTTCTCATCAATTATCATTTCATCCATTCTCATATTTTTAAATTAAACTTTTCATTTCTTTTCATCAAATAATAAACAAAAAATAGATAACAAAAATTGATGAGAAACAAAAGAGGAAGAGATTCGATGGCCTTAGTGGCCGTGTGGCTGTCTAAACAAGACCTTTTCTCCGCCCCTAATTTTTTGCTCTTCCATTAGGCATCGATCTCTGAAAAGGACAATAAATATTAATTAAAAATCATTCGAATAACCTGTATAGTCAAACTCAATAAGAAGTTTCTCTGCATTGACACAAGTTTCTTCGACATATTGTGGCCACTGTGAATTGCATTGTAAGCCAGAATGGCGCTGGTGCATCCGAAGGCGAGCCCACATATAATCGACACAAAAGACATTATAATTGCAATAATTGTGGTTGGTTTAGAATAATTGAAAAGGAAACAGTTTGTGCACGTTACATATAGTGGCAAGGGTCCCTTTACCTAACAGACGAAGAATCAAGGAATGGTTTTTAAAATTTACGTTATTGAGGAATTCGTAGAAGTCATCCTGGTATTCCATATCGTAATAAGTGGCGCAGAAGGATAAAACACAAAAAGTGTATAGAATATAATTCGTCTTGCGGAAGTGTACGATGAACTTGAAGCTCCAGCAATTTTTATCGATGGCCACTGCCATATACCGAGATTCGAATAGTTCAATGATGGTAACTCCGGTAACTAAAAGACGTTGATGATCATAGTATGACGAGCAAGCACGATATATATATATATAGTATTAATTCTATTGTACCAATTTTCTCTGTACTAATTCGACTTCCTAAGCTTCCGCTCATGTACACATTGACTGTATTATTAACGTTAAACATTTATTATCACGTCATCATCCTCATGCCAAATGGGAATTAGCATTTTCTATAGTCGTCGCCAAATGCGATTAGCACCGCAAAATGTAGCACACTGTTTTAAATATTATTTTTTCATTTAATTTTTATGATTATTTTCTTGTTTATGCTCGTTCTATACTGTTTTTGCTTAAATAAATTGAAGAATATGTTTTAGATGTTGTTTCCATCGTGGAATAAATGTGGAAAATAATAAAAATCATAAAACTTAATCGAAAAAATAATATTTAAAAAAGTGCGCCACATTTTGCGGTGCTAATCGAATTTGGCGACGACTATAATATTTAAATGTGTATTATAAGCTCTCACGTAATAACTTCAGAATATTTTTCACGTAAACTTGTCATAAACCTTGTAAACTATATAGAATTATGCTTCTCTGAACGTAAAACTATTATATATATAATATATTTGAGTATGCTTTCCGATCTTTCAGTTTAAACACTCAATTTGGCGTACATCTTGTGTGTATTTGTATATATTTTATTTGGATTAAGAATGCTCTTTTCTGCTTCTAAAGATATCTTTATTTGGCTTTAATGATAGCTTATTCATTCCAAATGCGATAAAAAACAACGACCTTAGAAAACCTGCTTAAAGTTAATCTTTTGGGCAGATATTACTATTTTTCGATAGTTTAAGAAAAAGCTAACCAATTGGCGTTTAACTGTATTTTTGTAAAGCACGCCAATGGAGATTGTAAAAATGGAGGCTCAAAACATGTATACATTGTATGACTCGAGAAAAAACAGTAAATCGTTATTTCAATTTGGCGTGCTTCATTTCTATCCTGTCGTGTGTCTAATGTATGAATTTATAATCACATGTCTGACTCCTGGCGAGATGACTCCCCCCTGTCATGACTCTCCATTGTATTAGGTCCGTAATTGTTGTTAATCTATTGGATTTGTAGTGGCTGCGGCACTAGCATTAAGCAACTTTTACACACTTTTTTGCAAGAAACGCGGTGATCGTGGCAGTGGAGAAATCTAAATCCAAATCTAAAATCTCTTTTAATGTACGTTGTGCAACAGTTTTGCGTCAATTGGCGGTATATGAAATAGGCACCATCCTGCTGAACCACCTAATCCTTTCCATAAAAGTGCGTATTGGCTCAGGAAACTAAGTATTTTAACAAAATGTTCCTTTCTTGTCTACGGAAACAAGTGTACACTTGTCAGTTGATCAGATGGCTCCGAATACCATAACGGGAGCGGGATGCGGCACTCGATGATTCTGAAAGTTGAATTGCGCCTCTAAACCCGGTTAACTGCTTCGAAAGAGGCTTCTCAGAAGTGAGAAAACATTGTCACCTTGTTTGTTCTCTCGTTTGCGTACGGGCCAGTAATGAGAGAGACTCTCCACGCTCCCCCACTCCCGCATATTTTCTTAAGAAAAGGAGATCACGGTCCTAGGTATAGAAAAAGTAAAGTCCCGGGTAGAGGAAAATGGAAGTCCAGGTCCCTGTCTCGGGTTTCGAAATTTTCAATAATTTCAAAAAATTTAAAAAATCCCTCCCATCACTTGTCCTGGTCATAAGATGTTTTCCATTCTCTAGACTTATTTTCTTGTTAAATAGAATCTTTTCTGACACGATACATGTTGAGTTTACTTTTGACCACTCTCTCCATTGATCTCCGGCTCATTTTCATTTCAGTACCCATCTGTCCCATGCTCCGATGTGGGTTCCGGTTGACAAGGCAAAGTCATCTTTCTCCACGACAAGGCCAGGAAGCATTGCACAAGTCGTCAAATCCGCTCTCCAAGATCTCGAATTGTTAGGTTCTTCAGCATCCGCCGTACTCTCCAGATCTTGCACTATCACTCAGACTGCGTTGGAGTTGGTCATTTTGTGAAAACACATTAATTGTAATTTTCGCAAAATATTTTCTTGATTTTTCCAAAAAAATTTATGCTTCAGTTTGTGCAATGACCTCTGTCATCTTATTAAATGCCTATTATGTCATTGGTCCTGGTCCCCTTGCACAAACACACACACCAGTTACAGTATTAGTTAAGGTCAGAAAACCGGTCAAATTAATATTAAAATTACTCCCAATTACGAAATTGAATTATAGATATTATCAAAATATAAGAAATTGAAAATTCAATTTCAACATTTTTGAATTATTTTCAATGGTCTCAAAGAGATCATGAAACAAATATTCAATTGATGTTAATAATTTCTCTGTTTTTCATTATATTTCTTCAAAATTTCTAGTTCAAATCAGATTTATTACTTTTATTTTTTAGAAAAATTAAATTGGAATTGTCAATTTATTGATAATAGAAAATTAATATTATTATTTCTACAAAACTATTTACTAAATCTTAACTTCACAAGAATGAAACATTACCAGCTACTATTACCACGAACACGATTAATAATATAGACTTGTATTTAGCCAGGTAACCATAACTGCACACGCCGAACCAAGGGACCACAACGTAAACATTGAATATTTCATTTACGTAGGTTTCGAAGATCCAATTCCTGAAACAAGTAGATGATTAGAAATGAGCACGGACAAATTATTCTTCATGGCGTTTATTTACGCGAAATGACTTTTGAATATTGGAAAATCGTCATTTTCAATTGGTGTGATTCGATAATTAATCAACGTTGATTAGTTAACGATGACCAACTAAATAACATTTGAAATGTTGAATATGAACTCGTGGCTCTAATATTTAAAGCCATAAACGCGAAATCTTGTGAAGTTAAACACCAATACTTAAGAATTAAATGTAAGCGTATTCAAAAGTCTAAAAGTAACTTAAAATAATAACATACTTCACAAAATATTACTTTTTGAGTAAACAGTTTTTGTATTTCATAGCCAATAGCGAGATCTGAGAAAGGATACAATTTTTAATTTTCTAGACGAGAAACGTAATCTTTTATAATGTTTTTTTCAAAAACTTCGTCAAACCGTGTCATTAGCTTTGAATTACTTCAAGCACGAAAAATGGAAATAGTGCTTTCCTTTTCTTAATTTTACGCTGGTCTTCAAACTTTCTCTTGTACTTTGCAATATATTGTCTATGGAAATTTATTCAGATTTTCCTTCAATTCTGTAAAAATAGTAAAGTCTTCACAAAACGTTAGATTTGAGCACGTTTTTTGAGCGATCCAGTTGGTGTGCTTTGTTTTCATTTTTCTACAATTTCTTTAGTGATTCTTGTTTACTTTTTATTGGTTTATTATTTATTTTTAACATCCACTCCACTGCCACGAATATTGTGAATTTTGCAAAAAAAGGTGTGGACTAATTACAAAACAACACCCTTCACTTTTTATTCAAATTCTTTATATTTTTAAAATCGTAACTTCTTCGAATTTGATTTAATTTGTTTTTAGATAATTGTTTTTAGATAATATTTTTAGATTTTAGATAATTAGTTTATAATTATTGATTAGTGATGTTTAATTTGTTTTAATGTTCAAAAACTATGTTATAATTCTTAAAAAATAAAGAATTTAAATAAAATATGAAGGGCGTGGCTTTGCAACTTTTACACACTTTTTTGCAAGAAACGTGGTGACCGTGGCAGTGGAGTAGAATAAAATATATTTCACTGATCCTAACTATCTCTCATATGAATATCATTTAGAATTTTTTTAAAACTTACTTCTTAGCCCCAAATCTTTTTGGATCGAAAGATGAACTCCCCAGTTAGATTATTTTAATAAAACAAGAGATAAGATGTTTTTATTAAAAGTTTTGTTGGGAAGAAGCACAAGTGAATTTGAGAAAGTTATGCTCAATTAAATCTTATCCTAGTGGGCTAACTAATCCCTACTAAATCCTAGTGGGTTTCCTCTAATCCTAGTGGGTTTAATTTAACTTTTAAACTCCCCAGAAGAGCAATTAGTATAATTTTTAACACAAGAACAATTCCAGCATTCTGAGACAGGTGTAAGAAACTTTCTTCCACCATGAAAGCGAGCCCTTTTTAGTCAATTCGAGGAAGTCTCGAAATTTCCTCTAATTAATATATTATTAAGTACCTAATGTTATTTTGTTTAATAGCTCTTATATGTAAATTCTATGTATACTAGTTTTATTTCATAATGTTCCTTACTCTGACATATTTATTAGTTTCCCAATTAAACGGGCAATTGATTGTTTGAAGGTTTCCCTGATTTTATATCTTTTCCCTCTTTCTGGAATATCTAATTTTACTTTTTTCTTTTTAATCAATGTGTAAGAAATGTATAATTCATTTTCACAATTTTTGAATTAATTTAAAATGGTCTCAATGAGAACGTGAAGCAAATTTCCAATTTATTTAATTAATTTCGCTTTATTTCATTATTTTTTGTTATATTTCGTCAAAATTTATAGTTCACGTCCTATTAGTTATTTTTATTTTTTATGAAATGAAAATTAGAATTATCAATTTCTCACAACTTGTTTTTATTGTTTTCAATTTTTGTTAAATTCTACTTTTTGTTATTTCTAAGTTTCGCAGTCTCACTTGTTGTACGGTTTTTTTTGTAAATTCTTTTCTTCACGTGACTAGTACAAAAAGAAAAATACTAAATATGTATTCTTAAAATAAATAAATGAATGAAACGTACACTAATAGATGATATAACAATAGCCGCTGGTGCTCTTTGAAAAAGCCTGGATATTTGCATAATAACGCATATAAGGAAATAATATAAACAACATTGCTGGAAAGTGATATAATGTGACGATAATGTACAAATGATCTTAGAAAAGCGGGAAGACAAATGTCTTCATTTTCGGCGAGACTGTATCGCATCCTGAAAATATTTATATGAGACATACACTAGCTGACAAAAGTTTTGTCACAAATGTTTTTTCGGGTTTAACTTTTTTGTGACTTGACCAAATTGGCTGATTTTTTGATATTTTATGTGAATCAGTGTTTAAAATGTTATAGTAGCCAAATTTGGTTTAAATTACCATGGCAATTTCGGTACCACGCATTCCGTTTTCCCTCATATTGATAACAGCTTGCCGGGTGGCAATTGGAGTTTCTTTACGTGGACTCATCTCTAAAATGCTGCCAATTACTGCTATTTTCAATAAATTATTAAAAAAATATAATTGAACTTTAAAAATTATTAAAAAATGCAGTGCAAGAAAAGTGCGTAATATCCTTGAGCTACGCATTTTACGATAAACGCTTGTCACTGTAAAACGGATCATCGTAATCACAAGCGGGAATTTGTAAAATAATCTAAAACCATATGAATCTATCATATCAAAAAATCAGCCAATTTGGTCAAGTCACAAAAAAGTTAAACCCGAAAAAACATTTGTGACAAAACTTTTGTCAGCTAGTGTAGATCGATCTACGCGTAGACTATTTAAATTATAACTTTTATGGTAAGCTATATAAAAACGACAAAAGCAATTTTACACGTGGGATTTACATTAGAATAATGTTGTCAAATTTTTTGCTAAATCGACATTAAAAAATTTTTTGGTTGCTAAATCGACATTTTCGTGTTGACGTGAAGATACAATAGATTGTATCAAGCCAAACGATGGATAATTAAAAATGAAGCTAAACAAAAAGTACTATGAAATGAGTAAAACGATTCAATGAAAATATCGAGACCACCAACAAACTTCTTGGGTGATTATGCATGCGATGACAATAATTATAGATTTCTTATTTTTATTTTCTCACAATCAAGTATTTTGAAATTATAATTATGTGGTGGTTTTCGTTAAACAAGGAACCGTCAATATTATCTTCAAGAATTTTGATATTAATGACTAAAGAGGTGTGAAATTTAAGATAGCTTCGATACTTAATAAATGAAAATAAATGAAAAATGCAGCATGTTGCAAAAGTTCACGCACCAATTGAATTTTAAAAAATGAAAACACGCCCTTCATTTATTATTTTCCATTATTTAAACTTTTTTTTTAATTACAGCGTATCTTTATAAAATTTGATGTACTTTCTTGCTTAGAATCGTTTATAATAATTTATTAATTGTATTAAGTTTGTTTTAGGCTCCTCAAAATGTTTTAGAACCAAAAAAATTAAGTAAAAAAATGTGAATATCTTTTTTGAAACATTAAATGTGGTATTAAAACCATTACCAACACCTAGAGGAGTATTAGGGGAACATTTTGATCTATAATTTATAACAAATTATCCAGGTTGTTTTTAGTAGTTAATCAATTAATCATCAAATTTTTTTCCCCAATAATACTTGTCCGTTTTGCTCTTCCACACTTTACTCTTGCTCATTTCCATATAATTATAGTTTTCAGATTGATGACTGGTCCACATAACGCATCTGCAGAGCTTTCCCGACACGAAGGAGCCTCAAATTCGGTTTGAAAACAATCACCAGAATATATTAATTTAAATTTTTCATTTTTAGAATGCTGTAATCAATGATACGGAACGATGTCTATAGGAGATTTGAAGGAAGAAACCAGCAAACAGATATCGGATATTCACACGCGGCGCAGCAATTTAAAGGTATATTTTTTTTAAACATATATCAGGGATTTGAGTAAAGAATTAATCAAAGCCATTATATTCCAATGATGATCGGATTCATTGATATAGATAGGAATTTCTGTTTAAAACCGCGAAAATTTGATTTAATGATGCTCGTTTTTTTACTCGCAAGTTTCCGTCGTCATAGCTCTAACTTTCCCAACCAAAGTCCTGATATTTGTAAAATTTGTTTTGTGTTTTTTAATCATTATGGATTACAGATAAATTATTCGACGTCTCGTAATGTCGATCTTCTACTATCGATCAAACTAACAAAGCGAATTATATGCGAAGTAGATGGACGGAATGATTAAGCAAAGTGACATAACTAACAAATAGTTTATATTTTTATTAACATTGAATAAATTTTATTATAGAACAGATATTATTATTTATTATAGAACAAATTACTTTTTTCACAGAATATTTCACGATGATATTGATGTTATTCCATAATTTGTCTTGTCGGTGTACCGTTATGGCTTTTCGTTCTGACTAATATGTGGTTAAAATATTATTTAAAAAAAAGAATTTGTTACCATTTTCACATAGATGATAGAAACCATAAATTGAAAAAAGATCTTTTCGATTTTGATAATTTACTTCCATGGAATCATCAATTAATTGGAACCTTCCAGACGTCAACTTCAATTTCTGTAATCCATGATCATTAAATTCAAAAATTTTACAAATATCAGGACTTCAGTGGGAAAAGTGAGAGCTATGGCGAAGGAAACTAGCGAGTAAAGCAAAATTTCAGTCGTGGTAAACTTTCGCGGTTTTAAATAAAAATTATCAATGAATAATCTATATCAATGAATCCGATCATCATTGGAATATAATGGCTTTGACTAATTCTTTACTCAAAGTCCTGATATATGTTTTAAAAAAATATACCTTTAAATTGCTGCGTCGCTTGTGAATATCCGATATCTGTTTGCTGGTTTCTTCCTTCAAATCTCCTATAGACATCGTTCCGTATCATTGATTACAGCATTCTAAAAATGAAAAATTTAAATTATTCTAGTGATTGTTTTCAAACCGAATTTGAGGCTCCTTCGTGGCGGGAAAGCTCTGCAGATGCGTTATGTGGACCAGTCATCAATCTGAAAACTATAATTATATGGAAATGAGCAAGAGTAAAGTGTGGAAGAGCAAAACGGACAAGTATTATTGGGGAAAAAAATTTGATGATTAATTGATTAACTACTAAAAACAACCTGGATAATTTGTTATAAATTATAGATCAAAATGTTCCTCTAATACTCCTCTAGGTGTTGGTAATGGTTTTAATGCCACATTTAATGTTTCAAAAAAGATATTCACATTAAAAAAAAATTTTTTTTGGTTCTAAAACATTTTGAGGAGCCTAAAACAAACTTAATACAATTAATAAATTATTATAAACGATTCTAAGCAAGAAAGTACATCAAATTTTATAAAGATACGCTGTAATTAAAAAAAAAGTTTAAATAATGGAAAATAATAAATGAAGGGCGTGTTTTCATTTTTTAAAATTCAATTGGTGCGTGAACTTTTGCAACATGCTGCATACTTCGTGGCAGTGCAGTGCATCTGGAATGCACAAAAAGTATTATTCATTTCAGAGATCGATGCCTAATGGAAGAGGAAAATTTTAGGGGCGGGGCAAAAATCTTGTTTAGGCAGCCACACGGCCACAAAGGCCATCACGTCTCTTCGTCTTTTGTTTGTCATCAATATTTTTATTTCATCCATTTTCATTTTTAAATTAAACTTTTCATTTCTTGTCATCAAAAAATAGATAAAAAGAATTGATGACAAACAAAAGAGGAAGAGACGTGATGGCCTTAGTGGCCGTGTGGCTGCCTAAACAAGACCTTTGCCCCGCCCCTAAAATTTTCCTCTTCCATTAGGCATCGATCTCTGAAATGAATAATAACTTTTAATGAAAAGTTGGTCTACTTCAGTACACTTGGCGAGAAATATCCAGCATTGATCAATCGGAAGAGGATACTTCTTCAACAAGACAATGCAAAAACGCGAGACAAACGAAGGAAAAGATAAAAAATCTCGACGCCATTGAACATCTTCCACATCCAGCTTATAGTCCGGACCTTGCGCCATTTGATTATCACCTTTCCCGATCCATGGCACACTTTCTTCGTGGTCGAGGCTTCAATGACCTGGCCGATGTCGAAAACGGGTGCCGCGAGTTTTTCGCCTCAAAGAACAAGGAGTGGTACCGCAGCGGGATTGAAATGTTTGGTCCACCCTAATGATGCCAACTGAACATGAGCATTTTTTAAAATTTTCTAAGCGTTTCTGAAAATTATTACGTCTTTTCAATAAAACATTTTTCAATACTATTTTTTTTCACTACAATTTAACTAGGATTTTCATTATATTATTTAACTAGGGAAGTTTTGGTTCACCCTAATATATATTTGATGAGATGTCGTAGATTAAGAGCATCGGACATTACGAAGTTGTAAATGTTTAAAATCCACTCTGTTTTGTGAAATTTATTGATCGTCAAAGAATAAGCGCGGCGACGGTAAGAAGATAAAAACTTTATAAACATCGAAGAGAAAAACGACATTATTTTGTTCTGGAACATTTATAAAGATTATGGGATGCACCAAAAATACGCAAGATTTTTTACAACCTTTTACAACTGTATATAAAAAAATTGTTTGAAGTAACATTTTTTGAAAGAAAATAAAATAATATATAGTCGTCGCCAAATGCGATTACCACGGCAAAATGTGGCGCACTTTTTTAAATATTATTTTTTCATTTAAATTTTATGATTTTTATTATTTTCCACATTTATTCCACGATTGAAACAACATTTAAAACATATTCTTCAATTTATTTAAGCAGAAACAGTATAGAACGAGCCTAAACAAGAAAATAATCATGAAAATTATATGAAAAAATAATATTTAAAAAGTGATAGTAATCTCGATTTAATTATTGGGTTTAATTCCTAGACAAATTTTTGGTTTTCGCGGAAGTTTGCTATATAAGCATGGCTATTGAAATTCTTACAATTTTAATAATTCTAACAGGAGCTTGGAAAATGAAGCTACACAATGTCCGCAAATAAGTTTTGGCCGCACTCCACTGCCACAAACACTGCGTATCTTGCAAAAAAGTGTGGACAAATTGCAAAACAACGCCCAAACTTTTTATTTAAATTATTTGTTTTTTTTTAATAATTTTAAAATCGTTTTTAACCCTTAAAACCAATTAAACGCAATTAATCAACAATTCTAAACAATTCTAAAAACAAATTAAATCAAATTCGAAGAAGTTACGATTTTAAAAATATAAAGAATTTAAATAAAAAGGGAAGGACGTGGTTTTGCAATTTGTCCACACCTTTTTTGCTAATTGCGCAGCAGTCGTGGCAGTGGAGTGTGGCCGTTTTTTGAATGCTATATTTATATCAACAAAATCTAATATTTTACATTGTTTAATTCAAGATTTTCCCAAATAATAGACAATTTATGGATCCCATTGTTAAACAAATTTATTTTAAAGTTATTTATTGTCTTTTTCAGAGATCGGTGCCTAATGGAAGAGAAAAAAAAGAAGAAAAATGTTGTTTCGGATGGACGGCCACACGGCGACAAACAATTCGTCTATTCCTCTTCAATGTTGGCTGTCCATATTTGTTGAGACAATACACATTGCTGAGAGATGAGAAAACGGCCGTCCAAACGAGAACCTCATTCCATCCTAATTTTTTTCGTCTTCCATTAGGCACCGATCTCTGAAAAGGTCAATAAGTAAGTAATAATAATAGGATTCCTATAGAAATACCAAACCAGAACTCTATTCAATGAAGATATTATCTAGGCTACCCGTAAAGAATATATATATATATATATATAAATCAATAATTGTTGTGACGGAAGGTTAAGCTGAAAGCCAAAGCGCACACTTTACTAGTCACTCTCGATAGTCCCGTTAACGTTAATTATATATTTAATTATAATTGTTAATATTTGTTGTCACGTTACTCGTGCCCTAGTTTTGTTATCAACTTATATAATCGTGTTGTCATATGCACTCGGGGTCAGAATAATAGAAAAATGATGTACACGTTTTGAAATGAGAGGGAGGAGTCGGGGACGAGATGTAATGTTCGGCCACAATTAATTATTCTCTTCTATGTTGCTATTTAATACTTATGGCACTTAAAACAAGGTTTGTGGTAATTTATATTACTTTATATATAGTTCAAAAAATTCAGCAATTAATGCTGGTACTTTTTATAGCTATTTCCCGTCTTAATTGCAAAAAAAATGTTTAGGTCCAAATGGGAAAATCGCTCATAAAAATTGATGGAATCGAGCGTTTTGTTTGGTTCCAACATATGTTGTAGCCCAAAAAATTCTGCATCTATTGATGTAGGCCTCATGTGGCTAAGAAATATTACAAGGTCAAAAAAAAAATTAAGTTTTATCGGATGTGTCCATAGAGCACAATTTTTTTAAATCGAAAAACGTATTAATTGGTAAGTTATGGTTTCCAGGTATTGTTTAAATTATTATATTGTCCATTATCTATAATATATTTAATTTTAGGCTCTCTGGACAACATAGTAGTTTGGTTACACTATGCCTGATCAAGTTTTAAACGCAACAAGCTGATTATCGATTAGAAGAGGCTTTAAACCATGTAAGTATTTTTATATTTACCGGAAAACAATTTAATATCGTTCAGAGAGCAAGGACAACGATCATTGATGATGAATTGATTGGTAAATGGAATCAGGAACGAATAACCATGTAAGTTGTTTAATATTTAACAGGAAACGCATTGGATATCGTTCGTAGAGCAAGGAGAACGATCATAAATGCTGAATTGAACGTTTGATGGAATCAGAACGGTATAGAGACGTAAGTATTTTAATATTTTATCAGATTGGAATTTTTTATCGTTCAGAGAGCAAGAACAACGATCATAGATGCTGAATTGATCGGTAAATGGCATCAGGAACAAATAACCATGTAAGTTGTTTAATATTTAACAGGAAACGCATTGCACACCCGGACAATAACATTGAAATAGAGGAAACACATTTTTCTTGGCTATTTGCCAAAGGAGGGGGGGACGAGAAAACGAAAAGTTCGTCTTTTATTTTTAGCTATTTTCGAAGCGTTATTATTCGGATTCTAAATAAGGTAAGTTAATTATTTGTATATAAAATAACTGGGAAAAATTATCTGAATGTATTAAAATAATTTTAAAACAAATAATAATCATTTTTAATGGTTTTTTGCTACGTCGAAGTTTTTAGTTAAATTTGAATATAAATAATTAATGTATAATCATTTTTATTTAAGAACCATTTCATCTGAATCAGCATAAAATTCTCTATAAGATGATACTTTACTTTTAAATGTCATTTTACTTTCAAATTTTTTATTCACTGGAAACAATGTAGTTTTATTAACAGAACAATTTTTGCTTTAAATTCAATATAAAAAATTATTTTATCTTTTTTAAGTTTTAAGATACATTTAATCTGAATCAGCATTAATTTCTCTATAAAATGATAGTTTACTTTTTGCTCAACTTCCAATAAAAGTGTTTTATTCACTGAAAACAATGTATTTTTTCTTTATCGCAGAGCAATTTTTTATTTTTAGATGGACAACCAACCATCATGCAGCAGTGATGTAACAAATGAAAAGGTATATATATATATATATAAAATATTGATTCAATTAATATAATAATATTTTTCTCAGAAGCCACTTTGGAAGTTTGGTAACGAAGGGAAGAAAAGGAAGTTTGAGGCACGAAAGAGGAAAGGAAGATTGGTAGTTCTTAAGTAGTCGTAGGTAGTTTTTATATCATTTATAAACAAATAAATATTTTTTCTTTTCTGTGTTGTTATATTCTTGCACTTTAATTCGAATTAAAAGAAATGTTTTATTTGATTAATAAATAAAAAAACAACTCAAAGCGTTAACAATTGTTGATACTCGACTCGATTCCATCATCTTCGTTTATCGATCTTATGGATATTCGTCTTGGAATCGTTTCATTCATCTTCGTTTATCGATCTTATGGATATTCGTCTTGGTCCGCAACATTGTGAAGCAGCAACCTATAATAGAATTTATGAATAAAACGTCTAATTTAAATTAACAAAATACCATTCAACAATTCCATAGTACATATATTCTTCGATTGACAAAAACCAATCGTTTCTTTATCTTACGAGTAAACCCAACTTCCAAGTTCTTTTCCATCATAAAAGTTTTTCATCGTCAATGATGATTATACCTTTAAAATCACGATTAAAACTATTAACTACACAAACTCACAATTGCCAGAACGAGTACGAGCACATACTTCTTTCCAACAATTCAGTTTCAGGAAGTTTGTAATGCATTGTTGTTGGTTACGTTCCGCAGTTCATTATTTCCTTTGATATGAAATAAGATTCATCAATTGGACCTGAAATCTAACATTAGATTACTCAATGATATCACTATTATGATGTTGAATGTATCAAATTCACTCTCCAGAAGCCCCGAACGGCTGTGCGGCTAGAAAATTATGAACAAAAATTAGCATTGTCTCTAATAATAATTTTTATAACGACAAAAAACCATACTCTACCTATATCACCTATCCCGTTTATGTAGTAGTAAAATACTTACGATTTTCTTACTGCTTCACATGTACTTACAATTGTTGATGAAAGCGGCATTGGAAAACATGATCAAGCAATGATTGACGAGCCATCGCATATTCCCGTTTCATCTGGCACTACTTCAACAATATTGTTGCAACAATTAAACTCATCTTTTCTGAAATTAATTAAGATAATTTTATTAAAGAAAGGAAATAATAATAAAAATATACATCCGCAATAGTGTGTTCAATGATGCACTAGTTCACTGAATGCACTATCACGCCTGATATTTTTACATCCAAATCATGTATAAAAACTGTTATAAAAATTTTGAAAGTAAAATTACGGCGAAAAGTAAAACATCATCTTATAGAGAATTTTATGCTGATTCAGATGAAATGGTTCTTAAATAAAAATGATTATACATTAATTATTTATATTCAAATTAATATCAGAGCAAAAAATAAAACTATAGAGAATCATTATTTTTTGTCACCAATACGTTCAGATAATTATTCTAATTATTCTAATACAAATAAAAACTTTATTAAGTATGTATTCACCATGAAATCAGTATATTTTACAAAATAAAAAAAATATGACAACAATTGTGCCCGCATTGAAAAAAAGGCGTCAATACTTATGCTGTTGACGCCGTTTTCGAAGCGGTCCCTTTTTTCGTCCGGGTGTGCGCATTGGATATTGTTCGTAGAGCAAGGAGAACGATCATAGATGCTGAATCGAGCGCTTACTCGAGTCATGATGGTATAACAACGTAAGTATTTTTATATTTTACCGGATGTCAATCTTTTATCGTTCAGAGAGCAAGAACAACGATCATTGATGATGAATCGTTCAATTAATGGCATCAGGAACGAATAACCATGTAAGTTGATTAATATTTAACAGGAAACGCATTGGATATCGTTCAGAGAGCAAGGAGGACGATGATAAATGTGGAATCGAGCGTTTACTTGAGTCAGAATGGAATAACAACGTAAGCATTTTAATATTTTACCAGAATTGAATTTTTATCGTTTAGATATCAACTGGAACAATCATTGATGAGATTTCAAGTGCATATTTCTATTGGAAAGAAAATTTATTTGTATTTATTGAGAATAAATAAACTATTAAAAGTATAATTGTAAAATTATCATAAAACAACCTGACCTAAAACCCGTCAACAAATATAAAAAAAGAAACAAATGCAACTCGTGATTAAATCGATTGGTTTTTTGAGTTCCATTTCCGTTTTCAGTCGTCCGTTTGAAAAAACTGATTTCCGTTCAACCCTGCTAGGTACAAATTAATTGTTCTTTTCTTACTGGCTGATTTTTTGATTTTGGAATTATAGCTGATGGAACGATGGAACGTCAACAACTTCAGCATTCAAATCGGAGGACGACATCGTAACTTTATGAAGAATAAAAACACAGATTCATGGAAGTAGATTTATCGAAAACAATATTCACAATATGTAAACTTCAAGAAAAATCACTCAGTCATTTATGAAACAAAAAAGTTACAAACTAAACATAGCTTATTTATTAAATCTTGAAAAAGTGTTCTGCAACTATGAATGGCTTTTCCCATCGATAGCGAAAGAATATAGTGCTTCTGATGCCATTTACCGATCAATTCAGCATCTATGATCGTTGTTCTTGCTCTCTGAACGATATTAAATTGTTTTCCGGTAAATATAAAAATACTTACATGGTTTAAAGCCTCTTCTAATCGATAATCAGCTTGTTGCGTTTAAAACTTGATCAGGCATAGTGTAACCAAACTACTATGTTGTCCAGAGAGCCTAAAATTAAATATATTATAGATAATGGACAATATAATAATTTAAACAATACCTGGAAACCATAACTTACCAATTAATACGTTTTTCGATTAAAAAAAATTGTGCTCTATGGACACATCCGGTAAAACTTAATTTTTTTTTGACCTTGTAATATTTCTTAGCCACATGAGGCCTACATCAATAGATGCAGAATTTTTTGGGCTACATCATATGTTGGAACCAAACAAAACGCTCGATTCCATCAATTTTTATGAGCGATTTTCCCATTTGGACCTAAAAATTTTTTTTGCAATTAAGACGGGAAATAGCTATAAAAAGTACCAGCATTAATTGCTGAATTTTTTGAACTATATATAAAGTAATATAAATTACCACAAACCTTGTTTTAAGCAATAACAATAGCATCGCTAAAATGGAAGAAAAAATTAAATCGAGAAATGTGTGCGTGTTATTACTTTTGCACGTTGCATTTTTCTCACGCCTTTTTTTCATTGTCATTTCTTTCGTCCCCAAGTGCATATGTTTTTCTTATTCCTAATATCCGAGCCAATAAGAGTTAGCCGGAAACCACCAGCCTCTAGGATCGTAACAGTATTAAAGAAAACAGCAAAAATATTTTTCTGAAATTAAAAACATATATTATCAAAATCTGAGAAATTGACAATTCAAATTTTATTTTTATAAAAAATAAAATTAATAACTCTGACGTGATCTAGAAATTTTGAAGAAATATAATGAAAAACAGAGAAATTTTTAAAATAAATTGAATATTTATTCACGTTCTCATTAAGACCATTGAAAATAATTCAAAAATGATAAAATCAAACTATTCATATTCTTAGATTTTGATAATATCTTATATATCTCATTAGAATTTAAAATACAACAAAATACTTGCGAATAACAGTTTTCAGCGTCATTATAATCATTTTGATGGCTGATTTACCTAATTAGTAGGCATATTATCATGAAATGTGATTAATTACAAATAATGAGAGCAATGTGCTTGTTATGGTGAGGGGAGAGTTAATCAGAAATATTCAAGAGATTATTGATTTGCACACCATCTGAGATCGAATAAACCAAGACTCAGATGCTCATTTGTAATATTTTTGATTTTTAGACATTTTCCTTTTCAGAGATCGGTGCCTAATGGAAGAGGAAAAAAATTAGGATGGAATGATGTTCTCGTTTGGACGGCCTCTCTTTTTTAGGAAATAATGAGCAGCATACATTAAAGAGAAATTGACGAAAAAGTTGTTTGTGGCCGTCCATCATTTTCTCTTCTTTTTTAGTCTTCCATTAGGCAACGATCTCTGAAAAGGACCATAGTAGGAGGATCATCTTTTGAAATATGCGCGTCTATACGATACCCCACCCACGGAAACAACGATTCCTATATGTTACGGTTGATCAAATAATCTAAAACTGACTAGGGAATGGTCTGCATAGTGTTTGGAGTTACAGGATGTGACATATATCATTAGAAAGAGAAAAAAATCTACTTTCTAAATATAAAAAGAGTTTCTGCAACGGCCACAGCTATCTCTAGAAAATTGCGTCTGAAAATTTACTACTAAAAGGTCACTGAAAAGTATAAACAACGCTGCCATCGAAATCTTCCCCTCAACTTCGCGTATATGAAAATGACCTCGTGGCTGCGCGCGGGGATTTCAGTGCCCTTTTAGTAGTAAATTTTCAGACGCAATTTTCTCGAGATAGCTGTGGCCGTTGCAGAAACTCTTTTTATATTTAGAAAGTAGATTTTTTTCTCTTTCTAATGATATATGTCACATCCTGTAACTCCAAACACTATACAGACCATTCCCTAGTGAGATAATTGGATTCAAGATCATTAAGCACCAATGGGTACCGAATTTCATCAAAATCGACAAAAGTTCCACATTTTTAGGGATTTTTTTTTAGGGATGTATCGAAAAAATAACTATACGACACCCTGAAATATAGAACATAACTTTAAAATAAAAACTAAAATTTTCTAAAAGTTTATATAAACGGTGTTCAACAACCCCTTGTCGCTTCCTGAGACCATCGTGACCAAGGATGCCACCATGCCACGATGTTGATCTACCTTCACCGGTCTACTTCCAGAATTCTATCTGGAATTCTAGAAGATTCAATGACCAATGATCAGCCAACAATATAAAGCTACGCCCACCACCGATTGCATAAAAGAAGCGGATTTGGTCACAATAACATCAGCACTGAACCATTAGCTTTAATGAACATGCCAAGAGATGCACTTCTCAGCTTCGCCGAACAAGCTCACTAGTCAGATATCTCTTCTGAATGTATTAGGATTTTCCGTCAAAGATATCTCCACTTAACTTGGTTGAACGAGGTGTTTCGTTTAAAATTACCTGAAGGATCATTCAAAGTATGAAAAGAAGGCGTTAGGTCGAAAAGGCGTATTATCGAGAATTGCAAGAAGAGCTTCGAATTTGTCGAATTCATCTCAAGTAATTAGAGAATACGTTGTTTCTACGCCATCTAAGTGCATAATTTTGCGGAAAATACAAAAGGCTGATCATGCTGTACACAAAAAATACATGAATGATCATTAGAAGGTATGCTTCTAACTATACGACACCCCTTCCCCAAAAAATTTATATATGTTAAGGTTGATCATATAGTCTTAAACTGAGATAATTTGATTCACGATAATTAAGAACCCATGGATACGAAATTTCATCAAAATCGACAAAAGTTCCACATGTTAGGAGAATTTATCGAAAAAAAAGTTGCGACATAACTATACGACACCCTGCAATATAGACGATAACTTTAAAATAAAAAGTAAAAATTTCTAAAAGTTGATATAAACGGTGTTACCCCTTGTGATTAGTTTTAATAAACATGCCAAGAGATGCACTTCTCAACTTAGCCGAACAAGCTCGGATCTCTCTTCTGTATGACTTAGAGTTTTAGTCAAAGAGATCTCCACGTAACGAGGTGTTTCGTTTAAAATTACCTGTAGGATCATTCAAAGTATGAAAAGAAAAATACGTTAGGTCAAAAACGCGTATTATCGAGAATCGAATTTGTCGAATTCAGCGCAAGTAATAGGAGAATACGTTGTTTCTAAGCCATCTAAGTGCTTAATTTTGCGGAAAATACAAATGCACTACAACCCGAAAAGGGTGATGGCCTAGAATTTTCATTTGCAATAGAGCGCATTAAACATGCGTTTTATAATTTTTTTTTAGAAAAAGAAAGATGAATAGGTGTATCATCACCGTTAATATCAACAAAAGTTCATAAAAGTATTTATTGTTCATGATTCCAATATAATATTAATAAAATAAACATACATAATTCTAATGTAACCAAATTACAAAAATTATTAATCAAAAACACAAATTGAAATTGTATATTAAATTATAACCTGATTTAAATATGAAAATAAACGTCCATAAAACCATAAAGAAATTAATTTAGTGATTATCCTCTTCCACGACGTCCTCCATCAGCATCCATTCCACGACATCATTCCGATCCACTATAAAGTAGTTTTCATTATTTTTCGTTTCATTCCGAGTTACCACAGATTTTCACAATGACGAAAAACGCTATACTGAACCTAAAAGTAGCCATATCGAAATTTAATAAGTTATAATTACCAGTTCGCTCTTCAAGGCTCTTCTCCAGACGTTCCTTCTCCCTCTTATAATTGAGAGCCTCTTCATTCCATGATTTTTCTCGAATTCCAACTGTTTATTCAATTTTCGAAGACTTTCCCTTACCTTCGCAATTTGTTGGATGTATCAACCAAATTCTTATCCACTTTTTGGAGTTTGTTGCAAATATCCTTCAAACTTTCCAAAGTTCGGGCACATTCTTCATTAACTCCGTAATTTTTTTAACGATTATTAGCCAATCCATCAATGTGACAATAAATTTCGAAACATTTTTTACTATCGATTTTTTAAAGGTCAATGATGACATAACAAATTATTTTGTATTCTAACCATTGTATATGTATTTATCATCATATTTTAGCAAAAATTTAGTAAAAAGCTATAAACATTTTAGAGAAATAAGAAAATTTAAACATACGAAAAATGCAAAATTATAATGAAAAAAAGAAGAAAAATCGTGACCGTCAAAACATGGCCTACACCCAATACCGCATTTTCTATTACATCGAGTTGGAGTGCAAATGCACTCCAGGACAAAAAAATAGAAAACTATTTCAAAAAGTTGAAAAACTCAATTTTCAGGTGGAGCCAATGAGGCTTGCGTCCAGTAAAATATATGACTCTAATAAAACGCTTAAAATTCCATTTTTTTTAAATGACGCTAATATTTTTGGACAATAAAAAATTAAATCGATTTGATGGATGGAATTCATTATGGCGCGATTTTCGGCCGAGTAAGACGAACTTTGACTCGAAGACCAACTTTGACGGTGGAACGAGCATTATTTAGGTGTAAGCGTCCTTTGTTTCGACAAGAATAAATTTGTCAGATTATGAGAGTGTCTTAAGAAAGAACTTTTCCTCGATAATTGATCATTCGGCAAAATAAAACCCCGATTCACTCCATTGGTCCGACCAAAACCTGGTTTGAGCTAAACAAAGTATACGTTTTTGCATTTTTCCGGCTTGCTCACCGGATCTAAATCAAACCGAGAACCTTTGGTCTGTTCGTTAATGGCACTTTTGCAAAATTGGATGTGATTTCAATTTCTCAGCCTCCACACGAAATTCAATGGAACTTATCCTTTTGATAGGTACTTATGAAACTTAGGCTGGACAAGTCCGATGTTTGACGGAAGAGTTGTGAAGTATGTTAATTTAATAATAGGATCGGCGTGGATGGCCGAATTCGAAGGGAAGACCGAAGACAAGGTGGACGAATATAGTCAGATATTGGTGGCCTGATATAAAAATTAAAACGGTTCGTTAATTTGGTCAACAGCCAGCCGAATCTGTACGAGCTTGATAGAGTTGGTCCGCATTTCGACGCTGTCGGGATGATGTTGTAGATCAAAGTATCTATGCAACGTAGATGTAATATTGTCACATTGCTTTCAATCGATGAGAAATTGCTTTTTGCGTGACCCCGTGAGTTGCCTCCCTGTGTTTGAGCCGAATCTTCATCCAGCAAAGCCTGAAATTCTTCGTCTTCAAATTTTTTTGGCTGTCCTGATCGGTCTTTGTCGTTGACGTTAAAATCTCCCGATTTGAAACGCTGAAACCATTCTTGGCAGGTTCTTATGGATGGTGCAGGATCGCCGTAATCTTGGGCAAGCGTTTGGTGCGCGTCAGTGGCTTTCTTCTTGAGTTGGAAAAGGAAAAGAAGAGCTTCCCGCTTTCCTGGCACAAAGGTGGACATATTCTGAGCCCAAAATAATGATTTTTTATAAAGTACGTGAAGAAAGTTATATATAAGTAGAAAGCTGATAATACAGAGAACATTATACCACAAAATTCGTTATATAAAAATTATTTTATTTAGGCAAAATATCAACAACAACAAAACCGCGGAAATTAATTTCTAGACCTAATATTATCAAGTTGTGAGAAATTGATAATTCTAATTTTAATTTTTTTAAAAATAGGACGTGTACTATAAATTTTGACGAAATATATCTGAAATATAGCAAAATTATTTAAATAATTTGGAAATTTTGTTCACGTTCTAGAAAGTTCCGTGTGTTGCCACTGCGCTCTTGCCCTAATGCTTTTAGAGTTTTTAAATCATTATTTATGAAAACGCACTGTTTCACATAAAATTCATTAACTTCATAACGTTGTTGTGGATAATCGGGATATTTTTGAATTTCAAACCGATTTTTTTTACCTACTTAAACTGTGTTGTGGGTCCTAATATTTTGTCAGTATACTAATAAAGCAATGACAAATCTATCTGCAACATTTTATCAAAATCTGAGAAACACTTCCCTTGTAAGATCCGGATTTCACGAATGCATTTGCTCTGTCTAACGAATTCAATGGAATAATATGTTTTTAACAACCTTTTTATAGTGAATCTGAAAACTATTCAGGTTTCTAGCCAGTTTTCTAGCCAGTTCTAGCCTTCGAAAAACATCATAAAAAATTGATTTCATCATTTAAATTATAGAGTCAAGGCCCTCTACCATTATATGTAACGTGTACAAACTGTTTCATTTTCAATTACTCTAAACCAGCCACAATTGTTGCCTTCATAACGGGTTGTGTGTCAATTATATGTGGGCTTGGATTTGGATGCATCAGCGCCATTCTCGCTTACAGATCCATTCGTAATGGCCACAATATGTCGAAGAAACTTGCTTCAATGCAGCGAAACTTCTTATTGAGTTTATCTATACAGGTTTATCTATATATATATTCACAATGAAATGTAAACAAACAATCTTCCGTCCATTCAGGTATTTGTGCATGGAACTTTTCTAGTGACGCCGTTTTTGTTCTTTATATCAGCGCTTTTCATTGATTTCCCGGTTGACATCGCGAATGTGAAAAGTTCTTGGTATCTATTGCTTCGCAGCATGGTTCGGTGGCGACGGGAACAATGCTCATTACAATGGACCTTCTTAAGAATAAAAGTTTGCTTTCGTGTTTGTAATCAAGTGATGTTGGGTTTTCCAGTTAAAACACATGTATTGCTTATTTTGCAAACTGTTGGCAGGACCACTCGCAAGATTACCAATGCAAGCGTGATTCATGTCGGAATAATGGAAAATACTATCTATAGTGATTTTCAAAATGCTAACAACCATTCATAGGAAGAACACATAAGATTGTGCTGTATTTATTATCACAACAAAATAAAACCGTTAGATATGAGAAATGTTTATTTTATACCGTACGACTACTGCAACTGGGCACCACACCCCTATTTGTTTATTTTTCTCATATTTCAATCGAATTTGTTATATGTAGTTCATAACAAATCGCAAAATATGGCGCACTTTTTGAAATATGATTATTTCATTGAATCGAATCGAGCGCATAACAATTTCATAATCCGGAATCCAGAACTCGGAGTTTCGACTCAATGAGACATAAGATTATAGGAGAAACCTTAATGGGTATCTTCTGATTCTTGAGACTATTGAGGTCTACTATTTGATTGTCAATTTCAACAATGTAATATCAAAAATAAATTTTTCACAAAGATTTATTTCAACAAAAACCGTAATTATGTCTCCTATACGGCATCTTGGCCGGTCCCTTGGAATGGCCAAGGAACAAAGGGGAAATGGATTACACGAGCCGTCGTGTATTAAATAAATAGCGAGTGCCGTGACAGCTTAATAGACGTGTCGTAACACTTTCTCGCTACTTAAGTGATCGAACTTCAGCATTCTCTACACACGGGAGCATTCTCTACATTGCGAACTCAACCACGTTCACGCGCTCACGTCGAGTCCTGCCTGCCGCACCGCCGCTGAAGATCCAGCCGTACAACCGCAGGCCCACAATCCGCACAACTGGGCACACAGTCTCCGTACAAAGGAACAGTCGAGCCAGAAGAGGCCGGCGCTAATTGTGCTGTTTTATTCAATAAAGCCTATTCTAAAACCACTGAACCACCTAAAGGAGGAAGCCAAGACGGCCTCCTTACAAATTATAATAATCAATTAATCAATTATGTATTTGCCGTTAGTGTTTAAAACTTCCACCCATCTCTCGATCAATTTGTTGATGCTGTTCCGCCAAAAATCACGCGGAATGGTGTCGATGAAGTTGTTGAGCCGGTTTTTGAGGTACTCGAAGATAATAACGCTCATTTGGTTTGACAGAGAGTGGAAAAGGTGATAATCGGATTGCGCAATGTCTGCAGAGTACGGTGGATGCTGAAGAACGTCCCATTCGATCTCCTGGAGGGCGGTTTTGACAAATTGTACAGCATGCGGCCGGACATTGTCATGGAACAAGATGACTTGGTCTTGTCGATCGGGTCTTTCAGTCAAATAGCCTCCTTTACGCGCGGCGCAGCTGGGCAACATGGAGCTCCTTGTTGACCGTGGCGTTTCTTTCGATAATTTCCCGGTAAAGTATGAAAGGTATCCTTCGGTACAAAAATCGGTGTTTATGACTGCGTGTTGCTCGATGCTGCAATTTGAAGGCGAAATTATTTGTTTTGTTCGTTGAACTCATGAGGCCTAAGACATCTTCTACTTACACACTGCATACTTCCCGAACAGCTTTGACTGCTTTTTGCTTTCGATGAAAAGCATATGTCGAGAAATTCTGATTGCATAGTTAATTTCTAAGCCAGAAAAATTATGAAAATTTAAAATTTTCGAAAAAACTTAAAACACTGTTTTGTAGAGCAGAAAAAGCGCTATCAGATAAACACTTTGCCTGTAAACACTTTAAACACAAGAAAATTGTTGTGAAACAAAAGATAATATAAAAGCTCTACGAACATATTCATAAACCCATTAATTTTCTTGACGAGGAACGTCAGCTTTGATACGATTCAAAAATATTGTAAAATAGAATTTCAGATTTTCCTTAAATTCTCTAAATATAATTAAATCTTCACAAAGAATTAGGTTTGAGCACGTTTTCTGAGCTCGTTTTACTAGCCGTGCTTTAAGTGGCTACATTGAATCTTTGAGAACATTTTTTATTGGCCTTGGCGTGCTTTAAGTGATTATTTTTCATTTTTCCACAATATAATTACTTATTCCTCAACCTAATAGTTTAAAAATTTCCCATTTCCCAATTCCCAATTCCACCAAACGCAGATCATGGTCTTTTTTGGGTGAAGATCTTGCTTAACTGTTGCTTAAATCGCTGCACACGTTGTGAAAATAAATAATTAAAATACCAAATCACAGAAACACACAAACTCAATAAATCAATTACTTATATTATTAATTTCAGAGATCGATGCCTAATGGAAGAACAAAAAATTAGAAAAGGTCTTGTTTAGACATCCACACGGCCACTAAGGCCATCGAATCTCTTCCTCTTTTGTTTGTCATCAATACTTTTATTTCATCCATTCTCATTTTTAAATTAAACTTTTCATTTCTTTAAATCAAATAATAAACAAAAAATAGATAATAAAAATTGATGACAAACAAAAGAGGAAGAGATTCGATGGCCTTAGTGGCCGTGTGGATGTCTAAACAAGACCTTTTCTAATTTTTTGTTCTTCCATTAGGCATCGATCTCTGAAAAGGACAATAATTTTCTCTTACTATAACTATAATTTCCAAGTTAACGAATTAATTAATAAACAAGTCATAGGTTGCTGCTCCCAGTTCCACCAAACGCAGATTAAATTCGTCATTTTTTTTAACTTTGCTAACCATTTTTGTACAGTAGGCACGTCTAACACTGTTTTTTAGATGAAAACTAATAGTCACAGAAGAAATCTAATTGTCGAAGAAGAAAAATAATGATCGGAGGGGGTTTTCAGATTTCAAACCCATTTTTAAGTACCTTGAAATATTATGTCGGGCTGAAATTTTTTGTGCATACGTTTTGACCGAAAACAAATCTTATTGCGAAGTTTCATCGAAATCTGAGATGTTGATTTTTTATACTTTCCTTGTAAGACACATTCTCTATTTCGATGAGCGAAGAAGAAAAGATGTCGGAGACGCTGATTTTTGCCTCGTGGATAGTTCATTTCTAAGCCAGAACAATGATGAAAATTTAAAATTTCAGAACAAACTAAAAACACTGTTTTGTAGAGCAGAAAAAGCGCTATCAGATTAATATTTAAATATTATCAAAATCTAAGAAATTGAAAGGTTAATTTGATCATTTTTGAATTATTTTCAATGGTCTCAAAGAGATCATGAAACAAATGTTCAATTTATGTTAATAATTTCTCTGTTTTTCATTATATTTCTTCAAAATTTATAGATCAAATCAGATTTATTACTTTTATTTTTTATGAAAAGAAAATTGGAATTGTCAAATTCTTAGATTTTGATAATATTAGAAACAATGATATTCTTGTTTGGAACGTTTTCATCTATTCCTCTGCAATGTGTGTTATCTACTTTTTGAGACAACATATATTGATGAGATTTAAAAGATTGGCCGTCCAATTGAGGCTATCATTGCTTGTATATTTTTTTTGCTCTTCCATTTCTGTGGCACAGTTCTCTGAAATGTACAATAACAAAATATAATAGGTAATTACATTCACTCTTTATACGTTTATATAGTTCATGTGTGATAATCACATACACACCAAATCAAAATAGTTGAAATGTGTTCGATTCAATGAGTAACGCGGCATTGCGAGAGGGGTATGCACCAATGTGTGAGCATGTCGTGATACCTTCTGAACATGGCTACTTGTTATATTCTGGCTGCAGATCTTTCACGAGTGGTCTCAATTCGTTAATATTGTTCATTGTTATCCTGAATAAATAAAATATTTAAAAACAAATGGAGAGAGACGATTAATAAGTCAAGAAAAACGAGGAAAATAGCCTATAGGAAAGTCGTTATTGTGAAAAAATGGTCGAGAGTATAGTAATGATATGGGTATCAAAACATTCGTAATTTTATGCCTAACAAACTGAAATGTGTTTAAATAAAAAATTAAAGCCCTTTAAAAAAATATTAAGGAATTTCGATATTTTTTAAAATTAAATAAAAATAATTGTTATTTACAATTATATATATTGAATCATATATTAAAAAATTCTCCATGTATTACTCTATATGATTATAACAATAAAAATTTAAAACGCTTTAAGTTGATTGTTTAATTAATAAGAAAAAATTAAATTAAGATAAAATTTAAAAAAAAGGCCACGCCCCTCAGCAGTCAATACGCGTTCGCATTGAATCGAACACATAATTTGGAGTGAGCATATGCGTGCGCACTCCACTGCCACGCAAACGAACGCGCACCAATTGAACGTTCTCTTCAAAAATTACAAAAAATCCTTTTAGCTCCTTCAAAAAATTATTTGTATTAATTCAAGTAATGTGAATAGACAGAGAAGAAAATGAGGATTTTTAAATATTGTCGTGGTGTAGGTTACTGAAAAAGCAGGTTTAAAGGATCATTGTGAATAATAAAAAGGTCTCGCTTGAGGTCATGAAGATTTAATTTCCAATTTTTTTATTATTTCTCTTTTCTTTTTTTAATATTATTATAATTTACAACCAATTTATTAATATAAAACAATATAAATCAAAACATGATGAAAATGAAAAAAAATAAAAGAGAAATAATAAAAAAAATTGGAAATTATTGTCGTGGGTTAATGAAAAATCAGGGTTAAAGGAGCATTCCGAATAATAAAATGATCTCGATTGGACAGGTGTAGATTTAATTTGCAATTTGTTTATTATTTCGATCCTAAATATAATAAATTATACCTAAAATTTTTATTATAATAATTATTATGTTGATTTAACAACCAATTAAGTAAGAGAAAACAAAATTGTGATGAAAAAAAGCGAAATAATAAACAAATTGCAAATTAAATCTACACCAGCCCAAGCGAGACCATCTTTTTTTGGGTATGCTCCTTTACCCCTAATTTTTCACCAACCTACACCACGACAATATCTATTTAGTAAAAATATACCAATACATTTTCATGTTTTCATTCGTTTGGATTTATCTCAATATTACGTCGTTTTCTTTGTCATTTTATAATATATACTAATTTCAGAACACACGGAGGAACTCTCCACAGCATTATAATGCCATACAAAATTAAAACTGTTGCGGCTGTGACCGCAATAATTTGAAATCGCGCCAAACACACGCGTCATTGAAAGGATTCGCAGGTCATCCACAGTGGGATACTACATATCCCTTTAAATTAAGTTTTATTTGGGCCCATTCTATTATATATTTTCATATGTAATTATTGTTATTTATTATCGATTATATCCTTTGTTGCTTTATGTTAATTTTCATATTAAATTAATAAATTGGTTTAATTACCCAAGTTTGAGGTCTACAACAACTGGCGATCAGGATGAGATACCGTTCAGCTGGTCCATCTATTTCGTTACTTTCAGATCTTTTCGATCTGCCCATCAACATGCCCGATCAAGCCGAACCTGCGACAACACCAGTCAAGGACAAAGAAGATCCACTCGTCAATGAGTCAACACATCCAACGCCAAGAAGATCCACAAGAGCACGTCGAGAACCACAGCGTCTACAGGTCGACCCATCGAAGAAATCATACTCAAGTCGGGGAGGTGTTGCGGCTGTGACCGCAATAATTTGAAATCGCGCCAAACACACGCGCCATTGAAAGGATTCGCAGGTCATCCACAGTGGGATACTACATGTCCCTTTAAATTAAGTTTTATTTGGGCCCATTCTATTATATATTTTCATATGTAATTATTGTTATTTATTATCGATTATATCCTTTGTTGCTTTATGTTAATTTTCATATTAAATTAATAAATTGGTTTAATTACCCAAGTTTGAGGTCTACAACAAAAACAATTGCAAATGTGTGTGTTAACAATAATTATTATCAAAATCTAAGAAATTGAAAATTCGAATTTGATTTTCATAAAAAATAAAAGTAATAAATCTGATTTGATCAAGAAATTTTGAAGAAATATTATAAAAAACAGAGAAATTATTAACATAAATTGAATATTTGTTTCATGATCTCTTTAAGACCATTGAAAATAATTCAAAAATGTTGAAATTCAATTTGCAATTTCAAATATTTTGATAATAATTAATGAAAGTTTTTTTTTTAAATAATAAATTGAAAGGGTGTATTTTGCGCAATTGGTGCACGGTCATTTGTGATTTGCTCGTACTTTGTGGCAGTGGAGTTCGTACGTAAGCACATCGTGCAAAATAAAAAAAACCAAACCAAATTGCTGAAATAATAACAAAGACGGGAATGCTGAAATTCAACATACGGTACATATTTAAGTTATACAAAGCAGTCTATTTATGTTTTTTTTATCATCCCCTTATTCTTGTATGAATAAAATTAATTAGTGATCTTTGTTTCTGCTGTTAATTAGTCTTCTTTAGGTAACTAACAAGGGAAGTGTTTTAGGTCTCCATCTCAGGTTTTGATAAAAATTTGCAGATAGATTCCTTATGGCTTGATTAGTATACTGTCAAAAAATTAGGACCTACAAAATGGTTTAAGTGGGTAAAAAATGGGTCTAAAACCCAAAAAATCGCGATTTTCAAACGCAAATTTTATATAGTTAATGTTAATCAATCCGGTTCATATTTTAAGGGGTATACTATCTTATTAAAAACTATCGTTTTATTATATTTTTTTTAATTTTCACGTGTTTTACGTGAACCTGTTTTTAATAAATAATGGTTTTATTGACCACCGAAACATCGGGGCAACAGCGCAGTGGCAAGACGACGGGACATGGAACAGCAGGGCGAGGGTTCGATTCTCATTGGGGGTGGTACACTGGTGTATGTGTTCGACGCTATGGTGGTTATTACAAAAAAATCCCTAAAAACCGTTCTGCGGAAATCTACGATCTGTTCCCACTGCAAGGTATCTAACTCCATTATGCACGAGCTGGGGGTTCCTTATGCTAACACTGAGGCTTGGAATATTCGGATTTACTAGAAAGGCATACTGTAGTGAAGGGTTAAGGCTAAATAAGTTTCGCGAAATTTTGTGCGTGCTAGAAGTTAGTATAAGGCAGATGATGCGCGGAGTTTCTACACATTATTTTACATTAAATGAGATAATTGGATGTTATAAAAAAACGAACAAATGTTAAATGATGTAGCGGTAAAAAAAAGATTTGAAAAATGAAACAAAAGAAATTCGGAAAGTTAAATTAATTCCATTGAACTAAAGAGCAAATCAACTGCACATATGGCCAGTCTGTGCAGGATGGGTCCTGGGCGGGGCTTGCTTGCCCGTACTGTCACTCAAGATGACCTTTTCATCTGTGCTTTTGCTGTTACATCTATCTGTTTTGTTCGAGCACACTTTGTTTTTATGACCCCACATGTGATTTGATCTCTTCGGTTCAGAGTATGATAAAATATTAAAATATAAACAAAATAAATAATTAGTTATTATAAACGATAGAATGATGTTTTAACATTCCGCGTTGTTTTCTGCATAATACTTTAGTAGCGGCATTCTAATTCCTTACTACAGTTTAGTGTCTTAAGAGAAAATACGACTAAACAAAATATTCGGTCGGGACCCTAGTTCCTTTAGCACTTGGTGCAAGCGGACACCGTGCTTACTCCCCAGGAACCTTTTCTTCAAGCGTGTTACCTCCATTCCGCTAGAATAGGAATGGCGACCCATAGTCACAAAAGGGATTAGCGTGACTCCAAAAATATGATACCGATTTTATTTACGCGCTGGGGAAGTTACATTAATTGCTAGAGCAATGCCTACAAGTCCGGCTGTGTAACGTGGTTCTACTACTGATGGACAGCGTGGACTATATCAGTGATTGATATCTTTGTGAATTCCTACGTTGTCCACAATTGCCTAATTATGTGCGTGTTAATGATTCTGAGGAACCCAACGGATCATGTTGGTCAAGAGAAACAATTTGAAAGTATTGTTTTGCACATTCCCTGAAGAGAGAATGTGCATGGTGACATTTAAAATAAAAAGTTTCAAATGACCTTGAAGTCCGTTTATTAAACTTTATGGTTCCCATCATTATACAAAGGGAGAGCACTTTGTGCTTTTAAATGCCAAGGCCATCTGTTTTTGAGATGGCGAGCAATTTCCCTTATCGATTGTACAATAGTTTCTTTGACAATCCAGTTTTCGCACTTAGGACAATAACATCTCTACCAAAGTAGGATGTTCAAGGTGGAACCTCCACGTTACAATACGTCTCCCCCACCTACTCCCCTTCTTCTTAGCGACCCGAAGAGTAGTAGTTGGTGTGAGGATCCGATGTAATCTTACTAATAAACACCCAATAAAATGGCTTACCTGGCGGACACTGCCGAGAACACAGAACACCTAGCTTCTTTAATATAAACTTTATTCGTCTCCACAAAGAATACAATAGATGAATATAGTTAATATGGAGCTAGAATAGGAGCTAACATCTCACCCACGGTCTGGACGCTTCTCCCAAATGGAAGCGACCTTCCCGTAGCCCTGTCGAGTGAGCAACTGAATGTCCTTGTGATCCGTGGAGGCGGAGTCGTTTCTTCTTTTGTGCCGTACTTCATGGTATTGTGGTGTCCCGCTAGCTCGACGGCATAGCGGTCCACACATGTGTCATCCAGGGTATGTAACATCACCCTTTCCCACAAAGTTGAGCGTCCTCGCTCAAGAAAAGTTGCGGGGTTCTTGTTTGATGAATAATGAACTCGTTGTTAGATGAACTGTCCATGTTGTTGAAGTTAGCGTAACGGTTCCTTTGCTCCTTCCTCTGGTGTGACTTCGTGTGGATCGTGATGAGGACTGGTGTGATTTCGCGATAAGGACTACGGTTGTGAGATTAATGTTAGGCTCCCCAAAAATTAGAAGTTAGTTACAATTGAATTTCTATACTATAATAAAATGAGAGTTGAAAAAAAAAAAGGTTAAAATAGGGAAATATAGGTAAATTATGGGTATTGTCGGGAAGAAAGGGGAAAAAAATAAAAGATAAAAATAAAAATAAAATAAATTTCGAGTTACAGGTTAGAGGGGGGGGGGGTTTATGGTAATGGTGGAGTTGGTTAAAGAGTTTTATAAATGGGGGGGGGGGCGTTGAAATACAAAACGTAAAGGAACAACAGTAAACAAAATTAAACAGTAAACAACAAATTGAAATAAATGTAAGGAAAAGAAAAAAAATATATACGAATAAATGTTGTATACGAGTTATTTGGTATGAGTAATTGGTAGTTGTGCGGCTCCGGAGTATCTCACTGGTTGTCTGCGGCGTCTTGAGGATGTTCTGCGGGTTTCTACTTGAGCTTGGCGTCTTGTTTTCATTCCAATGGTTGTTTTATGGTTGTCCGTCGTTGATTTCTTCCGACTCTGCATCTTCTTGTTCTCTTTATTTTCTGATGAAACTTGTGTTGACGGTTCTCCATAATTGTTGGTGAGCTCTAAATTAACCATTTTAGTGCTGATACTCTTACCCTTGCTTGAAGTTGAATTTCGCGCAAGTTGTTCGGCACTGTCATCTGGTTTCTTCTTGTCTTCATGCTTCTCTTCTTCGTTCTTCTTGTCTTCATGCTTCTCTTCTTTGTTCTTCTTATCTTCATGCTTCTCTTCTTTGTTCTTCTTGTCTTCATACTTCTCTTCTTCGTTCTTCTTGTCTTCATGCTTCTCTTCTTCGTTATACCTAGCTTCGCTCTTCTTGTAGATTCTGACGTTATCTTTATGTGCAACTTCTAATCCTTTTGCCCTGAATGTCACTCTGCTTCCGTTTACTTCCTCTACGACGTATGGACCATGTTTCCTTGGCATTAACTTGCTTGCGGGATCGTTCTTGATGACAAGAACCTGATCTCCTTTTTGCACGTCCCTTCTTTTTATTCGTTGAGAAGACACTTGTTTTCCTGTGGTCTTCGTTGCATTATTGCGTCTGATGGTTTCGTGTAGGTCTTCCAGATTCTTTCTTAAGTTAGTGATGTAGTCGTCGAGGTCTGTATATTTCAGCCGTGGTGTCAGCAGTTGATCTCGAACTTCCTCTGTGATTTGTGTCCCAGAGATGAGGAAATGTGTGTCCAGTTGCAGGTGTGTATGTTGAGCTCCAGGTTATAAGAAAAGACAAAATGACGTTGGATAGGGACGGAATATTAAAGAACCTTTTTCTGCAGGAAGATTTTCATGGCTCTTCTGGTGCCTCGTCGGAATCGAGTAATACATGTACTCTGTTGAATCGTACGTTCCTCTGTCTGTTCCTGTTCCATCTCCTGCCTCTCTAGCGGTTTTGACTGTTCCATCTGTTGCTCCGCTGATAGAATCTTCCATTTCCGTCTTCTCTCGGGGGTTGCTCCCATGGTCGTCCCATTCTCGATAGTCGTTCTGACAGCGTGTTTATTGCTTCGTGAATGTTGTCTTCGTCGTCACGTCCAATGTGGTCTTCACACTTGGCAATGTTTTTCGCGTCTTCTAGTGTAAACGGTGTAATCCTTCGTACTTGTTTCCTTATTGGCTTGTTAAGTCCGTTTATGAATGTATTGAGTAAGATATTCTTTCCCATTTCGTTTCCGTTTGGGAAAGCCTTGTTCGGCTAGTTCCTTGAATGTTCTGAAGAACTGATCCATTGAGCGGCTGCTTTGTTTTAGTGTTGTCAATTCCCCTTGGGCAGCGTTTTGTCTTTCGGGTGTCATGATCTTCGTCTCCAATTCGTCCAAAATTGACTCGAATTTTGCGAACTTCTTGGATGGCGGTAGGTTATCATATGCGTCCAACGCAGCGCCTGTTAAACATGTCGGGATTAGCCGTATCGCTTCTTCCTGTGAGTATTGGCATGCATTCAGATAATCGTTTAGTATCCGAACGAAAGTCTTAAATATCCGCTTCCATTGAAAACTGGTGAACTTATTGGTGACTTGCGGTTCGAATGCGACAGCTTTTCGATAGCCTGGGCCAGCTTCGCAATGACTCCTTTCTCTTGGTTGTCTCCTGGTGTGCTTCGAGTTGCTCTTCTCTTTGGTGGGCGGTGGCCTTCCATTGGTGGTTGTTTCGCTTCCTTCTCCTTTCACAATTCCAAGTTTGTTTTTCTGTAAATAATAGCTATAGTGTGGAATACCTTATGGATCCGTTTGGTATTTCGAAGATGTATAGCAATATTAGAGAATAGTAACAAGGAATAAGAATAATAGCTGTGAAGGAGATATAATTTCGTTGAGATGTATTACGCGTCTTAACGGTGTTCCAAATTATAGTGTTCTGTGTTATAGGCAATCTCATTATGGGTGTCTCGGAATTGTCTTTGGTCATTAGATTCTAGTGTTGGTGTAATCCCCGTTGGGAGTGCGCGGCTCATGCTGGAGGATGCTTGGTCGACAAATGTGGGTGCCGGCAGAGAGTAATGGCTCTAATCTTGCGCTGTGTCAAAAATGAATAAGAAAGAATTTAGAAGACTAGGCATGTTATTACTTCTCTGATCGCAGATCATCTGGAGCTAAAAAGTCCGAGATCTTTGTCCGACTTACGCAGCCTTGCTGAACACTGGTGTATGTGTTCGACGCTATGGTGGTTATTACAAAAAAATCCCTAAAAACCGTTCTGCGGAAATCTACGATCTGTTCCCACTGCAAGGTATCTAACTCCATTATGCACGAGCTGGGGGTTCCTTATGCTAACACTGAGGCTTGGAATATTCGGATTTACTAGAAAGGCATACTGTAGTGAAGGGTTAAGGCTAAATAAGTTTCGCGAAATTTTGTGCGTGCTAGAAGTTAGTATAAGGCAGATGATGCGCGGAGTTTCTACACATTATTTTACATTAAATGAGATAATTGGATGTTATAAAAAAACGAACAAATGTTAAATGATGTAGCGGTAAAAAAAAGATTTGAAAAATGAAACAAAAGAAATTCGGAAAGTTAAATTAATTCCATTGAACTAAAGAGCAAATCAACTGCACATATGGCCAGTCTGTGCAGGATGGGTCCTGGGCGGGGCTTGCTTGCCCGTACTGTCACTCAAGATGACCTTTTCATCTGTGCTTTTGCTGTTACATCTATCTGTTTTGTTCGAGCACACTTTGTTTTTATGACCCCACATGTGATTTGATCTCTTCGGTTCAGAGTATGATAAAATATTAAAATATAAACAAAATAAATAATTAGTTATTATAAACGATAGAATGATGTTTTAACATTCCGCGTTGTTTTCTGCATAATACTTTAGTAGCGGCATTCTAATTCCTTACTACAGTTTAGTGTCTTAAGAGAAAATACGACTAAACAAAATATTCGGTCGGGACCCTAGTTCCTTTAGCACTTGGTGCAAGCGGACACCGTGCTTACTCCCCAGGAACCTTTTCTTCAAGCGTGTTACCTCCATTCCGCTAGAATAGGAATGGCGACCCATAGTCACAAAAGGGATTAGCGTGACTCCAAAAATATGATACCGATTTTATTTACGCGCTGGGGAAGTTACATTAATTGCTAGAGCAATGCCTACAAGTCCGGCTGTGTAACGTGGTTCTACTACTGATGGACAGCGTGGACTATATCAGTGATTGATATCTTTGTGAATTCCTACGTTGTCCACAATTGCCTAATTATGTGCGTGTTAATGATTCTGAGGAACCCAACGGATCATGTTGGTCAAGAGAAACAATTTGAAAGTATTGTTTTGCACATTCCCTGAAGAGAGAATGTGCATGGTGACATTTAAAATAAAAAGTTTCAAATGACCTTGAAGTCCGTTTATTAAACTTTATGGTTCCCATCATTATACAAAGGGAGAGCACTTTGTGCTTTTAAATGCCAAGGCCATCTGTTTTTGAGATGGCGAGCAATTTCCCTTATCGATTGTACAATAGTTTCTTTGACAATCCAGTTTTCGCACTTAGGACAATAACATCTCTACCAAAGTAGGATGTTCAAGGTGGAACCTCCACGTTACAATACGTCTCCCCCACCTACTCCCCTTCTTCTTAGCGACCCGAAGAGTAGTAGTTGGTGTGAGGATCCGATGTAATCTTACTAATAAACACCCAATAAAATGGCTTACCTGGCGGACACTGCCGAGAACACAGAACACCTAGCTTCTTTAATATAAACTTTATTCGTCTCCACAAAGAATACAATAGATGAATATAGTTAATATGGAGCTAGAATAGGAGCTAACATCTCACCCACGGTCTGGACGCTTCTCCCAAATGGAAGCGACCTTCCCGTAGCCCTGTCGAGTGAGCAACTGAATGTCCTTGTGATCCGTGGAGGCGGAGTCGTTTCTTCTTTTGTGCCGTACTTCATGGTATTGTGGTGTCCCGCTAGCTCGACGGCATAGCGGTCCACACATGTGTCATCCAGGGTATGTAACATTAATAATCATTCTATATTCGAATATCTCTGTGGCGCTTTTTTATTTTTACTTTTCAAGATTTATATGATAACCTTTAAATGTATTATTTATTAAATCAACAATTATAATGATTCTCAACAATCATATGTTGAAAGCATAAAAATTTTTCACAATAAAGACAACGTATAAAAGATACATTTTTACAGTTACTTATCTCACAGCCGTTGGGGATCTCTTTTGGGAATAATAGTTGCTTCGGTGTATAAAAAGATCCTGGACGGTCGACTTTATATCCACTAGCAAACCAACTGTACTTTACCCAACTGTGGAGTTTCGGTGAACAAAGCTGACGGTAAATTAAAGACAAAACCTATGAACATATTATAATCAAGCATCTAAAAGTTAGTTACCTGAAGTGTGGAAGACCTTTGATGTATTTGAAAGCTTGGTTCACATAACCGTGCATACTCCGTGGTGATTTTTATAACACTCTTGAATCCTCCAAAGACACCGACATCCAAGGGTTGAATCATACCTGTACAACCAGCAGGAATTTGCAGTGTTTTTAATTTATTATCTTCATTATTTGGGTCCGAATAACCGTTTGCATCTTTCCATCCGTTCCATGAATCGATAATAAGCAACGAGCTAGCCGGAACCCATTCATCGAAAATTACTGTGTTCAAAAAAAAAACAACCAAAAAGTTTTCTGCACTGGCCAATAGTTCATCTCTTTTCTTATGTCGTATCACAGACACAAACTTCGTGATCTTGCGGGAAGAAATTCCATGTGCACGCTTCCAAGAATTGATCCAAGAATTAGAACACGGAAAGGCCATATCAATTTCGTTATCTTTCATAATTTTTCCTATCATATACCGCAAGGTAGAATCATGAAGGATATGACCTTTATCTATGCTCTCCTGCACCATTTCGAATAGCATCTGCGATATTGTGGAATAATTATTCCGGCGATCTGTCACTACTCCACCTTTAATAGTATGATTGAAATTTAACTAATACAGAAAATACCATTTTTTTCGTATTCACGGAGCTTTTTAACATGGTGCTCATTAGAAATGAAAGAATAGCGGTTATTAAGAGATTCCAACGAAGGCCTTTTCTTTCCATTCCTGTATCGTTTTTTGGAAGAGCCAAAGTACTTTACAGCTTCCGTGACTTTTGTTGTTTCCACGAGCTGTTCACCAAAACGAACGAGATCTGAAGAATTGGAATCACAACTGCAACCATTTAGTAAACATGGTTCAGCGCAGTCCAGTGTTATTTTCAAGTGTTATTTTCATTTGAAATATCGGTTTATACCTTCATCAACATCGTCGTCGTTCGGAATCAGATGATAGTCCTCTTCAATTTCCAGAAAACCGCTGTCAGCTTGTTCCAATATAGAAAAAATTGACTGTGCAATTTTTAGATGTTCTCGTGAAAGACTGGGAACGTTTTGAAGGTTTTTATGCTTTGCATAAATGTATTCCACAATCAAATCAGAAGAACTCATTGAAATTTATAATTTATAATATAATGAAAATTTATAAAAAAAAAAATAGCCGCTTAAATACAGTATCGAAAAAAGGAACATCATATCCTTTTTCGAATGTATAAAATGTCGATTATCTGGTAAATATTATAAATCGAGCAACTAGTCTAAAAACATCCTCAAAGCTGTGACAACGTTGTCTTTATATTGAAATTTTTTTCAAAAGCTTCAATATATGATTTTGATAATAATTATAATTGTTGATTTAATAAATAATAGATTTCATTATCATTATAATCTTGAAAAGTAAAAAAGCGGCCCAGAGCTATTCGACTAGTAATAGAAATAGAAACATATCACCCCCAAGAAGAATCGAACCCTCGCCCTGCTGTTCCGTGTCCCGTCGTTTTGCCACTGCGCTGTTGCCCCGATGCTTCAGTGGTTTTTAAATCATTATTTATGAAAACGCACAATTTAAAATAAAATTCATTAGCTTTATTCCATTATTGTGGGTAAACGGGATATTTCTGAATTTCAAACCGATTTTTCACCTACTTAAACCGTTTTGTAGGTCCTAATTTTTTGACAGTATACTAATCAAGCCATAAGGAATCTATCTGCAAAGTTTTATCAAAATCTGAGATGGTGTCACCGTTCGAGGTGAAGAATATTTGTTAGACTGATCTTTATTGTTCAAACAACGCTTATATAGAGTACAATCATGTCACGTTAGGAAATTAGCGATTAAATAATATCATAAAATAATGCGTGGCAATACAATTCAATAAATTATAATTCAACAATAGACAAATGTTATTTATCTTCACGATAGTGACACTCCGGGACGACGAGGCAGTTGCAGCATGCGAGTATCAACAGTGTTGCCATCTTCATCATGTTCTCGAACGTCATCAATTCTTTCCATTTGTCTGATTCACTGATGGTGTTGTTGCCGATTTGTTCTTCTTGAGCCATTGTTGCGGTAGAGAGACAAATCACAAGCATAATTGCCAATGCTGTTGTTGCGGTTCTTCTTCTCGGTGCTGTGCTTCTTCGGACCATTGGATGCGTTCCGGACCTCCTCAATGTTTGTTCGGTTTTCTTGTTCGGTAGCATCTGTTCATCTTTTGTCTTCTCCGGCTCGAGTTTGCTCACAAGTTCCAAAGAGTAGATTTTCTTGAATGGCCTTTCCAGCGTTCTTCTCGTATCTCCTCGGAAGACGATTGCTGATCTTTCCTTGACCTCCATCACCTTTGCCAGTGGCCAGTTCAGTTTCGACTTCTCTTCGCTCTCAAGGAGCACGATTTCTCCAACGGCTGGTGCTTCCTTTTCGGCGTAGTTCTTCTGACGGTGCTCAAATTCCATTCTTTGCCGCAAAACTGCCGGGTACTCCTTTTGCCACTGATTTCGGAATCCTTCTGTCAGTGTCGTCAATCCTTGCCAATATTCCAGAACTTCGGCTTGATTCCTTGGGAGTTGAGCTTCAAGACCTTCGTCGACGCGTAATGTCGGATTCGATCGGAAGTGTGGGATCACCAGATCAACTGGGCGAATTGTTCGTATGTCCTCATCCTCTGCTACGGCTGTGATTGGTCTTCGGTTGACGATTGCAGCGCATTCTGACATCAGTGTCATCAATTCGACAGGACTCATCAGTGTCTTGGTACTTCCAGCTTTCACAAGACTTGCCTTCAAAAGTCCAATGAGGCGTTCATAATGTCCTCCTTGCCATGGAGAATATGGATCGTTGAAATGAATTGTTGGAAGTTGTTCCTTGCTTGCTCGGCACTCTTGGAATATCGCATCGATGGTCACAAAACTTGTTCCGTTGTCACAATTGATCCATTGAGGGCATCCGTAGATTGAGCACATCCTTCGAATTCCGAGAATGGTGCTGTGTGCTGATGTGTCTTCTAGCAGTTCGCAATGGATGTATCGAGTCGAAAGGCAGGAAAAGAGCAGTATCCATCTTTTCTCAATTCCATTCTTCGTCTTCACCTTCAGTGGTCCCGCAAAATCCATTCCCGAAAATTGAAATGGTGCTGTCACCTTGATTCTTGCATCCGGATAGTCTGGGAAGTCGGGCTGTTTGAATGAACGGCTTTTCTCTCTGCTGCATTGCAGGCATCTTCTGACGATCTTCTTGGCGGCTTGGAGTCCATTTGGAATCCAGGCGAATTGTCGCACTTCGGTCAATGTGTGTCGCGCAGACGCATGACGATTGTCTTCGTGTACCTTCTTGATGATCAAGTCCGCAACTTGTCCTCGTGGCAGAAAATACAGTGGCTTTGAACTTGAGACTCTTCCAGTGAACGTCCAGATTCCGTCAATCTTCTTGAGTCGCATTTGAGCGATTTTTTCATCATCGATCGGATCCTCATCTTGGGCCAACTTGATGGAGTATTGTGTTGCTTTCTGGCTGGCAGCTTCATCAGTACGACAACCTTTGTTTCCAAACTTGGCAACGATTTGAAGAATCCTGTGCAGCTTCTTGTAGCTCGAGAATCGATGAATGTCAATCACATCCTTCAGTTTCTTCTGGACTTCCTTTCTGGCGTTGACGGCAAGACATGTCGCTTCAACCTCTTCACTGATCATCGCCGGGCTTTTGAACTGGCATCGTTGATCTTGTAGAAATCCTGGGCCTTTCCACCACAGTGAATTCGCTCGTAACTCGTCAAGCGAACATCCTCGGCTCAGAATATCTGCTGGATTTTCTTTCCCATCGACATGCATCAATTGATGTTCTTGGATCTTCTGGCGAATCTTCTTGACCCGATTTCGCAGGAACGTTGTGTTCCCCTTTCCGCTTCTGACGAGATCAATTGAGCACTTCGAATCCGACCAAAATATAACGTTGTCAAATTTGTACGGCAATTCCTTCACGCAGAATGTCATCATTGTGGTTGCAATCTCGATGGCGAGTAGTTCCAATTGCGGAATTGTCAGTTTCTTCTTGATTGGCGAGATTCTTGACTTGGCAAAAACTAATGAAGTTTGGCACTCATCTTTGAACATGAATCGGATATAGGCAGCGGCTCCATATGCGTATTGTGACGCATCCGAAAAAATGTGTAGTTCCGTCTGAACTGGCATCTCATCTCTGGTTGTGTATCTTCTCGGAATCGAAATGTCTGCTCCACTCCATCCTTTCAAGATTTGGAACCATTCATTTTCGCATTCGGCGTTGAGTCTGTCGTCCCATGATCTCTTGTCGCAGCACAGCTTTTGGAAGAAAAGTTTTCCTCTGATCATCACAGGAATCAGTAGTCCGAGAGGGTCGTATTGGCTGGCGGTTGTCTTCAGAACTGCTCTCTTGGTGAGGTATCCCATTGGAGGCTTTGGCTTCGTGATTTCGATGTGATCCGACGCAATGTTCCACTGAAGTCCCAGAATCTTCTGCTTGTTTTCCGGCTTCTTGACTCCTTCCATTTGGGCAAAGTAGTCGTTGAGCACGTCGGAGTTGCAGAAGAATTGGCACATCTTCATGCAAGCAGCTTCGAAAATTCGTTTCGTATCCTTGAACGCCAATTTTCCTTCTTCTATCGATTGGACTCCATGAAAGAAGTTGTCAACATATGTCGATTTCGGAATCTCCTTGGCAAGTGGTTGGTCGGAGCGTTGGCAGATATCATTGATGACAGCATTCAGCAGGAATGGACTGGATCGTACTCCGAATGGAACGCGTTTGAATCGATAACATACGATCTTTGGTCTTTCCAGCGATTCGATCCATAGGAAGCGGCAGCAATCTCGATCTTCAACATGAAGACCCATTTGAAGAAAGGCCTTCTCGATGTCTCCAGAGATCAGAATCGGCTTCATTCTCGATCGCAGTAGAATTCCAGTCAAATCGGGAAGTAGTGGCATTCCGACGTAGAGTTTGTCATTCAACGATGGAGCTGTTTTGTTGGCTTTGGCTCCGGCATCGTACACGATTCTCAGCTTCGTCGACGTCGAACTTTCCTTGATCACGGAATGGTGTGGAATGTAATGAACCAGTGGGCCATCGGCAATCTCTTCTTCTTTCACTTCTTCAATGAAACCTCGCTTCAGCTGATCTCGGATGACTTCATCGTACTTCTTCAGCAATTCCGGTTTGGATTCGAGTTTCTTCAAGTTGGACTTCAATCGGTAATAGGCAAGGCTTCGATTGTTCGGAACATCATCGGTTGAGTCGCAGAATGGAAGACGAACCGAATATCTTCCCGATTCTTCTATGAAGACAGAATCATTGAACATCTTCATTGCTCGCTCTGCATCGCTCTCCAACTCTTCTTCGCGAATTCCAATGGAATCGATGGTCCAGAAGTTTTCCAGTGTCTTCATCAGCTGTTCGTGTTCATTTCTTGGCTCAATTGCAATCAATCCGACCGGTTGTCTGTGAGCCAGATCGACAGGATCTCTTTCCATAATGACTTCTTCGGGTTCTTCTCGATTTTGTCTCTCGGTTCCGCAGAGAATTGCTCCAATCTGCGTTTGGAATAAGCATAATCCGTTCGGAAGAATTCTTGATTGAACATCTCCAAGAATTTCGTTGCTGTGATCCAATCCGATAAGGAGATCCGGTGAGACTTGCTTTCTTTCGACTTCAACTGCTTGATCATTCAGCATTTGGGCGACGTCGTTGTCATCAACGGAAGTTGTCACAATTGACCTTGTGATGATGTTGACCGTGGACAGATTGAGATTAAACTGTCTTCCAGCGACTTCCAGGGTGATGTTGTAACAGTTTGACGTCATCCGTCTTCCTTCTTCTTCTCCAAAAGTTTGCACATTGATCTCTTCCGTTTCTACTGCCGTCAACCCCAGTCTCTCGACCAATGACGACGTGATGTACGATCGATTGGATCCATGATCGATGAACATGTGAGCTGGCACGAACTTGTTCTTGACATCTTTCACTGCCACTTCCTTCGACATCATGATGATCGGGTTCTGTCGTAACGGATTGTTGGTGACTGGACGTGCTTCTTGATGTATCGATTGAAAGGCATTCATGAAATCCTCTTCAGCTCCTACATCATTTTCTTCTTCAATCATTACCGGTTCATCTTCGATCTTTCTATTGTCCAGAAACATCGTCATGGCATTGTAATCTTCATCCCTTTCCTGAACTTCATTCGCAATGATGGCGTGTGTTCTTCCTTCTTCAGTTCGGTAGTTTCGAGTGGCTGGCTGATTGTGCCGATTTCCTGTACCGAAGTTTCGACTCTGGTATTGCTGGCGCCGAATCGGTGTTTCACTGGATTCCACTCGAGGAGCTTGTGTTTGGAATCGGCCATTATCGAAGCGCTGTTGCCGGTTTGGTGATGTCATCCTGGCGGGGGAACGATGCCTTCCAAAGCACAAGGCCGGATGGGTCTTGTGGTGCTCGTTGCATACGCTGCATTGGTGTGCTGAGTTTCGGCATTCAGCGGTTCGATGATTCATCTTCAGACAGCAGAAGCATAGTTTGAGAATGATCGCTCGCTCTTTCTTCTTGTGAGTCGTCTCGTAGACTGGACAATTGGTATTCTTGTGGTTTGTATGGGATTGACAAAATGAACAGAACCTGGGCCGCAAGTTGTCATTTCTTCTCGGCAATGCTTCCGGTCCTCTTTTTTGAACTGCTAACATTGTCGTCACTCTCTGCGATGTCGTCAATTCGTATTGCATGTCCTTGATCCGCATTTCTCTTTTGGCGATTTTGCTGATAGCATCCAGGAATGTCGTCGTGGTGAATATCTTCTTCTCATCCACATCATAGAGTTTTTCCAGAACTCTGTTCGGCATCTTTCTTTGGAGGCAGAGTGCAACGGTGGCGTTGTCGGCTCCTGGGTTGATTTGCATCAGCTGTCCGAACAGGAATGACGCTTCAGTCCAAAATTGAAAAAGATCCTTTCCACTGGCTGTTTGCTTCATCGTGGGAAGATCCTGCAGTTTGCAGAGTAAGTGGTGATGTAATCTGTCTTCGTCTCCAAAATGATCTTCCAGTGTTTGCCAAGCCAATTGATAGTTCATCGCGGTTGAAGGAAAACTCCTGATCAATCGTTCTGCATCTCCGGTAATGCAATGCTTCAGATAATCCAATTTCAACGTTGAATCAATCGGATATCTTCCGATTATGCTCTCAAACCGGCTTTTGAACTCCATGAACGTGAGGATGTCTCCGTCGAATTTCGGCAACTCTGCTCTCGGGAGTGGCGGCAAGCTTCCTATTGCAAATGATTCCAACGATTCGGTTACTTGCTCCATTCGACTTCTGGCTGGCATTTTTCTCTCGGGAACGGCTTGAGCTGTCTCTACTGGAACTCTCGGCTTCTTCGACTTGTCGCTTCTCTGTTCATCGGTCTCGCAAGACGTCGATGATGCCCATCTGAGGAACGTCCACTCAGGAATTTCGGCTTGCGATGTCGGAAATCGCCTTTTCATTTGCTCACTCGCCGCTTCGAACAATCTACGGATTGTCTTTCTGCCCTCTTCAGCCTCTGCAACCACCTGTCCAGTATCTCCATATTTCTCAAAATACTTATCTTTAACTATCTTCTCCTTTGGGTCGTCCTTGCACAGCTTGTCCCATTCTTCCATTAACTTCTCGATCTTCGTTAGCTCCGTTGCTATTTGTTCTTCATATTCATGGCAGTCGGCGAGGCAGTCGACCAGCTCTTCTTCGTCGAACTCTATCAGCTCCTTGATTACTGGTAAATCGTCCTTTATCAGCCGGGTTGTCAGTGCCTTGCGTCTTCGGCCCAGTTGTTGTCGAATGACGGCGGAAGTTGTAGTATTCGGAATAGTCGTGGTCGCCATGTCACCGTTCGAGGTGAAGAATATTTGTTAGACTGATCTTTATTGTTCAAACAACGCTTATATAGAGTACAATCATGTCACGTTAGGAAATTAGCGATTAAATAATATCATAAAATAATGCGTGGCAATACAATTCAATAAATTATAATTCAACAATAGACAAATGTTATTTATCTTCACGATAGTGACAGATGGAGACCTAAAACACTTCCCTTGTAAAAACAAAAAAAAACATAAATATTTAGTAATAGAAAATACTTTGATTTCATCACTTTTATATTCTTAATATTATATATGAAATTTCGAATGATTTCAATGATCATACATATGTATTGGGTTGAGGAATATGTTATATACTTGTCTTATAGCTCTTTTTTGGCTATTCAAAACTGTGTTTTTAGTTTGTTCTGAACTTTTAAATTTTCACCAAAAAAGGCGTTGTCGAAAAAATGAACTATGATCAAAAGACAATCCTTAATCATCTTCATTCGATTGGATTTCGAGACCTGGATACTTCATGACCTCAACGAACAAAACAAAGAAAAACGAATTCAAATCGAAGCTCAACATCTCGCTCGCCATCGAGCAACACGACGTCATAAACAACGATTTTTGTACCGAAGGAAATGAAAAATGATACCTGTACGTCAATCTGAAGCAAAGATAGGAATGGGTGGCTCCAGGAAATACGCCAAAGCCGAGAGTCAAGCAAGATCTTCAACCAAAAAAGACCATGATCTTCTCTTGGTGGAACTGGAAGGGTATGCTGCACTGGGAAATGCTGGAAAGAAACCCCACGATTTTTCTAGATTTAAACGTACTTTATTAATTTCCACGTAGAAGTTTAAAAGTAACATTTACTTCAATTTTTCAGGGTCTCCTTGAAGTATCTCTAACACTTTAAATTTATATGAAATTTTGTCTTAAAACAGCTCGTTTGAAGGGCTGTTTTTAAGAACTCATTAGCTTGCATATCTAAACAAATCTTATAATTTTGTAATAGTTGAAGTCATCTTACTAATATATACGTCGTAACTCCTTTTAAATTATTATATACACATCAGTGATGGGAGGGACTGATTGACATAGTGGTGTTTTTTGATACATATTGTTACATAATTTAAAAGAGAAAGGTTCGCTCGTCGGTTGTTCTCGCTCTTCCTCCTCTTTAATTGTCACTATTACCGTTCAGTGATGGGAGGGATCCCGGGTAGGGAAACGGGCAAGTCCCGGTCCCGTGACCCGGGTAGGGAAAAGGGCAAGTCTCGATCCCGGGCCCCGGATTTTGAAATTTTCAATTTTTTTAAGGTCCCGCCCGCCCGGAATTTCAAAAAACGGAGCCCCCTCCCATCACTGATACACATGTGTAGTAGACTTTTTCTAGACTTTCTATGGAGCAATGTAATTTTAACATTTTTGTGAGCACTAAATTCAAACAACTCATTTGTGGTGCAAAATACAGTATCCCTGCACGCCAAATGAAAATTAAAATTTTTAACGTTTAAACTTATATTATACACTTTCACGTAAAATCTAGAATTTAATTAATACGTTTATTTGAACAATGTATCTTAAATTATTTAAAATGTGAAAACTCTCAACGGAATATTTCAATTGAGAAGCGTTTCTGAAGTTTATTCGATTTCATTTGACGTCGTATGGTAATAAAATGAGCTCAAAAAACATGCTCAAATCTAGCTTATAGTTAAGAAAGTAAAATTTTTTAGATAATTTAAGAGAAGGCTTGTTAAATTGTAGTGTAAAGTGTTTTATTGAAAGACGTAGTAATTTTCAGAAGCGCTTAGAAAATTGAAAAATCGTTGTTTTCAATTGAAGTGTCTCTGTATTAATTCATAATTGCTCTGTTGTCGCACGCATACCAATAGAAATGTTCGATTGAGAAATGACCAAAGTGCAAATATTTTCGCTGAATGATTTTTATTTCAAGGAAGTTAAGCAAATTATGTATTAATGAGCAAATGCTCATTTGTGAATATTTTTTGTATTTTGATATGTTATAGAGCAAATTATGATTATTCGAATGGTGTATCTCTTTTGTTTTCGAATAGCACCTGCATCATAATTACAGTCCCCACCCCAAATTGAAAGGGTTAAGTTGAGGGCTCAGAAAAGATGCTCAAATTGCAAATTTCGATAAGAAGCGCATATTTTTAGATAAATTAATACGGGCTAGAAAAAATGAGGTATCAACTTATATGAAATGAATACGTGTAAATTAGTAAGAAACGTTAAAATATTGAAAAATATTCATTTCGACTTGGCGTGCAGTCCCGCTCATAGCTTCTGTGTGTATTAAAAAAAAACATTTCGAGATATTCCTGTTTTCAATTGATGGGAAAGTGCTCAATTTGGCAATGTTAACAAGGATTTTTTAATGCCTGATCCTTTTGAATTGTTGTGATGAGTGAAGCATTCGAAGTCGAGTCTCGAACTATGTGAAATACAAAACACAATCAACAAAGCACACTTCCCACATTGTTCCTATATAAATTACGTGATAAGATCCGGCCCACCTCAACCAGTGGTATCGTAATTATTTATTTTATCCTAAAATATTTTTTCTAATTATTACCAGTTGCAATATTTGTCTCCTGTTGATATAGTTGTTCCTAGTTTTGATTTCCTTTAAATATATAACTCTCTATTGATTCTATATTTGTACTTCTAAGTATTCCTATTATTATCTCACAATCATATCCATAATTTTTTATATACTTGCACTCCACTGCCATCGAATACACTAGCTGACAAAAGTTTTGTCACAAATGTTTTTTCGGGTTTAACTTTTTTTTTTGACTTGACCAAATTGGCTGATTTTTTGATATGATAGATTCATATGGTTGTAGATTATTTTACAAATTCCCGCTTGTGATTACGTTGATCCGTTTTACAGTGACAAGCGTTTATCGTAAAACGCGTATCTCAAAGATATTACGCACTTTTCTTGCACTGCATTTTTAATAATTTTTAAAGTTCAATTATATTTTTTTCATAATTTATTGAAAATAGCAGTAATTGGCAACATTTTAGAGATGACTCCACGTAAAGAAACTCCAATTGCCACCCGGCAAGCTGTTATCAATATGAGGGAAAACGGAATTCGTGGTACCGAAATTGCCAAGGTCCTCAAAATCAATAAACGAACTGTATATGAACTGTACACTGATTCACATAAAATATCAAAAAATCAGCCAATTTGGTCAAGTCACAAAAAAGTTAAACCTGAAAAAACATTTGTGACAAAACTTTTGTCAGCTAGTGTACGTGCAAATTACAAAATACTGTGCATCAATTGCGCAAAACATGCCCTTTCAATTTTGAAAGATGATTTTTTTTTATTTTGAAGGGAACGTGTACGTTTAAAATACTGGAAACTGTATAAACAAAATATTATATTTTTTGAACGCCTACAATCATTTAAACTAATGTTTTTGCAGAAATTTATGTTACATTATAATGAATACATAAAAGATAAAAATAATAAATTGATAGGGCGTTTGTGTTGCAATTGGTGCGCATTTTGCACGAACTCCGTGACAATGAAGTGAGTGTACTTGTAATTTTGTGATAATGTTCCAAAATATTATTCTTCCAAATCTTCTCATATATTGCATCAGTGCCAGACCAAAACCATAATCATAACAGAAATTATCTGAATTTTGAAATTATTTTCAAAGAACGCCAACTGGAATTTTAATAAAAATAGCTCAGCAAATGTGCTCAAATCTAATATTTTGTGAAGATTTTCATATTTTTAGAGAGTTTAAGAAATATCTGACAATCTGGTGTAGACAATATTTGTGTAAAGTACACGTGGAATTTGTTAGACAAGTAGAAAAATTAGAAAATATATTCTATAACTGTCGAGATATATATATATATATATTCCCTGTCACACATGCTTGGTTTATTTTCTACTATAAATATGTAATAAATATGTAACTGGAGCATCGACCATGTACAAAAAATTACCAAATTTTCCACGACGTATTTCTCGGTTCTATGAGCACGTAGAACGTTGTGATCCGGGTATTTTAGACAACTAACACTGCTTAATAAGTTAGTGTAAAAGAAATTTTACGAAACGAGCTTATTTCGCTAAACTAGAGCATCGAAAATGCACAAAACATTAAAATTTTTTCATTTAGTTTTTGGCGAGTTTCTCAGCTCTGTGAGCACCTACAAAGCTGTGCTCATGATATGTTGTAGAGCTAAAAATTCTGTATACAGTAGTCTAAAGGGAATTTTTCAAAATACACGTGGAATTTGTTAGACAAGTATAAAAAATAGAAAATATAGTCTATAAGTGTCACTATATATATATATATTCCCTGTCACACGTGCTTCGTTTATTTTCTACTATATATATGTAACTCGGGTGACGTGTTATTTACATAAAATCTGTGAATCTACAGCCCATAATGAGTTTAATGAGTTTATTCTCCTGACTATTCATTCCTAATAAACCTGTTATTCATTGAGCATCGTTGTCAATCTTCGAGTATTGGTTTTGATAAAAGAAATTCAATTAACTAAATATTTAATTTTTCGCATCATTAGATTCTGTTTTGCTCAGAATATAAGAAATGTCCTTTTTTAAAACATTTTAATGATATGCATGATAGGAAATGTTACGCAATTGCTTCCCTAGCGATGATTTATACAAAAATCTAATGATTCTAATTAATATTTATTGTTTTGCTCCTTGCTTATTTACCAATTACGGCGTTGTTTTTTTTAAATTAAACTCTTTTGCAGAATGGTTCTCGATCTCTTTGAAAACCAGGATATTTGCATCCCAGAATACATTCAAGAATTCGTTCGCTGGCGTCATATTGTATCCACGTCATCGAATATTATTTACATAATTGCCTTATATTCACTTTTGCGTAAATATCCAAAGTTCTTCAGGGATTATCAACGATTACTTTTATACCACGTGATTATGTAATATTCATGCATTCTTCCATTCTTTTTTAAAGAATATTTCCAGAAATTGGATGTTTGAAGTATACATGAACGAGATTTGTAATGTCTACGGTGTCGTTCCATGGTTTGGTGTGTGCTTTTTTGGATATTTTGGCAAGTATAAGGCAATTCTGTTCATTTGTATTATTGTCGTTGTTGTTGGTAATAATTTAATATATTTTTATTAAGTATAACAGGGATATTACAGCGACTGGGATTACTATCGTTGAACTGTTCGATTCAAGATTCAGATTATTGTCGAGAGATCAAAAAGGGTTCAAGAAAATTATTGTAAATGTGCTCAAAAGATTGAATCATTTGTTTTTTGCTTTGTCAATCATATCCTTTTCAATAACTTATGATGATATGGAGAATCAGCAAACGTTCTTCAATTTCATAAACGAGGTGAGGATAACAAACGAGGATAAATATGTCAAATTGAACCTAAAACAAAATTTCTACGAGAAAATTCTATTCCCATAATCGTCCTGGGTGGACAAATACTAACAAGTTAAAATAGTTAAAAATATGATATATTAAGTCATCGGGACCATTCCCGGCTTTCATGGCTTGCAACAACTGCTTCATCGTCAATTATAGCGAGACAACAACCGTTATAGCATTTATCATAGGAATTACCGCTATTTCACTTTGCATTGTGTTTGGACTTCTTAGTGGAATCTGGGCTTATCAGTATATTTATACTTGTCAGCGGGTAATGTCGAAGAAGCTGCTTGGAATGCAGAAGAATCTTATTTTAAGTTTAAGTCTGCAGGTAAGGCGTTGAACATTACTGTAAGCATGCCAAATGAAAATGAACATTTTCCATTTTTTTAATAAATTGTAACGAGCTACATGGCTACTGAACTTCAGCTGCCAAGCCTCGGCAGCTACACATTGAATCCAATACAAAGAATGAACTGTTTATTGTAACATAATAATTACTTGTATACCCTTTCCCAAAGGGGCATTCGATTTTAATGATATGTTTTACTCCACGTCGTAATCGAAACCTAGACGACGTGTATCTAGTATTTATATGGCCCGTTTCAATTGTAAAGTTTTTTCTATTCTATTCTATTCCCATTCTTGTTGTCGCAATAAAGGCACATTCTGAATCTACGACAATTGACGATCAGGATGGTGATTCGAATTCACGCGGGAAAATTGATTTGGGATCTTCATCGGGAGCGAGATGACCACAGCAGGCCCAATTTCTACTTTGGATTGTGACGCTCACTCCGATTCCGGGGACTTCGTAAAAGGCAAGACAACCTGACGATCACACTGACGCAGCTCACCGACAAACTGGACGCCACCAAGCCTTCCACACTGACGCCGAGTTCATGTCTGACAGAACCGATGTAAATTCCGCTCGCCACAAAAAGAAGACATATGCCACAGAATCATCATCTTCACCCAAGCCGCCGCATCCGGCGTGGAGGGCATCTCTGGAATCTTGAGTTAAAACAGCCGACGTCAACAGAATATGTTCTTGGTTCATGGTATTGACTGGATATCAAAGGACTAAGACCCCTTCCACCGCCTCACTCAAGACACCGTCAACGCCGTCACTCTACATGATGCCGACAGTTCCAGAAGCCGTCTTATTTGCAAGCTGAAATCGTCTGACTGCGTGTCGCAGAGAATCCGCTTCAACCAATTACAAGAGATTCGCCGCAGCTGTTGCCACGACGATCAGAGATAAAACGAGAACCAGTGGACCACCGTTTTCAAATGGATCCAAGCAAGAAGTCTTATGTTTAAACTTTTGTAACTTCTGTTATTATACTTGGGGGAGGTGATCCGCATCACGTGGAATCACGCGTGGCTCGTCGTTACCGCAACCCTGATCTTGATGTGTAATTAGTATTTATAGAGGCCGTATTAATTGTAAAGTCAATATATTCCCATTTTTGTCGTCACAATAAAGACAATTTCGAAATCTACAACAATATGTTCGGCTTCAATGATTTTTCTGAGCTTCTGTTCTTAGAAATTTATTTGGCGTGCTGTGAGATTTGTATTCTTCAAAAATATTAATCGCCCAATTTGACACATTTTCCAAACATTGTTTAGGTATTTGTACATGTAACATTCCTGGCTGCTCCACTCGTCTTCTACATGTCAACTTTACTAATGGATGTACGTAAAAGCTTCCAAGCAATTGGCGACACTCTAGTGTTCGTTGGTTGCCAGCATGGATCGATTGCCACAATTGCTATGTTACTATCAGTGACATTGATTAAGCAAAAATGTAGGAAACTCGGTAGAAACAACATTCTTATTATAATGTTTAGTAAAAAGCGATGCTCATTTATTTCTGAACAAGGTTGGGCTGAAGAACTCGCCACCATCGGAAATATCACCATATCGGGTCACATTCGTCAATTTGCAAAAATGAATAAACAAATATGTGAGTTTTTTGCCGAATATTAGGGTTAACCAAAATTTTTTCCGATTATCTATATCTTTTTGTCTAATTGTTTTTTTTTGCAACTAAAGATTTTTATATACATGGGTTACATATATTTTTAAAGCTCTTGAACAGCTCTATCATAATATATACCAAAATTTTTAATTCATCTTTTATTTAAAACAGTTTTAACTTGTAGAAGAAACATGTAAAAATCCGAATTTCGTGTTATTTCACGCCATTAATGGAAAAAAGTCTTCAACGCTACTGTTGCAGCAAAAAAGATATGAGAAGTTGAAGGCGACAATATGGCCTCGGATCGTACTGTGCGAATATGGTTCAAAAGATTTAGTGACGTCGACACTGATCTCGAGGACAAGACACACTCAGACCGACCTACGACAGTGGATTCTGAAGCAATCCATAAAGCTGTAGAGACCAATCCATCAATAAGTACTCGCAGACCTCTATTGCGCCCAACTTGATCGAATATATGAGGAACTTGGCGAGAAATATCCAGCATCGATCAATCGGAAGCGGATACTCCTTCAGCGAGACAATGGAAAAACGCACACCGCCAGACAAACGAAGGAAAAGATCAAACATCTCGACGCAATTGAACTTCTTCCACATCCAGCTTATAGTTCGGACCTTGCGCCATCTGATTATCACCTTTTCCGATCCATGGCACACTTTCTTCGTGTTCGTAGCTTCAATGAGCTGGCCGATGTCGAAAACGGGTGCCGCGAGTTTTTCGCCTCTAAGAACCAGGAGTGGCACCGCAGCGGGATCGAACAACTTGCCGATAGATGGGTTCAAGCCATAGAGTCAAAAACAGTAACGTTTTTTAATTCGCAGAAATCCTTTCTAACGGTACCATACAATTTTTTTCGTTCACCTGAACCACACTTTTTATATACCGACACTTGATCCAAAAAATTCAGCTTTATGATTAAGCTAATGTGCACTACAAGTGTAATTTAAGTTGGGGCTCAGAAAAAATGCTAACTTTACAAATTTCGGTAAGAATCACACGTTTTTAGACAATTTAAGTCGAGCTAGTAACAATGACGTGTCAAGTTATATGAAAATAACCCATTTAAATTGTTTTTGTAAATATTGAAAATAAGAATAATAAATTAAAAGGTTTAGTTTTCAATTGGTGTGAAGTTTTTTGCAATGCGGTGCGGTTTCTTGGCAGTGGAGTGCGTTTAAATATTAAAAAATACTAATTTCCATTTGACATGTAGTGCGATTTCAGCTTTCTGATGATCAAAGCTTCTTGGAACAAGCGTTTGTAACTCTAATCAAAATATCTATAAAAAACAACAATTAACAAGATATTACTTTATTATTTTGGTTTTCTTTTATTATTTTCTTGTTTAATGTTAAAATGTTGTTTTAATATAAATAACATTCCCTAATTAGTATATTATATATATATATATATATAAGTAACCTAATTAAAAACCCGACTAATTAATAATTCTTATTATGTTTTTAAAAATCAAAAAAAAATTATATATTCATAAGAGTCAGAAAGTTACATAACGTTTCAAGTCCTTATATAAGACAAGGAAGCTAGAACAGTTGACGTTTTTATTCCATTTAGACCCAGACAGACAGTTTTGATATTCTTAAACTTGTTTTTAATATATTCTTAAGCTTCACTAAGACAGTAATCGGTATATTCACGTTGAGTACTGTAACCCGCCAAACCATTTATGCGCCACCTTCTCTCGTAACTATAAAGTGGCTCCTCTGAAAAGCTTCGATACGTAGAATTGCTTCAAAAATAGAATCTTCCGGCTGTGAGAGTTGATAACAATTCCTCAGTCTTTTCCTAGATTTAACAACATCCCGAAAAAGTAAGTCACCTTTTAAAATAATGCTAATTTCAATTTTCGTGAATCAAAACACAAAAAACAAGAACTCCATAGTTCATAGAACCATTCATGCATATAACTTTGGTATGTGATACGCTGACTTTATTAAACTTTATCAGTATACTTTTTGCCATCCCAATTGAAATTTAAGATTTTTCTCAATATAAAAGTGCACTTTGTCGATTAGGTTTCAGTTTATTTGAAATGAAGATCAGTCTGTTGTTTTTTAATTATTTATTTACCACATAATCTAGTTAAACAAAACATAAAACACGAGGAAAATAGTTAACATAAGATGAATATTTTAATTAGTTACTATCTCTTCTTGTTAGATGATCATTTTTCGGTGTTGTTAATAAATAATATCACTTCTTTGTAGGCTTTTAGGATATTATTAATCATAATTAATTTCCGCAAGCTCTAATCAAACGTAAAAGTAAATTTACAAAACTATAATTCGTAGAAATTCTACATTAAAAAAAATATTTTTTATTAACATAATTTATTCATTTATTCATTTGAACAGTTAGACAGATTTATGTTTAGAACATAGTACTAGGTAGGTTTTTTCAAAACACACGTCTTTATTGATGTCGGACGATGAATGATAAAGATAGATTAGATTCGACGGCTGTCTGAGCGAGGAAACTTCAAGACGAATCAAGGCTGCGTAGAGTGCTTTCACCAAGATCAAACCACTTCTCGTCCAACTTGACGAAGAGAAAACTAAGGACCTTCTCTTCCATGATGTGCTCCCGACTCTACATGGACGTTGACGCCAGAAAATTCTAGCCGACTGCAGAGGTGTATGAACACAGTCTGTCATCACGCAGGTACCGATCGAATAGACGTCCATCGTCAAATAATGCGAAGGATACTGAAGTGGACTGGCGACTGTGCTCAATTGCCAGGTGACCGGTGGACGAAACGATTGACGGAATGGGTTCCTCGAGGTTGGACACAACAAAAAGCAAGACCGAAAGCAAGATGGAAAGCAGATCCAAATAAACTTTGGGTCTCAAATTATGTACACGAGAAGTCCACCTCAAGAAACTTAAGAAGAATCCTGGAGAAGAAGGTTGCCTGGCTATTGCGAGGGGCAGCCGCGATCAGTGGAGAGAGCTGTAATAGTTTTGTAAGGAATGACGGCTTTTGAGCGTTGCCGTTATCCTACAACCCTAGTTCAGGTTCCCAGCGTTCAATGAACCAAAGGGCAATAATCGTAGTAATAGTGTCTGCGCCCGGGGGCTGACCTGACAGCAGAGTGACAAACTCATTTTCCTTTCCTAATAATTCTCTCCTAACTCGGATAGTCCGTCATCGTCAGAGGTGATTGGACTAATCTTTATGTATGCAGGCTCGCCACAGTCCGCTTCTCTATAATAGAATGACAATGGATTCCTATTATCCTTAGTAAGTAATTAAATGCGTCTTGATTGATGTTGGACAATGAATGATAATGATGGTGTATATTTCTATTGAACTATTTTGGTTTGAGATTTTTAAAATGCATCTTCACACCAAAGCTCAGTAAACGGGCTCAAATCTAATTTTTTGGAAGTATATTCATATTTTCAGATAGTTGTTTTTTCAATCCTGGTTAAATTATTGTAAAAAAATTTACTCAAAAAGACGTAAAAAGTTTCAGACACTCTTAAAAAATAGGAAAATTGTTATTTACAGTTGGCGCGCTTCATGAAAATTCCTTGTTTGCATATTCTCTCTTTCTTCCCAATTTCTCGACCGTATTTATTCCTTGCGGTGAATATAAATTCCTCATTGTCCTTGTAGAGTCGATTTTGTGGGTTCAGAAAGCATAATACCCTAAATGCACTCTTCTATGCAATAGTGGACACAGACGGTTTCGTTTTGGTCGAAAGAGAAATCGTGGTGTAAGTTATTGAAAATGTCGGTTTAAAGGAGCATTAAGAATAATGAAATGGTCCCGCTTGGGACAAGGTTTAGATTTAATTTTAAATTTGTTTATTATTTCGCTTTCCTTTGAATATCGATCCTAACTATAATAAATTACACATAAGATTTTGTTATTATAATTATTATTAATGTAACAACCAATTTATTAAGAGAAAACAAAATGCAAAAAAATGTTATGAAAAAAAGAAAAGCGAAATAATAGCGAGACCATCAGAATACTCCTTTAAATCGACTTTCAATAATAACCTACATCACGACAATATATATATATGTATAATTTATCAATATTTTATCCATATACAAGAAATTGATAACTCATTTTCACCATTTTTTAAAATTAATCTCAAATAGTCTCAATGAGGTTATTAAATCGAGCGAGGAAAAGCGGAAATTGCTCCCGTCGAAAAATAAAACTCATTGAATCTTTTGAATCGTCTCTGTGAATCTTCATATTTTAGTGACCATAGTAGATTACATGAGACTATTACACTATATAAATCTTAATTATTATCTATTCCGATTGGACTGAGCTCATAAACACAAATTTTCTAGGAATGCCCTCAATGTCTATGTAACGGTGTTTTATTGGTTTTGTTGTTGTTGTTGTTGTTAATGATTAAAATTAACATAATTATTTCATTTTTTACAGTATCCCCAAATGAATTAATTATTCGTCATTATAATTGAAATTTCTGGCTAACATGACAGTGAATAGTTTCCTATATTACAAGGGAAGTCACTTTAGCATCCGCTTGAGATTTTCATGAGACTTGCACCATTGATAGATTCGGATGCTCTGTTTCCAAATCCGTTTTTAAAATCGGTACAGTTTTTTTGTTTGTATTGTTCCGTATGTGGGACATTTTATGGTTTATGCATGTTAATAGGCAGATCAAAAATAAACTTTGGCGGCTCATATCTCGGCTCAGAGAAAAATTGCGCCTATTTTGAAAACGGATTTGGAATCAGTGCATTCGAATGTTACAAGTCTTACCAAAATCTCAAGCGGACGCTAAAGTGACTTTCCTTGTTAGAAAAATAAACAAATAGGGTGTAGTGACCTTTTGTCGTAGCCGCAAGGCAATATTACCACGTAAAATGAAAAAATCGAACCTTTTTCAACACCAGTTGGCGTGCGTGTATATGCTATAATAAATTTATCTGTTTCTTCAGATCCTTACGAAATCCGTTAATGCTCCCAGTAACTAATCATAACTAACTTCTTTGTAAGTAATTTATATTTATGGAATACAGCTTGTATTGATTGTAATGTGCGTATTATATTGTTGAATATATTCCTAGTTACTACTGTACTAACTATAATTCTTAAAATATTTCCTACTTTATTTTTGTGCTACCGACCTCTTGTGGGGTCAAAGGTTTCAAAAGTTCCCCCGTTATTATTATTCTTTAACTATTATTACGTGGTAAATAATCAATTCAAAAAACAAACGAAAAATTTTCAGAATGAGACACAACTACAAGTTCAACGATCATCAAGACATATGCTTACCCGATTTTCTCGATTTATTCGTCTATTATCGGCACATTTTTTCATTTTCCAGCAATTCGATATATCTTATTGCATTATACGCTTTGCTCCATAAATATCCCAGCTGTTTTAAAGAGTATCAGCGATTTTTGTTGCATCATGTCATTGTGTATGTTTGTTTGATTCATGTGTCGATGTATGGTATTCAGGGTTGTACGGAATTTTGTCTTCCGTTTTACGTCTGCAAAAATCGATTTCCGTGCAACCCTGATTTCAATTTTAAAATTGGTGCCTCTTTTAGTCTCGTTGTTCTATTTCTCTGTTTCTCTTTACTGATGCTGTCTTTAATATCATAACCGGTATGCAAGAATGTAATGGAAAATCATTTATAATCTACTTTTATTTTTAAAAAATTTTAAAAAGTCGATTAAAGTCACGTGAACCCCGTGAACGTAAAGCATCCAAGTGAACCACGTGAACATTAAAGCCACGTGAACGTAAAGCAACCACGTGAACCACGCGAACATTAAATCCACGTGAACGTAAAGCAACCACGTGAACGTAAAGCATCCAAGTGAACCACGTGAACATTAAAGCCACGTGAAAAAATCCAGGTGAACCGCGTGAAAATTAAATACACGTGAGCGTAAATCAACCACGTGAACCACGTGAACGTAAATCAACCACGTGAACCACGTGAGCATTAATGTCATGTGAACCCCGTGAACGTAAAGCATCCAAGTGAACCACGTGAACATTAAAGCCACGTGAAAAAATCCAGGTGAACCGCGTGAAAACTAAATACACGTGAACGTAAATTAACCACGTGAACCACGCGAACATTAAATCCACGTGAACGTAAAGCAGCCACGTGAACGTAAAGCATCCAAGTGAACCACGTGAACATTAAAGCCACGTGAAAAAATCCAGGTGAACCGCGTGAAAATTAAATACACGTGAGCGTAAATCAACCACGTGAACCACGCGAACATTAAATCCACGTGAACCCCGTGAACGTAAAGCATCCAAGTGAACCACGTGAACATTAAAGCCACGTGAACATTAAAGCCACGTGAAAACATCCAGGTGAACCGCGTGAAAACTAAATACACGTGAACGTAAATTAACCACGTGAACCACGCGAACATTAAATCCACGTGAACGTAAAGCAGCCACGTGACCGTAAAGCATCCAAGTGAACCACGTGAGCATTAAAGTCACGTGAAAAAATCCAGGTGAACCGCGTGAAAACTAAATACACGTGAACGTAAATTAACCACGTGAACCACGCGAACATTAAATCCACGTGAACGTAAAGCAGCCACGTGACCGTAAATCAACCACGTGAACCACGTGAGCATTAATGTCATGTGAACCCCGTGAACGTAAAGCATCCAAGTGAACCACGTGAACATTAAAGCCACGTGAACATTAAAGCCACGTGAAAACATCCAGGTGAACCGCGTGAAAACTAAATACACGTGAACGTAAATTAACCACGTGAACCACGCGAACATTAAATCCACGTGAACGTAAAGCAGCCACGTGAACGTAAAGCATCCAAGTGAACCACGTGAACATTAAAGCCACGTGAAAAAATCCAGGTGAACCGCGTGAAAACTAAATACACGTGAACGTAAATTAACCACGTGAACCACGCGAACATTAAATACACGTGAACATAAAGCGTTTCGTCGAGCCACTGTAGTGAATCGAAGAATTATCTTGATGAAAGATTAATTTCTCGTTTCGCTTGACCAAAAAGCCCCCATTTTACTGTAACGCTTCATTTTCCTTTGTTTCGACAAGAATGAATTTGGCGGATTATCAGAATGTCTTAAGAAAGTGCTTGAACCTTTTCGAGCCAAGAAATTAATTGTTCATTAGGATACTTCTTTCGACTCACTACATTGTTTTCAATCAACCTATGAATGTGAAACGTAAGAAATTAATAAAAGAAAATTTGTTATCATTTAATATGCCAAGACAAAAAGTTAGAAGGTGCAATGAGTTCATTATTAATAATATAATTGAAGTGAGCATTATTTTTACCATAATGAATTACAAAGATCTCGTTTTTGACTAAGCAAATAAGACATCATTTACAAAAAATTGCGATGCTACTTTGTAGCGAAATGGAGTTAGAGCAGTAGATTTTAATGTCATCAGTACATCATCAGGGAAACAATCGATAAAGTCATCAACATAGAATAAAAACAGAAATGGGCCGGATATAGTTACTAAGACGCCAGATGTGATTTGGAATTCACTAATTGAAGAAGAAAAATATAATAACAAAATGATGGTATCGTTTGGAAGGTCACACGGCCACAGGCGACTTTCCATTCCTTCCAATTCAATGAGTATTATTCCTTTTTTGAGGGAACACACATTGATGTGTCCGTCCAAACGAGAACTTCATTCCATCTTAATTTTTTACCTCTTTTGCCTTTTGTACGTGAGGCACCAATCTATGAAAAGTCAATATTTTTCTGAGCTTCTGATCTTACGAACTCATTTGGCGTGATATTTTTGGAAGATAAGTTTATTGATTAAACACAATTTAAGAAGAATCTTACTTTAAGAAACGTAAAAAGTTACAATGATCACGTCAAATGATGGCTCGTCTGGTAATAAAATGAGCTCAGTAAGCATGCTCAAATATAACTTTTTATAAAGATATTAATATTTTTAGACAGTTTAAGGCACGCTTAAATTTTTAGTCAACAATTAGCATTGACTCAAATTTTTTTTAATCAACAATTTTTCGCTAAAAACACGTAAAAATTGCATAATCGCTATTTCGAATTAGCGTGTGATGGCGTAAAACCCTCAGAAAGATCTCTTTTATGTAATATTTTGTATAATTTTAAAGCGCCGGAGACATTTCAAGAGAAACATGAAAATACGCTTTTTCTTAAATCGAAATAATGCAAAATCGATATTTTCATTTGACGTGCAAATAATTTCTTTTAAAAACAGTATAAAGTTTCTATTTTAAGAGATTTAAAAAAAGCTATAAAAATGTATCAAATTCTTGAATAAAAGACAACGAACTAATATCATTAGATAACTCTTATTTCCATAAATCTCCTCATTTCAGGAATTGGGTATTTGAAGTATACACAAATGAAATATTTAACGTCTACGTTGTATTACCTTGGTTCAATGTATGCAGTTATGGCAAATTTTCTGAATACAAAACCGTTTTGTTTATTATTTTTATTGCTGTCCTTGCCGGTACATATTATGAGTATCTGAGCAATATTGAAAACTTTACTTTGTAGTTACTGGCCTAACTATTGTTGAGCTATTCGAGTCGAGGTACTTGGCGGTAACAATTAATCGAAATACAACGTCTCATAGAATTAGTATTATTCTTCGAAACTCCAATTATATTTTATATCCATTTTCTATATTATTCTTTGGTTTATCTTATAATGAATTGGAATATCAGGATGATTTTTATATTTTTATTAATACGGTAAGGTTCAGATTTGTTTAAAATTAGAGAGAGAGAGAGAGAGAGAATTTTGAGGAATTTTAAATGTAACATTTAACAATAAGGAAACATGGAACTTGTGTTTATTAAATAATTAGAGGTAAACACCAGGGTTGCACGGAAATCTTTTTTTTTTCAAACTGATGACGGAAAACGGAAGATGAAAGATGGAATTCCGTGCAACCCTGGTAAACACGTCAAAATGAGTTCGTAAAGTCAGAAGCAGAGATAGGAAACGAAAACGAAAACGAAATGTTTTTTTATAACATAACTGTGACATAACTGCGACTAACACATCAGAAAACAGTCAGCAGGTCCTACACGGTGGGTATGGCAAGGTTTGCACGTTTCTCATTTGAAAGCAGATGGTGAAAATTGCTGAAGACTCTCCGGTTAGGATGAGCTCGCAGGAAAAGAGAGGAACTTCTTAGGTTCGCGAGCCAGCAGAGGAAAGCCAAAGTCGTTGTCCTTCGCCGCTTAATAGCTTCACTGTTTTCAGCAGCTGGCTGACTCAGTCGCTTCTCTCTGAGATATGCGGCAATTTCAGTTCGCATCCGAGTTGCATCTTGTTCTTGAGACCAGATTTTCGCTTTGAGGGGTGCAGTATATCTGGTACAGTGCGTATCAGAGCTTCGCGAAGAGGAGTATGGCATTGAATCATGAATTTGAGTGTTCGCTACTGACATCTCTACGGCGTGTCGTACTTCATTCCAGACATCGTCGTCGTACAATTCCATCCTTCCAACTAAGCGCGGCAGCTTTGCGCAGGAGATCGCAGTCCTCGTGTTCTTGTCTTCGGCCATCCAGTGCGAAGACAAACGTGGAAATTAAGCTTCGATCCAACCCGGATTCAACTGGCTCCCTGCAGAATGAATCAATGCGGCGCAGTAAGAACGATATCAGAGCTTCAGACGAGCGGGTTGAATAATCAGGTCTCAGTGTGAAGTTCTCCAAAAGACGCTGCTTCTTGCAAGAAGGCCGTTAGCTTCAATTTTCTTCTCGTAGAGCTTCTTTTGGTTCAAGAAGAGGCCGGTTGACTTGTCGGGACGTTTTTCGGATCTTTGTACCACATCGTTTGCAAGACAGCTTGCCTGGTTCGTCACTTTCCCGATAATGCTGTTAAATATCAGTCCGCATTGTACACGCTTAAAAACGGCAAAACAACCCAGTTTTCGCGGGAAAACTGCGTTGCCAGAAGAGGCTACCGTATCTTTAGGACGCTTTAACGTCCTTCCGTGCGGGTCCGAACCTCTATTCGTTTTTTTTCCGTTTTGTTTAAAAGAAACAAAAAAACGAAAACGACTTCTCTGGTCAGGAGCGCCACCTTTTTGGTTTCTTCCTTTATACTCCAAATTTTAATAGACGCAATTCTGACGTTCTCTAGGTTTCTTCAATCTGAGGCTGTATGCAAGTACGTATTTATTTGCTAAACGGCACGCCAAATTGAAATAGTTATTTGCTGAGCTCCTTTTATAACTATAAAATTTGTGTGTAAGCTATGATAAATTATCAATCATAAATTACGTTTATAGGATTATGTCAAGGTTATGTAAACAGGTTTATGCATTAAATAATATGTAAATTTCAAAAATGATTTTAAAATATATTTAATTCACTGGAAAAGGTGAAAAAACGGGTGAGAGAGAACGGGTGAGAGTCCCTCCCATAACTGAACGATAATACTGACAAGTAAAGAGGAAGAAGAGCTAGAACAAGCGACGAGCGAACCTTTCTCTTTATCCGGGACCGGGATCCCTTTTTTTGAAAATAAGTTTGAAATTTTGAATTTTGAAAAAAGAAAATTTTTTGAAATGAAAATTCGGGGTGAGACCGATGGGAGTGCCTCCCATCACTGGTAAATACGTTCTTGCATTCGATCACTGAATCTTTAAAAGGCTTAAGACTTCAACCTTAATTTCAACCTTAATTAATTTAATAACTTTTCCAAAAACAATATACATATGAAACCCCATGAACAAATTCAAAATGATTAAAGACACGAGGACCACTTCCACCATTCACTGATTGCTCAAATTGCCTTCTGGTAAACTACAAAGAAACCAACATGATAATTGGCTTCATCTTCGGTGTGTTATCAATATTCGCGTGCCTCGGTTATGGTTGCACTTGTTCCGTTCTTGCTCATCGATCTATCACCAATTGCCAAGTAAATATATCGAAGAAGCTGATTGTAATGCAGCGAAACTTCCTCTTAAGCCTTATCATTCAAGTAATAACTGTATTTTTATTTCAAAAAATAACTCGTCCCTTCTTACAGGTATTCGTACATGTTACATTCCTCGTAATTCCACTTTTATATTTCACATCTACAATTATTATCAACTTCAATATTGATATTTTATCAAAATATACAAAGTATTTTGTACTAATCTGCTCTCAACATGGCACCATGGCTACTATATCAATGTTATTAACTGTGAACCTTCTTAAGAATAAAAGTAAGCAAACGGAGATTGAAATGATGTATGATTTATTATTTTTTTTTAGTAAAAACTCGGATAAGGGAATTACTTTATAAGCTTGGATGGAAGACGTTTAAACCAGCGGAAATGGCTCATAATCGGATCACGTACATAACAAATGTTAAATTTCCGTCATCCAGCAATATTTTTTCTTAAATTATTGATTATTTAATAAAAATAATAATACATTTTAACACTATTTTTTGGAAAGAGATTTCCCGAATGGTGAATTTTCTCAAAAATATCAAATCTAAAGGAAGAAATTCAATAGATAATTGCCATTGTCTTCAATGATTTTAGAAACTACACCATTTGTGCAAAGAAATTAAACCAAGAATAACACGTAATAATAATTAAAGAATAATAATGATAATACCGGGGGAAATAAATGTGAATTTGACCCCACAAGAGGTCGGTAGCACAAATACATAATATCAAGTTATGAGAAATTGAAAATTCCAATTTTATTTTCATAAAAAATAAAAGTAATCAATCTGATTTGATCTAGAAATTTTGAAGAAATATAATGAAAAACAGAGAAATTATTAACATAAATTGAATATTTGTTACATGTTACCTTTGAGACCATTGAAAATAATTCAAAAATGTTGAAATTCAATTTTCAATTTCTTATATTTCGATAATAGCATCCCAATTTGTATGGTAATGAACTCAGCTCAGAAGGCAAGCTCAAACTTAACTTCTTAGAAAGATATTAATACTTTTAGATAGTTTAAGGCATTCTTGATTAAATTGCAATAAAAACGTTTTCTTTATAAAGTTTTAAAAATTTCCAAACACGTTGCAAATTCGCAAAATCGCTATTTCTATTTGACGTGATAATAGTTATGCGCAAAATCCGAGTAAATTTAGCTTTGAACACAAGGCTCCAAAATGTTTTCTTCCTGATAAGCTCATAGAAATTGAAAATTATCCTGTCAATGGTTTTACATAGTGTCTCTCAAATTAAATAATTTATTTTGTTAGTTTTTTTAAAATAAAGTTTTCCTTTTGTAAACTTTTGCATAAAAATATTATTCATTTCAGAGATCGATGCCTAATGGAAGAGCAAAAAATTAGGGGCGGAGAAAAGGTCTTGTTTAGGCAGCCACACGGCCATTAAGGCCATCGAATCTCTTCCTCTTTTGTTTCTCATCAATTTTTGTTATCTATTTTTTGTTTATTATTTGATGACAAGAAATGAAAAGTTTAATTTAAAAATGAAAATGGATGAAATAAAAATGTTGATGACAAACAAAAGAGGAAGAGACGTGATGGCCATATCGGCCGTGTGGCTGTCTAAACAAGACCTTTTCTCCGCCCCTAATTTTTTGCTCTTCCATTAGGCATCGATCTCTGAAATGAATAATACATAAATAATAGTTTACCACATTTGATAAGAATTGTCTTAAAATATATAATTTTAAACCTATTACTAGCGTTTCGTGTTATAGTAATTACTTATACATGAGAATATGTGACCTTTGTGCCAGGAAAACATTATTTGCGTGAAGCTCTTGTTTTCCTTTTCCAACTCAAGAAGAAAGCCACTGACGCGCACCAAATGAAAAATGATCTCAATAACACTGTTATAATCTAAAATTTCAGCTAAATTTAAAAAGTATGTCATAGATTAATAAAACGTTGATAAATAAACGTTGAAAACCATCTGTAAGTAATACGTGGAAGTTAGAAAAACGCGTTTAAACTTAGTAAAACCGTTACTGGCGTGACCAAAAATATGTTATTGCTATTTTCTATTAGGTATAGAAATTAATTTCAGCGTTTTTTTTGTTGTTGATATTTTGTCAAAATAAGATTATTTTTATATAACGAATTTTATGTTATAATGTTCTCTGTATTATCAGCTTTCTACTTATATATAACTTTCTTCACGTACTTTCTAATAAAATCATTATTTTGTGTTCAGAACATGTCCACCTTTGTGCCAGGAAAACGTCTTTGCGGGAAGCTCTTCTTTTCCTTTTCCAACTCAAGAAGAAAGCCACTGACGCGCACCAAATGCTTGCCCAAGCTTACGGCGATGCTGCACCATCCATAGGAACCTGCCAAGAATGGTTTCAGCGTTTCAAATCGGGAGATTTTGACGTCAACGACAAAGACCGATCAGGACAGCCAAATAAATTTGAAGACGAAGAACTTCAGGCTTTGTTGGATGAAGATTTGGCTCAAATACAGGAGAAACTCGCGGCATCTCTCGGCGTCACGCAAAAAGCAATTTCTCATAGATTGAAAGCAATGGGGAAGATTCAAAAAGAAGGAAAATGGATGCCCTAAGAGCTCTCAGAACGCAACAAAGAGCAGAGAAAAACAACTTCACAAATCTTGTTGGACAGATTTCAAAGAAAGTCTTTTACTGGCGATGGAAAGTGGGTGTACTACGACAATCCGAAGCGAAGTAAATCCTGGGTTAGTCCCGGTAAAACAACAACTTAGACCGCAAAACCCAACATCCACGGAGAAGAAGATCTTACTGTGCATATGGTGGGAACAACAAGGAATTCTGTACTCTGAACTGCTCCAACCTGGCGAAACAATCACTCAACTAGTTCAGTTGCGGCATGAAATCGCAGTAAAAAGACCAGAATGGGCGGGTCGTCACGAAAAGGCCATATTGCTTTATGACAACGCAAGTTGCTCAAGCGATGAAGTATACGCTGAAAGAGTTCAAATGGGAAGTCTTACCGCACCCGCCGTACTCTCCGGACATTGCCCCGTCGGATTATCATCTTTTCCGGTCAATGGCTCATGGTCTGGCGGAGCAGCGCTTTCGAGATCATCAAGACGTCAAAAAATGGCTAGATGTATGGACTGCGGCCAAACCAGAAAATTCTATTATGATGGAATCCATAAGATGCCCAAACTATGGGAAAATGTTTGCTTTTAATGACGGAAATTATTTTGAATAAAATTTTTGTTCAAGTTTGCTCAGTTTTGTATAGTTTAATATGCGCAAAAAAACGCGGATATTAATTTTTAGACCTAATACATTTATACGAAATAAAATTGGTCAGTGTTTGCAACTATTTCCAGCCTTAATTTTATATGGGAGCTCTTCTCGGCTCACAGGGAACAATATTTTTATAAACTCTAGCACGTCACTGCAACTACTACTGTGGCTCTTGCAAAAATGTGTGGACAAATTGCAAAACCACGTCCATCACTTTTTATTTAAATTCTTTATAATTTTAAAATCGTTACTTTTTCGAACTTTGTTTAATTTGTTTTTGGAATCGTTTAGAGTTATTCATTAATGGTGTTCAATTTGTTTTAAGGTTCTAAAACGGTTTTTTGAATTCTTATCAAAACAAAGAATATCAATGATAATTGAAGGGTGTGGCTTTGCAATTTTTCCACACTTTTTCGCAAGATACGGAGTGATCATGAGAGTGGAATGCACTAGAGTGATCAGTAAGTTAGCTTTATCGATTAAGATCGATTTTTTATAATTGACTTTAAACATCCTATAACGTGAAATCAACGTAATGGTATATTTTAGAAAAATTGTTCCAAATCAAATCATTTTTAATAAAATAATAAATGAAGACTAAAAATATAACATTAATAGCATTAATATTTTTATTTCACTATGTTCATGGAGAAGATGAAGCTATAAAAGCAAATACATTTATAACTGAATACTTTGGGTAATATTCTTCTTTCCGATTGTCGCGTATTAAGGTTTTTATTAAGGTCTGTTGCGGTATTTGCCATATTGTGCGCACTTACATTCCTTTTGTTTTTATTTTTATTGGTTGCATGCACAATTGATGTGAAACATTGGAAAAGTGGAATTGGTAAGAATCTTCCAGAAGAGTAAATGATATTTTTATTTTCTTTAGATTTTAAGGCCCAAATGAACTATCCTGTTTATAAGCATAGTGACTTTGAAACATTTTTTACGAATGAGACGTCGGATAGGAAGAATGTTTGATTTGATATTGGTTAATTGATGCAAATGGCTATTTGTTTTAGAATGATCCTGGAAACACTTCAAATACCACCAATGATGATATGCAATATTCTGACGATAAACAATTTCAGATTATTAACGGTGGGTGTGGCTTATTATTTTTCCTTAAAATGAGTGTTAACTTCACAAAAGGAACCCAGAGTGTGTGCAGTTCCAGCGAGGACTTTTCAGAGCACATGAATTTCCGTTTTTTTTTTGTTCAAAACCTTCAATACAGCAAAGACCCTATTGTGTTTGTATCTAATTAAATATTTCTTAACAATTAAATAACATACAGAATTTAGACAGTAATAAAATAAAAACAAAAACTCAAAGAAAAACTAAAAATAATCAGTGGCCTAAAACGGCAATATCCTATTAGGATGAACCAAAATTTTTTTCCGATTTTTTGTTAAAAATTTAAACATAATTTTACAACACATGAAAACAATTAGTTTTCAATGTAAAGAACATTTGACTCTATGGCTTGAACCCATCTATCGGCAAGTTGTTCGATCCCGCTGCGGTACCACTCCTTGAAAACTCGCGGCACCCGTTTTCGACATCGACCAGGTCATTCAAGCTACGACCACGAAGAAAGTGTGCCATGGATCGGAAAAGGTGATAATCAGATAGCGCAAGGTTCGGACTATAAGCTGGATGTGGAAGAAGATCAGTGGCGTCGAGATTTTATATCTTTTCCTTCGTTTGTCTTGTGGTGTGCGGTTTTGCTTTGTCTTGGTGAAGCTTCCGATTGATCAATGCTGGATGATTCTCGCCAAGTGCCGCATACATTCGATCAAGTTGGGCTCAATAAAGGTCTACGAGTACTTATTGATGGATTGGTCTCCACAGCTTCACGAATTGCTTCAGAATCCACTGTCGTAGGTCTGCCTGAATGTGTCTTGTCCTCGAGATCAGTGTCGCCGTCGTTAAATCTTTTGAACCAATTTCGCGCAGTACGATCCGAGACAATATTGTCCCTTTCAACTTGGCATATCTTTTTTGCTGCTGCAGTTGCGTTGAAGCCTTGTTTCCAGTAATGGCGTAAAAGAACACGAATTTCGGATTTTTCCATGTTTATTCTACAAGATTAAAAAATTTTAAATAAAAGACGAATTAAAAATTTTAGTATATATTATAATAGAGTTGTTCAAGAGCTTTAAAAATATATATAACACATGTATATACAAATCTTTATTTGGTAAAAAAAAACAATTAGACAAAAAGATATAGGAAATCGGAAAAAAATTTTGGTTCACCCTAATTGTATCAGATTTGTCTGCTGCACTGAGTATTATTTTCTATAGTACAAGTGACAGGGACGGACGGGTTTTGGATCAGCCATCAGTTCATTAATAGATTATATTGGCTTTCGCCACAACAGACCCAAAGTCCAACTTAAGTTTTAAGGCGTATTGGAGTTTTTGATACACGAGAGAAAATTCAATTTATCTCATCTTCTTCTAGACAACGCTAATAATTAGCAGAGCGACACAGCGAGAGCACAAGATGAGTGAAATTTTCTCTTTTATCTAAATGAATTATCAAAAAACTGTACATCGATAATGAAGCGCAATATGTTACAAATCCCCTTACCGTCATGTAACTCATAAGTGGCTTTTTTATTATTTTCTTATTGTCTTTTTCAGAGATCGGTGCCTAATGGAAGAGCAATAAAAGAAGAGAAAATAATGCGGTCACAAGCAACATTTTTCTCAATTCCTCTTAAATGTTTGCTGCCCATTATTTCGTAAAAAAGAGTGGCCGTCCAAACGAGAACCTCATTCCATTCTAATTTTTTTCCTCTTCCATTAGGCACCGATCTCTGAAAAGGAAAATAATTTTTAAGGAATTTCTAACGCACACCAACGGCAAACAGCCCTCACATAGAAATAAATATCAACGAATTTGATCACGCGCGTTCAACCAATTTATTCTTTTTTGTTCTTTTTTGTAAAAGTTTTTTTCTATTTTAAGAAAAAAGTGGTTTTTATAAAATGTGATTTGTATCATTTTGTTCATCGTAAAATTCCGAATTTTTAAAATGCAACATGACGTGGTTACTGTAATTGACGTGCATTTTACAGTCGATTGAAAAAGGAAAACAGTGAATAACGTGAAAACTTTATTTTTAATTTTTGAAATTAAGATTTTATTGAGAGAGGGTACAACTGTGAGCAAAAATAAGTTTGCCTCTAACTTTGATTCGACTTATAAACAAAGTTATGATTTTTAAAAGTTTAAAATTGCAATCGACTATAAAATACACGTAAATTACCGTAACCAGGTCATGTTGCATTTCAAAAAATTCAGAATTTTACGAGCAACAAAATTATATAACTCACGTTTTATAAAATTCAAGTAGTTCTATCAAGTAGTCAAAAAAAAACAAAAAAGAATCAATTTATTGAATGCTTGATCAAATTCGTTGATAGTTAATTCTATGTGAAGGCGATTTTTTCACTGGCTGCCTTCGGCGTGCTGACGCGATACTCGTTGCTTGTAGTATATTATATTTTACATACATTAAATAGAACACTCTGAATGACCACTCTTCTTTTAAAAAAATTGTAAAAATTGCTTTAAAAAAACAACGGATAGGCCCATTTTACTATACTAACAAGTTTGACGTTTTATTGTATTCAAACCAACATTCTTTCAGCAATTTATACATCGTCAGCAAGAGAAGTCCCAAAAGCAGTTCATCGTGTAAGTTTTTCACGCATACAGGTTTTTAAGAAACACTTTGGAACAAGTCGACTTATTTCGTTTCTACGGCACGTCAAATGAATTGGGAAAAACTGTTCAGTTAAACCGAACATATCGAGAATGTTTAAAGTCTAGAAGATATTTTAAGAGAGCACAGTAATATTTCCAAAAAGTTGGTTGATAACCTTCACGTGGATTTTAATTAAATGCGTTTAAAGTTTGCAAAACTGTCATTTTTATTTGGCGTGCTATGGTGTATAGCTTTCCCAGCAAAACTTGAAAAAAACTTATAATCGAACAATTCCCGTCAAATACTTTAAATTAAAATATTGTAAGCATTCATATGATGCTCAGGTTAGTGGGGTAAAATGTGAACTTATTTATTGATTTTTGAATAATGTTTTCGCATGATATTTCTTTGCACATTTTCAATAATTGCATCATAACGGAGTATACTATTCAAAGAATGAAGATGCGATTAAGTAGTAAATCATTAAATCGGGTTCTCCGGTTCACTGTAGCACTCCACTGCCACGAAATCGCGCCGCATTGCAAAAAGACTTCGCACCAACTGCGCGAAACTCAACTTTAAATTTATTATTGTTTTTTCAAAATCATTTTTTTGTTAATTATTATTTAAAAGAAACATTAGTTTAAAGGTTGTATGGTTTTCAGAAAACCATAATAGTTCTTTTTATATTCTTTTGATTTTTAAACGTACAAATTTCGTTCAAAAATTTTAAAAAATCCACATAGCTTTTTGAAAAAAATTTTTCAACAAAAAAATACTAATTTAATAAATATTTTAAGTAGAGCAGAAAGTTGGTTCTGTTAACCAATAATTAACAAATATTGTCCTTTTCAGAGATCGGTGCCTAATGGGAGAGCAAGATTGTTTCATTTTTATAAAATTTTTAATGAGTTAATTGTTCAACTTACCCCAGTTTCATACAGTCAACCTAAAAGTTTGTTAACCATGCCTGTGTATAAAAATGTTTGCGAAAGCTTCATAAGAAGTTCTCCTCTCGCTCCGAATTTATTGTGTACTATAAAAACTTGTAAAAAAATACAAACGCAGAATATCCCGATTAGAGTTCTCAGCTTTTAAAAAACCACCGAGATTTATGTTTAGGTTCATAAACAACCGACTCAAATCTCGTCACCACATAGGTGCTTTAACTCATGACGATTCAATTGTTAGTGATATTCCCGCCATGGCTACGTTGTTTTTAAATACTTTCAAGTCTAACCTTCGAAAAGCCTCGGTCCATGACCCAAAAAAGTGGATACTTGGGTGTTTCGTGAACCATTTGCCTGAAAACCATACAAGTCGTGAAACCGCCTGAAAACCATACAAGCCGTGAAACCGCCTGAAAACCACACAAGCCGTGAAACCGCCTGAAAACCGTACAAGCCGTGAAACTCTACCTGAAAACCATACAAGCCGTGAAACTCTTTCTCTCGGAACTTTCTATGGAAAGTTGCCCATCAACCCAAGTTGTCAACCCTTCGTAGATAGATTTCTTGAAATCTGTCCTAATGACATCATCCTAGTTAAATGATATGTCAAAAAGGAAAAGAAATGTAGAAAAGGATTAATAATGATACTGTAGCGATTGGAAAATGTGAATAATGAAGATTTACTATCGAATATTTAGTCTACAATGTTCTATGATCAAATGAACTAAAACACGAAAAGAGTAAAACACGAAAACGAAAAGTTATTATTGTTATTATCCTGTTTTATGTATTTGAAATATTTCTATTCATTTCTCCAATTTTTCAAAAATATTGGTTACTGTCTTAATTGTAATGTGTGTTATTATTTTAACATATTATCACTATCATAAACGATCGAACTATGGCTTCACCTCATTTCGATTCGGGTTGACAACTTGGGTTGATGGGCAACTTTCCATAGAAAGTTCCGAGAGAAAGAGTTTCACGGCTTGTATGGTTTTCAGGTAGAGTTTCACGGCTTGTACGGTTTTCAGGCGGTTTCACGGCTTGTGTGGTTTTCAGGCGGTTTCACGGCTTGTATGGTTTTCAGGCGGTTTCACGACTTGTATGGTTTTCAGGCAAATGGTTCACGAAACACCCAAGTATCCACTTTTTTGGGTCATGGACCGAGGCTTTTCGAAGGTTTCTCGACTTTCGTTGAATCTGGGCTTGCCCAGATTTGTTGTTATTATAGCTAGTTTTTTCAGAACATAATTATTGACGAAAATTTTTTGTCACACTATTATTCACACCTTCCCATTCCATATATCCTTAGGCAAGGTTGGGTGTTGTCAAATAACAATGATCTAAATTTTCAACATCGTGTTATTTTAACACTTTTTACGGCTGCTTTTATGAGCCGTCTTGGTCAATTCATTGATTGCATCCCACATTAAGCCATATATAAGAAATAGACTTAGGCTTACAAAATCACTTGTTCCACAGTTCTTACAACTTTCATTTATATTTTTATTTTTCATTTTTAATACAATTTCGTTTCACAGTGATATTCATAATGTCAAAATCTCGCGATTGTAGGCTCGAAATCAACAAAATTCGACGACCACATTCCAATGACGACCATTGTCATTGACGAATCAGGTTTAATTAAAAAACAAACAATTGAATTATTTTAAATTTTTATTTAAAGTTTATAACATGTTGAAAAAACTTAACAATCTTTATTTGAGCACTGTAGCGTTGGGGGATCATATCCATTATCCTGAAATTTAAATAAATTATTTACGGGAACGAACTGCGTAATTCATGCAGACGTGTGCATGAATGCATTTTCAATCTTAAAGAATCTTATAAATTTAAAAATCTACTTTAAGTCCTATAATTTTTTCATCGAATTAAGGCTTAGTAGATTATATTAAAAACAACGATCTTAATTTTACTTCTATCAACCAGAGATGGGCGGATTTCCGTTCATTTTTCGGGAGACGATCCATATTCACAAAATCCGATTCCGCCCGTCTCTGATATAAACTAATTTGTCAGATTACCCTTAATTACAATATTTTTAAAATTTACAATTTATTTTCTCCAAACTTTTCAGAGATATGCCTAATGGAAGTCGATAAAATTAGGTTCTCGTTTGGACGGCCACTTTTTTCTATCTCTTCAATGTGCGTTGCCTCAAAATTTATATCTTACATTGAAGAGGACTATGTGAAGAGGTCCTTTTTTGCACGTCCAAACGAGACTATCCTTATTTCTGCTCTCCCATTAGGCTTCCATCTCTGAAATTTACAATACAAAAAAAAGCCTTACGTTTTGATTTCTTTCTTTCCCTTGTTTGAACTTTCATATCCGACGGTGAGTGGCCATAGAACGATCTGAAAGTATATATGTATATAAAAATATTTAAGTCACATGTAATTATATAAAATACCTCTATTTCCAATTGATTCCTTGATTTTTCCCGATTTGATGAGCTCGTGAGCGCATGAGTACCCAGAGATTCGATCTGAAATTATATTTCTATTAATTAACTTCTTTAACACCTACCATTTATTTGAGGCTTAGTAGTAGACATCGATGTTGATTAATCAACCAGCAAAATGGTAATTAAGTGATATTGTGCCACCAAATAGAAGAACGATCTGAAATTATATATAAATTCATTAAGAACTTTTTTAACACCTACCACTTATTTTTGAGGCTTAGTATGTTAATCACATAGGTGATATATTAATCAAAATCACAGTTGAAATCAATTGTTACATAAATTTGACCAATTGACGAGAACCATCTGCAATTAAATCAACATCTATATATCTATAATACAAGAATTTATAAGTAAAAACAATAAAATACCTTTATTTCCAATTGATCCGTTGAAAATTTGCAGAACCAATGTCGAAATTGAACATCTCCATCTGAAATAATATTTTAAGCATTTAATATGTCTTAAAAAAGTACTTTAAAACTTAAAATACGTACATTTTAGGTAAATTATATAGGACAAAACAAAAGAAAACAATTTGAAAAGGACGCTACTTTGGCATTTGCCGCCAAAAAGACTACGGTAATGGCTATTATGCAGCGTGTTTTTGAACGCATTAACGCACAACTCAATGCAATCAGTACTATAGCAATGGAATTAAACTGAAAAACCATCTTAAACTGAACCAAATGAACTGAAATTTTAAGGGCCAATTGAAAATGCTATAAATAGTATATATACCAAATTTCAAGTCATTTGGAGAAAAAAAGTGATTTTCAGAAAATTTCAGATTTGTCCAATCTGAAAATAATTTACATGACTGTAATCAGCTAATTGAGCTGAATTGAACTATATAAATAACTTTCCATAAAACTTAAAATGAAAAAAGTTAGTGGCTATTCTTTTCAAACCATGTAACAATTCTCTCACTCTCCGCTGCCTTCGCATTATATTTCGTCGGAAAAAAGCAGTAGTTGACTTTGGCTGTAAATATCTGAAATACCAATAGAGCTAGAACAAAAATTCCTTTTTGAGAAGGTGCACAAATTCGCCAAGTTTCTGCCATTAGCTGGAATTTTTCTGAAATTGATTCTCCGAGGCGCTATTTTCGTGTAGGCATAAGGAAGTTGTCCAAAATCGCCGATTTTTTCAAAAAATTTCCATTTTTTTACATTTTTCACGTTTTCTCCACGCACACGTAACCAATCTTTTTGAACCAGGACTTTCCTGAAAGCGCAAAAAATTTCCAATCTTCTGATGTAAATTTTATTTCAGACGGACCCCTATGGGCATTTTTACAGCCATCTGAAAATTCGATTTTCGACCCATTTTCAGACGTGAAAAAATCTTTAAAAATGTTACAGCACAGCAATAAAATTTATATAGCCGGATTCGTCTTGACTTGATCTACAAGATGGCGTAGGTGCCAGGTCCGGCGCATTTAAACCCTTCGAGAAATTAAACGTGAAAAACACACCAAAAAACACACCCATTTTTGGCGATTTTCAGCCAAACTACCCTTTTTTGAGCCTTTATAACTCCGCTCTAAATGCTTTAAACGACATGAAAATTGGTATACCCATAGAACTTTCGGCGATCTTTTTCATGGTGCAATTTATTTTTTTCAGAACCCATTTTCAGCAAAGTTGTGCACGCCCAGTTTCAGCCATTTTCAAGCTGAAAAAAGTGCCAATTTTTGATCATCTTCGATATGTTTTGAAAACAGATTCTGAGAGAGGAGATTGAGTTCTATCAGATTGCAAAGTTTAAAAAAATTCCTTGGGAAGACTTTTTTTTAACGATCGACTGAAATTTCAGCTTTTTGACGTCACGTGAAAAATTCAGTTTTCATTTTACGTCAATGAGACCTATATGTATCGATTCAGAAAAAAATTCTACGTCGATTAATACCACTTTTATGATGATCGGATAATTTGGCTGAAATTTTTTTCAGTTTGTCTGAAAAAACTTTAACCCTTCTGAAAACCCAAATTTTGTTTGAAACGCATTTCAAGACCTATACCATTCGAATCTCCTCGATCTGCTGAATAAACCCTGTTGTCAAAAAAAATCTAGGAGATAGTTGACGAATTTCAGACAAATCTGAAAATTTCAGCTTTTTTGTGTTTAAGCCAAAAATCGTTTTGGATAGCTCATTTGAAAGATCTTTTCGTTCTGATTCGTCTCATATAGGTCTCATGGCACCAAATTGCTCCGTTCAAAAAACGGTCGATTTTCAGCCCTCTTTTTCAGCATGATGCTGGAATCGTACGAAGCTGAAAATTCAGGATCTGAATCCCTCGTGTTTGGTTACCCCATAAACCAAATTACAGCTCTCAACTCTTAAAAAACGCGTTTCAGCCTCAACCCAAGTATAGCGCAGGCGGAAATCGCCTGCGCATAATCTGTCAAATCCTATTGAAAGAATTGTTATATCCCAGGTGAAGGCCCATTTTCAAGAAAAACTCTCCAAACATCAGTTTGGCTTTCTTAGTTCCCGCTCATGCACCTTAGCGAATATTGAATATGTTTCCAATGTTAAGAGTATATTATCAACCGGTAATCCAGTAGATTGTATATACTTCGACTTTAAAAAAGCATTTGATTCAGTTCCTCATTCACTCCTACTACTTAAATTATCACTTTTTGGTTTTGATGATTCCTTATGTAAATGGTTCTCTTCTTTTCTACATAACAGAACTTCACGTGTAAAAATCTAACTTTCTTTCATCTAATGAATTCTGTATTACGTCTGGTGTATGTCAAGGTACCGTTTCGGGACCTTTTTTGTTCATAATATATATTAACGATCTTATTTGTTCCCTCCCTGCTGATGTGAAAGTTTGTGTTTTTGCTGACGATATAAAAGTCTATGGTAGTAACCCTAAGTCCCTCCAAATCAGCATCAACATTATTACTGAATGGTGCGAAATTTGGAAACTCAAGCTGGCCGAGAACAAAACGTCTGTTATTCTTTTTACAAGAATAACCCCCGTAACGTATATTGTATAAACAACACTAGTATCACGCCGTCGTCCTATGTACGTGACCTCGGAATTCTAATAGATGATAAATTGTTATTTAACAAGCACATTGAAGTTACTTCCAACATTTGTATTGTTAAATGCCGTCAGTTATTGAAGGCTTTTAAAACCACTGACCCCTTAATGCTTATGAAGTTATTCAATTGTTATGTAAAACCTATTCTGGAATATGGCTGCGAAATATTTAACACAGACAGTAAAATGTTAGTGGATGCACTTGAAAAACCGCTTAGATTCTTTACGCGTAGGGTATGTCAGCGATGCAATATAAAGTATGTTTCTTATGACGATAGGCTTACTAAGTTAGATTGCGAATCTATTAAAGTTAGACGCCTTAAGTTAATCATTAAAAAATATTTCAAAATCATTGTCAATATTTATCACTGCCCTTCAGTTAATGAATTTGTTGTTATCCTCTTCTCCTCGCAACCCACTGCGTATTAAGGCTAAGCCTCTTGTCTCTACTTGTAATAATAACTTTTTTATCTCACATATGTCTCTATGGAATCGGGTATCCCAATATTTTGTTCATGTAAATTCACCCCCTACTAATTTAAATTATATTGTTGAATCTATTCCTGTCAAACTCATTTACTAATTGTCATATTATGTGTTTATTACTCCAACTTACTGTTATATATGTATAGAACTATTGATATTTGAGCAACCGACTTCTGGCGGAGTCATATGTTCATCTTATTTTATTCCCTATCTTACCATTTACAATTTATATTGTTTAAATGTTATTTTGGTGAATAATAAATAAATAAGAAAAGAAGAGAAAATGATGGACGGACACACGGCCACAAAAAACTTTTTCGTCAATTCCTATTCAATGTGTGCTGACCATTATTTCGTAAAAAAAGAGTGGCCGTCCAAACGAGAACCTCATTAAATCCTAATTTTTTCCCTCTTCCATTAGCCACCGATCTCTGAAATGGACAATAAAAGATTTTGAATAGCACTTTTGCAATGTGGCAGTGGAGTGCTCTGGAAAAGCATTTGAAAACTAACAAAACTATACCATTTGCATAAGCTTTCCAGTAGCTCGAAACAAAGATTTTTATGAATAATGAAGCGAATGAATAAATCTCTGCAGCTCTACGAATTGGGTCTTGGAATAATTATTCAAATAGAGTTACTGATAATTCCGTGAGCATTTATTGACGGAAATCTATAAAACTGTTCCAAACTGTTGCTAATCTATCAGATTATTGGAAAACTTGTCTAATGTTAAATTTTCAGAGTGCAATGAAGAGGGTGGTCAATAATAACAGCTCAGCTATGACAAAAACAAACATCTTAAATGAAACTTCTTATGAAGTAAAATCAGATAAATAAGTATATAATCGAGAATTGTTTTATTAGTATATTCAATATTTTTAAACATCTCATGCATTAGAAAAAGATATTCTCTAAATGAACGACGGTTTCGTGGAGAAAAAAGATGCTGTGAACACATTCATCAAAAATAACACTGAAATGCCAAAAATATATTATTATTAATGGAATGATATCGAGCTTTTATTGAAAATATTGAAGCTACTGTCCCAGCTGACTTTATGTTTACAAAAGGTTTTATTCAAAGGTATCTACCAGGGTTGCACGGAATTCCATCTTCCGTTTTCCGTCGTCCGTTTGAAAAAAAAATTTCCGTGCAACCCCGATCTGTATTAAAAATGTGCAATGCTACGGTTCCGAGAGAAACCAATCCGATGGGGGATCATCTTGCGAGTTTCTAGACACTTTTCTTCAGTTCCAAACTTGACTACTTGATTACTTGATGGTCGGTCGTCATTCCAAGTGCGTCGAGATGCGGACCAACTCTCTCAAGAGTGTTCGGTTTCGTGCTTCATTTATCGACCAATGTTCAATCCAAATCAGCAGTTTCCTCGTAACTATCAAATCAAAGGAAATCGAGCCATCGAGCTTGTATATTATGTCGAGGGGTCATTTGAAGACGTTTTTTGAAGAGAACTTCCTGAGATGGGAATCAAGTTTCGAGCAAGGTCGGAATGATAATGTATTAGCTCTTTCTTCGTTTGCTGGAATGAGAGGAATTAGAAGATTGAATTTGTAGAATGTTAAATATGGAGTCCTTAGAGGCATAGTCATTGTCTACACTCATCGTATTTGTTGTGTTGATTTCTAGACCGTGAATTCTAGCCGTCGATTTAGACGCCGGCTTATTTCTTCTAAGGAACTTCTGATTAGCACCAGGTCGTCAGCGAATTCGAATTCGAAAAAAAACATTCCATCAACACTGATGTATCTTTAACTACTCCCATTCTCCTTGTCGGATTCATCGAGAATCATTTGGAGAGCAAATGCAAATTTACGTAAAACGTATTCTGAAATTAATACGTATAATTTTATAATATTCGTTTAAGTTTTAGAAAATCTTTATTTTCATTTGGCGTGAGCGGATAAATAGTTATTAGGTCTCGAAATTAATTTCCGCGTTTTTTACGCATATTAAACTATAAAAAACTAGACAAACTTAAACAAAACTTTTATTCAAAATAATTTCCGTCATTAATAAAAATATTTTCCCAGAGTTTGGGCAACTTATGGATTCCATCATAATAGAATTTTTCTGGTTTGGCCGTAGTCCATTCATTTAGCCATTTTTGACGTCTTGATGATCTCGAAAGCGCTGATCCGTCAGACCATGAGCCATTGACCGGAAAAGATGATAATCCGACGGGGCAATGTCCGGAGAGTACGGCGGGTGCGGTAATACTTCCCATTTGAACTCTTTCAGCGTATCCTTCACCGCTTGAGCAACATGCGGTCCTGCGTTGTCACGAAGCAATATGGCCTTTTCGTGTTGACCCGCCCATTCCGGTCTTTTTACTGCGATTTTTGCACTAGTTGATGTTGACAGCCATTCGCAGTGATTGTTTCGCCAGGTTGGAGCAGTTCAGAGTACAGAATTCCTTGTTGGTCCCACCATATGCACAGTAAGATCTTCTTCCCGTGGATGTTGGGTTTTTCGGTCGAAGTTGTCGGTTCACCGGGACTAACCCACGATTTTCTTCGCTTCGGATTGTCGTCGTACATCTACGTCGTATATCTACATCTGTCCAACAAGATTTGTGAAGTTGTTTTTCTCTTGTTGCGTTCTGAGAGCTCATAGGGCATCCATTCTCCTTCCTTTTGAATCTTATCCATTGCTTTCAATCGTTGAGAAATTGCTTTTTGCGATGCCGCGAGTTGCTCCTGTGTTTGAACCGAATCTTCACCCAACAAAGGTTGAAGTTCTTCGTCTTCAAAGTTTTTTGGCTTTCCTTATCGGTCTTTGTCGTTGACGTCAAAATCTCCCGATTTGAAACGCTGAAACCATTCTTGGCAGGTTCCCATGGATGGTGCAGCATCGCCGTAAGCTTGGGCGAGCATTTGGTGCGCGTCAGTGGCTTTCTTCTTGAGTTGGAAAAGGAAAACAAGAGCTTCCCGCAAATGACGTTTTCCTGGCACAAAGGAAAAAAAATATACCAAAAAAATTTGAAGACGAAGAACTTCAGGATTTGTTGGATGAATATTCAGCTCAAACACAGGAGAAACTCGCGGCATCTCTCGGCGTCACGCAAAAAGCAATTCCTCATCAATTGAAAGCAATGGGGAAGATTCAAAAGGAAGGAAAATGGATGCCCTATGATCTCTCAGAACGCAACAAAGAGCAGAGAAAAACAACTTTACAAATCTTGTTGGACAGATTTTAAAGAAAGTCTTTTTTACACCGCATCATAACTGGCGATGAAAAGTGGGTGTACTACGACAATCCGATACGAAGAAAATCGTGGGTTAGTCCCGACAACTTCGACCGCAAAACCCAACATCCACCGGAAGGCCTTACTATGCATATGGTGGGACCAACAAGGAATTCTGTACTCTGAACTGCTCCAACCTGGCGAAACAATCACAGCGAATCGCTATCAACATCAACTAGTGCAGTTGCGGCATGAAATCGCAGTAAAATACCAGAAACACGAAAAGGTCATATTGCTTGATGACAACGCAAGGCCGCATGTTGCTCAAGCGGTGAAGGATACGCTGAAAGAGTTCAAATGGGAAGTCTTACCGCACCCGCCGTACTCTCCGGACATTGCCCGTCGGATTATCGTCTTTTCCGGTCAATGGCTCATGGTCTGGCGGAGCAGCGCTTTTGAGATCATCAAGACGTCAAAAAATGATTAGATGAATTGACTGCGGCCTAAAAAAACGCGGAAATTAATTTCCAGATCTAATAGTTCGAAATGTGATAAAAAATGGAAATAACGATGTGAACGGGAGCCTGAAGTTGAAAGTAATTCAAAAAAGGAATCATTATTTTAAGTGTTTCTTAGAAGTAAAAGTTCAAACGCATTGCTAAACAAATCAATGTCTGAAGCAGTGATTGACATGTATGCCATTTCAAACATTATTTACATGTAGATATTAGCGAAATTGTTTAGAAATTTAAGAAATGTTCATTTTAGTTTGGCGTTTTATCGCTTAATGCATGAAATAAGCTCTTTTTTTTTGCTTTAATTTTATATGAAATCATGATACAACTTTCTTATTTTGTATTCCGTATTCCGAGTTCCGAATTCCGGAAATTTTTATTTTGTTCCGTATTCCGAAATTGAAAATTTCTAATCCGTCCATCACTGTTCTGCACTCCTAGACTGCACTCTTAGAAATGCAAGCTCGTTTAAGGTTTTCAAAGAAAATTTTCTGGTACAAATTTAAGGCTTTAGATAATGTAAGACAAGTTGATTTATTTTGCGTAAGAACTTATACGTGATTACTACGTGGAAATTCAAAAATGACGCCTAAAACGCGAAAAAAGTAGTTTATGGTTAGAATTAAGTTTTTCTAATAGTTAAATGAGTATTTAAAGTTTACAAGTGTACAATGCTAAAATCATTGGTCATAAAGAACTCCCGGTTTCTTTCTCATTTTTCAGGGTTGCACGGAATTCCATTTTCCGTTTTCCGTGTTTGGTTTTAAAAATTGATTTCCATGTAACCCTGTTGTTTATCCAAAGCACACTGCCTCTAAACACAATGAGAGCCAGCTGAAATATCGTTCATTTAATATACTCGATTATTAATTACAATCTGGAAATTTTTCAGATGTGTGTTTTGAATGAGAAAACATACATGAATAACCTTTATAGCTTTAATTTTTAAGTAAGAATCAAACTAATTTTAGCTCACAACTTGTCACATTATTATTATTATTATTATTATTATTATTATTATTATTATTATTATTATTATTATTATTATTATTATTATTATTATTATTATTATTATTATTATTATTATTATTATTATTATTATTATTATTATTATTATTATTATTATTATTATTATTATTATTATTATTATTATTATTATTATTATTATTATTATTATTATTATTATTATTATTATTATTATTATTATTATTATTATTATTATTATTATTATTATTATTATTATTATTATTACTATTATTATTATTATTATTATTATTATTATTATTATTATTATTATTATTATTATTATTATTATTATTATTATTATTATTATTATTATTATTATTATTATTATTATTATTATTATTATTATTATTATTATTATTATTATTATTATTATTATTATTATTATTATTATTATTATTATTATTATTATTATTATTATTATTATTATTATTATTATTATTATTATTATTATTATTATTATTATTATTATTATTATTATTATTATTATTATTATTATTATTATTATTATTATTATTATTATTATTATTATTATTATTATTATTATTATTATTATTATTATTATTATTATTATTATTATTACTATTATTATTATTATTATTATTATTATTATTATTATTATTATTATTATTATTATTATTATTATTATTATTATTATTATTATTATTATTATTATTATTATTATTATTATTATTATTATTATTATTATTATTATTATTATTATTATTATTATTATTATTATTATTATTATTATTATTATTATTATTATTATTATTATTATTATTATTATTATTATTATTATTATTATTATTATTATTATTATTATTATTATTATTATTATTATTATTATTATTATTATTATTATTATTATTATTATTATTATTATTATTATTATTATTATTATTATTATTATTATTATTATTATTATTATTATTATTATTATTATTATTATTATTATTATTATTATTATTATTATTATTATTATTATTATTATTATTATTATTATTATTATTATTATTATTATTATTATTATTATTATTATTATTATTATTATTATTATTATTATTATTATTATTATTATTATTATTATTATTATTATTATTATTATTATTATTATTATTATTATTATTATTATTATTATTATTATTATTATTATTATTATTATTATTATTATTATTATTATTATTATTATTATTATTGAATAATTCGGAAGCAATTAAAAATCAAACTTTGCGTTTTTTGGTTATTGCGTAAAATAAAATCCATTAGATGTTATCTGCGTACTTTGTGCATATATGCGGATTATTAATTGTATTATTTTTAAATTGAATATGATAAAATGGTAAAAGGACTTTATTTATCAAATAAGATAACACTACATCATAAGTAGTGGTTATAGATTTTAAGAGATTAATTTAAAGCTAAAATTTTTTAATCAGGAAAATAATTGGAAAAAAATAAAAAATGTGAACAACTGTTGAACGCAGCCGGGGGTAGAACTTCCATATATTCAATTCCGATTCCATATCACTACCACTCGGCCATCAGAACACATTTAAATATGCAAATTAGATTGATGATTAGATGAGAGCAATTAATATTCAAACTTTATGATGGGTCGTGATATTAGGACAAGATTTTGAACTTTCGCCGCATTTTATTTTACGTAATAACCAAAAAACGCAAAGTTTGATTTTTAATTGCTTCCAATAATTCTTATGTTTCAAATAACATTTTTACTGTTTTACGACAAATGAAAATTAACATTTCTATTAAAATTCTACGTGTAAATAAAGTTTTACTTGTCACGTCAGTTGGCTAGACTCGTCGTAAATTATCAAATGATCCAAAAAAATTATTTTTTCGGGTTCATTGTTAAAATTTTCTTTTCGTCGTGATGTTTGATAGAGCGTCATTTCTCATAAATTACCACTTTTACACGTCAATACATTTCATTAACAAGAGGAAGGAAATTGACGAATTCCGAGCGCGTTTTCACACAAATGCACATCTATTTTTTGTCTTTTCTGGCTCCAATTTCTTTCACCTTCAATATATAGGAAGGGAAGAAAAGATAAAAACAAATAGGTTGTTTATATGCGAAAGTGCGCTCCAATTTCTTGATTTGCGCTACTTTTTAATTAATAGACAATCTCAGTTTAACCACAAACACGCCAAATGAAAAAAGATCTCAGTAACACTGTTATATTCTAAAATTTCAGCTAAATTTAAAAAGTATGTCATAGATTAATAAAACGTTGATAAATAAACGTTGAAAACCATCTGTAAGTAACACGTGGAAGTTAGAAAAACGCGTTTAAACTTACAAACTTGTTAGTAAAACCGTTACTGGCGTGCACAAAAATATGTTAGATGAATCTATTGCTATTTTCTATTAGGTATAGAAATTAATTTCAGCGTTTTTTTGTTGTTGATATTTTGTCAAAATAAAATTATTTTTATATAACGAATTTTATGTTATAATGTTCTCTGTATTATCAGCTTTCTACTTATATATAACTTTCTTCACGTACTTTCTAATAAAATCATTATTTTGTGTTCAGAACATGTCCACCTTTGTGCCAGGAAAACGTCATTTGCGGGAAGATCTTCTTTTCCTTTTCCAACTCAAGCAGAAAGCCACTGACGCGCACCAAATGCTCGCCCAAGCTTACGGCGATGCTGCACCATCCATAAGAACCTGCCAAGAATGGTTTCAGCGTTTCAAATCGGGAGATTTTGACGTCAACGACAAAGACTAAATAAGGAAAGCCAAAAAACTTTGAAGACGAAGAACTTCAACCTTTGTTGGATGAAGATTCGGCTCAAACACAGGACCAACTCGCAGCATCTCTCGGCGTCACGCAAAAAGCAATTTCTCATCGATTGAAAGCAATGGGGAAGATTCAAAAGGAAGGAAAATGGATGCCCTATGAGCTCTCAGAACGCAACAAGAGAAAAACAACTTCACAAATCTTGTTGGACAGATGTAGATGTACGACGTAGATGTACGACGACAATCCGAAGCGAAGAAAATCGTGGGTTAGTCCCGGTGAACCGACAACTTCGACCGAAAAACCCAACATCCACGGGAAGAAGGTCTTACTGTGCATATGGTGGGACCAACAAGGAAAGAACGTTTTTAGGTCATAACTCTCTTAAAAATGAAGGGTTTTTTTTGGAAATTTATGACAATGTTTTACAATTCGAGATAATAGGGTGAACCAAACATTTTTCCGATTTCCTATATCTTTTTGTCTAATTGTTTTTTTTTACTAAATAAAGATTTTTATATACATGTGTTACACTAGCTGACAAAAGTTTTGTCACAAATGTTTTTTCGGGTTTAACTTTTTTGTGACTTGACCAAATTGGCTGATTTTTTGATATGATAGATTCATATGGTTGTAGATTATTTTACAAATTCCCGCTTGTGATTACGATGATCCGTTTTACAGTGACAAGCGTTTATCCTAAAACGCGTAGCTCAAAGATATTACGCACTTTTCTTGCACTGCATTTTTTAATAATTTTTAAAGTTCAATTATATTTTTTTCATAATTTATTGAACATAGCAGTAATTGACAACATTTTAGAGATGACTCCACGTAAAGAAACTCCAATTGCCACCCGGCAAGCTGTTATCAATATGAGGGAAAACGGAATGCGTGGTACCGATATTGCCATGGTAATTTAAACCAAATTTTGCTACTATAACATTTTAAACACTAATTCACATAAAATATCAAAAAATCAGCCAATTTGGTCAAGTCACAAAAAAGTTAAACCCGAAAAAACATTTGTGACAAAACTTTTTTCAGCTAGTGTATATTTATTTTTAAAGCTCTTGAACAGCTCTATCATAATATATATATATATATTAAAATGTTTAATTGGTCTTTTATTTAAAATCGTTTCCGGCGACACTGATCTCGAGTACAAGACACATTCAGGCCGACCTACCACGGTGGATTCTGAAGAAATCCGTGAAGCTGTGGAGACCAATCCATCAATAAGTACTCGCAGATTGTCGGCCGAGCTCGATATTCCTCAAACATCAGTTGTACGACATCTCCCTTGGGAAAGTCAATAGACGCTGCCAAGAAGCACCTCATGCATTGACTGAAATTCAAGCTCAAAAACGTGTCGAGACTTGCCGAAAACTGCTCGAAAATCCACATTATTACCGTTTTAATCGTAGAATTGTAACTTGTGGGTCTACTTCAGTAATCCGGACAGACAAAACGGTGGAACCGGTAGCAAAATGTCAAACGGTGGAACCGGTAGCAAAATGTGATCGTTTCTCAAAGAAGGCACTTCTGTGTGCTTGGTGGAATTTCGAAGGCGTAATTTACTTCGAGCTAGTTCCAAATGGTCGGACCATCGACGCAGACCTCAATTGAGCCCAAATTGATCGAATGTATGCGGCACTTGGCGAGAAATATCCAGCATTGATCAATCGGAAGCGGATACTCCTTCAACAAGACAATGCAAAAGCGCACACCGCCAGACGAACGAAGGAAACGATCAAAAATCTCGACGCCATTGGACTTCTTCCACATCCAGCTTACAGTGCGGACCTTGCGCCATCTGATTATCACCTTTTCCGATCCATGGCACACTTTGTTCGTGGTCGTAGCTTCAATGACCTGGTCGATGTCTAAAACGGTTGCCGCGAGTTTTTCGCCTCTAATTGTAAGAACAAGGAGTGGTACCGCAGCGCGATCGAACAACTTGCCGATAGATGGGTTCAAGCCATAGAGTCAAATGGTCTTTACTTTGAAACCTAATTGTTTTTCACGTGTTGTAAAATTATGTTTAAATTTTTAATAAAAAATCGGAAAAAACATTTGGTTCACCCTAATATATTAATTCTCACGTGAAACACGAGCGCACTCCACTGCCACGAAGTACGCCGCCAATTGCAAAAGACCGCGCCCCAATTGTACCAAACACACCTTTCACTTTTTATTTAAACTCTTTATTTTTTAACTTCTTCGAATTTAACTTCTTCGAATTTTAAAAATCTAAAAGGTTCTAAATACCAAATAAATTAAATCAAATTCGAAGAAGTTACGTTAAAAAATGAAGATTAATAAAAAGTGAAAGACGTGTATGAGGACATTGGTGCGCGGTCTTTTGCAGATTGCGACATACCTCGTGGCAGCGAGCGAATTTGAAGAGAGCAATTTTCAGATGCTCTACTATATTCTTGGCTAACGATATTTTGCAGATTTCCAACAAATCGTATAAATTAGTAAAATTATAACCAAACAACAATTGAGGAAACCTGTTGAAAGCTTGAAAATTTTTATATTTTTCATCCTGGAAGAATAGAAAGAAGAAATGCACAAAACTAATAAGGCTCTGTGATTTCCTAGGTTTAATGAGCACTCCAAACGGAATAATATTTGAAATGTGTTATCATGAGTACTTCATACTATTCTCATTTGAATGTTCGCTGAGTTATTTCAACGCAATTCGTGAAGTTGAGCAGCTGAATTTCTTTAAATTATCATACCTGACTAAATAATATTTTGAGCTTATTATTGAAAGTTAAAATCTTACAAAACAATGTTGATTAATGTCGAATTGTAATTTATTGATAGTTCATTTGAAATATCTCGCTTTTTATTAGTTACGTGATCTCTATGTTCCGTTCTGTCTCGACCGGCGTCAACAACATAAGTACTGACGCTTTTTTTAATGCAGGCACATTTGTTGTGACCTTTTTTATTTTGTATTGTCCTTTTCAGAGATCGGTGCCTAATGGAAGAGGAAAAAAATTAGGATGGAATGAGGTTCTCGTTTGGACGGCCATTCTACGAAATTATGGGCAGCACATATTTAAGAGGAATTGAGAAAAATGTTGTTTGTGGCCGCATCATTTTCTCTTCTTTTATTTCTCTTCCATTAGGCACCGATCTCTGAAAAAGACAATAAAATATTTTAGTTTCTTGGTGTATAGATGTTTAATTAAGTTTTTATTTGTGTTAGAAGTATTAGAATAATTATCTGAACGTATTGGTTACAAAAAATAATATTTTTTATAGTTTTATTTTTTGCTGTTACAATAAATTGAATATTAAAAATTATTTTACTAGTGTTTTATTTTCAGATGCATTTCATCTGAATCAGCATTAAATTCTCTATAAGATGACATTTTAGTTTTTGCTCTAATTACCAGAATGGATGCCCTATGAGCTCTCAGAACGCAACAAAGAGCAGGGAAAAACAACTTCACAAATCTTGTTGGACAGATTTCAAAGAAAGTCTTTTTTACATCGCATCATAACTGGCGATGAAAAGTGGGTGTACTACGACAATCCGAAGCGAAGAAAATCGTGGGTTAGTCCCGACAACTTCGACCGCAAAACCCAACATCCACGGGAAGAAGGTCTTACTGTGCATATTGTGGGACCAACAAGGAATTCTGACTCTGAACTGCTCCAACCTGGCGAAACAATCACTGCGAATCGCTATCAACATCAACTAGTGCAGTTGCGGCATGAAATCGCAGTAAAAAGACCAGAATGGGCGGGTCAACACGAAAAGACCATATTGCTTCGTGATAACGCAAGGCCGCATGTTGCTCAAGCGGTTGCTCAACGATACGCTGAAAGAGTTCAAATGGGAAGTCTTACCGCACCCGCCGTACTCCGCGGACCTAGCCCCGTCGGATTATCATCTTTTCGGTCAATGGCTCATGGTCTGGCGGAGTAGCGCTTTCGAGATCATCAAGACGTCAAAAAATGGCTAGATGAATGGACTGCGGCCAAACCGGAAAAATTCTATTATGATGGAATCCATAAGTTGCCCAAACTCTGGGAAAATGTTGTTATTAATGACATAAATTATTTTGAATAAAAGTTTTGTTTAAGTTTGTTCAGTTTTTTATAGTTTAATATGCGTAAAAAACGCGGAAATTAATTTCTAGACCTAATAGATAAAAATGTCTAAATTTATTGTGGAATTGCGTGGAATGGTTTCACAAGATCTAATAAGAATCTTAATATATACGCACACCTTGGACATTCTGAGGGTAATCGGTGTATCACACATTTTTACGCGGCATTTCAAATCGCCAGCCAGCAAACGCATTTATTATTTTTTTATTATAAATCATATTTTCATCGTTTTTGAAGCTGAAACAAGGTAATTATATTGTTTTTTTAAGAAAATTATTGATAATTAGTTATGTTCGCATGCATGAAATATATAAATATATTATTTTTGTCATGATAATCCATATTGATTAAGTATTAACGAATTTACCATGAAAATCAGTTTTTTCCTGCGAAAATAGTTATCAAAATATTGTTTTTTTAGTATAAATAGAATGATGAGATCATGACGATCAAAATGATATATATAACTTGTGATTGAAATTCTTTATTTTGCCATATTTTCACAATTTACGGAAAAATTAGAAAAAAAACCTTTCTAAAAATTAATAATTTTTTTAGTGCTCTAAATTTATAAATAAACCACTTATTATGTACTTCATCCTTATATTGTTCTCTCGAACTCGTTTCCATTACTCTCTCGAGCCTTCACCCTGAATAATAATTGATTTTGCAGGATTTCATGAATGACTATCAAACAATCTCTGCTATCAAGGATAACAGGGCTTAAATATGAATCAAAATGATTGTATTACTCAGTAGTACACCTAGCTAGGCACCTAGTGAAAATGTAAGTTTAAATTTTTCCGTACTATAAGAAATATCAATTGTTTCAGGAGCTGTTTATGAAGGTTTTCATTGATTTGGTTCGTAATGAGCACAAAAATCATGTCAACATTTAAAGCTATGATGTTATCAGCCTTAACCGATTCAGTAATACTTCGTAATTGGCTGTGATGATGATTCTCGTGGACAATGTTTCATATCGTACGTGATTGGGGCAATATTGGGTGAGATATGGTTTTATTTATTTAAATTGATCATATAATAGTTTAGAAACGATTTGTTCTATACTGGTCGAGGTCAATCAAAACAATGTTCGAGCCATGAAGATGTAATTGCTGAATTCATGGAGTAAGATAATGGAATATCGATGGCGATTCATAATTGTCAACAAACTATATATATTATTATAAATTACTGTTATCAAAGATTTATAAGAATTTTTAAATAAATGGATTATTATGTCTCACTTTATTGTTTAATAATAAATATAAAATAATTTGATTGCAAATTGGAGAATTTAAACAATACAAAACTATCATGAAACAAGCAGGTAAAATAATTTTCTGCTCGAGGAACCTCTCATCGTTAATATAAATTCAATTACTTTTGAATTTTCGGCATATTTCATTTGTTCAAAGTGGTAGTAGGCCAAGTATCGTTTTAGTAATCATTCTGAATTAGAAAATGCTCCGAAGAAGAATATAAATCGGCAATAAATATATTTTTAATAAAGGTAAAGGTATCAAACAATTTTCTGCGGAATAATTATTATATAACGAGTTTTTTTTCAAAAATATTGATTTATGTTGTTGAAAAATATGTTAATATGTTAATCGATTGATTATAAGTAACTAATTTTAATGTAATACTATAATATGTATAATATAAAATAAAATTGTAATTTTTGTCTGGTGTTTTCAACAAATTGTGAAAATATACAAAAATAAAGCATTCTCACCACAAGTTCTATATACCATTTTGATCGTCATGAAATTCTCTATCTTATTATGAAGAGAAAAATATAGGTTGACAACTTTTATGTGGAGAAAAATGAATATTAAAGTTTCAACAGCGAAAAAAAGCTGCTATTCGATCTTTAATAAATAAAAAGCGAGTGTATAAACATTCCAAATCGTGTAATTTTAGTTATTGTAAAAAAAATTTTTTGATTACCTTAAGAATCAATGAATAAATTGCAAAAAATGTGTTTTCAGTGTTTTCAATTAATTAATGTAATAAATTGTTCGTAAATCTACAACGTGACCGACCTAGTCGTTTCTTCTTACATTTTTGTCACGTTTTCTCTTGACATTTTTTATTACTATTTGTCCATGGTGTGTATACGGTCAACTAATGACTAATTAGTTAATTTAAAATGTCAATTTGATATTGAAAATTAATGGAAGAATTCCCTGTATAATAGCCTCTAATTAATTGAATTTAAAATTTTGTTACTTAAAAGTTTGTATTAATCAAACATCCTCTAATGTAAATATTTTCAGAATGCGATACAGCCTCGCCGAAAATGAAGACATTTGCCTTCCCGAGTTTCTAAGATCATTTGTATATTATCGTCACATTTTATCACTTTCCAGCAATGTTGTTTATCTTATTGCATTATATCTCTTATTATGCAAATATCCAGAATTCTTTAAAGAATATCAACGTCTGCTGTTATATCATTTATTAGTGTAGGTTTATGTATTTTTAAAGTTATGGATTGATTGAATTGTTATGATGATTGTGTGGAATTAAATCAGAGAAAGTGAAAAACACGGGTTATTTAAATGAAGGTAATATTTAAGGACAGAATTGTATGTTTCATGGATATACCCAGGAACCGATTAATATAAATATGAGGTTTTTATTTATTTATGAGGTTATTTTTTAATTGTATTGATTAATGATAATGCATTTTAAAATGTGTTAATCTTTGGCAAACATTCTTTATGAAATTCTTCCTGGACTTTTAATAATATTTTTAATTGTATTTTAGAACGCCAAATGAATTCGTAAACGTCACTTATTTTTAAAATTTCGTTCTAATTTCTCGTTTTTTTCTCGATTTCGTTCTCGTTTCATTTCTAAAATTCCATCAAGAACTTCAACATAACCTTTAGTTTTTTTCCGAAACACTTCCAGCACTCCATTGCCATGAAACCGCGCCCCGTTGCAAAAGACTTCACACCACCACTTTGCCATTTATTTCTTTTTTTAGGGAAATTAATTGAAAAATATTTATTAATAGCAGCGTAAAAACCGGATGCCGTATAGCAGAGAGAATAACTAGTATTTTATTTAATCTTCTGAATTCCAAAATCTCAAATTCTTGTATACGGACCCAGAAATAGACATAAAAACAAATATAAATACATTAGATATTAATAATAAACAAATTAAGAATTATTTTTGTCGTCTTCATTGCTGTAGTTTGGCACGGATACTTGCAACTGAGCTTTTGTCGTCCCAATCAAGATTAATTCCACTCTTTACTCTGAAATGACAATGATATTAGCATTTTTTATAATGAAACAATTACATTATAACTACCGAGTTTGTACTGTTATCAAGGTTGCACGGAAATCCATATTCCGTTTCTCGTCGTTTTTCGAGTTCCATCACGTTTTTCCGTTTGAAAAAATATATTTTCTTGCAACCCTAATATATTGTATTTATCAGGCTAACATGCTTTCTGAGCAAAGAAAAATTATTACAAAATGGTTATTAAACCCGGGGAACAAAAACAAGCAAGTAAAGAGATAGTAAAATGATACTATTAAAAATGTCTCACGGAATTTCTCCTTCATTTCTAAACTAGTGGGTTTGGCGCCAATTTAAAATGCTTTTAACATATTCTTAATCATTCATTTGTTCCAGGAATTGGATCTTCGAAATCTACATAAATGAAATATTCAATGTTTACGTTGTTGTCCCATGGTTCGGCGTGTGCAGTTATGGTTACCTGGCTAAATACAAGTCTATATTATTAATAGTTTTGGTTCTGATTGTTGCTTGTAATTTTCAAATATAATGATAACAATAATCAAAACGTGTTTCAGTTACCGGAGTTACCATCATTGAACTATTCGAATCTCGGTATATGGCAGTGACCATCGATAAAAAATGCTGGAGCTTCAAGTTCATCGTATATTTACGCAAGACTAATTATATTCTATACACTTCGAGTATTTTATCCTTTGCCATGGCTTATAACGACATGGAGTATCAGGATGATTATTATGAGCATCTTGAAAAGGTTGGTTTAAGGTTATTCCCGATTAGTTGTTTTTCTTTCGCGTTCCCAGATAATATCCTAATACTTTTTGATACAAGCTAGCTAACAGTTAACTGTTCTCGCAAACCAACTGACGTCGTAAAATAGGAGCTCGGTAGATGTGCAACAATCTAATATTTGAATTGGAGTAAACACAATGAAGCGTATTTTATTCAAATGTTTTGGCTTAAATATCATTGTTTTTTACCAAATCCCATTTAAAAATAAACACACTCCAATCACTCCAAATGAAAATGACGATTTCCCAATATTAAAACGAATTTTATTAATCATCAATATCACAGACTTTCCTTAAAATACCTTCTGAGCTCTAAATTTCAATAAAATTTTACGTTTATGTGAGGTCTTGTTTTTGCCAATTAATTTGGCGCTAAAAAGTATAAAAAACTATAAAAATGACATTTATTAGGTTTAAAAATTAATTTCCGCGTTTTTTACGCATATTAAAATATAAAAACCTGGACAAACTTAAACAAAACTTTTATTCAAAATAATTTTCGTCATTAATAACAACTTTTTCCCAGAGTTTCGGTAACTTATGGATTCCATCATAATCGAATTTTTCTGGTTTGGCCGCAGTCCATTCATCTAGCCATTTTTTGACGTCTTGATGATCTCGAAAGCGCTGCTCCGCCAGACCATGAGCCATTGACCGGAAAAGATGATAATCGGACGGGCAATGTCCGGAGAGTACGGCGGGTGCGGTAAGACTTCCCATTTGAACTCTTTCAGCGTATCCTTCACCGCTTGAGCAGCATGCGGCCTTGCGTTGTCATGAAGCAATATGACCTTTTCGTGTCGATCCGCTCATTCTGGTCTTCTAACTGCGATTTCATGCCGCAACTGTACTAGTTGATGTTGATAGCGATTCGCAGTGATTGTTTCGCCAGGTTGGAGCAGTTCAGAGTTCAGAATTCCTTGTTGGTCCTACCATATGCACAGTAAGACCTTCTTCCCGAGAATGTTGGGTTTTGCGGTCGAAGTTGTCGAAGTTGTCGGTACACCGGGACTAACCCACGATTTTCTTCGCTTCGGATTGTCGTAGTACACTCACTTTTCATCGTCAGTTATGATGCGGTGTAAAAAAGACTTTCTTTGAAATCTGTCCAACAAGATTTGTGAAGTTGCTTTTCTCTGCTCTTTGTTGCGTTCTGAGAGCTCATAGGGCATCCATTTTCCTTCTTTTTGAATCTTCCCCATTGCTTTCAATCGATCAGAAATTGCTTTTTGCGTGACGCCGTGAGATGCTGCGAGTTGCTCCTGTGTTTGAGCCGAATCTTCATCCAACAAAGCCTGAAGTTCTTCGTCTTCAAATTTTTTTTGGCTGTCCTGATCGGTCTTTGTCGTTGACATCAAAATCTCCCGATTTGAAACGCTGAAACCATTCTTGGCAGGTTCTTATGGATGGTGCAGCAACGCCGTAAGGTTGGGCAGGCATTTGGTGCGCGTCAGTGGCTTTCTTCTTGAATTGGAAAAGGAAAAGAAGAGCTTCCCGCAAATGACGTTTTCCTGGCACAAAGGTGGACATATTCTGAACCCAAAATAATGATTTTTTATAAAGTACGTGAAGAAAGTTATATATCTCCTAAAATCGTCTCCTAAAATATGTGCAGACTATCGTCCCATATCAATTACGTCTTAAATTTGTAGAATTTATGAGAGATTTCTGAAGATCAAGCTTATTGCATACTTGGATAGTATTAAATTTTTTTTTGTCATTCACAACATGGTTTTCGACCCCGCCGGTCAACCACAACACAAATGGTCGACTGTTTAAATGACTGGACCTTAGCTTTGGATGAAAACATTCAAACGGATGTTATTTATTTTGATTTTTCGAAGGCATTTGACAAAGTAAATCACGAAATTCTTTTGAATAAGTTAGTTAAAATAAATCTAAATAAGAATCTTCTTATTTGGTTAAGAAATTTCTTGATAGAACGTTCTTTTATGGTAAAAATTCAGGGATCTTTCTCTGATCCACATCCGATAACATCTGGTGTACCTCAGGGAGGAGTACTCAGTCCCTTACTGTTTAGTATTTATGTTAATGATCTTCCGTCGGCTATCATTTCACCATCTGTATCAATTTCTCAATACGCCGATGATGTTAAGCTTTACTCGAAAATTATAAATTCGAATCATTTAGAACTTCAGTCTTCAATTTGTGATGTCTTAAACTGGGCGGAAGCGAATAAACTTCCATTAAATTGCTCCAAGAATAAAATGATATCTTTGCATAAAAAACCAGTCCTATATGATTACTTTGCTGGTGATGTTAAGATTAATAGGGTATCAGAGATTCGAGACTTGGGTTTCATCGTTTCTGAGAAACTTGACTTTTCTTCACATTGGAAAAGTTTCATTAATCGTGCAAACCGTATGGTCTACATGATTTTCAAATGCTTTTCCTCACTAAAGCCACAGTTCTATTTATTGTTGTATAAATCACATGTACGGTCTCTCCTTGAGTATGGTACGCAAGTATCATTTCCGACCAAAGTTGCTGATGTTAACTTGATTGAGAATGTCCAGAAGAGATTCACTAGGAAGCTTTATTGTAGAATCAATCGTAAGTATATTTCTTTCAACGATCCGGATTATCTTTCTTACGCAGAGCGCTTGAAGCTTTTCAATTTAGAAACTTTATCTAAGAGACGAGAAGATTTGGATTACAAGTTCCTATCAAAAATCCTGTTGGGTAAGGCTCAAGTTAATTGGAGAAAACTTTTCTCTATTAATGCTTCTACAAATCGTAGTGGTATTAACGTTTAAGCCTCCATTGAAATCAATTCGTAGAAAGTTTTTTGTGGCACGTTCTGTGCAATTATTCAATGAAAGATGTAAGAGTTTGTCGGAGAATTTGAAACGTGAGCTACATTTGGCGATTCTGGGGAGTCTTCAAGTTTCCCCTAATTAATGTAATTTATCAAATAGAAAAATACAACTTTGGCCTTATTTAGTAGTTTCATGTTTATTTGAAAACATTTATTTTTTACAAAAAACTCTGGTGTATTAGTTATCACCCTCCGCCCACCCTATGTTTATGTTAGTTTTTATGTTGCTATCATTTATAGTTTTAAACCTGTTACCTAGTTTATTTTGTTCCTTCTTTAGATTTTTATTTAGTTTTAATTTATGAGTCAGTTTTTCAATTGCATTATATTTTAATTGAAATTTTAATCACGTGTCTAGCACACGTAGTGTAAATAAATAAAATAAATATTGTCCTTTTCAGAGATCGATGCCTAATGGAAGAGCAAAAAATTAGGGGCGGAGAAAAGGTATTTTTTAGACAGCCACACGGCCACCAAGGCCATCGAATCTCTTCCTCTTTTGTTTGTCATCAATTCTTGTTATCTATTTTTTGTTTATTATTTGATGGCAAGAAATGAAAAGTTTAATTTAAAAATGAAAATGGATGAAATAAAAATATTGATGCACAGGCAAAATGGGGACGGTCCGTTAACCGGCGTATGGCCGGTTTTACATCGGTTTTGCTCCGGTTACAACCCCGTTTCACTAGCAACCTGAGTGCAACCGACGGCGAGAGTGATTTTCCACAAAAACAACATGTTTTTTGTTGACCTTTCCCGGTTGAGCCTCGGTTTCTCGCTCAAAATGTGAGACAGGAATGCGAGGCAGAGATCGTATACTCTCTTCGCATTATCTTTCGCGAAAAGGTTTCCATACAAAAACAACACACAACAGTGTCTGTTGTTTATTGGTTGTTTTGACTGTTTTTCATAGTATTTATTGTTTGTGATATCAGAAATTTATGAGAAACAAAAGAGGAAGAGATTAGATGGCCTTAATTGCCGTGTGGCTGTCTAAACAAGACCTTTTCTCCGCCCATAATTTTTTGCTCTTCCATTAGGCATCGATCTGTGAAATGAATAATAAATAAATATAAACAGAAAGCTGATAATACAGAGAACATTATAACCTAAAATTCGTTATATAAAAATAATTTTATTATGACAAAATTACAACAACAAAAAAACGCGGAAATTAATTTCTAGAGCGGAATACATGTAATAGTTTATTCAGCATAATATCAAGATTAGTAGATGGATAAATTAATGACTAAGCCATTAACGAATAGTACCTTCCGTGACCTTCTTGGAGCAACTGATAATCATGTGGTTCTGTTTTTTCTCCCAAAACAGCAGTTTGCTGCCGAGCCTGTAAATGCCAAGGTCGTCTGTCTTGTGCCAATGACAGTAAACAGTCCTGTTGTTGTTGTTCCAGCCTAAGGCATACTTCTCGTGCCGGCACGAGCCAAAGACCCGCGTCGCACCGTCGACATTTCCTACAATTTTAGCTAATTCTAGTCTTCGAAAAATACCACAGAAAATCGACTCTACTTTTTAAATTATAGACTCAAGGCCCCCTACCATTATATGTATCCTGCACAAACTGTTTCATTTTCAATTATTCCGTACCAGCCATAATTATCGCCTTCATAACGGGTTGTTTGTCAATTATTTTCAGTCTTGGATTTGTATGCATCAGCGCCATTCTCGCTTACAGCTCCATTCGTAATGGGCACAATATGTCGAAGAAACTTGCTTCAATGCAGCGAAACTTCTTATTGAGTTTGTCTATTCAGGTTATTCATAATTAAATTTAAAAAATAATCACGTTTCCATTCAGGTATTTGTTCATGTCACTTTTCTAGTGACGCCGTTTTTATTCTTCGTATCAGCGCTTTTCATTGATTTCCCGGTTGACATCGCGACAAATGTGACAAAGTTTTTGGTAGCTATTACTTCGCAGCATGGTTCGGTGGCGACGGGAACAATGCTCATTACAGTGGACCTTCTTAAGAATAAAAGTGTGATTTCCTTTTTTGTAATCAAGTGATGTATGGTTTTCCAGTTAAAAGACATGTATTGCTTATTTTGCAAACTGTTGGCAGGACTTCTCGCAAGATTACCAATTCAAGCGTGATTCATGTAGGAAAAATGGAAAATACTATCTATAGCGATTTTCAAAATGCTAACAACACTCCATAAGAAGATCAAATAAGTTTGTGCTGCGTTTATTATCACAACAAAATAAAACCGTTAAATCTGTAATTATCTTTTTGAAAATAAAAATAAGGGCCTGGCAAGTTTATTAATGGATGCATGTTATATTGCAAACTGCGCACACGTTTTCAGATGTTAATTTCATTTTCAGATTTTAAAATAATACCGAATTACAGCAACATTTAAATGGCTTAAATGTTAGTTTTTTGCATCAATAATGTTTAAAAAAGATTAGAATTGGTTGGAAGCAAAATTAAGAAAAATTGTGTGTTTTAGGGAATGACAAATTTTATTCTTGAGATTAATATAAATATAGATTAAACTGTTGTACAGGGCTTTTTAGATTACTTTATTGGACTAATAATAATTAAACGAAAACACAATTAACATAAAGCAAAACGGGAAGAACAAAGGTCAACTATGCATCAAACTAGAGATCAACACTAAACTAAAATAATAATATAAAAATACTAGTTACATTGAAATTGTTTATTGACTAATCGATAACAAATTTTTGTATACATTAACTATTAAAACAATCAAAATCTATAACAATAAAAAGCATCTATATCTAACAAGGTTAGCACATTAAAGACATTTGAATCTATCACATAAAAATTCCATAACACTATCATAATCTTGGCTTAAAGATCTTCTAAATCCGTTAAAAATAACATCATCTGAAATGCTATAAAACTGTTGGATACCCAATTTGTTGTTGCGTACGACGGTCTCTTTCGGTTTCCCATTTCTAGTGAAAGTTGCTTGGCTCAAATCGGCCATCCAAGATTCCCAGCAGCTCCTTAATCTATCCTTAAATGGTTTGTTCTCAGCCACGTCCAATGGTTGAAGATACTTAGTCAGTCCACCCGGTATAACTGCTAACGGATTTTTAGAAAAAATTGGTCTCCAAATGTTATCGATCCAATCCCTTAGGCAAAGTAGAGTGTTGTCAAATAAGCATGCTCCATATTTGTCATCTTTCTGTTTTCCTAACACATTTTATGGGCCCGGCACTTTTCATGTGCCTATATCCCGCCAGGCCCGGCTGCTGACAACAGTGAAGCGGTTTTGCAGTATTGGGCAGCAAAGGACAACGACGGCGGCTTTCCTCTGCTGGCTCGCGAAGCTAAGAAGTCCTCTCTGTTCCTGCGAGCTCATCCGAACCGGAGAGAGTTTTCAGCAATTTGCACCACCTGCTTTCGAATGAGAAACGAGCGAACCTTGCCATATCCACCGTTCAGGATCTGATGACCGTTCGCCAACACTTAGCTATGAAGAAGATGGACTTCGCGCGTGGTGGAAGTGAGGAAGACAAGGAGTCGGATGAAGATTGCGAAGAAAACGGAAACTTCGACGAAGTAGAAGACCTTTTTTGATTATGTTGTTGATTCATTGTTGTTATTCTTGTTTAAAATTGTTATGTGTTATTAGTTATGTCATAGTATAATAAACAAAAAATTTCGTTTTCGTTTTCGTTTTTGTCGTTTCGTTTTTCGTTTCGTTTACACGAAACTTTCGTTTTCGTTTTTCGTTTCGTTTTCGTTTTTCGTTTCGTTTTCGTTTTTCGTTTCGTTTACACGAAGATTTCGTTCGTTTCCCATCTCTGCTAATAACTACGATAACAAGAGGATAAGTGTGTCGTGCGCCTCAAGACACTCAGCTTAATGCTAAAATAGTGAGAGGGGGGAAGAGGGAGGAAAATACGAAACAATAATTATTTGATGGATAACAAGAGTGACCATCGAGAACTGTGACGCATGCAGACTTCGACAATGTTTATCGATGGTTGAATTGTAAGCATCACAACATTTTAAATGCTCCATAACTTATTTCAAAGGTGTGTGTTGCTGAAATTCATACACATCATGAGCACTTTTACATTTGCAACCAAAAAAGTTATGGTCTCGTCTGATAATGATTCTGGAAGAGTTCTCTTAAATTTTTCATTGAATCATAAATTAGTCCAAGTAGTTTCTAGTGTAACTTGGAAATCCAATGTCCTTGATTTACACTAGCTGACAAAAGTTTTGTCACAAATGTTTTTTCGGGTTTAACTTTTTTGTGACTTGACCAAATTGGCTGATTTTTTGATATTTTATGTGAATCAGTGTTTAACATGTTATATTAGCAAAATTTGGTTTAAATTACCATGGCAATTTCGGTACCACGCATTCCGTTTTCCCTCATATTGATAACAGCTTGCCGGGTGGCAATTGGAGTTTCTTTACGTGGAGTCATCTCTAAAATGTTGCCAATTACTGCTATTTTCAATAAATTATGAAAAAATATAATTGAACTTTAAAAATTATTAAAAAATGCAGTGCAAGAAAAGTGCGTAATATCTTTGAGCTACGTGTTTTACGATAAACGCTTGTCACTGTAAAACCGATCATCGTAATCACAAGCGGGAATTTGTAAAATAATCTACAACCATATGAATCTATCATATCAAAAAATCAGCCAATTTGGTCAAGTCACAAAAAAGTTAAACCCGAAAAAACATTTGTGACAAAACTTTTGTCAGCTAGTGTAGTTTTTAGTAACTTGACATTTGAGTCTTCTCTGGTTGGGCCGCCTTTTGGCAACACTGATCAAAATACGATCCAGTTGAGTTTTTTATCTGAATTTAAAACTTCCTAACCAAGATGAAGAAATTTATTTTCCTATCATTTCTAAGCAGATAAAGAGTCAGTAAGTTTCTGAGCTATTTTATTACGTTTGGGTATCCATCTTTTTTCTTCTGACGCTGACACGGTCAGCTTTCTTGATTTTATTTTTCATAAGTCTGTTCCATTTAAGAAAAAGATTGCAAGGCGCACCGAGGGTAGCCACCGACCCGTAACCCTGCTGAGTAGACGACTGACTATAGCATCAAGGGAAGGAGGCGGGACCCCAAGAGGTCCTGTTCCATAGTGTATGCTGGCGTGTCTCCGGTCTGTGTCTTCTTTGCGCATGTTGTATCCATGGTTGTAACAGATCTTCGAAACCTACACATATCTTTAATGTTTTTGTTGTGGTTCCTTGGGTTGGCGTGTGCCTGGCGGAATACAAGTTATTTTTAATATTGTATTTCATGATGGAAACTATTTCTAATAAAGATTTTTTAAAGAAATATATTGATAATAATTAATAGCAAGACTTGTTATAGATGTGGTCTGAGCATCTTCTTCAGTGTACAGTTTATTTCGTTAAATCTTTATTTTGAATTTCTTCACGTTACGCACAAAAGCCCAATTCGTTGTAGGAATCTAACTAATTGGATACGAGAGTTAATCCGGTTATTAATTACGAGAAACAATAAAATAGCCCTTGAAATGGAAAAGTTTCAGCTGAGACTCATTTATGAACTAAAGCGGCAATATTTTTGATGGTATCGACAGTTTCTGACATATAATTTATATTAAAGAACTTCCTTCCATCATAGTATTCACGTGGAATACTAGAATAGGCTGTTAAAATTTTAGAAATTGAACATTTCATTTGGCGTGATTTAGAATACTAAAATGAAGATCCGCATTAATTACCTATACATGCGAAACTTATGATTTTCTATAGTCTATTGTACGATTTCACATATAGGCTACAATTGAATTAATACGTTAATTTAAACGTAATATTTTGAACTTTGTAAAAATTTAAACATCTCAACGAAATATTACGATTGATATAGTTTTCTGCACTATTGCTTATTCGATTTCATTTGGCGGGATTATAGTAAATTATAAGGATCAACGAACTGGCTTGGATAATCAGGACGGAGACGTGGCTGAAAATCAATATATGGTATATTTGTGAGAAGAATTATACAAATTAGTTAATTCATGTTAATCACCCCCCTTATTTTTGCATGAACTGACTAGGGAGGTCATTTTTGGATCCAAAAGGTTTAGGGCTGAAATTTTGCAGGGTGATAGCTGAGAAAATTTTATTAGAGCACACAAAAAATTGTCCTGCACTGGGGGGTTTAAGTGGGTTAAAAAACGGTTCAAAGTTAGCAACCTCAAAATTCCTGTAGAAAACAGTAAAAAACCATCAAATTTTACTGTCGACAATTTATTCAATTATAACGAAGACAGCGGCAGCAGCATCGGTGGTCAAGTGGTTAAGCGGTTCGTCATTCAACAAAAAGGTATCAAGTTCAATTCCTCACGTCGGCATTTAATTTATTTCAATTGTTCATTTCGATTCACAAATTTATTGAAAAATATTACAAGTTTTTTTTCGGTTTTTTGGACCTATGATGATAAAATCCAAAAAAAGTTAAAATTTTTTAAAATTTCATTTTAAGAGACTGAATAGTGTATTTACCAAAAAATTACATTTTTTTGGCCCTCTGGACTTTCCGCTGTTTAATGACTGGAATGGCCTAGAGGCGGGTTTGCGTGTCTTTTCATAACTATTTTGAACAATATCAGTGCTGATCAGTGCGGTAATCAACATAATTGAACAGAGTTCTATCAGTTTACAGAAACTTCACGAAAAAACCACACATCGTCCGAGCAGGTGCACCTTTCCTGCGCGACACAGTCACATGTATCGTCACGAAGGATGTGCAGAGTCACATGGACAATTTAAATCGCTTACTATAGTGCTGACAATGCTATTCAGACTCTTAAAATGAAATTTAAAAATTAAAAAAAAATTTGGGTTGTCAACGTCCAAGTCAATGTCAGGTCCAAGGGTTATGGTTGATGTTTGGACGGTTTGTGAGTTTTCGAAAAGTTGCTGAAAATTGTTAGGAATCTGTTGGATAGCTGTGCCGATATGTCACTGTATCGATAACTGCACTGATTTTGTACGAAATTGTTATGAAAACACATGCGAACCCCCCTCCAGGCCATTCCAGCCATCAAACAGCGGAAAGTCCAGAGGGCCAAAAAAAATGTAATTTTTTGGTAAATACACTATTCAGTCTCTTAAAATGAAATTTTTAAAAATTTTAACTCTTTTTTGGGTGTTATCATCATAAGTCCAAAAAACCGAAAAAAAACTTGTAAATTTTTTCAATAATTTTGTGAATCGAAATGAACAAATGAAATAAATTTAATGCCGACGTGAGGAATTGAACTTGATACCTTTTTGTTGAATGACGAACCGCTTAACCACTTGACCACCGATGCTGCTGTCGCTGCCTTTGTTATAATCGAATAAATTGTCGACAGCAAAATTTGATGGTTTTTTACTGTTTTCTACAGGAATTTTGAGGTTGGTAACTTTGAACCTTTTTTTAACTCACTTAAACCCCCCAGTGCAGGACAATTTTTTGTGTGCACTAATAAAATTTTCTCAGCTATCACCCTGCAAAGTTTCATCCCGAAACCTTTTGGATCCAAAAATGACCTCCCTAGTGAAATGAAGTAGTGATTTCTGTTTCCGCTGCTAATTAGTCTTCTTTCGGGTACTAAAAACAACCACAAAATACATAAATAATTAGTAATAGAAAATAATTTTTGTGAATTTCATATTCCTTTTCTTTGTTTCCTTTTCTAGATGTCATTTAATTAGATGCTAAAATTGGAATGACTACAATGTACAGTACCGGTAAAAAGCTTGTAAACGCTGGGTTTTTCGAGCATAACTGGTTTTCGAGAGCCGGTATTGAGCAGAAATTTTTACCAGTTGTTTCTGAAAGCGTTAGAAAGTTTGTGGACAAGTATCATAGGAAAATAAAAAAAATAAAAATTTTATAGAAAAAAATTGAAAAAAAAATTTTGGCCTTAATTTTTCAAAATATCACAATTTCCAAAAAACACGTTTTTTCAACACATAACATATAAAAACTAACACATTGGGTCTAATACTTTGTTGCGAAGCCACGAGAGTCATTGGCAGCCTGGCATCTGCACTTCATGGAGTCGAGCAAAGTGTCGATTACTGACAGTGCTTCCATTCGTCTACCAGTTGCTGGTACTTCTCTTCCGCATTTTTCGTTTTTTTTCCTGGCAATCGTCTCTCCAAATCTTCCCACAAATTCTCAATTGGATTCAAGTCAGGAGACTGGCTGGGTCAGTCCATGAAGCAATCCCAGGCTGACGACGCCTGCGATTCAAAGAGACGTTTTCATGAGTTGTCCGGTAAAACACAGTCAAGGAAGCACCCAGCAGAAAGTGCAGAGGGTGTCGGGCCGACCCGCATTAATTATTTTCTAATTATTGATATGTTTCTTAAAATATCGTGTGTACGTTTGTTTCTCAACTGGATTAGTAGATATTTGAGAAATTTAGGGCCTGTCGACGATAGTCGAGAAAAAGTTGAACAGTACAAGAGAGACTACATTGGCTGAAACAATAACAATTCTTTTTACGACCATTGGCAAAAGGCAGACGTCCTTGGCATTTAGAATCTCTACGGCAAAGTGCTGTTTTCGGAGAAAAATAAACCCACATGATGATCAGTTGTTGAGAAGGTCACAGATGGAGTATTTAAGCACAATTTGCTCAGTCAAGGAGAAGTATAAGGTGAAGTTAACGAAAGTATACTGCTCAAAGTCTCGTGCCGATCGCTCTACTGCCAGCCGTAAATTGAACCACCGACATTTAATTCTTTCTATATTACGATACTTGCTATTATATATTCTATTGTATAATATTTCATTTAGAATAAATATACAGTGGTGTCCAAAAGTTTGCGACACCCCCATTAATAAGCTGTTTCGCATATTACTGTAGGACAAAAATTGAAATGAGTGGTACCAGTGGATTTCCCGTCATGAAAAACCTATTTCCATAAAATTTCATTAAAATCGATTTTGTTACCGCTACGCTACAGTACATTTCCCACAAACAGAAGTGATCACAGCGATGAGACATCCTTCTATTTCTGATCATTAAATCTCCATTTGGGGCAAAAATGGAAGTTCTTTCAAATAATTAGAGTATAAAAGGTCTGAAAACATGTCTTGTACATTATATCACGAAATGGGCAGCCGATGTCGTTTTTCTCCCCAGGAATGTGCAAAAACTGAAGATATACGCCGACTCGGATTATCCATCGCGAAAATCGCTGCGCATCTGAACCGATCACGTTGCATTGCGAGTAATTACTTGAAGGACCGTATTGGCTACGGAAAGACACCAATTCCGGGACGTCCATGGATTTTAACGACCAAAGATGATCGAAAAATTGCGCGGAAAGCTTCAAATTCGATGAAGTAGGCTAGACAAATTGGCCGTGAAGCTGGAGTTTCGACCTCGAGACAAAAAATTTATTGATTTCTGCGTCGGAGCAAACTTGTAGTTCGTCAAAAACCAAAAAATGCAACACGTCTGACCCCTGCTCACAAATTGAGACGTGTTGATTTTGCTCGCAGAAAAATGGTCACAGATTGGAAAACAGTGAGTCCATTTACGGATTTAATTGCCAATTCAACCGTGTTCAGATAATCTTTTTAGATGAAAATAAGTTGAATCTTGACGGACCGGATGGCTGGAATTCTTATTGGCGTGATTTGAGGAAGGATCCATTGACATTTTCTAAGAGCAGTTTTTGAGGTGGAACGTGCATGGTTTGGGGTTCCTGAAACTTTTGATTTTGAGTTCATTTCGCCTCTAATGAAATCTGCGGGCTATCAAGATGTCCTGGAGAAACGTTTGGTTCCATTTCTGGCATTCAGTGAAGCTATTGCCTGGACATTTCAACAAGACAACGCCGCCATTCATGCTAGTGCTTCAACGACGACGTGGTTGAAGTCAAAGAATATCACTGTTATGGACTGGCCAGCGTGTACTCCCGATCTCAATCAAATTGAGAACCTCGCTAGAAGAGTTTACCATCAAGGACGTCAAGTCAACACTGTAGCGGATCTGAAAGCCGATATTCTTCGTCAATGGTCGCTGATCGATACAAATCTAATTGCAAGCATGCCAAACCGAATTAATGACGTTATTCGGATCAATGGAGCAGTAACAAAGTATTAAATAATAAAATTAATCAATAAATGTTGGTAATTTTAGTGTTATTTCCTAGTTTAAAAATGATGCCATATCACTGTGACCACCACTGTTTGTGGAAAAGGTACTGTAGCGTAGCGATAATAAAACCGATTTGAATAAAATTTTATGGAAATAGGTTTTTCATGACGGGGAATCCGCCGGTACCCCTAATTTCCACAATAGTCCTTCAGTAATATACGAAACAGCTAGTTAGTAGGGGTGTCGCAAACTTTTGGACACCACTGTATATAAACTGAGATACAATATCTTAAAGGGCCGATCTTCAATGTCAAATTTGTCAAATAAATTATTTCAAACAAAAATTCAATGTTTTAAAACATTTATTTTAACATAAAATATCATGAAATAAAAAAAAATTGATAGAACCTTAGACTTTTTTGAGAACCAACACTTAAATATTAACCTCAAAATCCGAATTAATACCTAACGCTACATCAGAAATTATTTTTTCCAATTTTTGAAGTAGACTAATATTTCTAGATTCCAGAAAATCAGCAGGGTGACGATTTAGTGAATTGACAGCCCTTTCAGATACGAAGTTCAAGCTTACATAGTTGTCAAAATACGCTAAAAAAAAAGTCAAAAAAAAAAATACGCTAAAAAGCTGATAAAGAACCATCAGCTGTTATCGGTGTCCTCTTCAACGCTTCCTCATCATATCCAAATTCAATAAGTTATTTTTTAAATATTCTCCGCTGTTTCCGCTCCACTTTATCCCTCGCTGCATGGAAGCTACTGAAGTAGAAAAAAGATTATACTCACCTATTTCAATTCCTCAAAAAAAAATTTTCGTGCATTCCTTCCGAGAGCGTTTTCGAAACTACGTTCTCGAAAATGTCCTATACGTTAGATGAAATAACTCTATTAAGTTATGAAAATATTGAACATATAGTTTTGTGCTCTCAATTTCTGGATTTATTTCCTGATATTTTATGCTGAAATAAATATTTTTAAAAATTATGTTTCCTTTTAATAAGTTATTTTGTCAACTTTTCCGGGCCAGGGGCGAGGCATTGAGGGCCGGCGGGCCGAAAAAATTAAAAATCTCTCCCGAATTACGGAATCCGAAATTCAAAAACTGTCATTCTTTCCATCTCTGCTGTCAACTGTTCCAATTGGCGAGTCTTGTGTACAATATTTGTATTTTTTACTTTACTGAACTCATTGCAAGGCAAATAAAAAATGAGAATTTCTCAATCTTCTCATCAATTTTTCTTATGCCTACGTGAAAATAATGTTTAAACTGTCATGGTAGTTAATCTCGTCGTAGACTATCCGACAATCCTAAATTATTGTCAAAATATTTAGCGTAGACACAATTTGTGGTCTCACTTTTTAAATATTCCATTTTGCGTGCTCACTGTCTTTATTAAAGTTAACAATAGCACGCCAAATGAAAACGACTATTTTGAAATATTCAAACGCATTTCCACGTGCAAGCTAAAAACTAATTTTCACGTCAATTTTACCGGCTTATCTTAAAATTTTTATGACGCTTTAAATCTATACAAAATTTTTTTATGAGCTTCCGTTTTTATGGAATGTTTTTGTAGTGGACCGATCTTTTGAGAATTTTAGACAGTACCGGTATTTCTGGCTTTTTTCCCTAAAAATGTTGTATTCTAGACAGTATGTCTGGCCAAAATTCCTAATTAAACAACTTATATTTAACTTCTAAAACGGAGCAATTAAAAAAATCAAACTTTGCCTTTTTTGGTTATTGCGTAAATAATATATATATTAAAATAATTTTAAAAAATATATATAGTCGTCGCCAAATGCGATTACCGCCGCAAACTGTGACGCACTTTTTTCAATATTTTTTTAATTTAATTTTTATGATTATAATTATTTTCCACAATTATTCCCCTATTTAAACAACATCTATAACATATTCTTCAATTTATTTAAGCTTGAACAGTATATAACGAGCATAAACAAGAAAATAATCATAAAAATTAAATTAAAAAATAATATTTAAAAAAGTGCGCCACATTTTGCGGTGGTAATCGCATTTGGCGACGACTATATATATATATACGTAATATCACGACCAGTTCAATTTGAATTTTAATTGATCTAATCTAATAACATATATTAGGGGAGTAAAATATGATAGTGCTCAATTTCATTTAGCCAGAAATTCCAATTATTATAGCGTATAATTAATTCAGTTGGGGATACCGTAGAAGAATAAATAATTATGTTAATGTTAATCATTTTAGCAACAACTATAACAAAACAAATAAAACATAGTCATAATTCGAACGAGACACATAGGGCATTCTTAGAAAATGTGTGTTTATGAGCTCAGTCGAATCAGAATAGAAAATATTTAAAATCTATATATAGTGTCGCTACTGTAGTTATTAAAATATTAGGGTGAACCAAAATTTTTTTCCGATTTTTCATTAAAAATTTAAACATAATTTTACAACACATGAAAAACAATTTGATTTCAAACTAAAGACCATTTGACTCTATGGCTTGAACTCATCTATCGGTAAGTTGTTCGATCCCGCTGCGGTAGCACTCCTTGTTCTTAGAGGCGAAAAACTCGCGGCACCCGTTTTGACATCGGCCAGGTCATTGAAGCTACGACGACGAAGAAAGTGTGCTATGGATCGGAAAAGATGATAATCAGATGGCGCAAGGTCCGGACGATGAGCTGGATGTGGAAGAAGTTCAATGGCATCGAGATTTTTTATCTTTTTCTTCGTTTGACTGGCGGTGTGCGGTTTTGCCTTGTCTTGTTGAAGGAGTATCCGCTTCCGATTGATCAATAATGGATATTTCTCGCCAAGTGCCGCATACATTCGATCAAGTTGGGCGCAATAGAGGTCTGCGTTGATGGTCCGACCATTTGGAAATAGCTCGAAGTAAATTACGCCTTCGAAATTCCACCAAACACACAGAAGTGCCTTCTTTGAGAAACGATCACATTTTGCCACCGGTTCCGCCGTTTGACCAGGTTCCAATCATTGATTTTGTCTGTCCGGATTACTGAAGTAGACCCACTTTTCATCACAAGTTACAATTCTACGAATAAAACGGTAATCTTGTGGAATTTCGAGAAGTTTTCGGCAAGTCTCGACACGTTTTTGATCTTGAATTTCAGTCAATGCATGAGGTACTTCTCGGCAGGTTCTACTGACTTTCCTAAGGGCGCGAAGATGTCGTAAAACTCATGTTTGAGGAATATCGAGCTCGGCCGATAATCTGCGAGTACTTATTGATGGATTGGTCTCCACAGCTTCACGGATTGCTTCAGAATCCACTGTCGTAGGTCGGTCTGAGTGTGTCTTGTCCTCGAGATCAGTGTCGGCGTCGTTAAATCTTTTGAACCAATTTCGCGCAGTACGATCCGAGACCATATTGCCGCCTTCAACTTGGAATATCTTTTTTGCTTCTTCAGTTGCGTTGAAGCCTTGTTTCCAGTAATAAGGACACGAATTTCGGATTTTTCCATGTTTCTTCTACAAGTTTAACAAATTTTAAATAAAAGACCAATTAAAAATTTATATATATATATATATATATATATTATGATAGAGCTGTTCAAGAGCTTTAAAAACATATATAACACAAAACAATTAGACAAAAAGATATAAGAAATCGGAAAACAATTTTGGTTCAGCCTAATACTTTAGAGAAGATATATACATAACATACATAACATAACATATATACATAACATATATACATATATATAATGGTTTTGTTTATACTCTTCTGTCAAACAATAATTAATAAATAAAATATTGAAACAAAAATTGAAAGGTAGTGTTCGTGCAATTGTTTGCAAAGTCTTTTGCAATGCGGCGCGGTTTCCTGACAGTGGAATGTTAAAATTTTGGGTTTTTTAAAATTAAAGTTTTAGCTAAAGAAAATAAAAATTATGAGAATTTAATATTTTGATTATTCCTTTTTTAGCCTTGCTCTTTCTGTTTCTCTGTTTCTCTTTATTGAGAGAAATTGTCTTTTGTAGTTTTATGAAAATTTATTATCACGTTATGAGAAATTGATAATTCCAATTTAAACCGCCCATATAGTTAATATCGGCGGTAATTTTTATTGAGCCCTAAATGATCACAATAATTTTGTAGAGCGGGTAACATGCACGTTGAAATAAATAATAAGTGATAAAACTAAAAAAAATGATGACGGTCGTGTTTAATATTTTTGTGAATGTATGTTTATCGATTAAACACAATTTAAGAATCTCACAAGAAGAAAAAAAGAATTTTAGGAATCTGATGGTATTTCAATGGAATCCTATATTAGGAATATTTATTTAATCAATTCAAAGAAACCAATCAATAGCTTATTTTAGAGAAAATTTATAATAATACATTAAATTCTTGAATACAAGACAACGATCTATCCTCATTAAATAACTCTTATTACCATAAAATCTATAATTTCAGGAATTGGGTATTTGAAGTGTACACAAATGAAATACATAACGCTTACGTTGTATTACCTTGGTTTAGTGTATGCAGTTATGGCAAACTTGCGGAATACAAGTCCGTTTTGTTTGTTATCTTTATTGCTGTCGTTGCCGGTACATTTGGATTTGCATCTAAACAATATTAAAAACTTTATTTTGTAGTCACAGGCCTAACCATTGTTGACCTATTCGAGTCGAGGTACTTGACGGTAACAATTAATCGAAAAACAACGTCTCATAGAATTAGTATTATTCTTCGAAACTCCAATTATGTTTTATATCCAATTTCTATATTATTCTTTGGCTTATGTTATAATCAAATGGAATATCAGGATGATTTTTATATTTTTGTTAATACGGTAAGATTCTATTTCGTTTAAAAATAGAGGGAGAGAATTTCGAGGACTTTTAAATTTAACCTTTAAAATAAGGAAACATGAACATTGTGTTTATTAAACTATTAGAGGTAAACACGCCAAAATGAGTTCGTATTGGGTTAAGAAATAAGTTCGTAGAGTATTTTCACAAAGATTTATTTGAACAAAAAACAATTATTATAATATTAGGGTGAACCAAAATTGTTTTCCGATTTCTTATATCTTTTTGTCTAATTGTTCTCGATATTCCATCAGTTGCGAGCTCGATATTCCATCAGTTGTACGACATCTTCACGCCCTTGGGAAAGTCAATAGACGCTGCCGAGAAGCACCTCATGCATTGACTGAAATTCAAGCTCAAAAACGTGTCGAGACTTGCCGAAAACTGCTCGAAAATCCACAAGATTACCGTTTTATTCGTAGAACTGTAACTTGTGATGAAAAGTGGTTCTACTTCAGTAATCCGGACAGTCAAAATCGATGGTTGGAACCCGGTCAAACGGCGGAAACGGTAGCAAAATGTGATCGTTTCTCAAAGAAGGCGCTTCTGTGTTTGGTGAAATTTCGAAGGCGTAATTTACTTCGAGCTAATTCCAAATGGTCGGACCATTGACGCAGACCTCTATTGCGCCCAACTTGATCGAATGTATGCGGAACTTGGCGAGAAATATCCAGCATTGATCAATCGGAAGCGGATACTTCTACAACAAGACAATGCAAAACCGCATACCGCCATACAAAGGAAGGAAAAGATAAAAACCATTGAACTTCTTCCTCATCCAGATTATAGTCCGGACCTTGCGCCATCTGATTATCCCCTTTTCCGATCCATGGCACACTTTCTTCGTGGTCGTCGCTTCAATGACCTGGTCGATGTCGAAAACAGGTGCCGCGAGTTTTTCGCCTCTAACAAGGGAAGTGTTTTAGGTCTCCATCTCAGATTTTGATAAAACTTTGCAGATAGATTCCTTATGGCTTGATTAGTATACTGTCAAAAAATTAGGACCTACAAAACGGTTTAAGTAGGTGAAAAATCGGTTTGAAATTCAGAAATATCCCGTTTACCCACAATAATGGAATAAAGCTAATGAATTTTATTTTAAATTGTGCGTTTTCATAAATAATGATTTAAAAACCACTGAAGCATCGATCTGTCACACTCTGTGATGATTTTTGTAATTCCATTGTTGGTCTTTGAATTATCCAATCATGCCGAATTACAAGAATCATGTTTTGTGAAACAAAAAGGAATGTGCAATTCAGTTGGGGCTTATGATATAATAGTTGTATATGGAAATATTTGATACAGTTATATTCAGTGAGTGAGTCCGGTCAACCTCGTTTCTTGTTATTTCTGAATGGAACAAATGGAACGATTCAAACGGTTATTCGCACCCAAAAAAAAGGAAAAAATATAAAACAGTGAAAATTCCTGCTGGTTACACATGACATAGGTTCAATCCTTGGGAATTGTTTGAACATTATTTCCGTGATGCTCGTTCCTATGTCTAGTCGTTCCATGCATCGATAATAATCTACGAGCGAGAACGAATCCATTCACTGACTAGATTTTATTCACACTGTATTCAAAGTTTCATTTATCAACGATATTTTCAAAAAATGGTGTGACAGTGCAGAATACAGTTTTAACTGTAACATCGAAGCCTTGCTGGAAGTCGTCCACTGCTTCATTGCCGACAGACTACAGATGATGACTATGATAAAATAAAATTACTGAACATTCTTGATAGTTTCACAAGACAAACGATTCAACTCTTGGATATCGAAATTCGAAGTAGCTATAAAGAGCATCACAGAGTCTGCACGACTATGCGAACCAAGCTTTGTCTCCATTCAACTAACGATTGGGTGTGAAAAATGATTATTCTTTCGTTATATGATTATTGCCTAAAAATTCTACTCATTGCTTTAACAAATTATTAATTTAAAGATTTTCAAAAAAAAAATTGAAAATCAAAAAAAAATCGAGAGAGAGAAATTTCGAATAGCATCACCAACCGAAACCCACCACCCCCTAGAAGAATCGAACCCTCACCCTGCCGTTCCGTGTCCTCTCGTTTTGCCACTGCGCTGTTGCCCCGATGCTTTCGCCTTTCGAAAATCAGTATTTATTGAAAATAGTTTCACGTAAACCACGTGAAAGTTGAAAAAAATATGATAAAACGATAGTTTTTAATAAGATAATATATCCCTTAAAATATGAACCGGATTGATTAACATTAACTATATAAAATTTGCGTTTGAAAATCGCGATTTTTTGGGTTTTAGACCCATTTTTCACCTACTTAAACCGTTTTGTAGGTCCTAATTTTTTGACAGTATACTAATCAAGCCATAAGGAATCTATCTGCAAATTTTTATCAAAATCTGAGATGGAGACCTAAAACACTTCCCTTGTAAGAACAAGGAGTGGTACCGCGGGATCGGGATCGAAAAACTTGCCGATAGATGGGTTCAAGCCATAGAGTCAAATGGTCTTTACTTTGAAACCTAATTGTTTTTCATGAGTTGTAAAATAATTTTTAAATTTTTAATAAAAAATCGGAAAAAAATTTCGAAGCGGACGACCCCCAGAATTTGGCACTATTGAAGGAAGATGGTCGCCAAATAAGTCGTGAATTGACTAAAAAAATGAACCGTGATAAAAGACAATCCTTAACCATCTTCATTCGATGGCATTTGCCGAAAAATTCGGGGCCTGGGTTCAAATCGCAGCACAGCATCTCGCTCGCCATAGAGCAACACGCGGTCATAAACAGCGATTTTTGTACCGAATCGTCATGGGAGATGAAAAATGGTGCCTGTACGTCAATCTGAAGCAAAGGAAGGAGTGGGTGGCTATAGGAGATACGCCAAAGCCGAGAGTTAAGCAAGATCTTCATCCAAAAAAGACCATGATCTGCGTTTGGTGGAACTGGGAGGGCATGCTGCACAGGGAAATGCTCGAAAGAAACGCCACGGTCAACAAGAAGCTCTATGTTGCTCAGCTGCGCCGCGTAAATGAGGCTATTCGACTGAAAAACCCGATCGAAAACGCCAGGCCGCATGTTGCACAAGTCGTCAAAACCGCCTCCAAGAGCTCGAATGGGAGATTCTCCGGCATCGACCGTACTCTCCAGAACGTTTTGATAACCTTTTGCGCTCACTGTCAAACCAAATGAGGGGTGTTACTTTCGATGGCAAGGAGGACCTCAAAAACTGGCTCAACAACTTTTTCGAGAGGTGGGGGGGGGGGGAAGGGAAGGAACGGCGATTACATAATTGATTAATTTATTATTAAAATTATTGTTTCTTGTTCAAATTAATATTTGTGAAAAAACTCTACAAACTTATTCCTCAACCCAATTGAATAACTTCTGCAAAAACAATATACATATGAAATACCATGAGCAAATTCAAAATAATTAAAGACGAGAGGACCTCTACCACCATTCACTGATTGCTCAAATTGCCTTCTGGTAAACTACAAAGAAACCAACATGATAATTGGCTTCATCTTCGGTGTGTTATCAATATTCGCGTGCCTCGGTTATGGTTGCACTTGTTCCGTTCTTGCTCACCGATCTATCACCAATTGTCAAGTAAATATATCGAAAAAGCTGATCGTAATGCAGCGCAACTTCCTCTTAAGTCTTATCATTCAAGTAATAACTGTATTTTTATTTCAAAAAATAACTCGTCCCTTCTTACAGGTATTCGTGCATGTTACATTCCTCGTCATTCCACTTTTATATTTCACATCTACAATTATTATCAACTTCAATATTGATATTTTATCAAAATATACAAAGTATTTTGTACTAATATGCTCTCAACATGGCACCATGGCTACTATATCAATGTTATTAACTGTGAACCTTCTTAAGAATAAAAGTAAGCAAACGGAGATTGAAATGATGATTTCTATTCTTTTTTTAGTGAAAACTCGGATAATGGAATTACTTAATAAGCTTGGATGGAAGAGGTTTAAACCATCGGAAATGGGTCATAATCGGATCACGTATATAAGAAATAACATTTCCCTCGCGTAGTAGCTATTTTTCTAAAATTATTGTTTATGGAATAAAGAAAATAAGATTTATCTTTGTTCGATATATTTGAAGAGTCGGTTTTATTAGGAGCGTAAGGTTGACAAGTAATAAATCCAAAAGATAGTTGGCATTGTCTTCAACGCTTGTAGAATCTATATATATACACTAGCTGACAAAAGTTTTGTCACAAATGTTTTTTCGGGTTTAAGTTTGATTTTTTGATATGATAGATTCATATGGTTGTAGATTATTTTACAAATTCCCGCTTGTGATTACGATGATCCGTTTTACAGTGACAAGCGTTAATCGTAAAACGCGTAGCTCAAAGATATTACGCACTTTTCTTGCACTGCATTTTTTAATAATTTTTAAAGTTCAATTATATTTTTTTCATAATTTATTGAAAATAGCAGTAATTGGCAACATTTTAGAGATGACTCCACGTAAAGAAACTCCAATTGCCACCCGGCAAGCTGTTATCAATATGAGGGAAAACGGAATGCGTGGTACCGAAATTGCCATCGTAATTTAAGCCAAATTCTTCTACTATAACATTTTAAACACTGATTCACATAAAATATCAAAAAATCAGCCAATTTGGTCAAGTCACAAAAAAGTTAAACCCGAAAAAACATTTGTGACAAAACTTTTGTCAGGTAGTGTATATGGATATTCTCGGCCAACTTACTTTGTTTATTATTCATTAAATACTAAAAAAATGCGTTATTTTTGTTATTACTGATTTCACATCAAATTGAATTAGTTGATTTTTGTTCGATTCAATTAAAATAAAGCGGCATAGTTTTTATTGGAATGACCAAACTCTCACGCGTGAGCTCACGAAATATTTGTCGTCCATCATTTTTTAATAAAACGGTTTTTATTGTTTTTTTTAATAAACAGTCCGAGTTTTAAATTTTTATTGCTATAACAATATGGAGAAAAATATGGGAAATCTTTTAGTATATGACACAATACAGGTTTTTATTTTCAAGGGTTTTATATTCTTCATAAACAATTTACGTAAAAATGCAAGAATTTTCTGCCTTAACGTGTCATACTTCTTGTGAAACACATATCATAATGTTAAGCAAAAAATTCTCTATCGATAGATACCTTTCACGAAAATAATTATACGCTCTATTGTGTGCAATATTGATTTATATTTGTTCTTACAAAAATTCGTTATTTTGACAGTTCTCGAAATTATTCGAGATATTCCAGTATAAATTATTTTTCTATCAAATTTGAAAACTGGATGTCGATATTAGCACGAAGATGGAATATTTAATGTGAAAATCCTTACTATGAGAGAATAAAATGTATACCATCGGTTTTGAACATTCCAGATTAAACTTCGTCGAGTTCATGGGATCACTGCGCAATCGGCAGGAAAAATACGCAACAACAATTGTAACAGTTTATACTTACAATTTAATCATAAATGGATTTATATAAAAGTATAAATTAATTTGGATGAACAGATCTCGAATCGAAAATCGCAAAATCTGCAGAAATGCGTCAGAGTGTTTGCGTACGGTTTGTTTAGTGACCAAAAAATCATCGCAATCGGTTAGGTATTCGTAGAGTTATGCTCGAAAAACCCCGCGATTACAATGTATTATGTGGCATTAACTATTTGCCAAAACAGAAAATTTCTTGATTATAACAAATCAAGACCAAATTTTTTTGAAAATTGGTTTCTTTTACAAAAAGTCTAACCCGCGAATTATACCATAGCTTAATGTTAGCCTGACGAAGATGATAAATAATTTTCATTTTTGATCAAGATGAACAAAACTTTAGAAAAAAAATTTCAGAACAAACTACCAGCACAGTTTTGTAGAGCAGGAAAAGCGATATCAGACAAATATCTACACTTTGCCAAAAGACAAGAACATTTTTGTGAAACAAAAGATAATATAAAAAAACTCTACGAACTTATTCCTCAACTCAATACACGTAAAAACTGTATGATGCGTCTAAAAATCAGAAAATCATCATTTTCATTTGACGTGGTTCAGTAGTATTGTTGGAAGACCACCACATCATTTTCTAAAAAAAAAACGTATCAAAATTATTTAACCAAGAGCGTCGGCATCGAGACGTTTTTGAAGTTCTTAGCTTCATAGGAAAGACGTATAACTTCTCAGACTAGACCAGCAGTTTGCAAACCTGGGTTCATATTGGATTTTCCTTGAGGAGGTTTTACATTATTTTCTATGTTTGAAGCCAATGTCTTAAAACAAGTTACACCCCAATTTGTATGATAAGAGAATGAGCTCAGTAAGAATGATCAAATATAAATTTTTAGAAAGATACTCATATTTTTAGATAGTTTAAGACATGCTTCATTAAATTGTAGTAAAAACTTTTTTGTTATAAAGACGTTAAAATTTCCACGCACGTTTAAAAATTGCAAAATCGTTATTTCGATTTGGCGTGCAAGTTATGGAGAATCTTTAAGATATTGTATCTCAGGATATATATATATATTTATTCGAATTAGAATTTATACAATGGAATATATAATAATATATCGTAATGTAAATACACTTAATATCGGTGGTTCAGTTTGCGGCAAGCAGTAGAGAGTTCGGAATGAGACCTTGAGCAATTTATTATTTTTACTTCAACTTATACTTCTTCTTGACTGAGCAGAAACTGTGCTTAAATACTCCATCCGTGACCTTCTCAACATCTGATCATCATGTGGGTTTGTTTTTCTCCGAAAACAGCACTTTGCCATAGAGATTCTAAATGCCAAGGACGTCTGCCTTTTGCCAATGGTTGTAAACAAAATTGTTATTGTTTCAGCCAATGTAGTCTCTCTTGTACTGGCAACTGTCCAACTTTTCTCGACTACCGTCGACAGAATCAAAAAACATTTTAAATTAACTAACAAGGCACCGATCTCTGAAAAGGACAAAAAAACAAAATCATAATAATTTTTAATATTCAAATTAATCTAAAAAGTTATATCTAAAGGATAATCGTTTGCACTGGTCTGTTTAATTATAGATTGCTTCTACCTTAAAGTTTTAAGAGGTAAGTGAAAAGCTTTATTAACTTTTTGATGAGTGTATTTGTATCCGTTTTAGTTCATCCTCGCCTTGTCGATTTAAAATTTTGTTAGCCGACCTGATAATTTTGTCTCTGATCGTCTTCTTTTCCGGTGTTGCGTCCTTCGGTGATTTGAATCCTCTGGACGACGTGTTTTTGTGGTAGCTTCGGGTTCTTGAATTCGCCGATGCACCAAGTTTAGTGGTTGTGGTATTGTTGAGTGAGTTGATGTGATGATGATGATGTGCAATGTTGTTGTGTTGTGTAGTGTTGGTTTAGGACTTTCCGATATTACCTCAAACTTGGGTAATTAAATATTTGTTATAAAAATAAATAATATAAAATATAATATAAAATATAATATAAAATATAATATAAAATATAAACAATTGAATTAAACTGAAAGGAACTATAGTGTTGCAATCGCTTTTATACTAAACACTAATGGTCTGCCTATTGTTAAGTTAAACAATTGATAGGGGTTTTAAATTTCAAAACATATGACGGTTTACAACAAAAAGATAATTAATTAGGCCAATTTGTTTATATTAAAATTCTCACAATCTTATTCTACGTCATATGCTCTTACAATAAATCAACTTAGTGATCGCAATTGCGATAAGCTTCATAGCTTTCAAATTGATGAGATTTTAGGTTTGACTTGTATCGGTTTACCGATCGGTTCACTTCATATTTTCCTATGGTAGTTAAACTTGACAAAAAAAAATGGCAAAGTGCCAAGAATGCGTATCGATGAGTGGCCAGCCACGCCCAATTCCATGCAGCGGGAATCTGGTTGTCTGCGTCTCTCATCGTCGCATTCTTTCATTGAAATTGCTGGCTGTATCCGACGGGGTGCCGCACGCCGTTCTGCCTATGATAGCTCAGAAACACCGAGAGCTCTAACCTCGGCTGAGTTCGTCAAATACTGTTTATCATTATTGTGTTTATTTTAATTCTTTTCCTTAATAAAAAAATACAAATGGATTAATAAAGCTTTTTACCATTTTGGCCAAAGACAAAGTACGGAAACGTTGGTACGATAACGAATGTTTTGATGCCGTCAGCGTTGCGTTCGCGTTGCGGTCGTCAAATGTCGGATACACCTTGATTAGCTGTCTGTGTCTCTACATACACTAAAGGAAGGACAAAAAGCTAGGCCGTATTTTTAGAAGGGTTTATTGGAAATATTCCGATATTTTATAGAGATGGGGATGAGGTTATCTTAGACCGTTTCGAATAATATGCAGAGCAAGGTTGAAAGATTTATTTAGAATAATTAAATAACAAGGATATTGTAGTATAAAGCTGAAAAAACAGCTACCACAGCAAATAAGGCTTAGGTACCTAAGCCTAAGCCTTTCATCTGAAAATGAACTTCCATCCAAATACTATTATATTATTATCATATTTATTTGTATTGTATTTATAATTATCTCAATATAAATAGTTTCCAACAATAATGGCTTAATATTCAAATGATTCACTATTCGCGTCCACTCTCTCGCTTTCGTGTACCCGGCATTTGACGACCGCAACGCGAACGCAACGCTGACGGCATCAAAACATTCGTTATCGTACCAACGTTTCCGTACTTTGTCTTTGGCCACCATTTTATCATATTCCATTTAAAAGTTATACAAATAATAATCCACATATATGCACAAAGTACGCAGATAACAGACAAAATACGCAAAGCACACCAAATGAAATTGAGGATTTTCTAATGTTTAAACTTTCCAATGTTTTTTAATCAAAAAAAGAAAAATTAAAAAAATCGCTACGAGATATTACAATTAAGCAACTTTATTAAGCACCGGTTTATTCTATTTCAATGTGGTGCGCTCAAAGTTTGGTTTTTAACTACTTCCTTATTTTTACGCGTGAAATAGGCTCTCAAATAAAGAATATGATTCATAGATCGAAACTTCCTGTTTTTCTCATCTAAAATTTGTCTACAAAGAACCAGAACAAAGCCTAATTGAAGTAATTATAAAATTATTATGAATTCTATATCAAAACTTCCTGTTATTTTATAAATTCATTTAAAAACTTATTATTATATTACTGTTTATCACGTCGCCCGCACTAATATATCGATAATTTCCTATGGTAGTTAAACTTAACGTTATATGAATTTTCTAATTTGTAATAACTGAAATTCACTTAAAACTATATAGAATATTCTAAAATCTGTAATACTTGATTCACCCCAAATCGAATTGTCGATTTTACAACATTAACGCTTGTCTAGTCATTCTCTACGTGTAAATTGTATGATACTTCTCACGTAATCTTACTAGGGAAACATGTTTAGGCATCATCTCAGAATTTTTTCTAAATTTGCTCATTTATAGTTTCGAATACGGGCTTTCTCGTGGTGTACTTGGTTTTCTGCACAAATTTCTAGAAGTCGAGAAAATTCCATCTGAAAATATGCTACTCCCCCCCCCTTTCCTCCATGCATTCTCTACTGTGGAAAAATCAAGAAACAGTGGCCGAGTGGATAGTGGGGATGAATATTAATCACAAGTTTTGGGTTCGTTTCCGTCTTTGTCACTTTTCTTTTTTTTCTTTGATGTTGGAAAATTTTCAAATCATGTTTCATCTCTTGTCACTCGTTTGGTGGCAATGGTGCTCTCCGAAGTTGCAACTTTGGGCCCAATATGCCTGGCATGCTTGTGGAAATGACGTCCCTAGACCACCATACTTCCAAACACCAGCACAGTACCTCTTCCCCAAAAATGTATCCCAGGAATATAATGGAAACCTCATTTATAAAATGCATTTATTGTGAGGAACATTTTTGTTTCCAACATTTTGTACTTGCTCACCATAGATGCTGTTGATTTCCTGTTTTCGGTTTTTTTTTGTAATGATAAATATAGACAGTAAAAAACTTTTCTAATTGTGAGAATAAGCGTTTAAAATTCTTCCAACATCAAAGAAAAAAAAGAAAAAAGAAAAGTAACAAAGACGGAATCGAACTCCAAAATTGTTATTACCTCTGCACTTTGTGCTGGGCGGTGGCGTGACTGTGTTTTGCACGAAATTGTTATCAAAACACGTGCAAAACTGCCGCCAGACCATTCAATTCAAACCGAAAAAGTAACCAAAGTTTCATCAAAATTACACGAAGCGTCCTCACTCCAAAAAACAACATCAAATTTTAACAAAGATTGATGACGTGTTTACGCTATATAACAGGATGAGTCTGTTTTCATGCAAAAAGCACCTCGCGTCCTAACAGGAGCAATTTTCGTGCAAAACACAGTCAAGGAAGCGACCAGCAGAAAGTGCAGAGTGAATGGTAATCACAAGTATGGGGTTCGATTCCGTCTTTATCATTTTTCTTTTTTTCTTTGATGTTGGAAGAATTTTAAATGCTTATTCACACAATTAGAAAAGTTTTTTACTATAATCGTCGCCAAATGCGATTACCGCCGCAAAGTGTGGCGCACATTTCTAAATATTATTTTTTCATTTAATTTTTATGATTTTTATTATTTTCCACATTTATGCTACGATTGAAACAACATCTAAAACATATTCTTCAATTTATTTTAAGCAAAAACAGTATAGAACGAGCCTAAACAAGAAAATAATCATGAAAATTAAATGAAAAAATAATGTTTAAAAAGTGCGCCACACTTTGCAAAAAAAAACGAAAACAGGAAATCATCAGCATCTATGGTGAACAAGTATAAAGTGTTGGAAACAAAAATGTTCCTCACAATAAATGCACAATTGCCACCAAACGAGTGACAAGAGCATTTATTAGATAATTTTCACAATTTTTTATGAAAAAAAGCTTACCTTTAATGTCTCGTAACGTGCATAGATCTTGTATTTGGGATGCGTCAACTGTCCATGAGCCGTGATCATGTTCACCACTTTTTTGAATGATCCAAAAATAATTTTGCTTTTCGAAAAATTCGAAGTATTCTTCCAAAATCAAAGAAAAAAGAAACGTGACAAAGACGAAATCGAACCCCAAACTTGTGATTCTCTGCACTTTGCTCTTGACGGTGGCGTGGCTGTGTTTTGCAAGAAATTGCTATCAAAACACGTACAAAACTGCCGCCTGAACATTCAATTCAAACCGAAAAAGTACCCTATTTTACCGTTTTATTGGATTTCGTTCGTACACTATTTCGAATGTGGTGGGGGGAGAAATAGGTTTGTCTCATTTCGTGTCTAATGTCTCCACACACTCGTCTGTCATCAGAATATTTAATGAAAACAGTTCTACTCAAAATAAAAGTTGGAATAGTTCATTGACTAATCGATAACAAGTTTTTGGATACATTAACTATCAAAACAATCAAAACCTATAACAATAAAAAGAATATATATCTAACACGGTTAGCACATTAAAGACATTTGAATCTATCACATAAAAATTCCATAACACTATCATAATCTTTGCTTAAAGATCTTCTAAATCCGTTTAAAATGACATCATCCGAAATGCTATAAAAACTGTTGGATACCCAATTTGTCACTGTTGCGGACGACGGTCTCTTTCGGTTCCCATTTCTAGTGAAAGTTGCTTGGCTCAAATCGGTCATCCAAGATTCCCAGCAGCTCCTTAATCTATCCTTAAATGGTTTGTTCACAGAAACGTCCAATGGTTGAAGATACTTAGTCAGTCCACCCGGTATAACTGCTAACGTACACAGCTGATTAAGCTCCTCTAGTACTGTCGGTTCTAGATGACAATGAATCGAATCCATTATAAAAATCCATTTTTAGGGTCAGGATTTTTAGAAAAAATTGGTCTCCAAATGAGAGCAACATAAGAGCAACAACAACCATTCCCCCCCCCCCTTCTCCCATCGGAGGAGGAAAAATTCTTCACTACTTTTGTGCATAACAACTCTTATATTTTCTCTTTTGATCGAAATGATGAAAACAAAACCGTCTGCGTCGAGGAATCCAATGAAACAGTAAAATAGGGTAACCAAAGTTTCATCAAAATTACACGAAACGTCCTCACTCAAAAAAACATCAAATTTTAACAAAGATTGATGAGGTGTTTACGCTATATAACAGGATGAGTCTGTTTTCATGCAAAAAGCACCTCGCGTCCTAGCAGGAGCACTTTTCGTGCAAAACACAGTCAAGGAAGCGACCAGCAGAAAGTGCAGAGTTGTGATTACTATTCATCCCCACTATCCACTCGGCCATTGTTGCTTGCCTTTTCCACAGTAGAGAATGCATAGAGGAAAGGGGAAAGTGGAAGCATATTTTCAGATGGAATTTTCTCGGCTTATAGAAATTTGTGCAGAAAACCAAGTACACCACGAGAAAGCCCGTATTCGAAACTATAAATGAGCAAATTTAGAAAAAATTCTGAGATGATGCCTAAACATGGTTCCCTAGTTAGTAGCATCGTCTCAAACTAAATATATATTAAGCTTTAAAAATTCTTCAAATATTAACCTGAGGCCGTATGCAAGAACGTATTTAACTGTTAAACGGTGATGGTAAATCAGTGATAACTTACCAGTTCTAGTAAATTAAATATATTTTTCAATCAATTTTGCAATTTAATATTATTTCTTTCACATACTTATTTACACTTTCTTAGAGACATATTTAATCACTGATTTACCATCACCGTTTAACAGTTAAATACGTTCTTGCATATGGTCTCTGGAGCGGCTTTTTTGAACTCTTATTAATAAGAAAGAAGTTGGTGTGCTTGATTAAACTTTGCAACATATAGATTTTCGGATAGCGGTTTAACAAAAAAATAGACAAAGTTACATTTTCAATACAAATCTTTGGCGAAACGGAGCCTTGCTGTTATTGCACAAACCCCAATCTTACTAAAAACTTGACTATTCCAACTTTTTTGGTTGAAGAATAAATTTTGATTGACTTGGAATACGAAGAACTATGAAAGTTCAATAGGCTGAATGGTTATAGGTCCTCTTGAGAGCATTTAGTGTGATATTTATAGGGAATTTTTATATGATAACAGTTGTTTGGTAAAAACGCCTAGACAATGAAGGCGTGGCTCCGAAAATATTTAAAATTAAATTATTTTTGGTCATACTCGTTTCGTTTTATTATTGAACTTCAATTGAAAATAGTAATATTAGCACTAATTATTCCCAATTGATTTTCAAGTCAAATTCCTTGATTTGTTTAAAAAACATCTATTACGTATAATATTTGTCTGCGATAATCGATAGTGTTAAGCATTTTAACTGAGCTCCTATTTCTCATTTTATTGCGTTCGAAAGTTTTGTTCAACTTGATTAAAAATGGAAATTATTTATCATCTTCGTCAAGCTAACATTGAGCTATGCTATTTCACGGGTTAGCCTTTTTGTAAATGAAAACAATTTTCAAAACAATTTGGTCTTGATTTGTTATAATCAAGAAAGTTTCTGTTGTGGCAAACAGTTAACATAATTCATTGTAATCGCGGGGTTTTTCGAGCATAACTCTACGAATTTTTTTGGTCACTAAACAAACCGTACGCAAACACTCTGATGCATTTCTGCAGATTTTACGACTTTTTCGAAAAATGGGTTTTTTGCATATTTTTTTCAAACTTATATTTGTTTTAAAATTATCAATGTTTTCAGTGTTTTTTTTTGTAGCTTTCAGTTTTAAGGTATGCCTAGAGCTGGTAAAAATTGTAACTTGACGATTGAGGAGCAAAAGCAAAAAGCCATTTTTCGGGGACACCAACTTGGTGCATCTCTGGGAGATCTTGCTTCTCAGTTTGGCGTAGGAAAACCGTGCATCTGTAGATTTTTGAGACGTGTGAAGAGCGAAGGATGTCAGCCCATAAAGTTTCAGATTGACCGTCCACGTGTCACTAATCGTCTCGCTGATATTAACATCGTGCGCGTCTCCAGAAGCAATCCCAGGCTGACGACGCCTGCGATTCGAAGAGACGTTTTCATGAATTGTCCGGTTTCCCCATCGACCTCGGCCGTCCAACGTCGTTTGAGAGCAGCTGGAATTATGAGAAGACGTCCAGTAAAGAAGCCTTTCATTTCATTTCGGAGAAGAACAGAAAAGCCAGAGTTGCCTGGGCGAAAGAGCACCTGAACTCGTCAAGATTGGAACCAAATTTTATGGTCGGACGAAAGCAAGTTCCTGCTTTTCGGAAGTGACGGAATTCAATGGGTACGGCGTCCAGTTGGCTCCCAGTATGATCCCAGATAATAGTTAGCCAACGTTAAGCACGGTGGAGGAGAAAAGAAAAAGAAAACGACCCAAAGCATACATCTCTCCGTGTGCGCAATTGGTTCCAACGTCGTCGTGTGAATGTGCTCGATTGGCCAAGTCAGTCTCCCGACCTGATTCCGATTGAGCACATGTGGGAGGAAACGAAAAGACATTCCAAAGGTCTCCGGGTTTCGAACGCCAACCGGAAATTCGCTCAATTGGAAGCTGCATGGAAGTCGATTCCACTATCGGTTGTGCACAACCTTCTTGATTCGATACCGAGAAGATGTCAGTCGGTTATTGATGCAAAAGGCTTTGCAACAGAGATGTCGTTTTCGTTTTTGGACCCCTCGTTTTCGTTTTTTCGTTTCGTTTAAACGAAACTTTCGTTTTCGTGTTCGTTTTCGTTTTCGTTTAAACGAAAGCAGAAAACGAAAACGAAACGAAAAACGAATTGAGGTTCGGTCCCGCACGGAATGACGTTAAAGTGTCCTAAAGATACGGTAGCCTCTTCTGCCAACGCAGTTCCCGCGAAAATTAAATATTGCGCTCATCTCGTTCACACTGAACTCAGAATGCAAGGAACTTCCCGCCAAAAAAGCTGTTCTGAATGCCGCGAATATGGATGTTGATCAGTTGACGGATTTGGCAGAGGTGCTAAGCTTTTTTGAAGAAATCACACTGATGACTGAAGGACGCCAATCGTTTGCATCTCTGATACCGTTCTTACTGCGCCGCATTGATTCATTCTGCAAGGAGCCAGTTGAATCCGCGTTGGGTCGAAGCTTCATTTCCGCGTTCGTCTCCGCACTGGATGGCCGAAGACAAGAATACGACGACTGCGATCCCTTACGCAAAGCTGCATTCTTCGATCCGCGCTTTGTTGGAAGGAAGGAACTGTACGACGACGATGTCTGGAATGAAGTACGACACGCCGTAGAGATGTCCGTGGCGAGCACTCAAATTCAAGATTCAACGCTCTGATACGCACTGTACCAGCTCTACTGCAGCCCTCAAGGCGAAAATCTGGTCTCAAGAACAAGATGCAACTCCGATTTGAACTGAAATTGCCGCGTATCTCGGAGAGAAGCGATTGAGTTCACCAGGCCCGGCTGCTGACAACAGTGAAGCGGTTTTGCAGTATTGGGCGGCAAAGGACAACGACGGCGGCTTTCCTCTGCTGGCTCGCGAAGCTAAGAAGTTCCTCTGTTCCTTCGAGCTCATCCGAACCGGAGAGAGTTTTCAGCAATTTGCACCATCTGCTTTCGAATGAGAAACGTGCGAGCCTTGCCATATTCACCGTGCAGGATCTGGTGACCGTTTTTGTGATGTGTTAGTCGCAGTTATGTCACAGTGTTATAAACAAAAAATTTCGTTTTCGTTTTCGTTTTTGTCGTTTCGTTTCGCGTTTCGTTTTCGTTTTCGTTTAAACGAAGATTTCGTTCGTTTCCCATCTCTGCTTTGCAACTAAGTATTGAACTTGTTTTCATTCTCTCACCAATTCAATTTAAGAATTTGGCAAGTTTCCTTCTGTTCTTTATAATGACCGTTTTTTGCGATTTTCGGGTTTTTCGAATAAATTGTTATTTTTTCATCAATTTTTGAATAGATTGTCTAATTTTTTGTCAGAACAATAACAATTACCGTTAAAACAATGTGACAAAATTCAGACTGATCGGAATATGAAAAAAGTTATGCTCAAAAAACCATTTGTTCATATCTTTATGGCCAGCACTGTAAATGTGGAAAATAATAATAATCATAAAAATTAAATGAAAAATCATATTTCAAAATGTGCGCCTCGATTGCGGCGGTAATCGCATTTGACATTCACTATATGCAAATAAATATAGACTAACTTTATTGTGAAAAACATAATTTCAAACACTAAAAATAATTTTTAAGCTTAGCTGAACTCTGCATATTGCTACTTACTTACTTAGTTACTTGGTTAGTCCATGTCAATCGTGAAGATTGCGGACCATCTCTCTCCAGACGCTGCGACTTTGTCTTGCCATAGTTGACCAAGTCGTTTTCCTCTCAAGGATTCCAATCCTTCCAATGATCCCCTCGGCGTTACTACACCCGGAATACCCCCACATCTGCGGGGATCGTGCTGTCCGTGAGTTGGCATTCCGAGCTGATCCTTTTGAGTTTATTTTCTTTACTTTTTTGAGAGTTAGGTTAAATTCCCTGGTCTTACTCGGATTGGCTAACCAGGCCTTCGAGTACCGCTACTCCACACGTATTGGACTCTACTGTAGATCGGGGGGATTGTTCTTTTAGCCTACTCCAGCTGGGAGTTCATCCCCAGTTGGTTTTGTAGAAGCAGTTACCGCTCTTCACCACGGGGAGGTAAGAACAATGAAGACTTTTCAAAGATCGATGCGAAATAGAAGAGGAAAAAATAGGAAAAAGTTATGATACAAATGACATTTCCATCTCTTCAATGTGTGTTGTCAATTTTTTTGAGACAACATATTGATGAGATACACAGATGGAAACGTCCTTTCTGTCCATCCAGGCGAGACCATAATTATTTTTCTCTTCATCGGCACCAACAAGGTATATTATCATGGCTGCCTCTCTGACCGCTAAACAAATGATGCAAGTTGTAGTTCGTTTGGATATAACAGGGAACGCTTTCAATAATTTTCTTGTCATAGTTGTTATTTGCAATTTAATTCCAATCATTTATATTACTTTTTACAGAATGAGAAACAATTACAAATACTCGGAAAATATAGAAATTTGCCTACCCGATTATATTGGTCATTTTGTGCATAATCGGCATTTTCTATCAATTTCAAGTAATATTGTTTATATTATAGCTTTATATGCTTTACTACAAAAATATCCAACTTATTTCAAGGAATATCAACGGTTCCTACTCCGTCATGTTGTTGTGTGGGTTCATTTAAATTTTTATTTTTAAAAATCTTATAAAAAGACAATCATCATCAGGTTGCATAAGGAAGGTTAGCACAAGCATACAGGCAAGACGTAAAGATTAAACTAATAAGCCAATAAATCTATTTTACAGCTATAGATCTTTCTAGAGTAAGAAATTAAGTGAGTCGTTACCAAATATGATATGGGAAACTTGAACAGGTGTGAAAATATTTGTTTCATTTAGCCTACCGACTCTCGAAAAGATAATTTTTAGCGGAAATTTTGAAAAAAAATTGAATATTAATAAATATTGCACGCCAAATAAAACCTCTAAATGGTGAGAAAAGATGCTCAGATATATTTTTGGATTAAAATAAGCGGAAATCTATTGGGTTGAGAAATAAGTTCGTAGACTTTTTTCACAAAAATTTATTTGAACAAAAAACAATTATTATAATTATAAATTAATCAATTATGTATTCGCCATTACTGATTACGACATCCTCCCACATCTCGATCAATTTGTTGATGCTGTTCCACCAAAAATCGTCCGGTCTGGTGTCGAAGTTGTTGAGCCAGTTTTTGAGGTCCTCGAAGGTAACACCCCTCGTTTGGTTTGAGAGAGAGCGGAAAAGGTGATAATCGGATGGCGCAAGGTCTGGAGAGTACGGTGGATGCTGAAGAACCTCACATTCGAGCTCTTGGAGGGCGGTTTTGACGAGCAAGATGACTTGGTCTTGTCGATCAGGTCTTTTCAGTCGAATAGCCTCGTTTACGCGGCGTAGCTGGGTAACATAGAGCTTCTTGTTCACCGTAGCGTTTCTTTCGAGCATTTCCCAGTGCAGCATGCCCTCCCAGTTCCACCAAACGCAGATCATGGTCTTTTTAGGGTGAAGACCTTGCTTGACTCTCGTCTTTGGCGTATCTCCTATAGCCACCCACTCCTTTCTTTGCTTCAGATTGACGTACTGGCACCATTTTTCATCACCCGTGATGATTCGGTACATAAATCGCAGTTTATGACCGCGTGTTGCTCGATGGCGAGCGAGATTTTGAGCCGCGACTTGAAGGCGATTTGCTTTGTTTTGTTCGTTGAGCTTGGCGACCATCTTTCTTCAATAGTGCCTTAAGATGATCTTAGTCTAATTCTGCAGGTCTTCCGCTTCGAGGCGTGTCTTCAAGATTAAAGTCGCAATTTTTGTGCAGTCGACACGCCTAAGACACCTTCTCCATGCACACTGCATAATTCCCGAGCGTCCTCGGCTGCATTTTGTTTTCGATGATATGTCGAAAATTCTGATTTTTGCCTCTTGGATAGTTCATTTCTAAGCCTGAAAAATGATGAAAATTTAAAATTTCAGAACAAACTAAAAACACAGTTTTGTAGAGCAGAAAAAGCGCTATCAGATAAATATATACACTTTGCCAAACAACAAGAAAATTGTTGTTAAACAAAAGTATATATAAAAACTCTACAAACTTATTCCTCAAATACAAGAAATTCTGAAATTAACTCACAAGGGAAGTGTTTTAGGTCGGGCTCTCAGATTTTGATAAAACTTTGCAGATAGATTCGCCATGGCTTTATTAGTATACTGACAAAATATTAGGACCCACAAAACGGTTTAAGTAGGTAAAAAATGGGTTTGAAATCCAAAAATACACAGTGGTGTCCAAAAGTTTGCGACACCCCCATTAATAAGCTGTTTCGCATATTACTGTAGGACAACAGTTAAAATGAGTGGTACCAGAGGAATCCCCGTCATGAAAAACCTATTTCCATAAATTTTCATTAAAATTGGTTTTATTACCGCTACGCTACAGTACGTTTTCCACAAACAGTGGTGGTCACAGTGATATGGCATCATTTTTAAACTAGGAAATAACCCTAAAATTAGCGACATTTAATGATTAATTTCATTATTTAATACTTTGTTGCTGATCCATTGATCCGAATAACCTAATTAATTCGGTTTGTCATGCTTGCAATCAGGCTTACAATCAGATTTGTATCGATCAGCGACCATTGACTAAGAATTGCGGCTTTCTGATCCGCTACAGTGTTTAATTGACGTCCTTGATGGTAAAATCTTCTAGAAAGGACGGACCAGAGATTCTCGATTGAATTGAGATCGGGAGAACACGCTGGCCAGCCCATAACAGTGATATTCTTTGACCTCAACCACGTCGTCGTTGAAGAACTAGCATGAATGGAGGCCTTGTCTTGTTAAAATGTGAAGGCAATATGCCAGAATTGGAACTAAACGTTTCTCCAGGACATCTTGATAGTCCGTAGATTTCATTCGAGGTGAAATGAATTCCAAATCAAGAGTTACAGGCTCCCCAAACCATGCACGTTCCACCTCCAAAGTTTCTCTTGGAAAATGTCAATGTATCCTTCCTCAAATCACGCCAATAAGAATTCCAGCTGTCCGGTCCGTCAAGATTAAACTTCTTTTCATCAGAAGAAATTATCAAAACACGTTTGAAGTGACAATTAAATCCGTAAATGGACTCACTGTTTTCCAATCTGTGACCAAGTTTCGGCGAGCAAAGTCAACACGTCTCAATTCGTGATCAGGGGTCAGACGTGGATCATTTTTTGGTTTTTGACGAACAATAAATCTGCTCCGACGCAGAAATCAATAAATTGTTTGTCTCGAGGTCAAAACACCAGCTTCATGGCCAATTTATCTAGCCGACTTCATTGAATTTGAAGCTTTCCACGCAATTGTTCGATCATATCTGCTCGATAGAATCCTTGGACGTCCCGGAATTGGTGTCTTTCTGTAGCCAAAAGAGTCCTTCAATTAATTACTCACAACGCAACGTGATCGGTTCAGATACGCAGCGATTTTCACGATGGATAATCCGAGTCGGCGTATGGCTTCAATTTTTGCACATTCCCGGGGAGAAAAACGACATCGGCTGCCCATTTCGCGATATCATGTTCAAGACATGTTTTCAAACCTTTTATACTCTAATTATCTGAACAAACTTTCATTTTTTGCGCCAAATGGAGATTTAATGATCAGCAATAGAAGGATGTCATATCACTGTGACCACCATTGTTTTTGGAAAATGTACTGTAGCGTAGCGGTACTAAAACAGATTTTAATGAAATTTTTTGGAAATAGGTTTTTCATGACGGGGAATCCACTGGTACCACTCATTTCAACTGTAGTCCTACAGTAATATGCGAAACAGCTTATTAATGGGGGTGTCGCAAACTTTTGGACACCAGTGTATTTGTATTAGTGATGCTAGTTGAATATTTCTATGTCGCTTTTTCCTTTTTTACTTTTAAAGATTTTTATGAATATTATTATATTTATTATTTATTAAATCAACATATATAATGATTCTCAACAATCATATGTTGAAACATAAAAATTTTTTTGTTATTATTTGTTGCTTATTGATTCATGGAACGGATGGAAAGATGCAAACGATTATTCGGACCCAAATAATGAAGATAAAAAAATAAAAAACACTGCAAATTCCTGCTGGTTGTACAGGTATGATTCAACCCTTGGATGTTGGCGTGTTTGGTGGCTTCAAGTGTGATATAAAAATTAGCACGGAGTATGCACGGCTATGTGAGCCAAGCTTTCAAATACATTTTTAGATGCTTGGTTATAATATGTTCATAGGTTTTGTCTGTAATTTACCGTCAGCTTTGTTCGCCGAAACTCCACAATTGGGTAAAATACAGCTGGTTTGCGAGTGGATATAAAATCGATCGTCCGGGATAATTTTTTACACCGAAGCAACTGTTAATTCCATGTGATCCCCAAAGGATGTGAAATAAGTAACTGTAAAAATGTATCTTTTATCCGCTGTCTTTATTGTGAAAAATTTTTATGTTTCAACATATGATTGTTGAGAATCATTATATATGTTGATTTAATAAATAATAAATAATATAATATCCATAAAAATCTTTAAAAGTAAAAAAGGAAAAAGCGACATAGAAATATTCAACTAGCATCACTAATACAAATATATCTCTGAGAGCCCGACCTAAAACACTTCCCTTGTCAGATTAACTTGTAAGATTTATTCAAATATTAGAAAATGTTCATTTCCAATTGTAAATACCAAAGCCCATATTGAAATAAAATAATTTTTCCTACTATTAGAATGAACCAAAATTTTTTTCCGATTTTTTATTAAAAATTTAAACATAATTTTACAACACATGAAAAACAATTAGGGTTCAAAGTAAAGACCATTTGACTCTATGACTTGAACCCATGTTCGATCCCGCTGCGGTACCACTCCTTGTTCTTAGAGGCGAAAAACTTGCGACACCCGTTTTCGACATCGGCCAGGTCATTGAAGCTACGACCACGAAGAAAGTGTGCCATGGATCGGAAAAGGTGATAATCAGATGGCGCAAGGTCCGGACTTGAATCTGGATGTGGAAGAAGCTCAATGGCGTCGAGATTTTTGATCTTCTCTTTGGTTTGTCTAGCGGTGTGCGGTTTTGCATTGTCTTGTTGAAGGAGTATCCGCTTCCGATTGATCAACGACCGGGTTCCAACCATTGATTTTGTCTGTCCGAATTACTGAAGTAGACCCACTTTTCATCACAAGTTACAATTCTACGAATAAAACGGTAATCTTGCGTCTATTGACTTTCCCACGGGCGTGAAGATGTCGTACAACTGATGTTTGAGGAATATCGAGCTCGGCCGATAATCTGCGAGTACTTATTGATGGATTGGTCTCCACAGCTTCACGGATTGCTTCAGAATCCACTGTCATAGGTCGGCCTGAATGTGTCTTGTCGTCGAGATCAGTGTCGCCGTCGGTTCAAATGTTTTGAACCAATTTGGCGCATTACGATCCGAGACCATATTGTCGCCTTCAACTTGCCATATCTTTTTTGCTGCTGCAGTTGCGTTGAAGCCTTGTTTCCAGTAATGGCGTAAAAGAACACGACTTTCGGATTTTTCCATGTTTCTTCTACAAGTTAAAAAAATTTTAAATAAAATGTAATATATGTTATGATAGAGCTGTTCAAGAACTTTATAAATATATATCACACATGCATGTGCACATGTATATAAAAATCTTTATTTGGTAAAAAAAACAATTAGACAAAAAGATATAGGTAATCGGGAAAAAAATTTTGGTTCACCCTTATATTTTAATCAAAACATTAAATATTTCAATTTTTTAGAAACTGGATGTTCGAATTTTATGTCAATGAAGTCTACAATATTTACGCGGTTCTCAAATGGTTCAATATTTGTAGTTATGGATACTTTGCTGAACACAAATCAGCTTTGTTTATTATTTTTGTCACTCTTATTGCCGGTAAATTTATTTTATTTGTTTCATTTCATGTTCCAGCTCTCTGCTTACCGTAATTTTTGGCGCATAGAAGCTGTAAACTAAAAGAGGACTAACTGTAAAATGACTCGATAGCACTTAGCGTGCATCTTTATTTGATTAGTTGATGTCTGTCGTCATTCCAACTGTGTCAATATGCGGACGAGTGATGGACGGAATAGAAACTTTCAATTTCGGGATACGGAATGAAATTTAGTTTTCCGGATTACGGAACGCGGAATACGGAATTCCGTCCATCACTGATGCGGACCAACTCTCTCTAGAGTGTTCAGCTGCGCCTTGCTAACGTTTTCCAAGCCGTCTTCTCCTCGAGAATACCGATTATTCTTCGAGTTGACCTGGTGGTTGAATTCTAGCTAGACGCCAAATCAAAATTACAATTTTTCTCAATTTAAACGCGTTTTATAAATTTCCGCGCGGAATTTCAAAACTCAATTTTAGGCCAATTTTTCAGGTTTTCCTTGAAGGGTCTCTAATTCTTTAAATTTTTACAAAAATTTGTCTTAAAGTGGCTCTTTTAATGGCATGTTTTTAAGAAATCATTTGGCAGGCTTGTAGTGCACGTATTTCGAGACCCAGAACTTGTCTGTGTCCGGTCACCATCCTTTGGGTCTTCCTCTCGCTCTAGACCATCCTCGTGGAACCTATTCTGAAAGAATTTTGCTCCTCGTCGTGTCCGCCAGCCTTGCTAGTGAGCAGCCTCCTACTAACTAGCAAACCTACCGAAATCGAACTGTCAACCTTGGTGTCCTTTGGAGATGTTGCGAAGGCGTAAGCACACCTTTATTTGAAAGAAAGGGATACGTTTTATTATTTTGTGTTTAATGCTTTGCGGATTTCAGTATTTAAGTGTTGTAACTATTCTATTGTGGTTACTCATCTTTCTATTTATTCTATTTGTTATATATATATATATATATATATAACATAAAAACTATGCACCAATGAAAAGGGGCAGTTAATGTATTATACCTCAAACTTGGGTAATCGAACCATTTATTAAATAAGTTAAGATGACATCTAAAGACCGAACCATCATATTAGGTCTAGAAATTAATTTCCGCGTTTTTTTTGTTTTTGATATTTTGTCAAAATAAAATTATTTTTATATAACAAATTTTATGTTATAATGTTCTTTGTTATCAGCTTTCTACTTATATATATACTTTCTTCACGTACTTTATAAAAAATCATTATTTTGGGTTCAGAATATGTCCACCTTTGTGCCAGGAAAACGTCATTTGCGGGAAGATCTTCTTTTCCTTTTCCAACTCAAGAAGAAAGCCACTGACGCGCACGAAATGCTTGCCCAAGCTTACGGCAATCGATAAGAACCTGCCAAGAATGGTTTCAGCGTTTCAAATCGGGAGATTTTGACGTCAACAACAAAGACCGATCAGGACAGCCAAAAAAATTTGAAGACGAACAACTTCAGGCTTTGTTGGATGAAGATTCGGCTCAAACACAGGAGCGCAATCTCTCGGCGTCACGCAAAAAGCAATTTCTCATCGATTGAAAGCAATGAGGAAGATTCAAAAGGAAGGAAAATGGATGCCCTATGAGCTCTCAGAACGCAACAAAGAGCAGAGAAAAACAACTTCATAAATCTTGTTGGACAGATTTCAAAGAAAGTCTTTTTACTGGCGATGAAAAAAAACCCAACACCCACGGGAAGAAGGTCTTACTGTGCATATGGTGGGACCAACAAGGAATTCTGTACTCTGAACTGCTCTAAACTGGCCAAACAATTGCTCCGAATCGCTATCAACATCAACTACTGCAGTTGCGGCATGAAATCGCAGTTAAAAGACCAGAATTGTCGGGTCGACACGAAAAGGTAATATTGCTTCATGACAACGCAAGGCCTCATGTTGCTCAAGCGGTGAAGGATTCGCTGAAAGAGTTCAAATGGGAAGTCTTACCGCACCCGCCGTACTCTCCGGACATTGTCCCGTCAGATTATCATCTTTTCCGGTCAATGGCTCATGGTCTGACGGAGCAGCGCTTTCGAGATCATCAACACGTCAAAAAATGGCTAGATGAATGAACTACGGCCAAACCAGAAAAATTCTATTATGATGGAATCCATAAGTTGCCCAAACTCTGGGAAAATGTTGTTATTAATGACGGAAATTATTTTGAATAAAAGTTTTGTTTAAGTTTGTCCAGTTTTTTATAGTTTAATATGCGTAAAAAAACGCGGAAATTAATTTCTAGACCTAATAATAACACTTCCAACAAAAATATGAAATATAGAATACCAACACTCCAATCCATACATTCAATACCAAAGATTTTTAAAAAATTACATGTAAATGCGCATTACACCATCCAATCGAAGGGTGTTCCATGTCATTATAATATTAGGGTGAACCAAATTTTTTTCCGATTTTTTATTAAAAATTTAAACATAATTTTACAACACATGAAAAACAATTAGATTTCAAAGTAAAGACCATTTGACTCTATGGCTTGAACCCATGTTCGATCCCGCTGCGGTAGCACTCCTTGTTCTTAGAGGCGAAAAACTCGCGGCACCCATTTTCGACATCAACCAGGTCATTGAAGCTACGACCACGAAGAAAGTGTGCCATGGATCGGAAAAGGTGATAATCAGATGGCGCAAGGCCCGGACTATAAGCTGGATGTGGAAGAAGTTAAATGAAGTCGAGATTTTTGATCTTTTTCTTCGTTTGTCTAGCGGTGTGCGGTTTTGCATTATCTTGTTGAAGGAGTATCCGCTTCCGATTGATCAATGCTGGATATTTCTCGCCAAGTGCCGCATACATTCGATCAAGTTGGGCGCAATAAAGGTCTGCGTCGATGGTCCGACCATTTGGAACTAGCCCGAAGTAAATTACGCCTTCGAAATTCCACCAAACACACAGAAGTGCCTTCTTTGAGAAACGATCACATTTTGCTACCGGTTCCAACCTGTCTCTTCCTGCGATCATCGTGACCAAGGATGCCACCATGCCACGATGTTGATCTACACCTTCGCCGGTCTACTTCCAGAATTCTATCTGGAATTCTGGACGATTCAATGACAAATCAGCCGACAACATCAAGCCACGCCCTCCGGCGATTGCATAAAAGAAGCGGATTTGGTCACAATCATCACCACTGAACCACCGAATCAAGAGGCAACAGCGAGCAGAAGAAACATTAATCAGTGAATAATATTACTGTTTTAATAAACTGGTTATTTCTTCTTGCTGTTCATCACAACCTCAACACAACCATTGATTTTGTCTGTCCGGATTACGGAAGTAGACACACTTTTCATCACAAGTTACAATTCTACGAATAAAACGGTAATCTTGTGGATTTTCGAGCAGTTTTCGGCAAGTCTCGACACGTTTTTGAGCTTGAATTTCCATCAATCCATGAGGTACTTCTCGGCAGCGTCTATTGACTTTCCCAAGGGCGTGAAGATGTCGTGCAACTGATGTTTGAGAAATATCGAGCCTGCGAGTACTTATTGATGGATTGGTCTCCATAGCTTCACGGATTGCTTCAGAATCCACTGTTGTAGGTCGGCCTAAATGTGTCTTGTCCTCGAGATCAATGTCGCCGTCGTTCAATCTTTTGAACCAATTTCGCGCAGTACGATCCGATACCATATTGTCGTCTTCCACTTCGCATATCTTTTTTGCTGCTGCAGTTGCGTTCAAGCCTTGTTTCCAATAATGACGTAAAAGAATACGAACTTCGGATTTTTCCATGTTTCTTCTACAAGTTACACAAATTTTAAATAAAAGACCAATTAAAAATTTTAATATATATTATGATAGAGCTGTTCAAGAGCTTTAAAAATATATATATATATCACATGTATATAAAAATCTTTATTTAGTAAAAAAAAACAATTAGACAAAAAGATATAGGAAATCGGAAAAAAAATGTTGGTTCACCCTAATAGAAACATTCTGGAAAAATATAAAATAGAACTGTTTTGTCCTGGTGTGCTAAAGTCGTCAAGCAAATAACAACTATGACAAGAAAATTATCGAAAGCGTTCCCTGTTATATCCAAACGAACTACAACTTGCATCATTTGTTTAGCGGTCAGAGAGGCAGCGATGATAATATACCTTGTTGGTGTCGATGAAGAGAAAAATAATTATGGTCTCGCCTGGATTGACAGAAAGGACGTTTCCATCTGTGTATCTCATCAATATGTGTTGTCTCAAAAAAATTGACAGCACACATTGAAAAAAAAGAAGAGATGGTGTCGAGGTGTGAGTGATAGAGCAGGAGTAATTAAGTACTTTATTTCAATATTAAGAACAGTCACTAATTATTACTCTTCTTCTCCTCTGTATCGGGTGGTTGATGATTGGGACCAAATCCGCTTCTTTTATGCGAAGATCGTGGCAGGCTGGAATCCTTGGTCATGATGGTCGCAGGAAGTGACAGATGGAAACGTCCTTTATGGCCGTCCAAACGAGATCATAATTTTTTTTTTCTTATTTTTTCTCTTTCATTAGTCACCAATCTCTGAAATGTACAATAATATAAAACTGTTATTCAGCTACTGCCATAACCATCGTGGAGTTATTCGAGTCGCGATATTTGGCAGTGACGATCAATCGAAGCACAACATCTCACAAATTCGGTGTTTTCCTTCGAAACTCCAATTATGTTTTATATCCAATAACGATATTCTTCTATTGTTTATCTTATAATGAAATGGAATATCAGGATGATTTTTATCTTTTTATTAATACGGTTGGTTGTTTTTTTGTAAAGTGATTCGGATATGCAAAACATGACTGTCAAGGTTCGAGTGATACAGCAGGAGTTATTAAGCAATTTATTGCAATAGTAATAACAGTAACTAATTATTACTCTTCTACTGCTCGCTGTTTCCTCTGTATCGGATGGTTGATGATTGTGACCGAATTATATCCTTTTATGCGATGGGCGGTGGGCGTGCCGTTGATGTTGTCAGTTGACAAGGGTTGCCGAGTCTTTTCTATCTAGAATTCTGGAAGTAGACCGGAGAAGGTGTAGATCAACATCGTGACATGGTGATATCCTTGGTCACGATCGTCACAGGAATGTACAATTACATTGATTTTAAACGAATCATCAGAATGAAACTATACTATGAATGCCTCTTTAAGAATAACAATTTTGGGAACAATTTTTGTACAGGGTGGCGTATAATGACCCGCACAAAAGTTTGGCACTATGGCACGCCCTGATCACGCACTTTTGTTGCATTGATACAATATCATTATCATTTATTCGTTTTTCAAGTTTCATCCCAACCTGTTTCGTTTTAAGTAAATGCTACAGTCTATCGCTCTTCGATTATCGAGCTGTTTAAGAAAAATGTGACTACTATAAGCATCAGTGAGCGTCTCGCGTAGAACCGTATATGATACCATCAAACGTTACCGGGAGCTTGGTACAGTCAATGACCGCACTGGACGTGGAAGACCAACTACTCTGATTACCCCTCACCGTGTTGAAGCTGTTCGATAAAAAATCAACCGGTGCTTTGGCCCTGACACAGTTCATGGCTTCAAGAACTGTCGGCATCGTGTAGAGTGACGGCGTTGACGGTGTCTTGAGTGAGGCGGTTGAAGAGGTCTTGGTCCTGTGAAATCCAGTCGATACCAAGCAGAGAGTTTGTGTTGGTGACTTAAGCGACTCCCGATCCCTCTTGACCATTGAAAATGAAGCGGCAGGTTAACTGCCCCTTGACATCGATCGGCTTGTCGTTGGCGGAGCGGAGGTTCAAGGTGGCTGGCTGCACTCGTGTACGCTTCAATGTTATCCAATCCTTGACGTTGATGAGCGTCACGTCGGCTCCAGTGTCGAGTTTTATCTTCACTTCTTTGTAGATTCGAGTCGATATTGGTGCTGCTGATTGTCCAATGTATACGGCACGGCTTAGGCGGGTTAACGAGTTCTTCTTCTTCTTCTTCTTCTTCTTCTTCTTCTTCTTCTTCTTCTTCTTCTTCTTCTTCTTCTTCTTCTTCTTCTTCTTCTTCTTCTTCTTCTTCTTCTTCTTCTTCTTCTTCTTCTTCTTCTTCTTCTTCTTCTTCTTCTTCTTCTTCTTCTTCTTGCAGACTGTATTGAGGTGTCCGGTCTTCTCGCAGTAGCGACGACATTTTGTTAACGGCGGTAGTTTGCACTCACTGTCGATTTTTAGAAGATCAGAATATAATTAATAGTTTATTCAGTATAATATTAACATATACCTTTTCGGAACAAGTGCTGAGAATCATGTAATTTTGTATTTTCTCCCAAAATAGCACTTTGCTGTAGAGCTTCTAAATGCCAAGGTTTCGGCCGTGTGCCAATGATCGTAAACATTCTTGTTGTTGTTATTTCAGCCTCAGGCATACTTCTTGTGCCGGCACGAGCCAAAGACCGGCGTCGCACCGTCGACACTCACGATTCCAGTGATGTCCTTCACATCGGATGCACGGCAACGGTGTCGGCAGGTTGAGTGAAGGCGGATTCGTGGAAGACGGCTTGGGTGAAGATGATGATTCTGCGGCATATGTCTTCTTTTGGTGGCAAACGGCATTAACGTAGGTTCTGGCAGACATGAACTCGACGTCAGTGTAGAAGGCGGAGACGGCGTCCAGCTTGTCGGTGAGCTGCGTCAGTGTGATCGTCTGGTTGTCTTCCATCTCACGAAGTGCACGGAGTCGGATTTCCAAGTGAGCGTCAAAGTGTAATCCAATAAGCTAGGTCTGTGGTCATTTCGCTTCATCTTGCTGCTTCAAAATTTTCCTTGACTGCACATGTGTACTCCTTCCGGTTTCCAGCATTAAACTTGACTCGTCGTGTCAATGATTTCGTCTCGTTGAACAGCTTCTTCAGAACGGCTATCGTGTCGGCAAACGATAAATCTGACGGCTTCTGCGGCAAAATGTGGTTCCTGATGAGTGAAGATTCCTTTTGAGCTAACTTAGAGACAATGAGGCGGGCACAAGCTGCATCATCAAAGACTTGATCCTCGATTACTTGAGTGTCCTCAAACCGGGCGAACCATTTGTCAAAGTTGTCTTCGGCGTCTGGATCGTATCGGAACGTTGACATCGATGGATTGCTGTCTACGGTCGGTTCCCTCCGAAGTAAAGCAATTGTCTCGAGAAATTGCTTCTGCTGCGTCTTCAGGAACGGCTGTTGTTGAAGCTGGAGTTGTGCAAAGACGGCTTGGAGTTGATCCACTTTGGGATGGGATCGAATAGAATTGGATAGATGAACTTTACAATTGAAACGGGCTATATAAATACTAATGGCATGTAATCTGGGTTGCGATAACAACGTGGTGATGTCACGAAACGTAACAAGACCATTGGGAATTTATTGGAATCATTGATTTCTGCTTCCCATATGAAATTTCGTTTATTCATCCTTAATAACAAAATGTGTTATAGACGAGAGGGCCTCTTCCAAAATTCACAGATTGCTCGAATTGCCTTATGATCAATTATTTTGGCATAAATACCCGAATCGCATTTGTTCTCGCTGCTATATCTGTAATTGTATGTATCTCGTATGGTATGACGTGCTCAGTTCTGGCGCATAGATTTATACAGAAATGCCTAACAAAAACCTCGAGAAAGGTTATTTTGAGGCATAGAAACTTCCTAATCAGCCTTATTGCGCAGGTATGTTTAGACAGCGTCGGAGTTGCAGATTGTCCATATTCAGATATTCGTGCACATCACATTTCTCGCCATACCACTTTCATTGTACACATCGTCCATGGTTATTGATTACAATACTGATTTTATACAAAATTATGCGAAATTTTTTATTTTAATGGGCTCACAGCATGGCACATTTGCCACTGTAATTATGCTATTGACTGTTGATCTGCTTAAACAAAAATGTTTGCTATGTTTGGATAGAGACGAATAAGATTGAAATTGCAGTAAAACATCGTGGTCATCAAATTTTGAGATTTGGATTAAAATCGTGCGGGTTGAAGGACGCAGGACAAGTTCAAATCGCTCATATTAGGAATATCAAAGTGCAATCGAGTACTACAATCTTAACGTAAACGTCGGAAGAAGAAAAGTCCAGCTCTCCAGATACTGTAAACCAATTTCAAACAGCGATCTCAATTTCACAATGTTCAATAGTATTTTTCTAGTTTCTAATAGTTTTAAAGAAATTGTGTGTATTTTGAGCTTTTAAATCCATTTTGAGCTTTTAAATCTATAGCTAAATTAACATCTTACAATTGTTACAATTGCACGCCAAATTAATTCATAAAAACAGACCTTCAAAAGAGCCACTTTAAAATTAAATTTTGTAACAATTTAAAGTGTAAGAGGTATTTTAAGGAATGCTTGAAAAATTGAGGTAAAAATTTATTTTTAAACTTCTACGTGGAAATTAATAAAACGTCTTTAAATCTAGAAAATCGTAATTTTTATTTGGCGTGCAATTGTACGATTGATAAATGAGTCCCCAAATTTATAATTGCGGATGACTTGCTGTCCATTTTTGTGATTTCTTATTTTGTTGTTCTCCTAATAAATCGATTGTTATTTTAATAAGTGAGAAAGTGAACACTTCATTTATTCTCATTTCAAAAGAAAAACTGTCAGCTGGAGAAGAATGAAAGTTATTTTGGCCAAAGACAAAGGACAGCAACGTTGGTACAATAACGAATGTCTATGGGACACGAATTGGTGTCAGCGTTGCGGTTCGCGTTGCGGTCGTAAAATGTCGGGTACACGAAAACGAGAGAGTGGACTTGAATTGTTGGAAACCATTATTGTTGGAAACTATTTATATTGAGATAATTATAAATACAATACAAATAAATATGATTAATATAATAGTATTTAAATGGAAGTTCATTTTCAGATGAAAGGCTTAGGCTTAGGTACCTAAGCCTTATTTGCTGTGGTAGATGTTTTTCAGCTTTATACTACAATATCCTTGTTATTTAATTATTCTAAATAAATCTTTCAACCTTGCTCTGCATATTATTCGAAACGGTCTAAGATAACCTCATCCCCATCTCCATAAAATATCGGAATATTTCAAATAAACCCTTCTAAAAATACGGCCTAGCTTTTTGTCCTTCCTTTAGTGTATGTAGAGACACAGACAACTAGACAAGGTGTACCCGACATTTTACGACCGCAACGCGAACCGCAACGCTGACACCAATTCGTGTCCCATAGAAATTCGTTATTGTACCAACGTTGCTGTCCTTTGTCGTTGGCCGTTATTTTTTAATTTCTTGGTTTGAAATGGGATTTCGATGCAAAATTGTGATAGGCGACGAGAGTCAACTTTTTCTTAACAATGGCACTTGGGGACGAAAGAAATGACAATGAAAAAAAGGCGTGAGAAAAATGCAACGTGCAAAAGCAAGAACACGCACACATTTCTCGATTTAATTTTTTCTTCCATTTTAGCGATGCTATTGTTATTGCTTAAAACAAGGTTTGTGGTAATTTATATTACTTTATATATAGTTCAAAAAATTCAGCAATTAATGCTGATACTTTTTATAGGTATTTCCCGTCTTAATTGCAAAAAAAAATTTTAGGTCCAAATGGGAAAATCGCTCATAAAAATTGATGGAATCGAGCATTTTGTTTGGTTCCAACATATGTTGTAGCCCATAAAATTCTGCATCTATTGATGTAGGCCTCATGTGGCTAAGAAATATTACAAGGTCCAAAAAAAATTAAGTTTTATCGGATGTGTCCATAGAGCACAATTATTTTTAATCGAAAAAACGTATTAATTGGTAAGTTATGGTTTCCAGGTATTGTTTAAATTATTATATTGTCCATTATCTATAATATATTTCATTTTAGGCTCTCTGGACAACATAGTAGTTGGTTTACACTATGCCTGATCAAGTTTTAGACGCAACAAGCTGATTATCGATTAGAAGAGGCTTTAAACCATGTAAGTATTTTTATATTTACCGGAAAACAATTTAATATCGTTCAGAGAGCAAGAACAACGATCATTGATGATGAATCGTTCAATTAATGGCATCGGGAACGAATAACCATGTAAGTTGATTAATATTTAACAGGAAACGCATTGGATATCGTTCGTAGAGCAAGGCGAACGATAATAGATGCTGAATCGAGCGCTTACTTGAGTCATGATGGTATAACAACGTAAGTATTTTTATATTTTACCAGATTTGAGGCTTTTACCGTTTAGATATCAACTGGAACAATCATCGATGAGAGTTCGAGAGCATATTTCTATGTGTAAAAAATTATTTGTATTTATTGAGAATAAATAAAACTATTAAAAGTATAATTGTAAAAAAGCATAAAACAACCTGACATAAAACCCGTCAACAAATATTTAAAAAAAAACAAATGTAATTCGTAATTTAATCCATTCCGAACAAGCATTGCTTGCCCAATTATCTGTCTGGCATTTTTCGCGACTCGTTGAACTTATTGGCTGCATGGAGGTTCTAAATATTTATTACTAGGTACTAGAGTTGCACAGAATTCTTCCATTTTCCGTCGTTTTTTGAGTTCCGTTTTCAGTCGTCCGTTTGAAAAAACTGATTTCCGTTCAACCCTACTAGGTACAAATTAATTGTTCTTTTCTTACTGGCTGTTTTTTTCATTTTGGAATTAGAGCTGATGGAACGATGGAACGTCAACAACTTCAGCATTCACATCGGAGGACGACATTGTAACTTTATGAAGAATAAAAACACTGATTCATGGAAGTAGATTTATCGAAAAAATATTTCCAAGACGTAAACTTCAAGTCATTTATGAAACAAAAAGTTACAAACAAAACATGGATTATTTATAGACTTGAACAAGTTTTGTGCAACTACGACTGGCTTTTCCCATCGATAGCGAAAGAATATATTGCTTCTGATGCCATTTACCGATCAATTCAGCATCTATGATCGTTGTTCTTGCTCTCTGAACGATAAAAGATTGATATCCGGTAAAATATAAAAATACTTACTTTGTTATACCATCATGACTCAAGTAAGCGCTCGATTCAGCATCTATTATCGTACTCCTTGCTCTACGAACGATATCCAATGCGTTTCCTGTTAAATATTAATCAACTTACATGGTTATTCGTTCCTGATGCCATTAATTGAACGATTCATCATTAATGATCGTTGTTCTTGCTCTCTGAACGATAAAAAATTGATATCCGGTAAAATATAAAAATACTTACGTTGTTATACCATCATGACTCAAGTAAGCGCTCGATTCAGCATCTATTATCGTTCGCCTTGCTCTACGAACGATATCCAATGCGTTTCCTGTTAAATATTAATCAACTTACATGGTTATTCGTTCCCGATGCCATTAATTGAACGATTCATCATCAATGATCGTTGTTCTTGCTCTCTGAACGATATTAAATTGTTTTCCGGTAAATATAAAAATACTTACATGGTTTAAAGCCTCTTCTAATCGATAATCAGCTTGTTGCGTTTAAAACTTGATCAGGCATAGTGTAACCCAACTACTATGTTGTCCAGAGAGCCTAAAATGAAATATATTATAGATAATGGACAATATAATAATTTAAACAATACCTGGAAACCATAACTTACCAATTAATACGTTTTTTCGATTAAAAATAATTGTGCTCTATGGACACATCCGATAAAACTTAATTTTTTTTGGACCTTGTAATATTTCTTAGCCACATGAGGCCTACATCAATAGATGCAGAATTTTATGGGCTACAACATATGTTGGAACCAAACAAAATGCTCGATTCCATCAATTTTTATGAGCGATTTTCCCATTTGGACCTAAAATTTTTTTTTGCAATTAAGACGGGAAATACCTATAAAAAGTATCAGCATTAATTGCTGAATTTTTTGAACTATATATAAAGTAATATAAATTACCACAAACCTTGTTTTAAGTGCCATAAGTATTAATTAGCAAAATAGAAGAGAATAATTAATTGTGGCCGAACATTACATCTCGTCCCCGACTCCTCCCTCTCATTTCAAAACGTGTACATCATTTTTCTATTATTCTGACCCCGAGTGCAATGGGTGGGCATACTTGCATAGTTCTGTATGAAATGACCAAGAATATGCATACAGGTGCGAATATTGCAATTAATTTGGCTTTGATTTAATATATGGCAATGTGCCAAGAATGCGTGGCCAGCCAGGCGCCAATTCCCAACAGCGGGAATCTGCTTGTCTGCTTCTTTAATTGTTGCATTCTTGCATTGAAAACGCTGGCTATATCCTTCATGGTGCCGCAGTGCGTTCGGTCAATGTCAGCTTAGAAACAACTAGTCGTGGCCGAGTGGTAGGGATATGGGGTCTGAATAGAATCTTTGAAAGCTCTAGCCCCGGCTGCGTTCATCATGATAATCATTAACATTTAAATAATACGCTTTCTATTGTGTATTTAAATCGTTTATTAATCCAATAATAGTAAGCGAATGTGGAACGGAGAGGGCCCAACAACAGCGCACTAGATCTCAGTCTGTAGGATGACCAATAATATGGTCACGTTCCACAACAACTTCATTTGAGTAGATAGAAATTATATGAATCGATAAAAAGCAACATTGTTTCAACCATATGATTGATACGAACCAGACCTTCCTTGATTGTTATATGGATATTTCATCAAATTGTACAAAGTATTTTGTACTAATCTAATCTCAACATGACACTATGGCTACTGTATCAATGTTATTAACCGTGAACCTGCCTAAGAATAAAAGTAAATCTAAAATTCGTCGTTTCGGCCTCAACCCAAGGGGCGGAATACGCCTGCGCATAAGAAAAGGAAAATTGAAATTGATTTCTTTTCTTTTTGTAGTAAAAACTCGGATAATGGAATTACTTTATAAGCTCGGATGGAAGACGTTTAAACCATCGGAAATGGGTCATAATCGGATCACGTATATAAGAAATGTAAAATTTCTGTCAACTAGTAGTTATTTTTCTTAAATTATTGAAAAAAGAATAAAATTCTTTTTCTCCTTCTCCTTCTCCTTCTCCTTCTCCTTCTCCTTCTCCTTCTCCTTCTCCTTCTCCTTCTCCTTCTCCTTCTCCTTCTCCTTCTCCTTCTCCTTCTCCTTCTCCTTCTCCTTCTCCTTCTCCTTCTCCTTCTCCTTCTCCTTCTCCTTCTCCTTCTCCTTCTCCTTCTCCTTCTCCTTCTCCTTCTCCTTCTCCTTCTCCTTCTCCTTCTCCTTCTCCTTCTCCTTCTCCTTCTCCTTCTCCTTCTCCTTCTCCTTCTCCTTCTCCTTCTAGTCCTTCTCCTTCTCCTTCTCCTTCTCCTTCTCCTTCTCCTTCTCCTTCTCCTTCTCCTTCTCCTTCTCCTTCTCCTTCTCCTTCTCCTTCTCCTTCTCCTTCTCCTTCTCCTTCTCCTTCTCCTTCTCCTTCTCCTTCTCCTTCTTCTCCTTCTCCTTCTCCTTCTAGTCCTTCTCCTTCTCCTTCTCCTTCTACTCCTTCTCCTTCTCCTTCTCCTTCTAGTCCTTCTCCTTCTCCTTCTCCTTCTAGTCCTTCTCCTTCTCCTTCTCCTTCTACTCCTTCTCCTTCTCCTTCTCCTTCTAGTCCTTCTCCTTCTCCTTCTCCTTCTCCTTCTAGTCCTTCTCCTTCTCCTTCTCCTTCTAGTCCTTCTCCTTCTCCTTCTCCTTCTAGTCCTTCTCCTTCTAGTCCTTCTCCTTCTCCTTCTCCTTCTAGTCCTTCTCCTTCTCCTTCTCCTTCTCCTTCTTCTTCTCCTTCTCCTTAAAAAATAAAAATATTAGATTTGAGCACGTTTTCTTTGCTCTTTTTATTAGCATTCCAGTTGGCGTGCAAAGGCCCCTTTTAATCATCACCTGGTAAGGTGTCAAATTAGCGACTATAATTTGGATAAAAACACCACGCACGGGCCAACTTGTATAATAATAAAATGAGCTAAGGAAACGCGATCAAATCATATTTTTTGACAAGATAAAAGTATTATTAGATAGCTTGAGGAAAGTCTAGTTAATTGGCCGTAAATAATGAATTATTTGAAAAACGTAAAACTTTTCAGACACGCTTAAAAATTGTAAAATCGTTATTAGGAATTGTTACATACCCTAGATGACACATGTGTGGACCGCTATGCCGTCGAGCTAGCGGGACACCACAACGCCATCAAGTACGGAACATAAAGACACGACTCCGCCTCCACGGATCATAAGGACAGTCAGTTGCTCACTCGACAGGGCTACGGGAAGGTCGTTTCTATTTTGGGAGATGCGCCCCAACCGTGGGTGAGATGTTAGCTCCTTAACTAACTATATTCATCTATTGTATTCTTTTGTGGAGTCGAATACAGTTTTAATAAAGAGCTAGGTGTTCTGTGTTCTCGGTAGTGTCCGCCAGGTCAGCCATTTATTGGGCGTTTAATATTAAGATTACATCGGATCCTCACACCAACTACTACTCTTCGTGTCGCTAAGAAGAAGGGAAGTAGGTGGGGGAGTCGTATTGTAACGGATTTATATTTAACGATATTTAACGGAATAATAGAAAAATAGAAGAATCCCAAGTTTCTGGAATCAACCAGCTTACGATTTTTATGAAGAGAAGAACCTACTTGTTTTCTTTCTTAATAATCTGCGTGTGCAAGTATGCATAAACATCATTTTTCTTGTCATCATTCTTCTGACACGTTGTTTCCAACACTTCGCAGTCAACCGGCCCCGCTTCCTTCATCCAGTCGCTGATCAAATTATCATAATCTGATTTTCGTCGATGACATCTTTAAATCAAATCTGCACCTCTTTCAGAGAATATTCCATTCACCTGGCTTTACAAGAATAGTTCTTCTGAAATTTCTCATGAATCCTCCATCCTTTATCATCCAAAATCGTCATTTTCTCAACCTTCTTGCAGTTCTTCGTCGGATCCGCATTCGGATTATAGTACTAAATGAAGAAATAAAACCAATTGAATAGAAAAAACAAGCTGAAAAATTACTTGCATGTACTCTTTGTCCCAAATATCATATTCCGGTAATTTACACGTATCAAATACATTTTGTGTTAATTCGTTAGTCTGTCTAGCATATTCTTTCGATGAAATGTTGGACAGGTAAGAATAAAAAAATATTGAGTATAAAATTATGGAAATCATAACTTTGAACGTTTTCATTGTACGACTATCTGAAATTTAAATTAGAAAAAAATAAGAAAGACGGAACACATGAGATCAATGATTTGTTTAGAACGAGAGCTCGAAAATGATTTTTATATCTAAAAATTGGACAATAAAATAAGATTTTAGGGTTGTTTCAGATAATTTGCCATGAATAGATAACAAAAATTTTAAATTATTACGTATGTTTTTGCAAAACTCACTCAAATATTGGAGAATGATAATTTACAATGATAATCTTCGAATAAAAATGAGATTTAATATAACAAATTAATGTTAAATTAATTACATAGTTAATTAATATAAATAAGACGAAGGTTACATTAATGCTCAAAATTAGTTTTCGAGATTACAGTAACAATGATTTGTATAGGAGGCATAAAGTTGTATTCGACATATTCGAAAACATATAAATAAATTGATTGAGACATTCACATAGTTTCCCACGTAGCCCATATCAACCGTACCGGTACCGGACGAAATTCCGCTTCACCCATTACAAGCAAAATAATTTTTAAAAATTAAACGTTTTGTAAATAAACATTGGATATCAATGAATTTATTTTCATACAAAATTGCTACAAAGTAAGCAAATGCAAGCAAAGCAATCAAAAAACGTTTTCATTATATAATAGATAATAGCATATTCAAACAACATTAATTGAAATAATTGGCAGATTTTGTGTTTACAAATCTCTGAGTTTATTTAAACATTCGTTGTTGTTTTAGTTAAAAAAATGTTTTTTATTATTTTTGGATATTTTCGAGGAGAAGGAGAAGGAGAAGGAGAAGGAGAAGGAGAAGGAGAAGGAGAAGGAGAAGGAGAAGGAGAAGGAGAAGGAGAAGGAGAAGGAGAAGGAGAAGGAGAAGGAGAAGGAGAAGGAGAAGGAGAAGGAGAAGGAGAAGGAGAAGGAGAAGGAGAAGGAGAAGGAGAAGGAGAAGGAGAAGGAGAAGGAGAAGGAGAAGGAGAAGGAGAAGGAGAAGGAGAAGGAGAAGGAGAAGGAGAAGGAGAAGGAGAAGGAGAAGGAGAAGGAGAAGGAGAAGGAGAAGGAGAAGGAGAAGGAGAAGGAGAAGGAGAAGGAGAAGGAGAAGGAGAAGGAGAAGGAGAAGGAGAAGGAGAAGGAGAAGGAGAAGGAGAAGGAGAAGGAGAAGGAGAAGGAGAAGGAGAAGGAGAAGGAGAAGGAGAAGGAGAAGGAGAAGGAGAAGGAGAAGGAGAAGGAGAAGGAGAAGGAGAAGGAGAAGGAGAAGGAGAAGAAGAAGGAGAAGGAGAAGGAGAAGGAGAAGGACTAGAAGGAGAAGGAGAAGGAGAAGGACTAGAAGGAGAAGGACTAGAAGGAGAAGGAGAAGGAGAAGGACTAGAAGGAGAAGGAGAAGGAGAAGGACTAGAAGGAGAAGGAGAAGGAGAAGGAGAAGGACTAGAAGGAGAAGGAGAAGGAGAAGGACTAGAAGGAGAAGGAGAAGGAGAAGGACTAGAAGGAGAAGGAGAAGGAGAAGGACTAGAAGGAGAAGGAGAAGGAGAAGGACTAGAAGGAGAAGGAGAAGGAGAAGGACTAGAAGGAGAAGGAGAAGGAGAAGGACTAGAAGGAGAAGGAGAAGGAGAAGGACTAGAAGGAGAAGGAGAAGGAGAAGGAGAAGGACTAGAAGGAGAAGGAGAAGGAGAAGGAGAAGGAGAAGGAGAAGGAGAAGGACTAGAAGGAGAAGGAGAAGGAGAAGGAGAAGGAGAAGGAGAAGGAGAAGGAGAAGGAGAAGGAGAAGGAGAAGGAGAAGGAGAAGGAGAAGGAGAAGGAGAAGGAGAAGGAGAAGGAGAAGGAGAAGGAGAAGGAGAAGGAGAAGGAGAAGGAGAAGGAGAAGGAGAAGGAGAAGGAGAAGGAGAAGGAGAAGGAGAAGGAGAAGGAGAAGGAGAAGGAGAAGGAGAAGGAGAAGGAGAAGGAGAAGGAGAAGGAGAAGGAGAAGGAGAAGGAGAAGGAGAAGGAGAAGGAGAAGGAGAAGGAGAAGGAGAAGGACTAGAAGGAGAAGGAGAAGGAGAAGGAGAAGGAGAAGGAGAAGGAGAAGGAGAAGGAGAAGGAGAAGGAGAAGGAGAAGGACTAGAAGGAGAAGGAGAAGGAGAAGGAGAAGGAGAAGGAGAAGGAGAAGGAGAAGGAGAAGGAGAAGGAGAAGGAGAAGGAGAAGGAGAAGGAGAAGGAGAAGGAGAAGGAGAAGGAGAAGGAGAAGGAGAAGGAGAAGGAGAAGGAGAAGGAGAAGGAGAAGGAGAAGGAGAAGGAGAAGGAGAAGGAGAAGGAGAAGGAGAAGGAGAAGGAGAAGGAGAAGGAGAAGGAGAAGGAGAAGGAGAAGGAGAAGGAGAAGGAGAAGGAGAAGGAGAAGGAGAAGGAGAAGGAGAAGGAGAAGGAGAAGGAGAAGGAGAAGGAGAAGGAGAAGGAGAAGGAGAAGGAGAAGGAGAAGGAGAAGGAGAAGGAGAAGGAGAAGGAGAAGGAGAAGGAGAAGGAGAAGGAGAAGGAGAAGGAGAAGGAGAAGGAGAAGGAGAAGGAGAAGGAGAAGGAGAAGGAGAAGGAGAAGAAGAAGGAGAAGGAGAAGGAGAAGGAGAAGGACTAGAAGGAGAAGGAGAAGGAGAAGGACTAGAAGGAGAAGGACTAGAAGGAGAAGGAGAAGGAGAAGGACTAGAAGGAGAAGGAGAAGGAGAAGGACTAGAAGGAGAAGGAGAAGGAGAAGGAGAAGGACTAGAAGGAGAAGGAGAAGGAGAAGGAGAAGGAGAAGGAGAAGGAGAAGGAGAAGGAGAAGGAGAAGGAGAAGGAGAAGGAGAAGGAGAAGGAGAAGGACTAGAAGGAGAAGGAGAAGGAGAAGGAGAAGGAGAAGGAGAAGGAGAAGGAGAAGGAGAAGGAGAAGGAGAAGGAGAAGAAGAAGGAGAAGGAGAAGGAGAAGGAGAAGGACTAGAAGGAGAAGGAGAAGGAGAAGGACTAGAAGGAGAAGGAGAAGGAGAAGGACTAGAAGGAGAAGGACTAGAAGGAGAAGGAGAAGGAGAAGGACTAGAAGGAGAAGGAGAAGGAGAAGGACTAGAAGGAGAAGGAGAAGGAGAAGGAGAAGGACTAGAAGGAGAAGGAGAAGGAGAAGGACTAGAAGGAGAAGGAGAAGGAGAAGGACTAGAAGGAGAAGGAGAAGGAGAAGGAGAAGGACTAGAAGGAGAAGGAGAAGGAGAAGGAGAAGGAGAAGGAGAAGGAGAAGGACTAGAAGGAGAAGGAGAAGGAGAAGGAGAAGGAGAAGGAGAAGGAGAAGGAGAAGGAGAAGGAGAAGGAGAAGGAGAAGGAGAAGGAGAAGGAGAAGGAGAAGGAGAAGGAGAAGGAGAAGGAGAAGGAGAAGGAGAAGGAGAAGGAGAAGGAGAAGGAGAAGGAGAAGGAGAAGGAGAAGGACTAGAAGGAGAAGGAGAAGGAGAAGGACTAGAAGGAGAAGGAGAAGGAGAAGGAGAAGGAGAAGGAGAAGGAGAAGGAGAAGGAGAAGGAGAAGGAGAAGGAGAAGGAGAAGGAGAAGGAGAAGGAGAAGGAGAAGGAGAAGGAGAAGGAGAAGGAGAAGGAGAAGGAGAAGGAGAAGGAGAAGGAGAAGGAGAAGGAGAAGGAGAAGGAGAAGGAGAAGGAGAAGGAGAAGGAGAAGGACTAGAAGGAGAAGGAGAAGGAGAAGGAGAAGGAGAAGGAGAAGGAGAAGGAGAAGGAGAAGGAGAAGGAGAAGGACTAGAAGGAGAAGGAGAAGGAGAAGGAGAAGGAGAAGGAGAAGGAGAAGGAGAAGGAGAAGGAGAAGGAGAAGGAGAAGGAGAAGGAGAAGGAGAAGGAGAAGGAGAAGGAGAAGGAGAAGGAGAAGGAGAAGGAGAAGGAGAAGGAGAAGGAGAAGGAGAAGGAGAAGGAGAAGGAGAAGGAGAAGGAGAAGGAGAAGGAGAAGGAGAAGGAGAAGGAGAAGGAGAAGGAGAAGGAGAAGGAGAAGGAGAAGGAGAAGGAGAAGGAGAAGGAGAAGGAGAAGGAGAAGGAGAAGGAGAAGGAGAAGGAGAAGGAGAAGGAGAAGGAGAAGGAGAAGGAGAAGGAGAAGGAGAAGGAGAAGGAGAAGGAGAAGGAGAAGGAGAAGGAGAAGAAGAAGGAGAAGGAGAAGGAGAAGGAGAAGGACTAGAAGGAGAAGGAGAAGGAGAAGGACTAGAAGGAGAAGGACTAGAAGGAGAAGGAGAAGGAGAAGGACTAGAAGGAGAAGGAGAAGGAGAAGGACTAGAAGGAGAAGGAGAAGGAGAAGGAGAAGGACTAGAAGGAGAAGGAGAAGGAGAAGGACTAGAAGGAGAAGGAGAAGGAGAAGGACTAGAAGGAGAAGGAGAAGGAGAAGGACTAGAAGGAGAAGGAGAAGGAGAAGGACTAGAAGGAGAAGGAGAAGGAGAAGGACTAGAAGGAGAAGGAGAAGGAGAAGGACTAGAAGGAGAAGGAGAAGGAGAAGGAGAAGGACTAGAAGGAGAAGGAGAAGGAGAAGGAGAAGGAGAAGGAGAAGGACTAGAAGGAGAAGGAGAAGGAGAAGGAGAAGGAGAAGGAGAAGGAGAAGGAGAAGGAGAAGGAGAAGGAGAAGGAGAAGGAGAAGGAGAAGGAGAAGGAGAAGGAGAAGGAGAAGGAGAAGGAGAAGGAGAAGGAGAAGGAGAAGGAGAAGGAGAAGGAGAAGGAGAAGGAGAAGGAGAAGGAGAAGGAGAAGGAGAAGGAGAAGGAGAAGGACTAGAAGGAGAAGGAGAAGGAGAAGGAGAAGGAGAAGGAGAAGGAGAAGGAGAAGGACTAGAAGGAGAAGGAGAAGGAGAAGGAGAAGGAGAAGGAGAAGGAGAAGGACTAGAAGGAGAAGGAGAAGGAGAAGG